>CM067543.1:16737132-17975858 GCA_034509755.1 Anisodus tanguticus | reverse complement strand
CAATTTAAAATATACAATCCATCCACAAGCGGAGCATTTCCACAAACATAACCATTGTAAGACAGTACATAACTGCCATTGGCAATAAATGAGGAAAACCCCTTAATGTCTAACATTGGGATAAAAATGATATTCCTCGTTAATGAGGGAACAAAATAACAATTATCTAGTTCTAAACAAAAGCCTGAAGGTAAATCTAGTTTATAAGTTCTCACGCGTTCAGCATCTACTCGTGCTCCATTTCCAACGCGCAGGTCTACCTCCCAAGGTCCAACCTTTCTGCTGTTAATTAGGCCCTGCACATTACTACAAATGTGCGAGCCACAAGCGGTATCCAATACCCAGAAGTGGGAGTTACTTATAGACATATTTATTTCAATGACAAACATACCTTGTCCAGTAGAGGTAGAAACACCTAGTGCTTTGACTCCTCTTGGAGCTATGTAGTCCTTCTTTAGAACATGCGCTGACACTTGTCCCCTTTCGTTCAGCTTACATTTGAAAGGGTCTCTCAACAGTTCATACTCCATTGTTTGAGACAGTTTTTCATAGAGACTCTTCAAGTGTTCTAGCATTTCGTTGGGGCCCATGTTTTCATGTTGCCTCTATAACTCCATAGTCATGGAAGACAACATTATACATTTTGCCAAGGTAGCATCGTTCAAACGTTTCTGATAAGCCACTTTGTCAAACAGGGCATACTCATTAGAGTTTTCAGCAGGGACTGTGGGGAATACTGTATCTAACACATACTTAATTCTTTCTAGTCTTAACACCAATCACAGATTTCTTAACCAGTCAGGGTAATTTGATCCAGTCAACTTGTTTGTCTCGACCAACATTTTCAGTGATAGATTCGACATTTTATACGACTGAAGAAACAAATAAACTTGAAATTAAACTCTAATATAATTTCTATTTAACACATTCATTAACTAATTAACATGGCCTTTAGTTTAATTAGCTCTCACTATTTTAACATACTCTTCGACCCTATGGAAGAATACAAACTCATATCAAATATGGTCATAATGGGCCATGATCCAAGTTCATGCTATCTCCGCGTTTGTTGTGGCTGATAACTTCATCAACACAACCTGGTAGGTCTCTAAACCAATTACAAACAATTCGTAACTCATGTTTGACTGAATGTTCTAAACAATCAATTTGCGTCCCTCGGCTTGTCCGACACTGTGGGGCCAAGACAACCTAGCAAGTCAACCCCGTTATGTGACTGCAATTATGTATCTAAGTGAGTTTTGCCTTATAGAGCAAACACTGTGATGTAAATACTCATGAAGGTTTATCACCCACTTCTATATTTAACATGCATCTATGAAAGAGTCTGAGTCCTCGTACACTTAGAACAAATGTTGTGGCATAAATACTCATCTCGCCGAAAAGGATTTTGCACTACAATCAATTATAACAGATGACGCGTTCATTTTAAATGAGACTTGTATTAAAATTTTAGGGAATGTTTTAATTCAGGGTTTTAACCAAGATCAACTCTTTTACGCCATATCCAATATGACATCATGCAAACTAATGACACATATAGTTGGGAACCATCAACCCAATATGCATGATATAAGATGGTTTAATCAAACATTGGGCGTCGCCTGCCCAGACAGTTATAGCAGACGCTATTCTAATAATTTAAATGACAAACAATTTGACATTTAGCACATAAACAGTATACTTATCAAATATACTGTATAATAATAATCATGGGTTAAACATTTCGAACAAACAAACCAAAAAAAAAATCGACAGACGGGGTCGCGGCTCTAATCATTAGGGTCGCGGCGCCGCCGAGGTAGAATTCTTCTGCAGTGCTTTAGAGCCGCAACACTGGCAAGGTAGAAGCATTTCGGCTTCTGTAATTCATTTAGGGTCGCGACGCTCCACTATGGAGCCGCGACGCCTACTGTCCAGGAAGTCCAGAATTAAAAAATGAAGAATTAGGGCCGCGACGCCGCCTTGAAACCATTGCAAGCGCCGCGACGCCTTACCATAGGGCCGCAACGCTGATGTCCTGACAAACGTTTCTGTGTTGATTCTTCAAAATCATTCGACCCCTAAATCCAATTTAGGGATCAAATCACAGGTCCTTTATCATCACCCACCATTATCAATTACGCCCATATCGACCATCATCCATTCTTAGCCGTGCACCGTGCAATGAGCCGGACAACGCACTTTTGTCTTAGTTCGAGTTAGAGCGGAATGACTTCCTCGAGTTAGCGTAGAAGATAATTTAGGGTGATATCAAAAGGTCAACATTCATTCAAGACATGTAGGATTTCAAGAAAACTCATTTTAGTCCAATTTTATGTTTAACTCATATTATTACTTTATTCAATTATTATATAACCATTGACCTAGTCTGGGCTTTGATACCACTGTAGGAATTTTTGTTGGGTTCAAAACACATAGGTAAGGCACATCGGAAGTTTAAAATTTTGTTTCTTTCTTACCCCAACATTATTTCTGGTATGGTTATACAACAATTAAACTTGTAACATAAAGCATAAACTTACAAGTTATAGTATCTGGAATCTTTATCTACTATAAGGTGCACACGCGGTTGCCCTTCCGATTGCAAGCTCCAAGCTTCAATGGATTTCTTTTCGGAAAGCTAGGAAATCTGGCAGAGGTTCGAGAGAGTATCTGATTCTAAATCTCTAAGGCTTAGAATGATTTTCAAAAAATTAGTGTATGAAAAATGAAGGGAATGCCTCTATTTATAGTTGAAAATTAGGTCAAAACAGGATTAGGGTTTGACCTTGGGCTTGGAACAAAAATCGAGGTAGAGGCACCGCGGCGCTCGATGAGTTTCTGCACTGTCTCGATTTATTTCCCGCTCATTCTTAATTAAATCCAAAATCCAATTTTGACTTAATTAAAATAATCATTATTCATTTAAATGTCTCGATTCTAAATCGAACATTTAATTACTCTCTCAATACATCCTTAGATTGAAACGGGCAGCGACATAGTGTAACCCTACAGACCTTCTCATATCGACATTAATCAAATTAAGGTCTACGCGGAACTCCTAGACGGCGCCGCAAGACGAACTCAATATGTGAAGTACGTTTACGCGAATCCAGTAAACTTAACCTTTATGTGGTAAGATAAAATCCTTTCATTCACGACACACCCGATCATTGTATTAGTCATTCATTAACTAGACCATATTATAAATACGTCTATTGCGTTGGCCAATGACTTAGTCAACCCAATATCACTGAGAATCTGAGTGTTCTCTCGAATATACATTCGAGGAATAAATCCTAATCTTGGCTCAACTACCACTTTTAATCCACATCGTAATGTACCCAATACAAGCCGTACCTCAACCTATAAGGCATTTGAGCTTAGGACGGGATCAAAGTACATTACTTTGTAGACAAGGCGCGTATTGATCTCAAGTCTAAGGACTTCTATCTCCCACACGTTGATCATACTTTAGACAAGTATAACAAACATTATATCATCAGGGTATACCAATACTTCCAAAGTATCCATGTGTCCATCACGAGTAGTCATTACTCGTAGCAGGTGAGACATACTACATCCTCTAAGGATGTGATGCAGACCACATGTCGACTTATCACATATCATCGATATTCCATTCTCGATGATCATTAGTTGAGGCTATTTAAGAGTTACGTTATAATATTAATATCTCACACTATTAATAACAGAGTAACCTCCAGGGATGCATATTATAAAATATTACAAACAATCAATTAATAATTCAATAATTTGCAAATACCAAATTATTAATTACCATTAATAATAATACGAATCTGTATAAAGTACATTTGTCCTAATACAAATTGTCTCTAGGACATAAATATACTTTCAAAAATGTCACATGTTCTAAAAAAATGGTGGCGTACTCATTTTTTTCGGTGAGCAAGATAATATTGGTGAAAGGTTTGTTAATGGTAGTGTAATAATTGCTAGTTCGGAGACTTACGGATTTTCTCCTTGCGGAAGTGGATCGTCTATAGCAACCACGACTCGAATTACTAGTCGTCAGAAATTCTCACATACGGATAGAATACCTAATTCCACAGCCTAAATATCCTATTGTGTTATGCAGAAAATTCTACTAACCTTAGCCATTTTCTAACGATTTAGAGTGTGCATCTTCAAACACCCATATGGTGTTTATATAAATCGTATTAGGGCATATCGTTAGTTTAACTAATGGGCCGTCTTATTTAGATAACACTTCGTATGGGTGTATTAGGCCCAAAACTTTTACTAACATCTCCCATTCACACATAAGGGAGTGCTCAAGATCCATCGAGCTAAAGGAAAACATATTTTTCTTTTCTTTCTCTTGCATCATTCATACTGGATAAATAGGTAATACGACCAGCATACTATGAGAGCACTTTGCTATATATCTGTTAGGCATATATAGCCTCTTGTCGTCGTCATGAGAATCTTTAAGTAGATCATAAAAAGTATGATCAGTGCCCTAGATCATTTGAATCACATTGATACATCTCTCTAGATCTCATGTATCATAATTTCTTATGTTCACAATTATGACCCAAGTCATAACCGGTACCAGCAAACACAAATTAAATGAGATTCTATTAATGATCTTCCTCCTCTCACGAGTCTCTCAACTTGAATTCAATTCGCTTTTCTAGTCATGCTCCGCCAAATCGAATCTCTCATGGTCATTTGATAGCATGCTAAGATAGCGAACATCAAACCAAGCTTCGAGCCACTAATAAGAGTCCTGAGGGTACTCATTTTTGGTTCTTACATAACAATAAGTTGAGAGAAAACTTATGTTAACCCTGTTAGCCGAAATTTGCACACATGGTATGAAAAGACGTGCTATAACATTTTCCCCTTTCCCATGGAGAGTATGTCTTTATCTCATAAGAAAAAATTGTACAAATGATATTCAGACACCATATACATCTGAATTGAGTTCATTGATCTACTCAATAAACATGAACTCACATCTGGCCTCTCAAGGTAGATTAAGTTAAACTTATTTTCACTAACACAACACTATAATGACTCTTTGTCATTACTTGTGCGACGCTAAAGATTTTTAAGCCATATGCTCTCAAACTATCCCATATGATGATTTTCTTAAAATCTCGTCTCATCTACCATCAAAACTAATATTGATGGAGGCGATCACCTGTGTGAGAAGGTTGACCAATGTCTACCCGACATACTTTTCAATAATATCAAAGAATGCACCAGAAGCATTCCATAATTTGAATGTACAACAAACATTCACATAATAAGTGTATGCAAATCAAACTTATTTTGATTTTTAAGAAACGTGAACGTTGAGAAAAATAAATCAAAATCAATGACTATATATTAAAGTCCACACAGTCCTCGAGATCTTGCATGAACAAAATACGCATCTCTAGCATCTGACTGAGTCAATGGATCTACAATCGTTTGTGCAGATATACTTCACGTTCAGTTCTTTGCATGCAACCATGTCATCACAAAATTAAATGTAATGTCAGTATGTTTGGCTTTATGATGATATTTAGAATTCTTGATGCTAAAAATAGTAGCTTGATAGTCACAAAGACTGTTATTAATTCAACACTAATTGTTGCATCAACACATCATCCAAGAACCTTTTTAACTAAATAACCTATTGCGCTACTGAGGAGAGAGACACAATCTCAACTCGCATCATGTGATTGTTTTTCATTGTCTACAATATGTCATCTTTATTGAGCATAAACACATTTAGAGGTGGACCTCAACTTGTCCATATCTCCTCTACAATCATCATCAATGTATCCCCTCAGTTCCATGTCATGCACTTAGCGCATAATCAAAAGTTCCCATAAGGTACCTTATGATTCGTTTTAACTGTATTGTTAATGTGTTGGATTTAAGTTGGTTTCATATTTGTTCACAAACCAATTGCAAAACAAATATCATGTCTAACAAAAATATTATTCGTTAGACTACCAACATACTTGGCATAAGGAACTTTACTTATTTGTTCATCTTATTTTGGAATCTTAGAACACAATCTAGCATACAAGGCATTGTCTTTGTTCATTAGAGTTTTGATAGGGTCACAATTTAGTAAGTTTAATCATTTAAACAAAAAATTCTTTAAATAATTTCTCAAAATCTTTATTTCGAGAATATATGCATCTTTACTCATATCTTTCATCTTCAAATGAGACGATAACAAGGCCTTTATCTTGTGTATATACTTCAAATTATTTTTCAACTATTAATATGTCATCAACATATAATGACATAAGTATAAAGTTGCTCTCAGATCTTTTAATATCAACGTAATGATCCCTTGTGATGTCAATAGAATTGAAAACACTAAGAAAATATATATACCAGTGCCTTGATGATCGCTTGTGCCATAACAAGACTCTAAAAATCTACAAATCATATATTTGTGGCCTTTTGGATGCCACCCTTAAGTTACTCCAAATTAACTATTCACTTAGTTCTCCATTGAGAGAAGGCAATATTTACATCCGTTTGACGCAATTATAGATCCAAGATAGCAACAATAGTCAAAATTAAGCTCATAGAGATGAATCCACATAACAGGTGAGAACGACTCGTCATAGTCAATCACTCCTATTACATTAGTAACAAGTCAATTATATATCTCAATTGTGCTACAAGCCTTGTGTTTATCTTTTGGAACCCATTTGGTTTCAATATTTTTATGTTCTTTTAGGAGATCAACTAGTTCCTAAACTTATTTGATTCTCCTAGACTCCATTTGTTCTTTCATTGTATTATTTATTTTATTATTTGAAGGGCATAAAATAACTAATTATTGGCTCATTTCCATCTTGTAGGAGCACTATATCTTGACTGAGATTCATATAATCTCATATTGATTCCATTTGAATCATTTTTGCTTCTACTTGGACCAGAACCATTCATCTCGCTCCCACTTGGAACAAGATTCATCTCACTCCCATCTGGAATAAGAAGATTATTGTCGCTCCCACTCGGAGAAGGATCACTTTCAATCGCATCCGATGATGAAGGCTGATCTAGATGAGAAATTAATCCTTCATCACTTAAAAATCTCCCACTCGAATGAAGGTATCCAATTTGATCTTGGTACTTAGGTTCATAAGGAGACAAGTCTTAACTTATCTCGCCCTTCTGAGTTATTCATCTCTAAAAATGTGAATTTTTAGTCGAATTCAGCTCCCATTGTGATGTAGCTCCATAAATACGTAATTTATAGTATCTCAAATAGACATTTTTGCTTCCTCTTAGGCCCAATATGACAAGAGAAAAATTATATACATAAGTTGTGCATCACATAGGTCTCACAAAGTGCTTGAGATTTCTATTATTCCATAAATCTTATGGTGTAGATGTAATTGATTTTGCTGGGACACGATTAAGAGTGTATGCAATAAATTAGTGCAACACATCTCCAATAGAAAATATGTAACTTACTTGCGCCATCAATGATCTAATCGTTCTAAGGAGCATTCTATTTATGCTTTCCACAACACCTTTAATTGTGAAATATTGGAATAGTCAATTTATTAACAATATCACTTTCATAATAAATAAAACAAACTCACTGAATGGGTCCAAGACGTATTCATGGCCTTAATCGACTGAATCTCGATACTTTTATTGATTTGTCTAATTAATTTTCAATCTTTTTCACATACTTCCTAAAGCAACTTATTGCCTTAGATTATGTGACATCAAATAGACATTACCAAAATGAGTATTTTTATGAATTAATATGATGAAATTAGAATCTCTTTGCCCCTTTTTCACATTCATAGATATTCAACTTCCAAATGAATCTATGCAATGAAAAATCAGTCTTGGTGGTGTTATCAAATGATTTTCTAATAGCTTTTCGAACTAGATAATATTTACAAGTGGACTTATCCACATGTCATAGGCCCATATGACCAAGTCTAGCACGTTAAATTTCACATCATCCTTGCGATTATGTGATAAGGCAATTGGGGAAGCTAACAATTAGATTAAGGAACTAATATCCAAAATCTATTAAAAATATTTTTTTTTATAAAAGCATAACCAAAATAAGTTATTCATATGCCTTAATGTCATGAAAATTACAATTGAAACCTAAATATAATAAACCAACACAAAGCAATTTCTTTGAAAGTTTAAGGAGCAATTAAAGTATTATGTAGGATAAAGTCTCGATTTTCACGTAAAACTAATTCACATGATACGATCCTTTTAACAACCTTAATGTTATTTCCTAAATATATCCACAATATATATGTGGGATCCATTAAAAGTCCACAAATTCTTCATTTCCCTCACAATGGTACATGTCTCCTAAGCCAATTATGATGAAAAATTGATCTTAGAAAAAAATACAACTAGCAACATATATATTACTAGATTAAGGATTACTAAGTACCTTTTTAGACTCATTATGAAATGTTTTATTATGCTTAGTGCAATAATTACTAGCATTGTGACCCTTTTGATCACAATTAAAGCATTTCACTTTAGTCACATTTTTTTCACTTTCTATCGTCTTGTTGGTTATCATTTTAGGATTTTGTAATATTTCGTAAATATGGGTTAGATGTGAATAAATTAAATTAGTGTTGACGTGTCATACTTTAATTATGTGAATCTCTTTGGGATGAATTCGGGTGATAGATAGTCTTTTTGAAGTCTAACCAAATAGTGAAGTTCGTAAGAGCTCTTAAATTCATCTAAGCCTGAGGTATGTTGCATGTATGCTAAGGTTTCGGGTCATTACGTTACAAATTTGAGAAAACACAAAATACGAAAGTTGTAGGTATTTGAAATAACTTTCCAACTATATATTATGAAGCTCAATCGGAGCTCTGTGCTAGGAGTTATGCCTATTTTATTGGACATTATGCAGTATGCGCGATATGCGCGATCAGGCCTTCCGGTGCGCGATCGCGCACACAAGATAGTGTAATGCCTTTGGTGTGTGATTACTGCACATTTGGGCCTTCCAGATGTGTGATTGCTCACGGTGGGGAAATGTTTTAAAAGCCTAACTTCGTTATAACCCTTCCCACTTCGTTTTGGATGACCTTTTAGAGGAAAAGAACCCTAGAGACCTCTCTCAAACCCCAAGGTGAGTATGTAACTATCCTATGATTAAACCTCATCATAATAACAAGGATTAATACTATATTATCATTCCAATCCATAGATTCTTGAGAACTGAAGAAAGAGAAGTTGAAGAAGACTTTGAGAAACTTCTTACATGTATGTTATATGATTCTTACTGAGATTATTGTGAGGGATGAGACTAGTGTAAGGTATTAGAAACAATAAGAATCTACGAGTGATTCATATGATGTTCAAGAATAAGTTTTTAAGACTGGGGGAAATCCCTAATTTTTAATTTAGTGAGAAAACCCGTAGAAGTGAATAAAGTTTTAATCTTCCTCATCTAAATCTATTGTAGAGAGATTGTTGAACTTAGAAGAATACATTTGCTAGATTTTAGGGGGAATAAATGTATGTCTCTTTTCAAACATACTCTCCAACCTTTAAAAATGGTTTCTTTGGGAAGGTTTCATGTGTGTGAGGAACAAGCCATCATGGAACCTTAGGTGTATCATACTCTCTCTCTCTCTCTCTCTCTCTCTCTCTCTCTATATATATATATATAGATTCGTGATTTTCCTATCAAAGGATTATTGAGACTGAATTATAGAGATTTAATCGTTGAATATGTTTTGCCCCTATAAGAGATGGTTTAAACTTGTTTTCAAAAACTTGATATTTAAATATGTTTGCCCCTGCTATGGGATGATCAAATTGACTTCTAAAATCATAATCTGTAGACATGAATTTTTCCACTATGAGGTGATTAAACTTGGTTTCTAAAGCTTGGGTCCTTAATGTGTTTTGCTCCATGAACGGATTTTGTTGAAGTTGAAACTTATTTAATGACTTGAATATGGTTTCTAAACTTATGAATGAATTGATTTGCCCCTATTAACAGGATGATGAACATAATTCATAAGAAGAACAGGTTCGTAATACGCATACAGATTAGGAGAACTTGCTTCTTTCTAGACTTGTTGGTGATCCCACATGCTTACTCGTGTTCATTTATTTATTTCAGTTTCCAAGTTGAGTCCCGAAGTTAGACACTTGATTTGGTAGTCTTAGAAGCTCCATAGATAGTGTCAGATTCTGGGAAGATATGAAGAGACTCATATGACTTATTGAGGTTTGCTAGGTTTATGACTAATTATTTATATTAGACTCCCGCTAATTTTATTTTATAAGTGTGAATATGATTTCAGTTAGTTTTAAATGTCTTATATTAAATAACTATTAAAATCTTATTAAAAGATCTTAGATGTTTATTTATTTTATAAGGTACTTTAGATATTGTTCATAGATATGTTTGGGTTGGGGCATGACAAGCTTGGCATTCTAGGATTAGATGTGTCCTAGGAATTATCTGTGTCTAGTTCTTTCTTGTGTAGCTTTATCACCTGCATGATCGAAAGACTCACAAGACATTTATAGGTGTTTCTCATTCTTCTTGATTCTACATTGTGCTACATAGTTTGAACTTCTCTTTAGGATCGTTCTGACGTGTTCATTACTCGTGCCTCATGGGGATGACTTTAACTCATATTATAGTTTTTAACCTAGTGAACAATGATGCTACGTGGTGCACATTGGTTATGATTTAAAAATCGATGGATGGTGCAAAGTCGCTTGGGATTCAATAGTTGGTGTATCTATATGGTGATTGTAAGATGTGATTTTTGATATTTTGGGACATGTATAAGAATGACATTAGTCCTAATTCTTGAGGAAGCTCTGTTGGGATCTTGTTAGGACTAAGGAAGTTGTTAAGATGGATAGAGTTTTCAATGTGATCGACATAATCTCTGCTAAGAAAGGGAGATGTATTAGCCAAAATATGATATAGTAATGGATGGAAGTATCTTGTTGAGTTCCATTGATTTGTTAGGTGAAGAGTGGGATAACTATGTCCTTAGGTTTTGACAAAGAGGTAATGTGGTTTGGGGATATTTCGTACTAGCAAGTAGAGAAAAGCCTATTTGAGAGTTGTATTCCTTCCTTGTTGCCTTATGTTGTAATAGCTACCTTTTTGAAAATATAATACTATTATATTTTATTTGTAAAATGAGAACCATAGAATTATTAGTAGTAGGCTTTTCAAAAAAATTATATTTAAGACCGTCAAGAACTTTGCACAATATGATACTTTGAACCTTACTCATAACAGGAGATTAGTGGTGGTTGGTTACCTACATTAAATTAATTAGTTATTTAAAGTATGTGGTGAGAGTTTTCTTATGGTATAGCTAGTATTTTATTAGAATTATGGCTTTAGGGTGACAAGAAGTTACAAGACTTGGAGTATATTAGAAACTAGAATGAAATATTATGATGATTCGTCATTGTAGTGTTCATCATAAAGAAGATCAAGTATAAGACATGAATAAGAGGATAAAGAAGATCAAAGTATAAGACCAAGTTAATGTTTTTAGTTTTAAACAAACCCTAAATAAATTTTAAATTGAAAACCCAATTATTTTTCCGATGAAAAATACAATTGATGAATTAATTTTACTCCATAAACATGTTGTAGCAGATTACATAACATATTTCACACAAAAATAGCATGGAACATGAATAATTCAATTTTCTAGGATTAAATTCGTATTAATGAAACCCTAGAATTTAATAGTTCAATTAATCACAAACTGCAAGGACAAATTTTATGATCTACCCATCGTCGGAAAGCTCTCGACGAGATAGTTAAAAACCCTAAGGTTTCATGCAAAAAACAGACAGATTCAAACATGAAATTACGCAATTAAAAATCTGATTTAACACTTAAAATACTAAAATCACATACTGCGTATAAATAATTCACACAACCAGAAAACGAGCATGTTGGCTCTGATGCCAATGTAATAATTGTTAGTTCGAAGACTTATGGGTTTTCTCTTTGTGGAAGCGGATCGTCATAGCAACCACGACTCGAATTACTGGTCGTCGGGAATCCTCACGTATGGATAGAATCCCTAGTTCCACAACCTAAATATCCTATTGTGTAATGCAAAAAAATTCTACTAACCCTAGCCGTTCTCTAACGATTTAGAACGTGCGTCTTCCAACACCCATATGGTGTTTATATAGATCGTATTAGGGCATATGGTTAGTTTAACTAATGAGACGTCTTATTTAGCTAGCATCCCTTATGGATGTATTAGGCCCAAAACTTTTACTAACATGTAGAATATTAAGTAGAGAAGAAAAGAAGAGAAAGAAGAAAACAAAAAGAAGAAAAAATAAAAATATATGTTTTTTAGCGTTTTCACGCGCCTATTTTGTGTGAAATCGCACAACTTGCTAAGTCAGCGTAAAGTGTCTAAATAACACAATCGGACCCTACTCCAAATGTCTTAATAAAAGATTGTGTCTCCTGATGGGTTCAACCTTTATTTGCGGCTGCTTTGGCTCTAGGCACAAAATAGAAGAGGTACTACTCCTTGCTTTTAATTAATTTTGAGACACTGAATTTCTTCTCTCTTTGTGCATGAATATCATATGTGAGGTAAACGTTTTCAGAATCTTTTTAGAAAACAAACACCGCCGCAAGCGGGGCATGGGCAGGGAAAAAGCTGTCACATCAAAGGTGTGTTTGATATGACTGGAAAATATTTTTTTATTTTCTCTTGTTTGGCTGTACTTAAGATTTTGGAAAATGTTTCCTAAATTCGAAAAATATTTTTCTATTTTCTCTTGTTTGATTGCACTTAAGATCTTGAAAAATGTTTTTCTCCAAATAGGTGAAAATGTTTTCCATGAAAATTTGAGGGAAAACATTTTTCCGAAACTAACAAAAACATATCAATGCATTCCCCAACTACCATGCACACCTCACCCCCACAACCCCCAACTCCACCCCTCCATCCCCTTCCCCACCCCACCCCCCAAACCCTCCAAAAAATATTAATTTTCATTTTTAAAAAGGTTTTTAAAAAAAAAAAATTCACCCCCCCACCCCCACCCCCACCCGCTTACCTCATCTCTCAACCCGTACTTTCCACCACTAAAAGTTACACTCCTTATTCAAAAATTTCATAGTAGTTTTGCTTTGAATATATGCAAATGCTCTTAAAATGACATTTTTCAATGTGGGTACCAAACATAAGAAAATGAGTAGGAAAATCACTTATTTTTTTAGAAAACAATTTTCGTGAAAAACATTTTCCTTTGTACCAAACACACCCCAAATAGGCATAAATGACAAACACTCCCAAGTAAACTACACTATTCATCACAAATTAACTCGTTTAATGTTGAAATATAAACTCACTGAAAAATGCCTCTTTAATCAAAAGATTCTCTTTTACATGTTGCTTTAAAATGTTTCGAAACTTAGTTTCTGATGAAAATATAACAGATACATGACCACTGAATCTAAAAGAAAAGGGAAAAGGAAGTACAAGAGAAGAAAACTAATCGCCTCACAGGCACAGCACGTTAATATGGACTACATTATACAAAAATAGCTCAACCCCAAGATTTAAAACTTGTTCCATGTCCACTCTTCCGCTATGCTTGCTCATCTCAAGTTAGAGTTAGCTTCATACAGCAGCTGGCTCTTCAATACTTCCTTCCTTTTTGGGTTCCTCACCTAGTGTAAATCGAGCAAATCTCCTAACTTTTATGTTCTCTCCAAGAGCGGCAACAGTTTGCTTTACCAAATCCTTCACAAGAACACTATCATTTTTTATGAAAGGCTGCTCCAAAAGAACAAGCTCTCCAAGCCTCTTGGAGACCCTGCCCTCAACAATCTTCTCCCTTATGTTTTCAGGCTTGTTCTTAAGATCTTCTCTCTGCATTTCCAACTCTTTTTCCTTGTTGACAGCGCTTTCTGGAATCTCATCGATAGATACATACTGCACCTGTGGACAGGCTGCAACTTGCATTGCCAAATCATCGACCAACTCCTTAAAGGTGTCACCTCTCGCGACAAAGTCGGTTTCACAATTAACTTCAATTAGCACACCAATGCGAGAGTCATGAATGTACGAACCAATCCTCCCCTCAGCAGCAAGTCGGCTGGACTTTTTATCGGCAGTTGAAAGACCCTTCTTTCGGAGGTATTCCTGTGCCTTTTCAAGATCCCCTCCAGTTTCTGAGAGAGCTTTCTTGCAATCCATCATCCCAGCACCAGTTTCATCCCGAAGCTGTTTAACCAAAGCGGCTGAAACTGCTACTTTTGGAGCCCTGCATTAGAATTCATTAACAGTGAGACATAAAAGAATATACGAGCTTTGGGGTTCAAAACAGTTTAGGCTAAAATCTTGGCATGGAGTTGCACAGTAAGATGAGGAAGATTCAGATTAGCATCTCCATAATGCTGTTGGAACCAGATTTTATTTGAAAACAAATGAAGTGAAACATGTACTTAGGTTTAGAAGATTGTATAAGCAGTATTTGAGTTTAAACATAGCAGAAAACTAAAGCTATCATTTAATAATGAGAAGTTGAGTAACAATTAGCCAACTGAAACGATGACATTAAAAACTGAGTCATTATTTTTTTGTATTTAACATGTTATGGAATGCTCTGCAGTGACATTTCTGGTTGTCCAGAGTTTGAAGAGGCATAATATATTGGTAGGAAGTAATTATCAAGAAATTAGAAACTTACTCAACAGTAGTCTCCTTGGCTTCAACAGCAGGTTGCTCTTTTCCTGGTGAGGAGACAGGTTTAGCTGCTGTTTGAGCAGCCACCTCTGCAGCAAAGTCTTGGCTCTTCTTTTCAAGACCTTCTCCCAGATTGTATCTAACAAATCTCTTCACTTTGATGTTTTCACCAATCGTTGCAATTGTCTGCTTGACCAAGTCCTTCACGACCATCTTATCATTCTTGATGTAAGGCTGCTCTAGTAATGCCAGTTCTTCAAGCCTCTTATTTATCCTCCCATCAACAATCTTGGATCTGATTTGCTCAGGTTTTGACAATAGGTCTTCCTTCTGCATCTCGATTTCTCTTTCCTTGTTGACGATCTCCTCTGGAACATCTTCTGGAACAAGATACTGCACTTGAGGGTATGCAGCCACTTGCATGGCTAAGTCATCAACTAATTCCTTGAAAATGTCACCACGAGATACGAAATCTGTCTCACAGTTAACCTCTACCAGGACACCAATTCTGCTATCATGGATGTATGAGCCAATTCTACCTTCGGCTGTAGCTCTACTTGATTTCTTATCAGCACTTGCTAACCCCTTTTTCCTGAGATACTCCTGCGCTTTAACAATGTCACCTCCAGTTTCTTTAAGAGCCTTCTTGCAGTCCATCATTCCTGCTCCAGTCTCTTCACGCAATTGTTTCACAAGAGCAGGTGAAATACCTGTTGCACACCACAGAGGACACAATTTAGTGAACCAGGAAAGTACTTGTTTCGATACAACAGTGCCATATAATACTTCACAACATCCCAGTGAAAATCCCACAACGTGGGTCTGGGGAGGGTAGAGTGTACGCAGACCTTACCTCTACCTTGGTAGGTAGAAAGGTTGTTTCCGAAAGACCCTCGGCTCAAGACAAAGCATAAGCACAAGCAACGGTCAGACCCGGACAAGAAATCTAACGCAGTATGAAAATGATGGTACCAAAAGCGAATAAGCCATGATAAAGCATTCTGAAAAAGAATCAGTAACTAACGCAGGTAAATAAGATAAATGGATGATAATTTTACATAAGACATATCAAGGAATAATATAACCATCCTCTTTGTTTCAGTTTATCCCAGTTCACATTACAAAGAGATAGCTTGGCAGAATCAGTCAAATAGACCAACAAAAGAAGGTCAAGATATAAAGAAAGCAGAGGAAGTTGGATATCCCACAATATAATAGAGTATCTGAAAATAACTGACCCCATTAATAGATTATTGATGGACTGAAAGGGGTAGAGTCGGGAAGATTCAAATAGGTTAAGCAGCGATAAAGGCAAACTAGTGACCCATTCAGATTTTGAAAAGCCAGTAACTTTAAATATAGAGATCACCCTCTCCTCAGCATTATATAATTAATATTCATAATTCAAGACTCTAAACTTTCCACAAGTTTGACCTTATGTGATACAATAAGGAAAGAGTCAACCTGAACCTTTTTTATATTAGCACTCAAATACTCTTCAAGACTTATCTCAAGCAGCAATTTCTATCTCTTAGTTCCTTTCTTGATAAACGTCCTCAGGAAATGAATTAATTTACCATGTTTCAAGAGGATATCCACTGTATTAGATCCTTTTCTTCTCTCTCTATATATATATTTACAATCCAACTCAAAATAGAGGAACATGGACAATGAGAATTCTATGCCGACCCTGACTAGCTCGGTATTGAGGCTAGAGGTAGTAATAGTTGTTGTTGTTGTTTGGATAAGCTATCTAATGAATTAGATCTCTTCCAAGGATGAAGCCTGCACTCTGGTATCTTTAGTCATTACTAGATACTTTTTTCTTGAAAAAAAAAAACAAGTATGACTAACGATTTGATGAGCAGGAATCAGTGTTTTAGCACAAATATCATCGTTAGAGTTTTCATACTCCCAAATTGAATGATGAAGGCAGTAGGACGAGCAAATTTTTAACATTGCTCGGACAAATTATCTGGGATCAAATTAAGATATATGTTTACAATAGATTTGAGATTTATACCAAAGGGTATGACCTAGTGATCAATGAAGTGGGTTGAGAATCCTAAGGTCTCAGGTTCAATTCCCAGTGGAGGCAAAAACACTAGGTGGTTTCTTCCCATATGTCCAAGTCTTCGTGGATAGACTTATCAGTACTATGCTGGTAGGATGTAGCCTGTATTCGGTAAAATTAGTCGAGGTTCGCAAGCAGACCCGTACACCACAATTATAAAAAAAATAGAAGATTTGAGATTTATAAGTACCACGTGGGTAGAGAAGAAATTTTCTTCAATTCGAAGTCTCCTTCATCACAAACTTTGAATGCCATAAAAATCATGATAAGGAAATGATGTTTACCACTTCAAGTATTTAACAATCAAAGAAACAATCAAATCCAGTTGCATTTTATAACCAGAACTCGAGTTTCTCTGGTTCACAGTTTCAGCGACACATTTAGCATGCAGTCAAGTGTACATGAGTACAACAACAACAACAGAGCCAGTGTAATCCCACACAGTGGGGTCTGAGGAGGGTAGATTGTACGCAGACCTTACCTCTACCTTGGGAGGTAGAGAGGTTGTTTCCGAAAGACCCTCAGCTCAAGAGAAAACATGACAAAACATGTTAGATAAGGTTTGACGAAAGTAAAGTACAGAGATCATGAAAAAATACTATAGCTAAGCATTAATGGAGAGATTTTAACAGTAAATGCATCAAACTAGTACGATAATCGGAGTACAAGCGATGGTAGATTGTAGCAGGAGACACGTACTACTACCTAACCCTCTATCCTAATCCGCGTACTCCACAACCTCCTATCTAAGGTCATGTCCTCGGTAAGTTGCAACTGCGCCATGTCCTGCCTAACCACTTCTCCCCAATACTTTTTCGGCCTACCTCGGCCTCTTCTAAACCCGTCTGAAGACAACGTCTCGCACCTCCGCACCGGGGCCTCCGTGCCTCTCCTTTAATATCCTCTGATGCAACTTCTTTCTCCAAGTAGGTAAACGACCACCCCTCCCAAACACAACAAGTTTCTAAATCTTCGTAGCACAGTTATTTCATCAATCAACAATGAAATTTTCACATCATACCAATTAAAACAAATGTTTGGCAACTAGATCCGCAGATTTTATTCTAGAGATTGTTATTTCATTTTTAATAAGTTAATAGCAGAAGATTTTAAGAAATGAAAGGGAAAATAAAAGTAAAACCTTTTGCCGCGGTTTCATTTGATGAAGCAGTCCCATTTTGCTCACTTGAGCTCGCAACATTTATATCTTGATCAGTACTGGGAGCCACCTCTTCCTGTTGAGCAGCTGTATCAGATGACTGTTCCCCTATGGGAGGAATATTTTCAACTTTATTCTCCACAACTCCAGCATCTTCCAGACTTTCTGTGTACGGAATTGGATTATCAGCTAGTTTCTTGGTGACTCGTCATTAATTTATCTTTCTCACATAACACAACATTATAAAGTAAAATTCAAGATTTTACTCAGAGCAAGAACATCTTCTGTCGTTATGTCAATCAAAACAAAAGCTCATGTCTTGGTCACCAGAAAGCTCTCTATACATTAAAATGGAGGCTCTGTAAGTTGAAGAAGATGCAATAGGAAGAAGAAATAGAAGAATAATATATCAAATTATCAACATGAACTATACTAAAAGTGCTTTGCTTAGACTGGTTCATATCCTTATCATTCATCTCTTCCTCAGATAATATGTAAAGTGTATTTATATTAGGCATCAACACCTTAATTTGGAATCACACATTTGTCTAAGCAATGTAATAGTTTTTTTTCATAAATATACACGCGCGAACCAAGATGTGAAATGAGTAATAAATCAGAGAGGAAATAGGAAAAGTTTCATAATAGACACCTTCATCCTTGCTATTATCCAAAGGAGCTTCCGATTGTCCAGTTGGGCTTGATATAATGTCATTCGCATCGCCACTAGTTTCCTCTGTTTCTTTGGCAGCCTCTGTGACACTTGATATTTCAGTTTCAACCTCATTTTCTGCTACTGCATCATCAGTTAGTTTCTCCACGACCTCCTCGGCCGCCACAGTTTCTGATGCTGAGATTATTTCAGCTGCTTGCTCAGACGAGCCACTTTCAGCTTCAGTTTCCACAGCCTCTTCTACAGGTGACACCTCAGCTTGTTGACCAATGGTGGATGTGCTTCCTTCAGAAGCCAAATTTTCAGGAGCTGACTCCACTTCTTCATCAATGTTCTGCTTTGTATCCTCCCCATCTATAGTTTCTGGAATGGCTGATTCTTCCTCTTTGCCTGTAGTTTCAGGCAACACATCCATTTTATTAGCCGCTGCATCTGCTTCCTTTGATTGTTCAGATAGTTCGTCTTCTTTTTCCCTCTCATCCAAAAAAGAAGAGATTTCTTCGTTGCTACGGAAAGCCAATACAAAAGGATTTGTTGCTGAATGGACAACGCCCTGGTTGAGCTTTGAGTCCAACTCTGAAGCAGCTTCTTCTTTTTTCATGGTCAAAGTTAACTGTCCTCTGGTAATGCGCAATACACGGACAGTAACTTCTTGACCTACTTGTAGTGAAGAACCACTGTCAATAATTCCAAACGCTTCATCAGCTTCCTCTGATGCTGGCAGGAATCCTTCCTCTCCTTCAGGAAGAGATATAAAAGCACCAGACCTGGTTAGGTTTTTTACAGTGCCCTCAAGATCTTGCCCCTTGACAAACTTGGAGACTTTCTTCCCGTCGTCTCTCCTTTGGTTCTTCCTTGGAGTTCGGGATCTGTCACCGCTACTGGTTGGAGCATCTTTCTGTTGCTGTGGCCTACTAGGATCATCGCTCTCACGCATGGTGAGAGATATGCGCCCTGTCTCTATGTTTGCTTCTACTAATCTCACTGTCACCTCTTGTCCAACAGATACAATGCTTCCTACATCCTTCACAAAACTATCACTCAACCTAGAAACATGCACAAGTCCATCTGTAAAAGCTCCAAAATCAACAAAGGCGCCAAATGGCTGGACCGATCTGACCTTTCCAGTAAAAGTTGCACCCGGAGTAAGATCTTCATTCTTCACAGGAGGCATCTCACTCTTTCTAGCAGGTCTTGCACGCCTAGATTGAACAGATGTAGTACGCATATCTGGTACGGAGGATTCTCCACTTGTTTCAGCGGCATCAGATGAAGCTTCTGAGACTTCACCTGATCCATCATCCGTAGCAGTTGATTCTACTTCTGCTACTGCTACATCAGTCTCAATTGCTGATATTACGAGACCTCTTAATTTAGGTCGTATGATGCAACCAACTCTAAAACGGGGAAACAATTTAACAGATGTTGACAGAGGTAGGATATATTTTGGGGTAGGTAAAGTTTGCTTGCTGGATTTTCGCGAAACATTATATCTTGATAAACATGAATTCTTTCTCGTGAGAAAGACAGCTCCTGGAGTAACTGATACATTGCTGGTTGCAATTGGAACCACTGGAGCCATGTTGATTTGATATTTGGATTGCTAAGGTTTGTGAACTACAAGGATTAAATCATCTGTTCCACACCTGACAAATATTTAAAACAGTTAGAGAAAGAAGAAAACAAGACTAGGCGTGTGCCTGCTAATTCATTGAAACTGCACCATGACCAAAATAACATTTACAAAAAAATAGCAAAGCCCAGGGTAACATAGTACTAATGTTCCAGAAAATTGATGGATAATTTAGCCATCTAGGCATGTGCCTGCTAATTCATTGAAAAGCACACACAAATAACAAAAACAAAAATAGATTTGTACTTGAAGGTAAAGACTGGTTCAAAGCAATTCCATAAACTGCAAACTCTTGTTATCCCAGTTAGTTTGTTTAACATGTTGACTAGCAGCTTAGAAAGATTCAAATTCATTAAAAAGAATGAAAGAGCTGATTATTATAAGCCTACTTTGTACACTTTCGAATTGAAAAAGCCCCTGAAAAGATTATTCACAAATGCAATTCAGAATCTCGTAAGATATAACTCTGCAAACGACCAAGTAAATCCACCAACTATCTTTCCGGAAACTCTAACTTAGAAGCTATCAATTTATGTGGCACCTTTCGGATTTCGAGATTCAAACAAGTCCCAAAAAATAAAGAGCAGACCCCATTGAAGATGAGAGTGAAGTACAACAAGGCCATTTCTGTCCACCACCCTTCTCACGGAGCCGTAATCGTTGATAAAAAGAACGAGGGGAAGAATCGACGAGGCGAGTGTTCTCGAAGAGAAAATCCTGATGAAAAAAGTGAGGGGAATTCGAGATTCAAATGTTAGAAGGTGCAAAATCAATCGGTGCAGGAGCCGCTACAATTGCTTTAGCGGGAGTTGCTATCGGTATTGGAAACGTCCTTAGTTCCTTGATTCATTCTTTCCTTAGTCATTATTTTTTCATATATCTTTTAAATATTTTGAATTATCAATTATTGTGACTTATAAGTACTACTTTTTACGTATTTTTCAAATAAATAAATTTTATTTTTAAAAACTTAAAAGTACCTATGTCCGAACTCACGTCAAAATTAAATTATTTGACTCTTGATATTGCCAATAAATTGGGACAGAATGAATAATTAACAATCCAATAAATGAAAGACCAACATTTTTCATAAAATGAAGAAGAATCCAACTTCATTCCTTCCCACTATTCGCAACTTTCGTGTCCTAACTCAAAATTGAACTTAAGAAAATCAACCAACAAGACGATGATAATTATCTTTTAAATAATTGATCATACCTTTCAATTATGGGTTTCAATGGAAGTACTGCTTGCTACACGAAAAGCTCAAAGAAAGTAGTAGAAAGTTTTGAGAAATTAAGAGTAACCTTTGAATTATGAAGAAAGCAATGAAAAGAGACAAGGAAGTTGAAGAAACAGTAGCTTTAATGTTAACAGAACTGGTGAGTACGAGAGTACATGGCTAATAAAAAACAGGGAAATGAAAGGTGGGGCTTTGTATCCTTATCCGGACCGTCATCTCTTTCTCAAAGACCATGATGTTCTACCGGGTCGGTTCATTTTGCATCGGATTTCCAACCTTTAACGAAGGGACAATTCGCACAAATGACCTATTTTGGTGTGGTATTTAATTTTTGCTCCTCAAATTGCAGGTCCTTAACTTTTGCCATTCCGTAATTTTCAAAACATAAACTAAGGATCCAAATATTGTTATTCCAAAAAAAAATAAAAAATCTAAATCCTAAACCCACTCGCGCGTATCGACCCTTGAGAGCTTCTCTCTCCTGAGAATTTTGTCCACATCAACGAGCAATAGCCTCGTAGCACTCTAATGGTTGGCGCCGTGGCGCTAAATGGTTGGACAGTCACTAGAGTCGCGGCGCTGATTCACAGCGTCGCGGCGCTTCGGAGGCAGAATGCTGCGACGGAAAGTTGGAAAATCTGACGTTTGGGTTGGTTTTGGAGCATTGATTCTCCATTACTTGCCACATAAATTCAGCTATTATTTGGCTGAATGTAACCCCTCAATCAAGTGCAATTACATGGTTATTGAAGGCCATTAGTTGGCTAGTTGAGGGGTCTTATCCTTACACTATAAATTGAGGCATTTGGCTCAATTGAAACACACTACACAAAAACACTTAGAAAATTCTCCAAATTTTCTGATTTCATATTCTTCTTCTCTAGCAAAGTCACTATACTCAAAGTTCTTCAAGAGTAACACTTGAGTTTTCTTTGCTCACTTGTTAAAGTTGATGTTGTATCTTGGGAGACTATTGCTCAATACCGTAAAAAGAGATATATGGGGCAATCTTGTCTTAAATACAGAGTTCCATCACTCGACTCAGCAAATCACACAAACAGTTTGTTAAGGTTTTGATTTCCAGTTTTATTGTAATAGTTTGTTTATCCTCTCTACTATTGTAATAGTTACTTACTTCCCGTTCCCTACAACAATTGTATCCCAACAATTTTAAGACAAGATTTTGTTGTAAGTAACTAAGTTAGAAAGATGACTGGTATAAATCAAACTGCTTCTAATCTGCTGTTGCTGCTCAAGGCAATACCTCTGCCTTCCCCACTGCTCAAAGCACTCCTAATGCCTTTCTGGTTGCTCAAGGCTCATCCAACGCCTTTGCTGCCACTCAAGGGAATGTTGCCGCTCCTCCACCCGCTGGATTTCACCATGAACGCCCTGAAAAGTTAATGGGGTCGAACTTCAAGAGATGGCAACAAAAGATGCTATTCTATCTGACTGTTATGGGAATAACACATTTCCTAACAGAAGATCCTCCACAAGCTGAAGATAAATGGACCATTCGCCTTCTGAAATGGGTGAAGGGGGCCTACGTATCCATGTCATTAATGACATGAAGATAGTTCTTGATGCATAGAGTCATAGTGATTTCATGTGTAAGAATTACATATTGAACTGCTTGTCAGACCCTCTCTACACGGTGTATTGCACCATTGGCACCGCCAAAGAGTTGTGGGAGAAGCTGCAAAAGAAGTACAACACACAAGATGCAGGTACTAAGAAATTCATCATTGGAAAATTTCTGAAATTTCAAACGGTGGATAGTAAGACAGTGATGTCCCAAGTCCAGGAATTCCAAATGATTCTACATCACCTGGATTTGGAAGGTATGAAGCCAAACGAGCAGTTTTTTGGTTGCATCACTGATTGAAAAGTTACCTCCTTCGTGGAATGAGTTTATGAGCTACTTAAAGCTCAAGACAAAGGAGATAACCTTTGAAGAACTTATTATCAAACTCCAAATTCAGGAAGATAATAAGAAGGTCTTGTCTAGGGGTAAACAACCCGCTGAGGCTAAGGCAAATTTGGTTGAGGCCAAAGGAAACCTAAGCAAGAAGCGCAAGTTCCAGAAAGACGGCAAGACCCAAGCAGCGGAGAAGTTCAAAGAAAACTGTCACCATTATGGGAAACCTGGTCACATGATCAAGGATTGCCGCAAGCTTAAGACCGAGCAACAAGAGAAGGCCAAGGCTAAGGGCAAGACACAAGTTAACGTCGTCAAGGACTAGTTTCTGGATGACATGATTGAGGAGTTCTCAGCGGTGGTGCTAGAAGCAAACCTTGTTGAGAATCCCATGCAGTGGTGGATGGACACAGGTGCTACAAGACACATCTATTCCAATAGAGATGCCTTCTCCACTTATACACCGGTTACAAACAAGAAGCTATTCATGGGCAACAACGCTTCCTCTGACGTGTTGGGGGTAGAAAAGGTAGTCTTGAAGATGACTTCTGGAAAGGAGCTCACTCTGAAGGAAGTGATGCATGTTCCTGAGATTAGAAGAAATTTAATTTCTGGACCTTTATTGGTTAATACTGGTTTTAGGCTAGTGTTTGAATCCAATAAGTTTGTACTCACTAAGAATGACACTTTTGTTGGGTGAGGCTTCGTCTGTGAAGGCCTCTTCAAAGTAAATGCCATGTCTGTAATGTGTCCAAGTAATAAAGTTAAACCTTTTTCTTATTTGCTTAAGTCTTCTAATTTATGGCATCATAGATTAGGACACGTTAACTACAAGTCTATCCAAAGGTTGGTAAAGATGGAGTTTTTGTCGTCTATCGACGTAAACCCTCAACACAAGTGTGAGAGTGTGAGGTGTGCATAGAGGCAAAACTCACCAAGCTTCCTTTTCGATCCGTCGAAAGGAATACCGCTCCTCTAGAACTTATTCACACAGATATATATGATTTGAAGTTTGCACAAACTAGGGGAGAACAAGTACTTTGTGACATTCATTGATAATATCACAAGGTATTGTTACATTTACTTGTTGAAATGTAAGGATGAAGCCTTTGAAGCGTTCCAACGTTACAAAGCAGAAGTTGAGAACCAACTATGCATGCAGATTAAATCCATTCGTAGCGATAGAGGGGGAGAATATGTAGCATCATTTGAGGAATATTGTGCCCAATAAGGCATTGTTCATCAAACGATGGCTCCATACTCACCTCAATCGAACGGTGTGGCGGAACGTAAGAACCGCATATTGAAGGAAATGATGAATGCCTTGCTCATCAATTCTGGTCTTTCCCAAAACATGTGGGGAAAAGTTGTCCTTACTACTAATACGGCTCTTAACAGAGTTCCACATAAAGGTAAGGACAAAACTCCATATGAATCATGGAAGAGAAAGAAACCCACCTATAAATATTTAAAGGTGTGGGGTTATCTGGCAAAGGTTGAAGTACCCAAGCCAAAGCAGGTCAAGATTGGGCCTAAGACTGTAGATTGCATATTCATCGGATATGCAATTAATAGTAATGCTTATCGCTTCTTAGTGCATAAGTCAGATATTCCAGATATCCACGGGGGTACAATCATTTAATCAAGGAATACTCAATTCTTTGAAGGTACCTTTCCTAGAAAGGAAAAAGACATAACCACTCGCAAACGAAGTTATGAACAAAGCTCTTAGTAACCGGGAGTCGTTGACGGCCCGAATCTAGATGGTTCAGATCTAGTGGATCTCGAGGTGGCTGAATATCCGGAATCTAGTGTTCCAGATTCTTAGAACTTGGAGACTCTAGAGATGGAACTAAGGAGAAGCAAAAGGGCCAGGAAGGATAAATCCTTCGGTCCTGACTTTGTAGCTTATATGGTTGATGATGAACCAAGGACAATTGCTGAAGCATTATCAACTCCAGAGGCACCGCTCTGGAAAGAAGCTATTGAGAGTGAAATAGGCTTCATTCTACATAACCATACTTGGGAGTTGGTTGATCTTCCTCCGAGAAATAAATCGTTGGGTTGTAAATGGATACTCAAATGGAAGTATAACGCAGATGGATCTATAGATAAGTACAAGTCCAGGTTGGTAGTCAAGGGATATCGGCAGAAAGAGGGTCTTGACTACTTTGACACGTACTCCCCGGTATCTCGGATGTCGTCCATACGGGTATTCATTGCGATCGCAACTTTGCGTGACCTTGAGATACATCAAATGGATGTCAAGACATGCTTCCTAAATGGTGACTTGGAAGAAGAAATTTATATGGACCAACCCGAGGGGTATGTGGTTCAAGGGAAAGAGAAGAAAGTATGTCGGCTTGTCAAATCTATGTACGGGCTAAAACAAGCCCCGAAGCAATGGCATGAAAAAATTGATAGTACTCTACTATCGAAGGGTTTCGCCATTAATGAGTGTGACAAATGTGTCTACATAAAAGGTAACTCTGACTCGTTTGTTATGATATGCATGTATATAGACGACATATTGATCATAGGGAGCAGTCCTAGCATAATTCTAGAGACTAAGAACATGTTGAAATAATGCCTCGACATGAAGGATATGGGTATCACAGATGTCATCTTAGGGATAAAAATCTCTAAGACGTCTGACGGACTGGTCTTATCTCAGTCTCACTACATCGATGATGTTTTGAGAAAGTTCGAGATGTTAGACAGTTCGCCTATAAAGTCACCAATGAATAGAAATAGAAAACTTGATAAAAATCGTGGTGCACCCATATGCAGGAGCAATATGCACAGGTGATCGGTAGTTTGATGTACATAACAAACTGCACCCGACCTGATATTGCTTATGCAGTCAATAAGTTGGCTAGGTTTACTCGTAATCCGAGTGATGATCACTAGAAGGCGTTGAATCGGGTACTTCAATACCTGAAATACACGCTAACTTATGGGTTGCATTATTCGAGATATCCAGCTGTACTAGAGGGGTACAGTGATACAAACTGGATATCTGATATAGAGAACACTAAGTCTACCAGTGGGTATGTATTTACAATTGGTGGTGGGGCTGTGTCTTGGAAATCCTCTAAGAAAACTTGCATCGCCCGATCCACGATGGAATCGGCGTTTATCACTTTAGACAAAGCAGGAGAAGAAGCTGAGTGGCTTCATGACTTCTTAGAGGATGTTCCTTGTTGGAACAAACCCGTACCTTTTGTAATGATCTACTGCGACAACCAGTTGGCTCTAGGAAGGGCACGTAATTCTATGTACAATGGCAAGTCTCGTCATATTCGACAGAGACATAAGACCATTAGACAGCTGATCACCACGGGTATAATATCCATTGATTACATAAAATCATAGGATAACATAGCTGACCATTGACAAAGGGCTTACCCAAGGATCAGATGTTCTGCTTGTCTAGGGGAATGGGCTTAAAACCCAAAGTATAAGGACCAATACGGTGGTAACCCAACCTTACTGATTGGAGATCCCAAGAATTAGGTTCAATGGGAAAACTAAGCTATAAAGGTTCAGTTGATCGCTTCGGTGGAAGCATGAGCACTTCAGATAGTGATTTCTGTAGAGAAATACCAAATCCAAAGCCATTCCCGCGATAGACTATAAGTGTTATCTGCAGTGTGGGTGAAGGTTAAGTTTCCAAAACCTTTAATGATCCTCACCGATTGAGGTTAGGTTTGGGGAAATTTTTAATGGTTCCTAACACTTGTAAAGTGGGATATAGCAGGATACCTTGTAGTAGACCACCTATTTAAGTGCGAGAACAGGACGCCTCAAATGAACGCACTTAAGAATCCAAGAAGTGTCCATGGCCACAACGGATAAAACATTACGAAGAACTGAGTAGAAGAAGGTGTTGTGTTGGTATCGTTGACTTGGCTTACACTAAACACTGACGGTTTAAGACATCATGTTCACCGCGCAGTAAGTAAGTCCGATGGTATTCAACTATGGAAGGTTCAAAGCGTATGCTACCTATCCAGATGCAACATCGGTCCGCTGAAAGATTGCTAGAAAAGGCACCATGTGTGTGCACCAAAATCTCTTTTAAGAGGGGTTGTTGGAAATTTACTAAATGTGGAAATAAGTATATCCCATTAATTTATGACTCGAACTATTGGGCCCGCACATCGGAAATATCATTTCCACACACGTGCACACGTAGTGTCAAGTATCGCAAATTTCATTAGTGAAAGAGATATTGGTACGTATGTCATATGTTTGAGACATAGAATTATGGACGGTTATTGGCCAAATGACAAAGTATTCCACGTTGGTAAAAAGGAAGGAAGAAGTGTACGATGTGTAAGATGAAATGAGTCGGAAATCGCCGCGAAGCCGTGAAGGGTCGCGGTGCCACAACCGTCGGAGCCGTAGCGCCGCGACGCTAAATGGTTGGGCAGTCACTAGAGCCGCGGCGCTGATTCACGCGCCGCGGCTCTTCGTAGGCAGAATGCTGTGATGGGAAGTTGGAAAAATCTGACGTTTGGGCTGGTTTTGGAGCATTGATTCTCCATTACTTGCCACATGAATTCAGCCATTATTTGGCTGAATGTAACCCCTCAATCAAGTGCAATTACTTGGCTATTGAAGGTCATTAGTTAGCTAGTTGATGAGTCTTCTCCTTACACTATAAATTGAGGCCTTTGGCTCAATTGAAACATACTACACAAAAACACTTAGAAAATTCTCCAGATTTTCGGATTTCATATTCTTCCTCTCTAGCAAAGTCACTATACTCAAAGTTCTTCAAGAGTAACACTTGAGTTTTCTTTGCTCACTTGTTAAAGTTGTTGTTGTATCTTGGGAGACTATTGCTCAATACCGTAAAAGGAGATATACGGGGAAATCTTGTCTTAAAGACAGAGTGACATCACTCGACTCAGCAAATCACACAAGCAGTTTGATAAGGTTTTGATTTCCAGTTTTATTGTAATAGTTTGTTTATCCTTTCTACTATTGTAATAGTTACTTACTTCCCGTTCCCTACAACAATTGTATCCCAACAATTTCTTGATCCAATATCAAATGAGAAAATGAAACAAACAAGAAATTAAAGGATGGATAGATAGACACAAGAAGGACTTGAATTAGAACCAAGGGTACAAAGGATACCAAAATTCCAATTCAAGGAATTCCTACAACACCTAACTCTTAGGATGTCCTCTAAGGAATTATATTCCCAAGCAACCAATCCTCTAAAAAAAATGTTCAACCAAAAACGTTAACGAGCTCACAAGTCTCTCCAAGAGAGCAATATCGATATTCAACAAAAACTAAGAAGTGAAATGACCTAAGCTAGCTATTTATAGTCGTAGGTTAGGTTATTACACAAGAGACCTTAAAGTAGGGATGACAACGGATCGGATCTGGACCGGATCCTACTAGATCCAGATCCAGATCCGTTTTTCATACCTAAATCCAGATCCGGATCCAGATCCGTCGGGTCCATAAAAATCAGATCCAAATCCAGATCCATCGGATCCACCGGGTCCACGGATCGGATCTGGATCCACATATAAAAAAATTTACCATGCTAAGAATTTTTTATTAAACTGACAAACGATTTTTACTTAGCTAACAGTTTATTGTGTTTCAATTTTGAAATGTTCATATGTGATATTTTGCTCGTTGTCTCGTTTTGATTGTGAGCTATTAATTGAAAATGTTGGACAATGACAATAGTTATGGAAAATGCTGACTAGTATTTCCACAATGCAGAACTTGTATTTGCTTGGAATCTTCACAAATGAAGTGAATATAATTTTAACTACTTGTCTATGGAGATGTTAGTCATTCACTAATATAACATTGATTTTATTATCAAAGTTACCTCTTTATTTTTTGTTTTTTGAGTTAACGCGGGGATAAATTAAACTTGTTTTGAGAATTAAACTTGCAAGGATGTTCTTAGCAATTTTAAGAAAATACTTATAAAATTACATTCTAGGTTATGAATGTATTTAATAAAAAACGGATCCACGGGTCGGATCTGGACCGGATACGGATATCAAATACAAGATCCAGATCCAGATCCAGATCCGATCCGTCAAAATGGATTCGGGTCCGATCCGGATCCGTCAGGTCCAAATTTTAAAGATCCATATCCTATAAAACGGATCTGGATCCACCGGATCCGGATCGGGTCCATGATCCATTGCCATCTCTACCTTAAAGTGACACTCTTGGATTGCAAAAATAATCAAAACAGTTGGTCGTCCGCACATGTGGTTCAACCTGTGAAACGTAGGTCATGTCTGTGGAAGCACCCGCGTCTTGCAAGTGTATCTTCCGCAACATCCTCTGTCGCCTGATCGCGGTCATCACATGTGTTTGGGAGGCAGTAGATGCGGATCACAGGTGCAACATGCGACACCATATGCGACTCGCAGGTGGTGTCAATTCTCCCATTCTTCTCCATTTTGCCTTCTCATGCAATCATCAACACAAGAAATTCCCGGGACACCACTAAAGCATATTCAAGAACATCCATTTTCATGAATAATCCGTGTGAAGTTTGGAGTTCACGGGCTTGACTCTTCGTAAATGACATTGATGCGACTTGGATTGTATTATTTCTTTAGAAGATAAATCAAACAAGCTGCAACAACAATCTAATGACCAATAAACAGAAAAAAGGTAAACCACATTCAAGAGTAAAGAATAATCATAAACTCAAATGAATAATATTCAGACACCAATAAGAGACCCACTTGGAAATTAATGGACGAAAAGAGTTGGAATTTGGACCATTAATGAGCAAAAGATTTCCACTTTAACAAACACCTCCAACAGATGACCTTACACGCTTTCAAGCACAATAAACCTCGCATACTCACGGTTAACAATTGCTCTTGGCTATTAAAAGAAAGAAGCTTTTAGCTTCATTCCCCTACGAAAATGAGTGCAACAAAATATATATTTTTTAAATAAAAATTCTATTTTACCTTCAGAAAGAATTTTTTTATTTTACCTTGAACTTAAAGATTTCTCTTTCTAATTATTTGAATTAGTATTAGACTTGGAACGACCAAAAGTTATGAAGAGGATAGATAATATATCGGTTTGGCTCAGTTTGGTTCAATTTTCTTTTTATTTAACACCAAAACCAAACCAAACCAAATATTATCGGATTTTCAAAATTTAAAACGAAGGCGATTTTCAATTTATTAAGTCGATTTGACTTGATTTATCGGTTCAGATCAGTTTTTCGATCTGATTTGAACACCCCTACAAATAAATTTGCAGTTTTAGATGGTGGTATTGGGGATAATATCAGTTGGTGGAGGTGCCACAATGTCACGATCCAAATTCATAAGAGGTGATGACACTAACTCTCATGAGTCGGTAAGCTAACCACAACCCATTTAGCCCAAATTGTAAGCAAGAAATCAATGCGGAATAATAAAGTAAAATAAGTTTCTAAGTCTTTAATAAAAACCCATAATAATAGCAAATGCGAAGAGTATAAATTTCAAAACCTGGTGTCACTAGTACAAGAACTTGCTAAGATAAGTAATACAAATTCTAGGTATAAAAACTTAATAATGTCTAGAAATAGAAAGACAAGAAAATAAAATAGAAGGGGAATTCGGTGCTACAGATCAATTGGTAGCTCACCCCGAATCCTTCAAGTCTGCTTTTGAACGGTTGGATAGTCACAAGATCCACTAGTACAAGGAACCGAACTTGCACACAAAAGGGTGCAACAAGTGTAGTGTGAGTACGGAAAATAACGTGTACTCAACAACATCGTCCACTGACCTTATCTTAAACGGAGATGAGGGTTGACCTTCTGATTACTACTCTCGCACTAACTGCTATTAGGTTGCCATAACAATAATAACTACAAGATCACTTAAATCATGAGTCCAAACTAGGTTATAGCATCTAGTTCTTCAAGTCTAATAAAGTATTCATACAGCCAAACTAGTAGAGCTTAATCAACAATTTACACATCAAACAAATAAAATATAAAAGAGATGATATGAGATGCAAGTGAAATGTAATGCAAGATCTTTCTTTTTCATCACCGGTACACACATGTTCAAATACTATGAATCGTGATCCATAGAGGACTCGCGAGGTCCATATACCATCGAATTTTTTTCCTTCGGGTTTCTTAGCCAATCTTAGGCTCTCAATCACATCACTTAGCCAAATGTTGGCTCATAATAACTTTCTCTAGCCAATATTAAACTCACAATACCTGTCTCTAGCCAAGCGGGCTCATATATATAGCATCACTCCGTCTAGAAATATTTCTCCTCGGACCCACATATGTACCAGTAATGTTCATGCATGAGATATCACATGAAGCATGAATATGATATGCACAATGTTAAGAAGCAAAGATATACATTAAAGATTCAATCTTTAATCACTATAAGTCATAAATGTCTGACCTTTGACCAATTTAATAACAAAGTTACAATTTTTAGCTTTGTTTCCACTTTTAACGAGTATTTAGCAGTGATAAGTAACACAATAACAGATAAGACAAGAAGATACACATAAAGACTAAAAAGTATGGGCTTCATATCTGTTATGGTTCACTTTTATGCGGAGGCATAAAAGCTACTAGGAGGTTGTTGGTGCTCTAAGTCTGATAATTAGTTTTTTAGAGTCGCCACCTAATTTATAGGTATATTGGGAAAACCAAGTTGAGAGGGTTTATTTATTAATAAAAAATCTTTTCTAAACCAGAGTCGAGGTAAGAATGAACCTGGATATTAGTTTCAATATCCGTATCTTAAAGTCCGGATTTGAAACAAAAACACAACCCATTTCAATACGTTTCCAGTCCATTAAATGAACTCCAAACAGTTCCAGTTTTTTCCAATCTTAAACATAGTCCAGTTGTTTTTTTGTGATCCAAAACAATTCAATCCAAGTTCAAAATCCATTTTGTTGTTTCAATTTCTTTAAAGTTACGAAACAGTCTGGTTTCTTTAAAATTAGAGGTTTGACAAGTTTTGAAATTCATTTATGTCGATTCTAACTAAACGATATACATATCCTTTGTCTATCCTAAGTCGTAACTATAAAGGTTCCAATAATATACAAAGTATTTTTTATACAACTAATATTACATATATAACACACAAAATGAATGGAAAGAGATGAGTTTAGGCTGGTGGGCCTACCCAAATCCACCAGTTAACTATTTTTACCCACAGTTGGGCCTTCAATGTGCAGCTACAATGCACAAACTCGATCAAAGATTTAGTTGGACCTCAACCCAACTAGCTGAAGAGAAATAATAGGCTCAGAGGGCCTCAAGTCGTCGCGGCAGTGGCAAGAGAAAGAAGGGAAAAAGAGAATGCAGGTTAGAAGGTATCTAAAATTATCTAAAACACAATGCAAATAATTTAATACAAGGTTAAAAAAAATTAGACACGCAAGGACTGTCACTCATGGGCTGCTAATAGTTCATAGCAGAAAAGGCCAAACAAATACATTTGACCATGAGCACAGCAAATACTGAACCCAATTCAGTTAGTAACACATGCAAAGGAATATAAATGGGCCAAGCCCAGACATCTAGTATCGACAGATTAGGAAAAGCATACCACTGGAACAAAAACACAAGGCCCGACCTAAAAGTCCTTTGAGCGAAAATTATCTATTTGATATATAGGCAGTATATCAGATTTGTATACCTTATATACATTAAGTATACATGATATACAGTCTATAGTGTATATCAAAGCACACACAAGAAATGACACGCGAGAAAGTAAAGGGTAGGCATATAACAAGTCTACAATGTGTCAAATCCCAAACTTCATGGTCACTCACATTCAAGCTTAAACAATTGACACAGACATTCACAAATGACAGAACATAGGCTAGAGATTGCACAAGGTAAGTAGTCATGGGATTCAATTCTTTCAACCAAGCAAAGCACATCAAACATCTTGACACAACCAAAAATAGAACTCAGAGGTTGAACAAACAGAGGATAGAATCTAGACTTCAAAACTTCATTTAACATAGGCTCCTGTTATCGTTTTGTGACTTTAACTTAATACTAGTGATGACACAAAGGTATTGTTCGAGGTCCAGAATGCACAAGATTCAGGTCAGGCTAACATAACAGACACACAAATACATTATGTTAGTTCACTTAGCAGCTTAACTAAACAGACAGAAAAACAAGAGAAGAAAGAGGACATTTAGGCAAAAGAACATTCAGGTTTTCCTATTCATATCAAGATACCTAGGTACTGGCTCTTCAAAACAACAGATCCCTACTAGTTACACTAGGCTACCAATTTCATTTAGGGATGAGTCACATAAGAAAAATGTACCAATCCTAATCCTAGTTATGCCAGGCTATAGGATAAGTCTCCAAATTATTTCAAACTACATGAACATGCGAACACAACCCTTTGACAGCCAACATATGACTCCTAGGGACACTCAAATGCCCTAGCATGATTCAAATGCAAACATGTATATGTATAGAAGTAGACAAGCATTGTGACTTTACTGACTTAAACTAACATGCTGGACTTAGTTTTATCATTACAACTGGTTAATAACATATGGTAGCTAACACAAGCATACTGACCTCTTTAATTTATTACCTAATTATGTATTTGAATTAAGTGGATGAGGTTACAAGTAAGAAGGTACAACATGACATATAGCCAAATGGAGACACTCCCTACTTAAATATTCAATGGCATATGTTGGGCCTAGTTAAGAATACAAACTGAGACTTAATGTTTATCTGGTACTTAAACATGGCTGAAAAGAAGGATATTGATGAATAAGATGGGTAGCACAACTTAAGAATTGAACAAAATAAGCAAGAAAGAAGGAAGACATGTCAAAAGATAATCTAAGCATGGCTGTCATAATATCGCATAGGTCACACCTTTATGTCAAACAAGCCACCATGATTCATATTGGCAAGTATCAAACCAACCATAATAGAGTTCTCAAAAGGAAATATGAGGTAGAGGTTGTGTGAGACCATATATACCTAATTTTTACACATGATGGACAAAGTTGACTAGTGGATAAAGTTGACACATGATGGACATGATCACTTTTTAACTATAAGCTATCAGATACCAAATCCATACCTCCCTGTGTACTCATATATCATCATACAAACCCCAAGAAGCTTGATAAGAGGCATTAAGAGTTCATAGACATCACATTCTTCACATATACTACATATTTTAATTAAGAACAAACAGAAATATCATACTTCTAAGCAAAAGAAGATGAATTCAACTCTATGTGACAAGATTCATAAGTCTAAACCTCTTCACCTAATATTATACTAAGACACGTCATTTTTAATCCTACTCAGACCTAAGTTCATCCTAATAGATCATAAATGAACTTTTAAAAGTACCAACAGTCCAGATAATTAAGTGCAGAAGCCTATGCAAACCACCTTAGAACCCATATGCTTCTCCTAAATCATGTTCCAATCATCTCCCTATTATTTTTTATCCCCAGATCTTCAGTTAACTACAACAAGTAGGCAAAGTAATAACCAGGTTCATTTTTTAAGGCATACGACATTAGGTATTCCAAGCAAGTGTCATGTTCATCTAAAGGTCATTGGGTACAAAAAACTTGTTAAATACAAGGCAATTATTCTTTTTCTAAGCTATTGGGGTTCTAACATGACTATATTCTACACTAAATCATGGTTTCTTTTAGTAGAATAAACTAATTAGGCCAGGTATCCATACATCTTACTTCATTTCTAAACCAAGACTAACATTAGGTGAATCATTTAGCACAATGTCATACCAAAGTAACTAATCATGCTTACTATTGAATAACTACAAACTTTCAAACAAGTGTTATAGTCTTAGCACTTCATACATTGTTACATCTTGTATTTTTACGCTAGTGTGCGTCACAAGTAAAGTAGCAAGAACTCAAGGAGTTTAATATTTCATACAGTGATAGTAAAGGTATGAAACATGTGGTAATTAAGTGTCATGAGAGTTTGAAGATAAATGAATTAAAGAAAACACTTTTTGTCAAAGTTCGTTGAAGGAAAGTAGATTCTAATAACCTGTAATTTTAGGATAAGACTAGGAGTGCATAATATGATAATAAGGTTTTGTTATGAGGTATTTGGATCATAGAATAATTGTATGTTAAGCTTTAAAGTCAAGCAAGTTGTAAAAACAAAAGTTGGCAAAAGTCATTGCAAGTTACGTTCATAATTCTACTGAAATTTGAATCATATCTCACTGAGATTTTCTCCCAATATACTTGAAATTATGGGGTGATCCACTAATAAAATTGAAGGTATACGAGTCTAGTTTTCAACGCATTAAACCGTTCATAGATATGCCATCGTAATAGAGAGATATACACATTTTTGAGAAACTACGCAGGCAGACCCCATTGGGACCCACTAAGGTGGTGGAAAGTTCCAGCCTTATAATTGAACGGTGGAAACCTCTTTTCACCTTATTTCTTCCACCCAAACTGACATATAACTCTCTAAGAAGTTCTCTCATCTCTCAAGAGTAAATCCAAATATAAATCACCTAAATCAAGTGTCGGGAATCCCGTGGTTCTAGTAGAACATAGTTCTATCGTGTTGTGGTTTCTTTGGATGTTCCTTTGAGTTGAAGTATCTTGAGATAAAGCTTTTCCTTTCTTGTTTGAGGTAATAATATATATATTCTTTATGTATATGGATTAACTGAGGTTCTGGATGTGTTGGATTTTTTTAGAATATGTGAGATATCAGCTAGAAGTCGTAAACTAGTTGTTTAATATTAATTTTGTTGTCTTGTTGGGATGGAAGATTTCTAGGTTGAAGTTGGATTGAAGAAGGTGTTGTTCTTGCTGGATTAAGGTAATATTTCCCTTATCTTAGGTGTATTTAAGTTTATCCAATTCATAGCTAGGTTGTTGGGTGAGAAAATACGGAATTAATATCGGAAAATCGTATATGATGTAGTTGTGAGTTGGTGGACTGTTTTGGAAGTTATTATTGTGATATTTTGGGCTGGAAATTGAGGTAGTAACATGAGTATACTGTTGTTATTGTTATTAACATGTTTATGAAGAAAGAGAAAGGGTTTAAACTACAGTTCGTTAATCGCAAATCGAGTTTGCCGCTTGTTGTGATTGTTGAACTGTTTGAGAAGCTTATCTTAAGTAATATTGCTGTTGTCTGGGATGTTTGGTGGCTATTGTAACTTTCGGAAGTTATATAAACAAGTAAGGTGTTGTCCATATTATCGTAGAATATGTTGTCATCCTTATACGATAGTTACAACACTTTAATCGTAACAATAGTATCACTTTCATTATTGTAGACAAAGGGGCATCGCGATATGTTTGGCTGGTTTTTGAGCAAGAGGTTGGCTAAGGTATGTAAGACTTTTCCCTTCTTTGGCATGAACGTTTTTAGAGCAAAAGTGAAACTAAATATTATCGAACGATTCCATTCTTGGTAGCTTGGTTGTCTTGTGTTTTCCTTCCGTTATTGATTATAATTCTAGTACATTTCTTGTTGGAACTCTCATTCACATCTTATGAAATTCATTGTGATACAATTGATTCAGAGAAATATGGTTGGATTGTAATGTTCATTGTATATGATTCCATAATGATAGTTGGAGGATAACGACAATAGGTCACTCCAACTCTTTTCATGGTGTCCCTTAAGGTCTGTCTTGCATTGCACTTATATATAAGTATCTATTTTAATATTGTGTTGTACTATAGTCAACCATACCTGCACTTATATGTGCACACTACTGCAGTTGGGTATGATATTACCGAGTCCTTATTAAGGCCGAGTACGTTATGATGAGATTTGCCCTACAGAGAGGCTTGATACTATATTATATGGCCCCATAGAGTGACCCGATTTTAATACTATACATATGATCATGGTTATGAAAATTGTACACCATCAGTGACAGTTTTGAGTTTCAAGTTGACTTCTGTACCCTTCTCTTGTATTATATTCGTATTTATATTGTTTACCTGCCTTACATATTATGTACATCTTTCATATTGACGTTCCTATTTCTGGGGGACATTGTGTTCATGCCCGCATGTGCTGATAGACGATTTGATGAACCTCCTTAGTAGGGTCACTGGTCAGCTTAAGTTAGAGCACTCATTTTCTTTCAGAGTTGCTGTCTGAGTTTTGGGTATGTTTTTATGTACATATTATGGGTATAGCAAGGCCATGTCCCGACCTGGTTGTTATGTTGTATGAATTTTAGAGGCTTATAGATTAATAGGTTATGTATTGAAGTTTTATATGGTCTTGTCGGACTTCTTGTCAGTCTACTGGTACTATTGCTATGTCCTTGCCGACCTCCTAATGTTAGTTCTAGCCTTGTTGGCCTTATGGTGTATATACACATGTTGGTTTTGATGTCACTTATTCAAGTTGCTATATTCAATTTCTCCTATGATTGTTGTTCTGAGGCCTTGTCGTTCCAGATAGTTATATGTTCACGCTATGATATACAGGTGGTACGCTCGGGCCGTTCAAGCATCGGGTGCCGGCCACTCCCCTCCCGAAGCTAGGGTGTAACGAACTTGGTCAGAGCAGGTCTATCTTAGGGGGTCTACAAGCTATGTCTAGTAGAGTTTTATTTATAGATGTGTTGTGCACCACATTTATAAACATGAGGCTATAGTGCATTTAAGAGTTAATTACATTCTTTTCTTACTCCAGATCATGCAATAGAGCTGAGTCATAGACATTCGATTTAAATCGGATTGTTATAAGTAAGTGTGCAACCCTATCAGATCATGGGTGTACCTAATGCACAAGTTGCGTTAAAAGTCTTTAGGCGTGGATATCTATCTCACCTATGCAGAAAAAAGACTACAAGAGCACCAGAAGGTAAATTATGAATTTCAGAAAAGTAAAAGAGGTAACGTATATGAGGTGCAATGTACCTAAGTTGAGAAACTTGTAAATAGTTGGAGCTTAGACAGAGGGACACAAGTGTTACGATTCCGTTAAGTAGTTATAGAGGTATAGTAACAACACCACTTTTAGCTTACGACTTCTAAGTATCAACATAGTTTTGAAAAGAAAATAATTCCTGAAGTCTAATAAGGGTCAGAATAATCCTTGACAATGGTCAGATTATTAGGACTCGACGACATTTTGGAATAACATTGAAAATATGTTGATAATTCCTCCTCATGAGGCATACCAGTGATGTACCCTGGAATTATATAATCATATATGACTCTCGAAGGTTAGAAGATTTGGAGGTTAGGTATTAGAATCCTTGTATGAAATGTAAGTATCCACCTCAGTGTGGCCCCATTCGTACTAAAGAAGGAATATTAAGCGACCAAAAGAATAAGGCCAGATGAAGTAGAGGAAGCTAGAAACGAAAGAGAGACCGCTGGAGTTTTCCGGAATAAGGTAAAAGTGGTAATATTAGCAAGAAGCTGGTAGAATGATAAGTAAAGCGCTATGAGTAGATAGGGGGAATCATCGGAGAACATAAGCTAAAGTATGGTACTACAACAAAGTTTATAGTCAAGTAGAAGAAAAGATAAGAGAAACTAAATTTTGGGATTACAAAGAAGTGTAAGACATAAGATTATGTCTTTATTATGAAAGGTGAACCGATGACCTTAAAGAGAATTATCAGAGGACAGATTTAGACCTGGACTTTGAGATCATATTGAATTCGACTTAGAGACTCAAAAAATATCTGCAGTAGTTGGCATCGCAATATTAGCAAACGTGAACGATTAAGTAATAAAAGGATGAACGTCAGAAGAGCAACCTTTGAGGGTCAGTAATGTCACACCCCAAACTAGGGGGTGTGGCCGGGACCCGATGCCCTTCTGGCCTGACCGTACCACTCTAATGACTAGTCTTCTGAATGAATAGAACATCCGACCGACAAGGCCGTACTGGGATATACCATAACAACAACACTGGATAAGAGGGTTTAACCCAACATATATATACAATAGTACCGACAAGGTCACTACATGGTTCAACAAAAGACAACGTAGCTGGCAAGGCTATACATCATCACCATACATACCAAAACAAGTCTATGAGCCTCTACGAGTAGCTGAACTGACATATTACCAGGACATTGTTCATAACTTTGCAAAATATACTCCATATCTGACCAGAAAGCTACGGGAAAGTTGAAGATTACTTATTGATGGTTGAACTCGACAACTCCTACTATGGTAGCCTAGCAGAGTCTATTAGAACTTGCGAAATGAACACACAGAGCCCCCGATAAAAGGGACGTCAGTACGAAATAATGTACTGAGTATGTAAAGCATGAATAACAATATAAATCTGTAAGCTGTAAAGAAAGGAATAAGAGCAATATGAAGTAATAAGCTGTAAAGGAAAGCCATGGGTAAATAATGAAACTCTGAAACTCAATAAAACCTGTCTAGATAGGCCTTTACTATATAAACTACCATCGTCTTATAGTGCGAGATTTATAACATGTCACTACTCTTAGGTATACTCTAAGGTGTATATATGGATATGCAATGTAATGTGTACATTGATTTATACATGTGTTACGGAACGCGCAAACTGATCCATTATATGTAAATGTTGCGTAACGTGCAACATGATCCAATATATGTATATGTGGCGGTATGCGCAACCGGATCCATTATATATATGTATTGCGGAATGCGCAACCTGATCCATTATATGTCTATGTTACTGAACGTGCAACCCGATCCAATATATGATCATGATTGTATGCATGATATAACATAGCAAAGTAAACTATACCAACACCCATGGAAATCGGGGGTGTGGAAAATAGATCGTGATAACAATGGCTCTTTGGCCTCTTTTGAAACTCATAAATTCTTGACTTTACCTTGACATGACTCTTGGTTGATTCGTCGATTAATTTATTAGGACTCTCCATTTTGAGGTCTATGAAATCCAGAGACAAACAAGATGTACAAAATTCGATAGTGAGATAACAGATGTGTTCAGTGAACAACAAGCGAATAAGACTGGCCCTTTAAAGATAATCACGACTTTTAGCCTTTAACCTTGGTTTGATATTTTCTTTTGCTTTTCCATGACAACTTGTCAGTATACAAGAATGTGATTTAAGATACTCCACCCAAAAGGAGTATGGTCTTAATCAGATGATTAATAATAACATGGAATGCAATACTAACAAGGGAACTACTCCCCACAAGGAATGATCCACATACATATAGAATTATTGTTTGGCATTTCTTTTTGATAATGCAAAAGTACCTCGGATGCCATGCTTATGAAATAAGGGAATAGCCTTACATACATGTGTTTCTTAGTTAACAATATCTCACGAACCCTTGAACGCTTCACGAGTGATCATCTACATAACATAGAGGGTCGGGATCAATATAAGATCAACCAACTAGGAATTGATTCAGTAAAAAAATTCAACGAGTACCTAGAAGGCGTGCTTCTCAAACTACAGTGTTCATAGCCACTGACATATTACTAAATTCCCTTCACACAACATCAATAGAAACAATCACAACAACTATAATAACAACAACAATACATACTCCAACTTATAACCATGATCATCTCTAAGTCATTCAAAACAGTCCAAGAATAACCCAAGGATAATAACAACTTCCTCATGCAGTTTTAGCTTGATTTCATCTCAACTATGCTCACCAACTTAATCAATCAACTACAAGGAGTAAAAAATGATTAGGGAGTAGTAGAACCTTACGTCAACTAGCCACAAAGTCCCTTAGAACAAATTCTCTTCCATCCTCAAGAAAACTCCCAACTTGTCTAACTATCAATTGAAGATTTCCATGCTCTTTAATGCTCATATATGGAGGATTCCCCTTTAATTTGGTGTAGGATGGACCCTTGATGATGTAGGAATCCTAGAGACAGGTTGGATATGGTTTGGGAAATGTTGGGGTCGAATTTGGGGTCATATGGGAAAGCCACCAATTATTATCCTTAAATAGTACTCACCACCGCCTCCCATATGGTGCTCCATATGTGGTTCATATTACCATATGCTGCAGCATATGCCACTGCATATGGAGGCAGTGAGATAGGTAAGTTGGGGCTTTGATACGCTGCCTCATTTGTGAGGCAGAATAACATCCGTGCAACAAAATGCGTGGCGTATCATCAAAATTTCATCAATCTTTCTTGAGTTGTACTTTATTTGGTCCTATTGACTTATAATCTGCCATATACCTTTGTAATACTGATATAAGTCATATGTGACCCTCGGGAAGGGTCTCAGGTTATCGGATCTTAAATCAACTAACTATACATTCGATCGCATAATGAATTGCAGGGTATAACATCCTTCCCCCTTAAGAACATTCGTCCTAAAATGTTGAGGGATGTAACTGAAAGGCTTTAACTCTTAGGTTTTACCAGAATTTTGGCAGAGTTCCCTCTACAAATAAGACTAACTCAAAACCTGCCAACTAGCCAGAACTAACACAAATGCTACACGGGGCCATCCAAAGCAATATAGTATCATACCGGCCTCATAAAACTCTCTATCTATTATGATATTCTAAATTGTAAGCTATAACTTACCTCGACTGTCCAATATCGACGTCGGAGTTGTATTTGTCATATCTATGCTGTGATCATCACCTTTACATGTGCATAAATAAGCTCACTGATATAGAGTAGGAATAAGGGGATCATTTCGCACAAGTATTACGCGAACCTGATGTTTGAACTATGGGAGAATATCTAGATCTCCTACCTTTCTTAGCCACCCATATCATTACATCTATGTCATTGCTTTTCTATAGTATTTTAACGAATACCATCTCATGAGTTAGAAACTCCTAGACTTAGTGATACATGATAGTAGTCAAGACTTCTCCATAGGACAGATCTCCAGCAATCTGAACATTCTCGATAGACAAAATGCAAAAGGTACCTTCTATTTATACTTTGGTGATAATCTTAAAATCATAGGTCACTTGGTTATGTACTTGAGTGATCTTATACGGGTTACTAAATATGAGGGTAGGCTTGCATTTCTAGTCGAATCTCATCATGCCTTTTATAGGAAAAATCTTATACAAAGGTCAATGAACTGTCCATGGTGTTCGTAAGCTCTTGATATCGCATATTGGCAGGTAATTCCTAGCAATCCTGGACTATCAACATTCACTCCTGTAAGAACTTTACCTCTTCCACAACTCGGGGACCAACATACATTTAAATACTCTTTATTTCCTTACATCAAGGCAATTGGTCGATAATCTATACCTCTGACCATACAAGGTCTTATAAGGATCTATCTCACCGATAAGGTAATAACCACTATACCATGCATCTCATTACAAGATAGATGATCATCTCATTCCTCTTATAGATCAACCATTCCTTCATGTATCGTACCCTCGAGCATCTAAATTGTGCGCTCGGCTCGACCACCAGTTTGGGAGCGAGCTACAAGGGATTTCTCTTTACTCCCAAACTTTCCTTGGAGAATCTTGGAATTATACTACCCTAAGTCTCTTCTACTTGGGGTACGGGTATTTAAACATCTTGGAATTTTATGACCTTTCATCGGTGGATAGCTAGCGGAGTCCTTCACTGCGCGATTAACTTTTATTTTAGTAAGAACGGGGTCAAACTGCAAAAGATGTTGATTATGAACTATTGATAACAATATTTCTGATAAGAACATGTATGAACCCATACTGAGTTTTATCCTTAGCCCACGCTCTCCTTTATAGGTGGGAATCTGAGTTCTGTATACTAGTCCTTCTGGCCCTCTAATGTTGTCTTTCTATGTTGATCATTGGGCTGCTATGCTCAAACTTGGCACTGCTATGCTTATCATTATCACATTAATCCATGTCTTTAGTATCGCAATATATCCTCCTTGAATCTAGATGAACAAAATAGCAGAAATAAGACACTTTCGCTCCAATTTATCTCATGACCCAGCAAAGGTTGGGACATACGACTGACTTAATACTAGAGAACCTTGTCTTGCCTTAACTCTGACATTGGCTATACTACCACGGAACCTTACCTTCCCATGATATCACTTCCAACTCTTCCTTTGCCATTTATTTTACCTTTTCCATAAGAGTGTCACTAACTTTCCCCCGGTCATTGCTCTATTATCATTAGAGCCATGAAGTTGGACCATTAAAATTGCTATCTATGGAAGCTCTTTGTTAGTCCCTTCTTTTTTCGAGCCTCGATATAGGCTAAACCGGTTACATATCTAATCTTAGGTTACTTTGAAAGCTCTCATTGCATTCCGTTGAATTTATTCCTTGAAAGGTGATAGGACCGAAATCCTATACAATTACTTCTCACTCTATCCCTTAAAGAAGGGGTACCACTGAATTCTATATAATAGTCTCATGTTTGAATTCTCAATTTATTGACTACGGCAATGCTATGCTTTTATCTTTCAACTACATTTGTCGGATACTCGCTCGCTGAATTTTTAACTTCTAAAACCTCTTTCCCTTAAGGAGGATCGCACTTTGCGCCATTATCTAAATCCACCTTTGCTTACTTACTTTCTTCTTCCCTTCTAGAAATCATTATTTTCTCTAAGAGAGCACATAATTCCGTATACCATTGCGACCCGCCCCAGAGGGTGCCTTTATTTATTGGTAAGAGAAACTCGTATTAAATTTACACTGAAGATCGTCGTAGTTATACTTCTACTGTGGGCTTATTGTTGTCGACCCTAAGACATGGGCTTAGGTTTCCCATTCGGTCTTTAGGTCTAAACAACCTATTCCTTTTTGTTTTTTTGGATAACTATATTGCAATGCATCGACTAATCTCAACCTCAATCATGCAGGGATTCTTTTTATACCTGGCCCTCCGCTGTACTCAATAATTAATTCTTGGTCCTTAATCAACCATCACCATTTCGGCGGGTCATTCTTATCTGTATGCAGATTAAATTGTTCTCTTGTTCTTAGTGGGTACCTACCGGCGATATGCTTTTCGCAATTTCGTAATCGTATATTCTCGCGGTATCTTGGATATCCCTAATCCTTCACCACTTATCCTTCTTACCATTTCATCTCTTCTCGTTCATCGTGAGTACCATCTTTAACTGGTTAGTTTTACCCCCAGGCTCCATATCCCCATAACTCGATTACTTCATACTATCTTTTTTATACTATTACTTTATGCTTGAAATATTTCTCGGTAGTTTTTATAACGTACTTGCGAGATCAAAACATCAAGTACTAAGACTGTTTCATGATATAAATATTGCATAGTCTGATAACTCATCCGACTATTGTATCATATTTTTCTAGGGTCTGCATTTAATCCCTTCTCTATGAATCTCATGCATTTAGCGATCCTCGCCATTGATTTTAACCCTTCTAAATGAGAGGCCACTCAGTATTCCTTTCTCAATATTAACACGAACATATACTTTGACATTCATGGAATATCCACCAAATTTGGGTAATGCAATCTTAGTCATCGCAAAACTCATCTATATAACCTTTGTATTGCTTACTAAGTTGCCATACGAGTTTATGTCTATCTTTACCACACCATTTCCCATGGGTCAATTCTCACGAAGGTGAGAGTTCTCTCTCAAGATATCATGTCATCACATTGACGTTCATCGTAATATACAATTATTCTATAACTCACAATTTGCCTTAGAGCAACACCCTTTGGTAAGGTCACTGAAGCTCTCTCATAAGTAATGTCTCACATGTTCATGACCGACACGCTTAATCCTAATAGAAAAAACATTAACCTTGGGGCTCATTCCTTACTAACCTTTGATGGTCGTTCCTTCTTGCAGTTTATCCCTTTACTACCCGCTCGCTCATTTTATGACTCCACACTACTTCTTATTATATCACCTCGAGAGTCTTCGACTCTGATCCCACCCTACATGAAGGATTAACTCAACATGCAGACTTCATACAAAAGTCCGAGTGATGTAATTCTTGCTGAAAGGTAGCAGTCTTCACTCCAAATGTTAGAATGATGTAATTTCAATAGAAAGATTGCAGTATTCATTCAAAAGTTCGAGTGATGTAATTTTGGCCAAAGGGTTGCAGTCTTCACTCCAAGTGTCAGGTGATGTAATTCCTGTCATAAGGCCGCAATCTTTCACCCAAAGTCCGAACAATGTTATTTCGGTCAACAGTTGTAGTCTTAATTCCTAAAGAATCAGACTATTCCACAGAGTCAACAAGAGCTAGACGGTGTAACATATGACATCCGCTCGAACATACACTCCCCAGTAGAGTCGCCATCTATTATAGCGCATAAAGAGCTACTATATGGGTGTGTTGCGCGCCACACTTATAACTAGAAAGCTACACGGAATTTAGGTGGTTTCTTTCCTTTTTAATCTAGAACGTTCAATAGAGCTAAGTTGTATGTATTCCATCCTTAAACTTGCATGTTTGTGATTTCAGCGATATCCTCTTCATGAGATACACATTTTATCGAGACCGACCCATCGAAAGATATGAGCTAGTTACCTCACCACCATTCTTCTACTAGATATGATTAGGGGCACCGAGGGAGACCCCTATACTATCAGATATACCCCAGCACCGTCCAACAAAAATGTGAGGAGGGTAGTTCAGGTATTGACTTAGCTAGTGGCCTCTCAGGCACGATACCACCCTGACCTGATTGGCAATAGTAGACCCTTAGAAGGGTCAGGGAGTTCACAACCCAGGGAGCCCATTGACCAAGGGCAGTTAATGTTCGGTAGGGCTGGCTCAATTGGAGTTAGGGAAAGGACTAAGAGGGTTAAAATGGTCGGTAATTATTAGGGAGACAAAATGAAGAGGGATTTCAGATACATGACTAGCATGACAAATGTTTGTGATAGGACAGGTACGATCAGAGTTCTCAAGTAAGGCCGAGGTAGGGATCACAACCCTCGATACTTCAGGATCATAGTAGGGATGGTTTAGACTGAGTAAGGCCATCCAGGCCAAGTTGTAGTAAATGTGGATGGATGCATATTAGGCTTTATCCTAAGGAGATAGAGGGTTGTTATTAGTGTGGTAATCAAGAACACAGGATACGAGAGTGTCTCTAACTAGCCTATGGGACAAAAGAAGAGAGCGAGGATGTAGCCTCAATTTCTGATGCTACCTGGTGAGAGCGGATGAGTTCAGGTATGCCATTGATTTCTTTATTCATTTACTTGCCTCCTACACGTACGATTCAAAATTGTTTTATACTCTAGATGAGTGACACCATTTGTGGGAGCTAATTTTTTTTGAATAACCCATGAGGGCAGGATATTCTGATAAGAAAGAATTGTGATTGTAATGATATCAGCTGAGGGGAATTTTTCTATTTCAAGAGACGGTGAAGTTACGTATGCATTTTTTGAATGAAAAAAATTTAGAGCACCTAACCCAGTCTAGGGTCTGAATGGGTGTCATATTTTCAAACAACTACACTAGACAAACTTCCAATTCGTGATAAGATATTGTTTGGTGATCGTATGAAATCCCAAGCTTTGGATGAGAAAGGGCAAGACGGAATAAGATCAAAGGGGAATGTAAAGAAAAAGGGGTGTTGGAAATTTTGAAGCGTTTTGAGGATGTTTTTTGCCTCGTAGTGAATTAGGTCTTTTTGAATGTGAGAGCTTGCTAGGAATGCCTAATTTAAGTTGTAACCCCAGGCTAAGGAATGATAGAGGAATAGATTTCTGGAATCAAGTTACATGAAGCTTTATTTCAGAAGGTGGTTACAGAAAAAAGGCGCGGAATGTTATGCCTGAACTAGCGACCCTAATCCCTCCACAAGAGTCGAACAATATTCTAGGGCTGGAAATAAGATAAGTCCCATTGATAGAAGAAAAATAATATACCTTATCTATAGTGAACAACTTTGTGCGTGGGTGGCAGCAAATGATTATAGATTTCTAATGATGGGAGATAAGGACTTCAAGTTCTGTGGTATGATTCCACGAGTCGACCAAGTATGAACACCTGGTTAAATATAGTTCACGATAAATGTCACGATATAACAGTGGAATGACTATGAGTAGTAGACGGATGTTCGGCAAGTGCAAGAGGAATGTTATGACAAGATACTGAGGCCACCGAATAAACTTAAAAGGGGACAGACGGGCGAAATGATTTTAATGGTAAGGATACCTATAACAAGACCAGAATGGAACCCATGACAGTTTGATTACCTTGAATATAAGGACCTTGGCAAAGAAATAATACTTAGATCCTCTGAGCCAAAAGAATAAAACCCCGATTCCCGGAAGTGATAAGTACAAGGAGTACATCAAACTAGGGATCCTTAAAGAAATTTAAGCTAGAAATCTAAAGGTTAATCAATCAAGTGGCAGATTTAGAGGAAATCTAATACTCATTAAGTGGTGAGGGAAAGCCCGAGTTAGTAGTAAATTTAATCCGGGCTACGATTTGGATTTGGATATGTTAAACACTAATTTTGCCCTGAATACTAGCAAGACGTTGAAGGACAAGTACGTGAAAGAAATGACGGATAAGGCCCAACGTGGACATATAACGTAATGATAAAATTATTAACAAATCTCAAAGGGTCCAAGGTAGATATTAAGGAAAGAAGTTAAAGAATAAGGATGATGAATCAAAGATAAGAGTAAGTGGATAATAATAAACTTTAAATTTGTCAAATTTACTGGAGACTCTATGAGATGAAAGATATAATTAATGTATGTTCTAAAGACATGAGTTACAAAAAGGGACCTGAGCCAAGAAATAAAGGTAAAAGTGTTAACTCAAGTACGATGATCACAATGAATCTGGCAACATGACGCCTTACAGAGGTGAATCCTTCGATGAGAAAAGGGTAGAATGACCCTTAGCATAGACAATACTAAAGGGAAGTATGATTATGTCAAAGATTTTCCTCCAGAAAAGGTGTATATGACATACCCATCGAATATGATAAGTAGCGAATCTTGAAGTTACCAAGGGTCAAGTATTAAACTCTTAGTGTGTAGTAAATGTTTCTCTCATAGGGGCACAAGTTCGAAGTCAAGAAAAAAATGTATAAATAATGTAATAGATGCCTGAGAGATAAGACTTACTAAGGAGAAAGACGCCAAAGGAAAGAGGAGGTCGTGTTACAGGTCATCAAACAAAAAGAGAGAGTAAGGTGAATAGTAAAGGAACAATATGCATCGATAAAAGATATTTGAGTAAAGGTGGAAAACAACTAAAGAATGAAGAGTTTATTTCTAATTTGACTGCATCACTTATAGAACGTTCGGTTGGAATTGTTATGAGAAATAAGAGGTTTTGACATTGTGGACAATGAGGTAATAGACGATACGGTTACCTATCGTTGGATAGATGGCTAATAAAAAAACCAAAGGAAAGAGTCGACCCAAGATAGTAAAACATAGCTAGCCGTAATAGAAGCCAAATAATGATAATTCCCTGAAGCGGAATGCAAATGAACCCTTCCTTATATTAGGAACTAGAGGAACGTCAGGACAAAAAATCTCATCTAGAGTCCATTGAGAGGTATGGTGATACGGAATATAGGACATAACGAGAACCTTATTAAGATCAAAGAATTTGGTATATTGATTATCAATACCTAAGAAGATCCTCTCTTAAAGTTGAAGCATTATATAAGGACTATAAATCAGTTCGAGGATCGTTGTGGGCCATCTTATTATCATCGTAAGCTATACTAGTCCGGGAGATTAATGACCGAATGACTCGTTATCTTGCATAGTAGTATTTAACACTAATGATACAATCAAAGATTAGCAAATATTTCATCTTGGAGTTACCTCAAGATATTGTACAAGTGCAACAAACAGTTGTTGGAGAAACCAGTTCGAAAGGGACTCTAGATATCCAGGATTAACCACACCTCCCTCTTAAGGAGCCAATTAAGACTACGGATAAGAACCACTAGATCCTGGTGTGAGGGGACATATGAAAATTAGAAGGAATGTTGAATGATAATCTAATGAGAGATAACTATTATACCAGACCGATATATAAGGCATTGTGTACAGAAGGTGAACAAGACTCTTATTGAATAATGAAAAAGAAAGTGACTGAGGAAACACTATTGGATTCGATATAGTAAATTATGAAAGATGCTCAAGATATGGTGAGGTGTTTAAAATAATTGATGGCAGGAGTAGGATTAAACCTGAAAATAAGATTTCGTTTGAAACGTTCACGACCATAATACTCAAACTCGGATGAGAAACACAGTGACATGTAAACAGAGTATATTCCTAGCCAAGAATGTCTATTGAATGTTCACTTCTAGAGTTGACATGACAGAAATATAAAAGTGGAAAGGAACTTACTAAAGGAAGAAATTCCAAGGCCAACGAGTTGTCTATAAATTACGTCTTCCAGTATGACGATATGAATATTGTGAAAAAGAAATGTATAAGGACGTAGTAGGGAGATGGAAGGGGAGAACATAAGAAGAGATGAACTCGAATAACCCTATCATTTTCATAACCCCTAACTTATAGCGATCATCGTACAACTACTTTTCATTACATCCTTACTTATGCTATATGCCTATGGATTTCCATCATGTATATCCTATTTTAAGATGAAAATTGTAACAAGGGACTAAGAGATAATAGCCTAGATTTCAGGATTCAACTGTTCGGATACAATATAGTTTATTAAGCAATATTACAAAAGAGATGTATGACCGCGTGTGAGTAGTGATGCCCCAACATTCGAGGACGAATGTTCATAAGGGGGGAAGTATTAGCTATACATGAGGTGTTTTCCTTTCCAACCCAAAACCCTTTATAAGATATAAGACTTATCTAAACTTTAGGCTAGTTTGAACATGGCCTTCCCCTATCTCTTAGGACTACTTGTTGTCTGCTCTTGTTGCCTCTTGGTCTATATATGAGCTTATGAAGGGACTGTATATGAACTTCTGTGATTGTGTTATGTGATGCTATAACTTTACTTTGAAGGACTGAGCTAAATGGTCTTGTCCCATATCATAGACTGGCCTAGAAAAATATAGGAGGTCCTGAACTTGAAATAGAGACAAATAGGTAAAATGCTTTGTCTTTATTGGATATAAAGTGTAACTCATCTTAGGATGGCCTGGAGTGATGTCCTAGGATTGAGGAAGCCTAAGAAGAGTTCTGAAATATTCTACTTGACCTTATCTTAGCATACCTCAATTTTTGGGGTTCCACTTTGCTTTTTTTTAGAACTGTAGAGGCCCTTCTAGTCTATTCTTTCTTTTATATCTTGTGAAAAATTGAATGTTTGGTTTGAATATTTGCTTCCTGGTGGACTGAGTGTAAAAACTGCATGGTCAGTTGTGTGTCCCTTCCCTTCTCATTATAGACTCAAACCCCAAGACTGGTTAATAGGTCTAGGTATTTGGATAAGTAATGTGAATGTGTCTGCTAAGTCTACATGTTCTCCTTATTTTCCTTAGTTTGACTGTGTCATTCACTCTGATATCATGAGAACCAATCTAAATGATAAATCTCTATGCCAACCGTTTGTTTTGTTTTCTCTTTCCCCTCATTTCTTTTGAATGAACCCGCGATTTATTGGCCCATTGGCCCAAACCTGCATGTTCGCTTCTTCGTGGGCCTAAGCCCCAATATTTCCACTCCATTGAGTCCGCTATAGCTCAAAAGGCCCAATCATGAGTAAAATTAGTTTACCTTTTAAATCAGTGGGATCCATATACCCACTAGCCTACCTTATCTTTAATTTTTTGTATTTATTTTATATAATTGAATGTTTGTGCATTATTGAAACCTGTAGTTAGAATTTAGTTGAAAATTTGGACCTGATAAAAACAATGATGATTGAGCGTTTTTAAGTTTAAATGGTTTCCTATTATTTACAAAGTAAAATGAGTTGTTGTTTTATCTTTCTTTAAAGGTCATATTCTTTAAATTAAGAACTTTTGACACAAGAAAAATCATAAAAGATTTTCTTCATACAAAGAAAAAGGTTTATTTTAAAGAAATAAGTCAAAAAAAGGAAAAATTCAAAGAAATTATTTTGGGCCTTGACCCACTTGAAATTCAAATGAACAAAAGGATTGTACTCAAAATTTTACAAGTCTCAGAAAAGGAATTTAAAACAAGGAATGTAGTTGATCTTCGTAAATAAAAGGATTAATATTTTGTCAAAACATTGTGAATTTGTGGCATATCTAAAAAAGGACATATACTTAGACATTTCCAAAATTTATAAGGACAAATGGATTATAATATCTTGGACTAATTTAATTTGAACTCTACTTTAGGAAAATCTTAAGTGTGTTTTAGTCCGAGAAGATGAAATAACCATCCCAAAGCTTATTCGTATTTTTTAAAAGGAAGGATTTTGCTCTTTGAAAGAATTGAAAAGATCTTTTTAAACCTTGTGATATGCAGTGATTTTTATACAATTTTCAACACATTTTAGGCAAATAAAGCAAAATCACATTTTGAAACTCGAAGGTAAACCACATTCTTCATATTTTTGATACCGAGGTGCCTAATACTTTTCTTGGGAAATCACTTGAACCCTTCCCCGAACTCTAGTTTTAAAATGTTTTATCTTTTGCTTGAATAAATGGATTTTAACTTGGTTTCCCTAATTTCCCTTAATAAATTAGGTGGAAACTATTAAAAAATCTAAAAGAGTTCACAAGTGACGAAGTAACTTTTATGCCTCACGTGAACTTGAACTGTAACAGTTGGTAGGAGGAGTAGCGTTCTTCTGTTGAGGCCTCTTCTTCTGCTCTAATTTCCTCCTACTTTAGCCTTTCATGTTTTCTCAAAGATGACTCTGTGGCCAGGTTCCTCTCCTCTTTCCTTCTTCTTATTTACCTTTTTTCTTGCGATTGACCACATCTTGACTCTACATGTATTTTGTGTATTTCCATAGGCTTCACAGTAGAAGCATTAAATGTTAATAGATCCTTTTTGTTGCTTGTTTTTGCTTCTTTAAAATTCAAGTTTTTTCTACCATTATTTTGATTGGTAAGCAAGAAAGTTACAACTCTTGACGTCCTATTTTTCCATATAGATCAGCCTTGATGTCTTCCACTATTTTCTTCAACTTTTTTAGAGTCTGTTTGGAAGGTATTTTGTCTTTGAGTGGTGTGACCATAATCGTTTGAATTTCTAGTCCAACATTTTCATTTTTCAGAGTGAGAACCTAGTTCTTGAGATTTTCACTTTCACTTGTTACTTATTTCAAGCTTGTGTGGGGCATCCCGAGGATAGTGTATTCTTCCATTAATTAATTCCTTTCGGTGTAGAGATTCTCGATCATGTTGAAGACTGTTTGAGTCACTCTTTACATTTTTCCTAGAGTAAGTGTGAATTTCTTCCTTCTTTAGGATCTTTAGGAGAAGTACTTCTTGCTTATGTCCTCATCTTTATTGTCTTTGTTGCCAAGGAGGATCTTATTAGGAAAGATGGTGTTGTGGGGTTTTCCTCTTTTTCTTCTGAGTCAGCCATTGATACAAGGATTTCCTGATAATCTATCATGGTCAGACTTTTTCCTTTTTCTGAACTGGTGAATTTTCCATAGATTCTTGACCTTCTTTTTCAGTAGCTGGATTAGCTATTAATGCAATATCCTATGTGTCTTCTATTGAGGGCTGATCATCAAATACTCGACTACTTTTTTGAGAGCTCGGATGGTTCATTTGATGGTCAACTTCTTGAGTATTTTCAAGGTTGAATCTTCATCGAAGATGTTTTCTTGTTCTTGCACAGTGAGGTACACATTTTCATCTAAATTGGTTATGAGACTATTGTATAATGTACCATATTTTTTATAGCTGTACATGAGGTGATTTCTATATGATCATTGGAATAAATACTGCTCAAGAGAAGTCTTTCAGCTCTAACATCGGCCTCCTCTATTTTAATGCTTTCATCAGTACTCTGCATACTGATCGTAAGACCAGGTTTTTCTAGGCCATTCTAACTAATATCCTAGAGGTTGATGTCTTTGAAGATGATGATGTCTTTCATTCTTAATTTCCACCATTGATAATGTTCTCCGTTGAAGTATGGTGGTCTTGTGATTGATAGACCTTCGTAGAATTTTGGAGGTGCAGTCATCTTTCAAGGTTCAAGCCTTTAGAGAAATATCTAACTCTAATACCAATTGTTGATTGGGCTACGACCTATGTAATTAAAGAACTAGGTCATTTGAGTTACAAGAAGTTAAAATGTGGAATATAACATCAACACAAGAATTTAGTGTGGAAAGGCTCCATGTTCAAGGGAGAAAAAACATGACCTACCTCCTATAGGATTTATATCAAACTCCACTAAACACGATCAACTTTTTATAGGTTACAAAAACATGTGCACTTAAGGTATTGTTTCGAAATATCCCTTCCCCAACTCTCTATTTTCCTCAATAGTTTCAAATTGTTGGATTTCTCTACTCTTCTTTCACCGACTGTACCCGGTCAGAGAAGTCCCTTACAACTCGATACAAACCTATTATAAATTCTAGGAATTGTAAATAAGTGTAACCATAACCAAAAACCTAATGATTACAACTCTAGATCTAAATGATAAATCTTAATAGGAACAGGTTCTTTGTTGCTGCTCTAGTCGGATCTCTTTGGACTCTGGTGTTGATTCTACTCCAAATATAGATGTATCTCTCTTTTGATATGGTCAAGCTCCAAAGATTTTTGACATGTTGTATATTGTAATGACTCGTTTGTTCATTTTGTATTAACACTCTTACTTAACCAAATTACCCTTCCCATAGACTCTTTTCAGGGTTTATGACTCACGAGTATGGGTAAAAAGGTTCCCAAGGCGAGTAAGATAGGTTTCGAAAGAAAATCCTAAGTTTAAAGTTCATGAAATGAAAAGAGTTGACCCAAAGTTAACTTTTGAGTATATGAGTCCATTTCCTAGTTTTGTCGCTGTAGGTATGTAATGTTATTTATAACTTAGTTGAGTCTTTAGTTCACTTAACGAGACATTCAGTTGTGTTTTGAGTCCTTATTTGCTATTTTGTGATGTTTGGGAATTTTTGGGGAAATTTGTAGAAACGTATCTTATCATTGTCGAATGAGTATTCTGAGTGTGCAAGCATGTTTATCATTTACACTTGAGTATCATAATGGGTTTATGTTTTGGAGGTCTCAGGTGAGTTTCGAGTGTTGGTCCGCAAATGCGAGCCCTGAAGAATTTAGGAAAGGCCGCCTCTGTAGAGTCATTTCCTCTTTTATGCATCTTTGGCATTTTAAGTGGGGCCACTTCTGTGATTATATTTCCACAGAAGTGTGGCTGCTCCTATAAATAAAGTTTCGCAGGAGCGGGATCACTGAATCAGAAACAATTAAAATGCCCCAAGTCCGAATTCATATCTTACTTTTCTCAACTCTAAGCTCATTTTGGGAAGAAATTCAAGGTGTCCGTTCATTCCACTCTTAGGGTATGGATTTCATATTATTTCCATAACCTCTTTATGATTCTTTTGCTTAATCTAGGGTTTGTATCATGATTTGGGGATAACAAACCTAGGGTTTATTTTTAAAGTTAAGAGGGTTAAAATAATGATATTGGATGCAAATTTTTCGGCTTTAATTTCTAATCTAATCCCATGATTTATAAGTGAAATTCTAGGGTTTGTCCTAAAAATTGGGGATTTTGATATTAAAGACAATTGAAGACCTAATTGAGATTAGTTGACCCTCAAACATAAAGATATGATTAACTAGTCTGTGAGTATGCTATTATGATATTAAAATTCCTATTTTACCCTTGTGGGCCTAGGTCGCTTTAGGGGTCGGGCTTTCGGCTTCTTGGGAAGGACTTTTCTTTGTGTTTCGGAGGCTCAATGTAAGGGCAAGGCCTTAGCATGGGACTAGTTCGTGGAAACTATTCGACTGAGAGGTAGGCTATGATTTTTTCTATTAGACTCCGATAGATACATGTAGTATTTATAACTATTGAGAGGTATTTGGCGTGATGGGGGTCCCACCTAAGTGATTGTGATGAGCACTTGGGTTTGTACTAGTGTATTGTGTTTTGCGGCATCATATTTAGGTTGATCCTGACTATTGTTATCTGGGTTTATCGCTATATTTGATCTTCCATATGATTATTGTTTGAATTACTCATCACTATATGCCTCATGATATGAAAAGACTGATTATGTGGAATTGTGCATTATTGATAATATTGAGGCATGTGTTATTCATCTCTTGAATATGATTTTATTTCATACTTCATGATTACTTGCTTTATTTAGTGTTCCATTCATACACTCATAACTATCCTGATATTGGAATGGAGTTTGTTATGGAATAATATTGGTCTAATGAGACTTGGAAACAAAGGTAAATGATATTGTTATGAGATGATGTGAATGATATGGCTCGACAAATGAGTCCATGATTTGATTCTCTAGTCAGTCTGATGGATCATTCTGGTTGGTTCTGAGCGGTATATGGACTAATAGAGTTCCCCATGGGTCATGACTACGAGGCGGTGTACTATGGCATGCGTATACCAAGATGTTGAGAGGTACTATTACATTCATGCATATCATTTATTAACATTCATTATATTCGAGGTACCATTGCAGTCATGCATATCATTTATTAACATTCATTATATTCATGAGAATTGTGCTTAGTTGAAACTTCTATGTTGAGGTGATTCTGTGTTAGGCGGTAACTTCTATGTTCTGAGATGGCTTAAGTGTTGAACAACAATTGTAACGTGGATGTGATTTATGTGCTTAACAAGTCTGTGTAGTTTAGGTATATTTGTGTGTCAACTTGAGTTTTATATCTGTTACATGTTATTTATCATTGTATGCCTATGATGCTTACGGGGGTACGATATGTACTCATACTACAGTGGTTGCATTTTTTTTGGATGTAGATACAACACCGTCTACTAGTGCCAGACCTCTTACCTAACATCTGAGTCTGTGGACCAAAGACTTTAGGGTGAGACTGCCTTTACTCAGCAGCCCTGGGTTTTCCATTCTTTACTCATGTCTTTATTTCTATTGTTGAGACAGTTTTTGACATTTATATTTTGTTTGTAGTAGCTATTATACTGACTAGACTAAATATTTGGGAATGTAATAATTAGATATTAAGTATTTATGACTTGTTATATATATGGCAAGACAATTTAGTATTAATTACTTCTTTTTCCACTTTAAGATTATTTTATATTGTTTAAGTTGGAAGTGGTTTGCCTATTGGGGGATAGTGTAGTGCCACCATGACTCCTGAAAGGGGACGTGACACACACACACACACACACACACACACACACATATATATATATATATATATGAGAGGTTGACTCCTTTAATATTTTAAATCTATCCAAGTCTTGGTTTCATAATTTTTTTGAAAACCAATCCTTATTTGATAGAGATTTCTTTCTTTCCTTGTTTATACGCGTACAGTTTCTTCTCCTAGTCCAATGCTAATTCCATGTGTTCAACTTATGGTAAATTCCAACAACTTGAAATAGAACATCTCATTGAATAGGAATGTGTCATGAATTACAATTCTCTGAGTTGGCATGAAACAATTTTCTTCAATAGTCTCCAGTCTTCTTTTTAAGGACTAGTTCCTTTGAGCATTTCCTCTCCTGTTGTGACTGCTACACTAGTTCATTTGTAGATCTGTTCGAACTTCTATCTTTTCAATATCTTCCTTCTGTCTTCTTTGTACTGATTGTCTCTTGATACATAGTTTGCTAATCATTAGAACTTCATTTTAAGCCTTGAACTATTTGTGAGACAACATCATCTCAATAATTAGAGTAAGTGAGATAGCTTAAGTTTGAGTCTGTCACTAAGGTTAGGAGCTTGTTATTCACTTGAGTTTTCTTGTATATCTGGCATGTTGATCAGGAAGTGTTTGTATGATATTTATTTTCTTGTATAGAAGTTTGTGTTAAGATCGAACTACTCCTATCCAAGAACCTTTTGCTTGGATCGAACTCAATTTTCATGTGGAATACTCCTTGCTCAAGGGAGTCAAAAACCATGACTGATCTTTCCTAATGGATTTACTAAAATTCCACTATATTCCAGAGTTGTTAACAAGTTTACGAATTCCTTGTAACACCTAAAGGATCTGTTGCTTATCAATCCACCTAATAAACCTAGTTGTTTTCTATAGATCTAGTAACTAACCAACGAACACCTATTACATCATACTTGCAACGGTAAATAGGTGCGAACCACTATTAACTGAAGGGATAAATATGTATAAGCTCATGTTCATTATTGTTGGGATAGTTGGCACTTCATGAGACGAAGGTGTTGAGTTCGCTCACTCTTGTCTCTCATTGTAGTATTTGTGGATGTGTCTTCCAAGATCCAAAGCTTGATCATGTTGACTTTATATAGAAGTAGTTGTGGCCTTTAATTCTTAATTCCAACAGGTATTGTTTTCATTAATTGTACCCGAAGAATCAAACCTTGTTTGACTAGGATCTTTCCTCTTTTTATGTTTGTGTATCATCTTCCTTGCCCTACTTCAATGCTAATTTCCATGTTAATAAACTTATGGTATATGTAGAATATTAGCGTAACTAGAAGTGCAACTCTTCATCGAATAGAAATTTGTCAATATTCCTTTTCTCCAATGTCGTCATGGAATACCTTCCAGTCTCCAGTTGCGTGATAGTAAGGATCAGTTCCTTCGAGCAGTTCCTCTAAATGTTGTAACTGCTTCAGTTAGTCATTTGGATATCTTATTAGATATATGGTTCTTCAATTGAATCTCTCCTATAACTCCCTTTGATTGTCATCGGGTACATTATTTGTTAAATTATCAATACTCCAATATTAAGCTCATGATCATTGAGCCGACAACTACTCAACAATTTCCCCCTTTCTGATGATGACAAAAACATAGCAGCTTCATATATCTTTATGTACATTCTGACCAGCTTATTTCTTCATCTTTAGGTCTGAATCAGTCTTCTTATGCACTCCTGACCATCTTACTTCTTTTTTCTGATCTAGATCAATGCTTGCCCCTTAAACATTGCTACTATGGTGAAAATCTCCCCCCTTACAACCATCACCATGTTGTTCTATTACTAAGACTTCATATTTACACAACTAAGGCTCACTACACACCGTTTGTAAGATCGCAGTAATTCACCCTCGTGTTCAGCAATGTTTGTAAACTCACTGAGTCGGTAAGACTAAGTAAGGAGGATTGCTTAATCTGATAGGACTCAACTTACATTTATTGCAGCTTTATTGATGGATAGGTCGCATGACTAAGCAAGTATGATCACTTACTTAACCTACTAGGGGCTAACCTTCCACTTATTGCAATCCTTTAGGCGGTTAGGTTATGTGGAACTTGTAATGATATGTATGTCCTTTGATGATATGTGTATGAGGAGCAAGTTCTTTAGCTCATAACATTTTTTTTTCTTTCTTCTTGTGTCCGTTTTTAGTGGCTTCTAATAGGACTGTTCCTTTTATAGATAAGAAATAGTTCCTTTACAATTCAACCTAAGTAGCAACTAATATTCATCAAAGCAATTTCTTTTATTTTTCTTCCCCTTTCTCTTACGCCAATGTTTCTAAATAGGACTAGAAGATTTTATAAGTAATAATCATGTACATTACAATATTTACTCTATTTACTTCTCATGTTGCATGCTCTGTATATGTTGAGTAGTTCTTGGCTCAATATATCGTAAGTTGCATTGAAGTTTTGATGATTTCATAAACAATGTACCCGAGACAATCAAAAGGAGAAATAAGAAGGAATTCATTTGAAGAAAAAATTATATAATCAGTTCTCCAGAGGACTTAGTGAATCAGTCACACATTCATAGAAACTGCTCAAAGGAACATGTCGTTACGCAACTGGAGACTTAAGGTATTTCATGCCGACATTAGAGAATATGGAATATTGACGGATTCCTAATCAATAAAGAGTTGGATTTCAGTTATGGTAATGCTATATAATATACCATAATATAATCAACATGGAAATTAGCATCGTAGTAGGACAAGGATGCCAACACGCAAATATAGAAAGAAAGAAAGATCCAAGTCAAACACGGTTTGGTTTTTGCGTACAATTAATGAAACCAAAATCTTCTTGAATTAGATCATTGATGGTGGTTACTATTCCTACAAATACACAACATGATCAAGCATTAGAGCTTGGAATTCACAACCACAAATACTCCAATGAAGATAAGCGTGAGTGCAGTCAACACATTCATCTCAAGAAGAGCCAACTATCCAAATAACAAAGAACCCGAGCTTTCTCAAGATTCATCACTATAGTTCTTTAGTTGTATTTAGATTCTTGAGTGGTTCCCGCCTATTTACCTTTGCATGTTTTGGTGATGGGTGTTCGCTAGTTTTATCAAGATTTGTTACTAGGAGATCGTAGACGGACTGTTGAAGAAGGTCCCTTAGGATTGAAAAAATCCGCTCGGTTATAGGGAAGACTTTGAGAGATTACTATAGGAAGATAGGTCGTGGTTATTGACTCCCTTGAGCAATGATTTTTTCACTTGAAAATTCTTGTGTTAATTATTTATTTCTGTTGTAAAACCTTCATAGGCAAGTTGTTCTAAGAATCTGATTCTTGGAATGCATAGGAGTAGCCAGATACTAACAATGTAGAAACCAAGATTTTACAAATAGGAACCTATTTCATAGGACATATTACACAATGGACATTTTTCATGTTTCTTGTTGTTGTTTTTACTAGAGGGAACAATTCCTATATTTGAGTTCTTTTACATTGTTCAGTTCAACGTAATATGTAAGCTGATATCTTTTTCTTCCCCCTTTTGTCATTATCAAAGAAATCAGGAATGTGGCATCCATTGATCAATATTTATTAGTGGATTCTAGATCAGTACTATCCATAGATGTTTGTGCAATAATTATCAAGAATATATTCGCAGAAATAAAATAGCCATATTCACAAAATAACTTCATTAATGCATTAGCAAAGTTTTACAACCTCTGTCTAAACATATGATTACAAAAGTTATGCCAGTTTCAGCCACAAATAATAGATTTTTAAGATAGAATACAAGACTCAGAGACAGCTAAAACAAAGATAAAACTATGAACTATTAGTTAGGTTATTTCTTGGTCAGCGATGGGAGGTCAGATGAGACTTTTCTAATTTTCTTATTTGAGTTCCTATGATTATCCATAAGTTCCTAGGTCTGGAATGTAACACCCTGAATGTTTATGCTAGGATTTGTCAGGAGTAGATCAATATGAACTCGAAGGATTAGGGTAATTATTAAGAATATTTGTGAATTAAAATGGTGTTAAGGAAGTGTCATAAGTATTAGAGGTAGCATATGCACAATACATTGTGATCTTCCCCACAAAGTTGGGAGTACATTGCTTAAAATCTAAGTGATTTTTCTATTTCAAAATGCTTTAGGAAATGCGGCCACATATTCCATTCTTCCCCACAAATACCACTGCATATATCATTTTCCCATAAATCCTACCGCATATATCATTCTTCCGTATAAAATCTATCACAGATTGGAGGTGGTGGAAATCTTTTAAGCTCTATTAATGTGGTGGAGCTCATTTCTCACTCCAAACTAACCCATTAGATCTCCAAAATCTCTCCAAGGGTTTTCCTACAATCAAGGCCAAGTTCATCAGGATTTTAACATGAATCTTTCTTACGATAGCCTCGTTGTGCTAGTATAGCTCACCTCATTCGATTGGTGGTTAGATCCAAGATATGTTCAAGGTGAAGTAATGTGCAAATGGAATAGTTCCTGATATCAAAGGTAAGATTCTTCCTTTATAAATGAGTATGAGCTTGTGTGAGCTTTAATTACGTTGTTTCGGTAAGAACTCATGGGATGGTGTTCAGAAGCCGTGAGTTTGATATTGAGTTGTTCTTGACGTGTTAACTTCTGGATATATTAGTACAGGCATGTATATGTGTTGTATGTTGTTGGTGGGGAGTTTAAAAGGAAGAAGAAAGGGGACAACCTCCATATAGTTGTCGTAACATGAGCTTGTAGATCGTCGTTGGGTTGTCACGTCTATTTCTAAGTTTGATACTAGCATTGTCATTGTTTCTTGTAGATTATCCTGTAAGTAATGATGGTTTCATTATTATCGACAAAAGATTGGAAGTAATGGTAAGTAACGCCATTCCTTGACTCACCACAAGGGGACGACCCCATTATTTGTTCCCCAATATGTGTTATGAAGTCAACAGTCACAAAAAGTATATCGATTCCATGTTATATGTATCATAAGCTGAATAAGACTACGTCATATATTTCAATATCATTACTCTATTCGAATAGTCTCTTCCTAAGTTGAGTTTCCAAAGCATCGTCAAAGGGACATAGGTTATGTTTAAGATAAGAGACGTCGAGAGTTCTTAAAGTATGCTTAAATGGGCTATAGAACGTATGTAAGATGAAATAAGATGAATCGTATGTTATTAGTAGAGAATGGAATGATACTTAAGATGAATTATACGAGTGGCATGCAAATGACCGTTACTTAAGTTGAATCGTATAGCTAGTGTGATCGTTGAAGGGATTCTAAACCGTTGTCTAAGATAAATGATATTGGCAGCTTGTATATGGTCATAATTGAAGCATAAATGATGACTTAAGATGGATAACGTTGATATCTTCTAAGTATGGTAAACGGATGACAAAATGCTACATAAGGTGAATTGTATAATTAGCTTCGATAAGATTGTTGGTTGATTATAGATTATAAGGTAAAGTCAATCTTGTGAATAGTTTCACGGCTTCATTGATAAACCTCGAATTCTATTTTAGGCATAATTTTATTAATGAGTTCCAGAGTATCATTGATGGATTATGGATCGTTACTTTAGGTAAGTCATACCAAAGAAACTAGATAATCGTTATGTATCTATTGTTCTTAACATTAGATGAAATCATCTGATAGTATTTGGATTAGCATAATTGGATTGTAGAATGTCCTATAACATGAAACAAGTCGAGCATAGTCCTCCCCGAGGGTAAGATGATTCATAAGATTAGAGTATAAGTTCAAAGTGTATCAAATAAGAATGGTAAAACAACAAAAGCATATGTCTAAGTCATATCTATCTCCTGAAACATGTAGTACCATCATATGTTCCTTTCTACACGTGTGTTCTAGAGAAATAAAGTATTGCAAGTTTCCTATTTGTACACAGTTGTTCCTTCCATATGATCTCATTGTATCGTCCAAAGCTTCCATATGATTGTGTAGAATTCCTCATCTAACAAGATCTTGTTAGATGAATAGTCCACATGTTATATATGTTATATGTTAATTAAATAACCAAATCCATATATGAACAACCTTACAAGAATCATGTAATGTTTTTCCATAAGCTAATGAAGAAAGAGTACCAGAATGTTAATGGTTTACATTTATACGTCTGTTATACGACCATGGTCACTTGCATTGCACACGACATATTGCATATTCATGAGTTATGTGTCCTATGGATGGTCTTCTAGTGAACGCATAGGTGCATTTGCATAGTACGGACTGACTATGGACGGTCTGATGATGAAACACATGGTCCAGCTCCGGTAAGGGTGTGCCCTATGGATAGTCTAATGAAATGAATATGCGCCACCTTATGTTCATTCACTTGTACATGATTGAATTGATGTTTCATATTGTGTGCCATATAACCTCTTATGGTTCACATGTTATAAAGGAAGTACGTAAGGAATCTAATGAACAATGATCCCAAGTGTTACAGCGAACGATCTCAAAACATCGCTCCATATAGCTACCCAACGCTATCATCAGAAAGACTCAGAAGAACTTCCAGAATGACTTAAATATTGTAAGACTTAATATGTATTCATGTAGAATATTTCAGAGCCTTCTAGTGTAGTTGATTTCTTACATTTCATTTGTCTCTTGTATGAGCTTCAGTTTATCTATATGTTTTTCTGTCTGTTGTACGTACTCGGTACAATCTTTCTGTACTAACATCCCTTTTTTCGAGGGTGCTGCATTTGTTATATTTCACATAGCATGTCCGATTTTACATATTGGTAGACTTTCTCACCATATAGCGCATATGATCAGTGAAAGGGTTGTAAGCTCCAATTCTACCTAGAGCCGAGTCATGTCTAGTGATTTCACTGATGTTAGAGATTATGGGTTGCTCAAGACTCTATCCCGATAGTTATGTCAGTTGTTCAATAATAAGTATTTGTAGAGGCTTCATAGACAATATTTGTGGTTTTATTTTTAATTAGATGTTCGTCAATCATATATCATGGGCCAGTGGCCATATTTTTATATAGACTTTACCTTTCCAGTTACCTTTTAAGTTAGGTTGTATAATTTGTACAGGTTTGTAGTAGTTGCATATAGAGCATGGTCTGTTCTATTAAGATGTAGGGTGTTACAAAGTGGTATTAGAGTAATTCAGTCTTAGGGAGTTTATGAAGCTGTGTCTAGTAAAGTCTCACTTATGGGTGTCTTGAGTGCCACACTTATAATTGTGAAGCTACAGGAAATTTAGAAAATGTTACTTTTCTTTCACATTCTAGATCGTGCAATATTGTGATGTTATTACCCCCATTCTGCTTCGTATGATTAAGACTAAAAGAGATAAGTAATTCCAAGGTCTTTATCAGATCGGTCGTTCCTTAGATGCACAAATCATGCATTAGCGCCCAAAGTTACAATCTATATTCTAGGACAAATGTTTCTAAGAGAGGGAAGATGTAACAGCCCATACGTTTACCTTAAGATGCGTCGTGAGTAAATCATTATGAACTCGGAGGATTAGGGTAATTTGTAAGGATATTAGAGGTTCAAACCAGTGTTAATGAAGTATTGTAAGGATTAGAGGTTAACCGAATCAAAGAAATCATGTTTCGATGAAGTTCGGCGAAGTAAAGATGGCATATATATCGTACATTCTGATCTGCCCCACAAAGTGCGGCGTATATTAGCTTAAAATATAAGTTAGTTTTCTATTTCAAAATGCACAAAATATTGCCGCAAATTTCATTCTGCCCTACAAATTTCACCGCATATGTCATTTTGCCCCACAAATCACACCGCATATGCCATCTACCCCACAAAACAGTGACGACCCAAAATCAAAGGTCGTGATGGCACCAACTAGCCTAAGTCGGTAAGACAACCATTGCCCTTTTACCCCAAACTGAATAAGGAAATGCGGAAACTAACAAAATACATATGCTTTTAAGTCTTTAAATGAGATCCAATATAATAACCCAAATATGATAAGTACGATATCCCAAAACTAGGTGTCACGAGTACAAGAACTAAGTATAAAGTGTTATAAGTCTAGGAATACATCCCGATAATACATAAGATGTCCAAATGTAAAAGACATGAAATAAAAGATAAGAGGGAGGATCCAGTGCAAGATTCTCCATAGTGGCTCACCCCGAATCGTGTGATCAAGATCCTCAATGGGATAGGTAATCACGCGGTCCACTGGTATTAGGAACTGAACCTAAACAAAAAAGGATGTATCAAGTGTAGTGTGAGTAAGAAAAACAACATGTACTCAGCAGCATCATCGACTGACCCTATCTTAAACAGAAAGGAGAGTTCGCCTTTCAATTACTACTTACACACTAACCGCAATTAGTTTACCATAATTATAATAATATAATATATAACAGAATCATCAGTCCAAACCTAGGTTATAGCATCTAGTTCCTCAAGTACGACAAGGTTTCGACATAGGCAAGGGAATAAAATCTTATCCACAAATGGTTACTAAACACAAAATTATGATGAAATGAGATGAGATGCAAATGAAATGAAATGCTATACAAGACCTTTATGTCACTAGTACACACACGTTTGAATATTAACGAATTGTGACCCACAGGGGACTCGCGAGGTCCATATACCACCCGAAATCCTTTCCTTCGGGTTCTCAACCATTACTAGGATTTCAATACTTGTCTCTAGCCACACAGGCTCATACCAGCACATCACTCTATCCAGAATCATTTCTCATCGAACCCACATATGTATCCTTAAGTATAACAAGCATGAAATACCATATGAAGTATGAATATGACATGCACAACAATAAGAAGTCATGATATGTAATAAAAATCTATCTTTAATTAATTTATGCCATAAAAATCTGAGCTTTAGCCATCTACACAACAAAGACTCGATCTTTTGCTTCTTTTTCACTTTTAAACAAGTATAAAGAAGTGACCGAAACATACAATCATGTACAAGATAGGCATAAAATAATGATGGAGAAAGTACGTGATGTAAAAATCCTCGTGGACCCAAAGTTCCAATTTGATCCTCGAGGTGATAAGCTCGGAATTCCAAAGATAGTCGATCAACCTATGGTAATATGCTTATTATGGCATGGAAAATGGGATGGAATTGGACATATTACGTAAAGATTCAAGAACATGTTTATATTCGGCTTTGTATGTAGGTCTTGGCGGAAGACCATGTTTGTTTTTCTTTTAGCTTGTTGTTTTCCTTTAGCTCTTAGCTTAGCTATTAGTTTTCATTATGACACATTTAATGACCGTGTAATAAGAGGACAAGCCGAGAGGTCCTCCAAAAAGGGACAAGGTTGTGTTCAAGCGAAGATGGCACGAACAAGAGGTGAGGTGGCTAAAAATATACCATGGCAAAGACAATGGATGATTTGGATGATGGTGGCAGGAACAAGAAGCTTCCAAGAAGGACCTCCAATTACAAGTCAACTTCGGTCTAGGGAGATTAAAGGTTGGCTGAGAGTCATCACCTTGGTGCAAGGAATGGAAGCTTCTAAACTAGTTCCAAGAAGATCAAGTGTAGAGAAGAAAAATCCATTCGCTCTTTACTCGGTTACTACAATAGAAGTGTGAAGAAGTTTGGATTTGCCCTTGTCTCCTAGAAAGGACAAACTCTTTCACATTATGCTCACAATGGCCGAGAAACAACTTGGTCCCCAAGCCAACCTAATCTCTTTCCCTTGTTCACATTTCGGTAGAATGGCCTTGTTTTGTTTTCCTTCTAGAATGGTCTCTATGGTACTATAAATAGGGTCTTAGGTTGTTGTACTTAGACAGGTTGAGTTTGAGTTAAATATAAATTTGTGTTTTCAACTTATGTGTTGAAACATATCGATCTTGTGTGGGTCACCCATCCATTTAGTGTAAGTCTTTGTTAGGACTGTGTTACCTAATCAACACCCAAGCTCGAGGAACACCCTTAGTGGTAAGCGAACGTTTGAAATTTGTGGACCAACCTAGCCTAAGCTTTGGGTTACTAAAAGGGCTTCCGGCCACCCTCACTTGGCTAGTTCACGGGCTTGTACTTAGCAACCCCGGTCTTAACCTTGTTAAATTGGTTACCATCTCCTTTGTGTCGACTCGGGCAGTAAAACCCTCGTGTCTTTATCCTTGGCTCATTGACCGCACATCACTACAACCACAACAACCAAATACTTAACCCAAAATCGTACCAACCAACACTTGGTGTGTGCTTGGACTTGCACCTTGCATTCCGTGTTCACCCCTCATCCAAATCACTCCAATCCTTTTACCACCACATTCTATAAGAATCCATAAACATTCCCACCAAAGGCTCCCAACCGAAACTACCCACAATGTCCCGTCCAATCCCGATAACACCAACAATACGCATAACACACCTTGTCCACGACCTCATTGTTTCAGTTCTGTTCCGTCACCTTGACACCATCAAAACACCAAGTCTCGAACACCATACTGATCATCTACCCACCCGTAATAACTCCACAAAACGCCTAAACCCGATTCCATATTCAACTACCCAAAATTGTCACTAAATACCACATTGTCCAACCAAACCGAGAACCCGAGACACCTTTTTTGGCATCCTTTTTTGGGTCAAACCGAATACCACAAAAACCTGACCCACTTACCCACCAACAACCCTCCTTACTTGCATCCGTACGGGCTTCATACCCCAATCACAGATCTAAAGGATCATACTATTCTATCAGATAATGCCCAAAGCATATCATTCACTATATAATTTAAAGGCGCAAGTACCCATGTCATGTCACCGGTACCCGATACAAGTGCTCGTTACCTCACAAGTATCGGGACACCCTTATTATCCCCATTACACCCTCTTATTTAATTAATTAGATCAATCATGAAGCTTTAAATAAGGATAATATCTCAACTTTCTTGGAATAGTCCAAGAATCATAACAATGCCTTCCCTTTTCGTAAAACCTCTGAAAGGTGACAATATATTCAAATATAGAATATAGGTTAACACACGATTCTATTGATACCCATATTGCTAAATAAAATTTTTAATGCCAAAAGGTCACCCAAAATAGGATTCCGAGCCTCAAAAAGACAAATTGGAAAATTTATTCAAAAATTAGTTTACCCAATTATCCCCAAATTCTAGCTTAGGGTTCATAAACCCATGAAACCCTCATCTCAAATCATAGTTTATATCATGAAATTCTCTACTAAACAATGGAACAATCATAAAAGGAATATTAGAAGCTTAACAATAGATGAATCTTGCAAATCCCTAAAACATCTCCTTAAATCGAGCTCCCAAGCTCCAAATATGTGAATGAGAAGCCATAACTCGAAATGGGAATTGAAATGTCTTATCTGACCAGTGATTCTCGCAAATGTGGCCCTTTTCTCGCATCTGCGGCCCACATTTCGCAAGTGCAATTTCCATTAATTGGCCCAACATTGTAGGTGTGATGCCACCTTTGCGGGTGTGTCATCACCCTTGCACCCAAATTCTCGTGAGTAGGGGCTTGCCCTTCATCCCTTTTCTTCACACTTGCGACCCACCTTGCGCAGGTGCAACTCTGCAGGTGCGCAACACTAGGACCAATAATCGTAAAACAAGTCCAAACTTCGATCCAACACCCGAAACTCATATGAGACCACCTGGACACAAACTAAATATAAAAACCACTGCTAAAACATACAACATTTCTCGCACACGCAAAATACTCATACAAGGTCGTCTTGACCCAGTGTTGACTATGGTCAACTCTAAATTCCTTAAGTTACTAAAATCTCAACCAAGAGTTCAAAATACACCCAAGCCCCTCGGGAACCGAACCAATGACTCGACTAAGTCATAAGCAACATTCCAAACCTAATGGAATTGACAAAACTTTGAAAAATAATGATGTTGACTTTAGTCAATTAAAACTCATCTCTTAACTTAAGAACTTTTTAAAATCAACAAACTAACATGAATCACTCGAGACTCATCCTAACCATTCTCTTAAGTAAAAATTACATCTCGGAGCTAATGGAACTACTGGAAATTAATTCTGACTACGTCTTCCCAAAAGTCAACTCCTATTCAAACTTTCCAAACTTGAAACTTCAAAATCTCAAAACTTAGATTTTCTTTCGTTGTTTCCATCTGATTGCCTCAAGAATAGCACCACCCATCCCTGCACATCAAATACATAAAAACAAATCTAGGGGAAAGGGAATTTATGGGAAAACAAGCAGAATATCAAAATTTACCTAACGGGTCATTACAAAAACCCACCTTGGATTAGAGGCGGTTGAAACCTTTTAAGCTCTATATAAGTAGTAGAGCTCATATTTCACTAAATTTTCACTACAAACTGACCCATAAGATTTACAAACTCTCTCCAAGGGTTTTCCTACAAACAAGTCCACGTTTATCAAGATTATAACATGAATCTTCCTTCTGATAGCCTCGTGGTGCTAGTATAGCTCACCTCCTTTGGTTGGTGGTTAGATCCAAGCTTTCTTCACGGTGAAGTAAGGTGCAAAGAGCTTAGTTCCTGATATATAAGGTAAGTACTATTCCTCTCTATATATGTATGAGCTCGTGTGATCATTAGATATGTTGTGTTGGTAAGAACTTGTTACACCCCGTGTTTTCGTGCTAATATGCGTCGTAAGTAAAGTAACGCAAGCCCAATGAGAATTAATTCCCAATACTTGGTTGATAATGAGTTTAAAAAAGTGTTAAGTAAGTCTCGTAAGAATTTGGGGCTAAAACAATCAAAGAAATTAAGTTCATCGAAACTTGAGGAAAGGTAAGAAGAATTCTGGATAGGATTTCGGCCAATTTTAGGGGGTATATCTTCTAATGTATAGGGAATTATGGGGTGAATAACCTATCTAAGTTCAAGTTTATTAAGTTTGTTTTTGAATGCAGTAAACCATTCATCAATTGGAGCTCTGCAAAAGGTTACGTACTTTTTAATAAAATGATGCAAGCAGCTCCCTTTGGGACTCACTTGGGTGGTGGAAGCTTATCCAATTGAATATAAAGCGGTGGCTTCTTCTCTAAACTCCATTTTTACCAGGTTGGAGTTCTTAGACCTCCAAGACTCTCTCTAACATCTCCCATGGTTCATTGAGCTAATCTAAGGCCAACCCATCTAAGTGCTTCATTAAAAGTCTTGTAGATACTGAGGAGAACACTTCTATAGTGTTGTTATTGAGTTGGAAGATCTTTCCAGTTGCAGAAGATTTGTTCAAAGAGTTATTCTTTCTTTTTAAAGGTAAGTTCTTCCTCTCCTCCGTAGATTTGAGTATATTTATATCCTAGTTAAGTTTTATGGATGGAAAAGTGCAAGATAGCATTTGGTTGTTGTGTATGAAGTGATTGTGGTCTGTTGGGCTATTTTGTGGTGTGTAGTGATGGATATAAGGTTGGAAAATGATGTATATATGTTTGTTTGTGTGATGGATATGTTGGTTTTGATTACTTGGATTTCAGGACAGTAACATGTACAACAGAGGTGTTGATGTATATAAGGAGGGGTGTAAGTAGGTAAGTGGGTTAGAGTTTGGTTAAAAATCGGGTCGTCCCAAAAATGGGACTCAAAGTGGGGTTCTTGGGTAGAGTGTTTCTACCGGTAGTGTGGTATTTGGTGGTTGTTTTGGATAGTTCTAGGGAGAGTTAGGTTTAGGCCTTTTATGGGGTTATTGTAGACACGTTGAGGGTTGTTCTGGTGATTCGGCTTTGATAGTTTAGTGTTGGAGGATATCGGAAGTTTACCGAAATAGTGAGGTTCTCGATAAGGGTTGTCTTGTGGACTGTTTGTGGTTATCGAATTTGGATAGGAAGTTATAGATGGTTTCGATTGATGGCTTTTAGAGAGTCTTTGTGAAGTATTTTGGTATGTGGTGGTGGAATAGATAAGGTGATTGACACAACGAATAAACACGAGTTGCGAGGTGTAATCCCGAGTACAATCCAAATATTGGACGGTCGATATAAACAAGGATAATGACACGAGGGTTTTAATGCTCGAGTCGACACCAAGTAGATTTTATCCAATTGGACAAGGAATAGACCGAAGTTGCTAAGTACAAGCCCTAATACTATCCAAGTGAAGGTGGTCGGTAACCTTAAGATAAACATTAGGCTTGGGTTTAGTTGGATCACACAAGTTCCAACGTCCACTTACACCAAGAGGGGTCCTTAAGCTTGGGTTTGATTAGGTCACACAAATCCTAACTAAGACTTACACCGAAGGGACCTTAGCTTGGGTTTAACTTGGTCACTTAAGTCTTAGCTTCAACCTAGACTAAGGGGTTGGCTCACACAAGAACCAAGGCCCACATAAGGACCAATCTAAGGTAGACAACACACAAGTTGAATACTTTAGAGTATGAGTAAAACTCAAGTTTATATTTAATCTACTCTGAAATTTACAATGTCCTATGGGTCCTATTTATAGTGATACATGGACCTTTCTAGAAGACAAACTAAAGAACACAAACTACATTGATCTTCTCGGCCTAGTGGGAACAAATGGGAACGAGCTTGGGTTTTCTTGGTGGCCAAGGGTATTCTTGGCCATTATGGGAACAATGGGAAAGGTCTTGGCTTTTATTGGAGACAAGGATGAACTCAACCTCTTTCACACCCCTTTGTGGATCTTATGAAGAAGAATGTATGAACTTGGCTCTTCATGAATCTCATCTTCTTGGAATAAGTTTGGGAGCTTCCATTCTTTGTATTTGCTTTGATGAATCATTCGGACAACTCTTGATATTCCCATGGCTGATTTTGATGCCTCCCACATGGCTAGATGCGTGATTGTATTATCTTCTTGGAAGCCTCATCCTCTAGATACTGCAGTTGATTTTAATTTGCAAAAGAGGTTGGTAGGGCTACGTTTAAGTGCAAAATCGGCTGAGCCCAAGGCATTTTGGCCTTGGACTCATGCCAGGTCCATTAGTAAAGCGTAACGAGGCAAAAACCCTTCACTCCCTCAATTTTTGCCTTGGTTCCATTGGGGACCATAGAAGTCATCGTAGTCCCTCTCACTTGCCAAAAATGGCGGAGCAAGTGTATTATTATTTGCCATGGCAGTCGTGGCCCAGTCAATTCAGGTAAGGGCATTAATGTCCCTTACCCTTATTCGCTAGGACGCCACCAAACAACCCCCACCCCCAAAGGTGAGGTTTGCCCCTCTCTTTTGCTTTTTGACTGAAAGTCCTTAATTGTTCTTATCTCATTCGATTTCAAAGGACGAGTTTAGATTGGTTGAGAACTTTGGAGGGAATGTTTCCCCCATTTACTTGTTCTCCCGCATCGATCCATTTGGGTTCTGTTAGGGTTTGACATTCCCCTATAAATACAGACCCTCATCCTTCATATTCATCGTCCGAAACTCGATTCCTGGCTTTTACATTCATTAAGAGCTAAATTGAGTTTAATTTTGATTAATTAAACCTAAGTTGGGATCCAGCCCTTTGGCGGAACCCATGTCTAGTTTAATTAGACTTCAATTTTCTAAAACCTTTTTACTTTTTCGTGTGATTTGTGAGCTTGAGATCGTTGGAGTGAAGAACAAGCTCAAATTTTGACCTTTCGGTTGCCTCCACACAAGGTAAACACATATTTGTTTCAGTTTCTTGCTTAAATTATTATTATAATCTGTATTATGTGATTATGTGCTTATTCAACATGTTTAGTTGATAATATTACTATTGTGCTCATTAAATTAGCTACTAAACATGTTTAGTTAATGTTAGTCACTGTTAGAGTTCATGATGATGATTATTCTTGTATATAGTCAGGTTAAGTGCTTATCAAGCTAGTTTAAGGTCAAAATATGTATAAATCCTTGATGCTATAGTACTTGTTATTAGGCTATTTTAGTTTGCTATGTTCATGGATTAGTTTTGTATGTTTTAGTTTGCTATGTTCACTATTTGTATGTGATGAGATAGATAGATGCCTGATATGTTAGTTTAAAACTGGTTCTATGCATATACAAGTTATCTGATTACCTTAATATCTAGCTTAAGGTTTATTTGATCATGTGTAACCTGTTTAAATGGCCTTGAAGTGTAACATGTTAGTTATAGTTTGTTTTAACTAATCTTAGGTTGTTTAGGTTATGTAGTGTTCAAGATATGTCTGATTAAGCTAATATAAGTTCATAAACTACCTAGTATGTTTAATATGTGAATGATAATCTTGTTTGGCCAATGTAATTACCTGTTGGAGTTAGTTATTGTTTAAGATTTATGACCATTCATGACTAGTAAAGATAAAACTCAATGTGTTGGATTTAGACTTGCATCGATCATGTTTGGTTCCCATAGGGCCTATTTATGATAAAACTATTAGCATGCTTAGTGTATATTGTCATACAACGCCTGAGAGATGAAAGTAAACATAAGTGGTATCCTGTTCATGTCTTGTTAGATATATCAAATGTCTAGTGTGATAGTTTGAAGTTGTGGAATATATGCTTTTGTTTAAATTAATAAAAATGATCTATTGATTTAAATGACTCAGGAGATCTTTTTGCTTTAAGTAATTTATCTAACTAGCATGTTGTTACCCATTTTTGGCTTGTATTAGAACATGATGTAGCCTTTAAGGTCAATCCAGCCTATATCCTCTAGTTTTTGTGGTTGTATCCAATTGTTTGGTATTCTTGCTAGTTTCAAAAATCTTGGCTATGTCATTTTTACATAAATGGGATGCTGGCATGTCAAGATTATCTACCCTAGGGTCCTTAGGTCATAACTAAACCATGGAACCATCTGTATACAATGATAGATGCTATGTGCACACCTAATCAATAATAGAAGTATGAACTTGCTTTTGTGATCTCCGTGATGTTTCTTAGATTTCTAAATAAAATATGTTCTAACCTAGTATCATGTATGTTGGTCCAAGAAGTGTCAGTGAGTCGTATGAACGTTTGTCATGTATCTTAGTCTACTAAGTTGAGTCATCCAACTTCAACACTCAGTTAAAATGAAACTTTGAATCTGAAGAATGGGACCTTATATATAGTTGTTTGGTGTCTAGTTTGACCCATGCTTGCCTATGCCTGCTCATGTCCAGCTAACTTGTTTATCTACCTCTACTTAGGTTGAATATATAATTTGGTGTGATTATAATCTTACTCAAGCTGTGTGACATTGTATACTTCCTAAACTGTGTAATTGGTTTTCCTAAACATTGTATACTTCCTAAACCGTGATTATAATCTTACTCAAGCTATGATTGAGTTTTTTCTTTAAATTTTACTCTTTTGTTCTTTCCTAAAGGAAATGCCATGATTTACACTCGATATATGAGCTATATACAGTCCAGATATATTAATATATCAAATGTATGTAAGCATGTATATCTGTATACCGTCTATGCATTTGTTATGATACAAATGATCTATTGGGCTTAGCCCACTTTTGTGCTTATTTGCTTCCTTCATGTGGTTGTGATCTTTAGGCCTAGCCCACTGTTTTCTTCTTCTTCTTCTTTTCTTTATGCACTGCTATTATTTTATTCCAGTCAAATTGTTTTGAATTAAGTTCCCTTTGTTGTGAGTTGTTTATTTGTTTACTTCATAAATCAATTGAATGATGAGTCCAAGATACTCTCTAACTTGGACCTTTGTTTTCCCTTTGTTTGTTTCTACTGCATCACGCTGACATGGGCTATCACTTGGCCTATCATTCTATTCAGTTCAAGTCCGATGGATTTCACACTTGGCCGATTGGGCTGAGGCCCAATCAAATGAATTTTGATCATGTTTGATAAGCAATGGAAGCTAATATTTGCACAAAGGCCTAGCTATGGGTGAAAATAGCCAACCGGTGAGCTTCAGTAGGCCCATCAGCCTAAACCCTTCTTTTCATTTTATATCATTGTGTATATATATGTATTTGTCATAATAAACTACTTTAATACTATCAGAACTTTTACCTATGGTTATATTATAGAATATGCAAATGATACGTGGATCGTTTTAGCTTAGTTAGCCAATGAATGATTTGTAAATTTGTTTAAATTGGGATTTGGATAAGAGGAACTATTTTGAATACCAAAGAGGTTGTAAAAATTGAAAAAATGGGCTACTTATTTTCAAGAGTAAAACTGGGCTGAATTAAATGACAAAACTTGGACTTCGATTTAAATTTTGGCCTTAAATCTTAAAACTGAAATGGACTGATTCAGAGGGACCCAAAATTGGGCCTGAGTGATTAAAAATAAAATAAATGGGCTGCAGAAGTTTAGACTAGGAAATGGGTTAAAAATGAATAATTTGTTGTGTCTAGTTCACGAGCTAAGCCCAAACACTTGATTGTGGATTCCAAATTGCCTATCATGGACTTGAGTTATGGTTCGAGTGTTTTGAAAGTGGAATATGATTTGATCTTGGGAAAGTATAGCATGGAAAAGTAAACAAAGAAAACCATTTTCCAACTATCTCTTTTTTCCGAAATTGAACTTGTCTTTTTAAATGAATTATACCATTTTCAAAACTTAGAAAGGATTTTAAAAGGTGCTAAGTGTGAAATTAGTCAATATAGTTGGACTAAATGTGAAGTTCTACTCAAATTGACATTTGAGTGTTATTAGTCCGAAAATGAAATTGAGTAAACTACCCCGTGCATACTATTTTTGGTAGAAGTTCAACTCTTTATTTTAAAACAAAACCTTGAGTTTGAATAAATGAAATGAGAAGTTACTTTGTAGATTTTTAAACCTTAAGCAATTTAAATCATTTTGAAGCATGTTATAGAGCCCGTAGGTCAATCGTATTCTATAGATCCTTAATACCGGGATGCTAAAACCTTCAACGGGGGATCACCAGAACCTTTACGTTGACTCTATAGTTTAGATAGGATTTTTCAATGAATTTGAATAACCCTTTCACACAGGTTTTCCTAATTTACCTATAAATAAGGTGACGACTCTAAAACATATTATCCAACTTAGAGCACCATCCAAATTCTTAAGAGTTCTTATGCGCTCACACGCGTAGAAAGTAAACCGTAACTGATAGCGACTCTACTAGGGATAAACCTGGGTTCTAACCATAAGGGTTCCAATACAACATGATTTTCAAAATGATATAAATTGCTTATGTGTTTAAATACCACAATTATAACTTTCTTTCATGCATTCATCTTCCGCCAAATGGCATGCATACACACTTACATCAGTGCACAAAGGTGATGATGCAGATTTAGCAATCACCCTCCAGTATAAAACCAAAAACCATACCTTAAAACACGTTGAAGACTGAGTTGGTACATTGTCATTCCAACATTCGACAATGTTTCACCCTAGGTTGTTCGTTCGGGTCCCTAAGTCATTTTCTAAACCACTTTAGTACAACTAGGATAGAGTGAAGTCAAATCCTTTGAAGTATCACATACTTACTTAGATAGGTTCGGGTATCTCAGACCTACCTAAACCTGACAAGCTAACTCCCTCATGTCCTAACGGTATCTGACCTAAAGGCACTGCATCCAACTACTTGCTAGGGGGGGGGACTAACCGTGTTATGTTTTTTAGATGATTACGAACTTGAAATTTGACATGGTTACCTTGGCACCCGAGATGTAGGAAATATGGTTGTCATGGCTAACTGCCCCACAACAAAAGGAAATAACGAACTATCTAGGACACCTACCATCTTTTATGACCATGAAAGGAAATACCGACCCTTTAGAAGTCCTTACCGAGTATTAGGATAACGAGTTAATGGTTAGGTTTGGTGACTTTGAGATAACCCCGACCCTAAAAGAGATTCGAGACTGCATATAAAGTGTAGGTACATGTATGAGGGGGAGAAAGAAACCTGACCGCAACCTTCTAGTGCCCCATAAGTCGACTACCAGTAAGATCCTTAAGATATTGTCCTTCTCTAGCATCGATTGGATATTCGGCCCGACCATATCCTTTAGGGACCTCCATACCCGATTTAGGTCTACCTAGGGTTACGTAGACCACTCTGTAGAGTTTCACTCCTTCGCCGCTTGGGAAGCTACCCGACCCCTAGCCTTCTCCATATGCCTCCTAGGGACTATAGTATTTCCCAAAGACCGTTACCTAGCCATACATACCCGAGTCATCTTTCTCACCCATGCTATTTTTCATGGAATAACCACTAACGGGGAAACCAAGTACTATGACCTAGTCCCAGTCATCTTGTCCAACATTTATCGAGCCTTAGGACAATATCGAAACCTACATAGGTACTTACAAGGTTGTAACCTCTTAGTCTAATGGTGGATCATTAAGCACCTCCACAAAATTGAGGATGGACCGAGACCCTGAACATAGAAAAGATGACCTCCTAATCACTTATCCAAAATTTGGGACCCAATCCAAATAGGGGTGGGATTTCATATTTTCTAGGCTCCGAGGGGATAGTATTCAATGGAGATTTCCAGACTTCATATCCAAGACCATATCTGTGATAGGCAGAAAATGCCATTTCCTACCATTTATGGGGATATGGGGAATCCAACCACGCCCCTCTTGGGGTCCTGAGATAGTTCAAAAGGGAACAGATAACCTCCCAAATAGGGAATATGGGGGAATATCTGGTTGACTATGAAGGCGAAAAGATTCAAGGAGTTTTCAATATTGTCCGATAGTGGAATGGGAAATCAGGTGGGGTCCAAGGACCTTAGACGATAATCATCACTGCTCGGGTCGTAATGAAGACTACATAGACAGGTTGAGAGCGTTAAAGCTTATTCAGAGACAAGCAAATGATCGAGATGCCCGATACCAAGAGAACATACAGTATGACCAGACTGTCAAAGCCATCTTGACCGAAGAGTTACACTTCACTCACGAGTGTCTAGAGGACTTAGACACTAGTATGAAAAAAGTTATAGATTACGCTGCACAGATGACCCTCACAGATAAGGCTCAGTGGGTTAGTTCATTCCTTGTATCCACTCATCTCAAGATCTAGTCTGCCTTTCGAAGGGCCAAGAGAGATGGAGGGGACTTCTTCTTATTTTACTACTTTTCATTTATGCTTTGTAACCCTATTCAGAAAGATATTATTATTAATGAAATGATTATGGGGAAATGGTTTTAATTAACATTTGTCACATTCATACTTTAAATGACAAGAAAGCCTTGGAGTCACGAGGTATAGGAACGCGAATATTATAACTACTTATGTGTTTTTGTGATATAAACTTCTTGTATGTTTTCATGTGTTCCGTCTGAACTCTTAATTGGTACCACATTTAGGACGCCAACCCAAAAGAATAACACGAGAAATTACCAAAGCTAATTAAATTCACCTCCTCTTAAAGGTTGATTTGCTATCGATGGAAACTCCAGATAGCCAGAGTGCCACATCACCAGTCATTGACCTGATTAACGACGAAAAGAGCAAGAAGTTGCTTTTGGGCCGAGATTTGCAGGATACATGCGAAGATTTAGTTGGCAAGAGCCAAAATAAAAGAAGTTGACTATAAGACTGACTTGGAAAATGCCAAAATGAAATAGGTCGATGAGATCTTAGAGTTCATGCAAAAGTTGACTGAAAAGTCCTCCGAGGGGAAACCCTAGTACCAAAACCTCCCTGAGGGGTCAAGACGATGGTAGACGACTATGTCTCTCTAACGCACCTACCAGAAGATGACTTGATACCTTATGGGCAAATAAGTGGGGAACCTAAAGAAATCACCCCAGCCATTGACGAAGCTACTAAACACTATGGGATGTCATAAAGGCCTCTCCATAGATAATCTCCAATGTGATGGAAGATTGCCCTCAAAGCTCGTGGTTCTCATTTCATAGTTGCACCATGAGAAGTGTGAAACATTGAGGTCTCCGATGGAATAAAAGCTACCGGACTGGCACACACTAGCTCTCATGTCCTCCTAACTTGTGTGCCTCTCTTTTCTCACAATAGATGCTTATACCACAGAAGTCAACCTAGCTACGACACTTGCATGTGTGGCCTTCAAGAAAAGAGTCGTAAGACTAATTGATGAAAAAGTCATCCACAACCTGTGGGGGCCACACTCCCTCCTGGTCTATGACTCTATTATGCCCGGTGAAGGAATTACCATGGACATACGACTGGTGTTACGACTTCACTGCCTTTGAAGATTCATACGCCGACATCTTCTCACTCTTGCGCCGCACCGGCAAGGTTTGCCCACTCAAGACTACCTGGAAACTCTCTGCAAGTATTTCGAGGATGAAGATGCGTTTGTACCCTTTAGGGGCTCCCCGTCATGACATCGAAGAATGTGAAGCTTTCAAGTTTGAGCTGGAGTACTTAGTTAACACCAGTTAGATCTAGCCCGTGATACAAGGCCATTTTTAGGAAAGCCATCAGGAAACGTGTGATCATAAGGATGATGACCCGCTATAGCTTCGAGGAGAAGTCATTTTTTTGGGTAGTTTAAGCATCCCTTTTCTAGCTTTCGATCAATGTTATGCCCCTCTCACTTTTTTTAGATGAAACCATGTCTGACCTGATGTCTCGATGAGGGATACATGGGAAGCCTATATCGGGCTTGGTTAGGGTAAGATTAAGATTCGAGTAGAAGAAATTAGAATATAATTTCTATGTAACCCGAACTACGGAAAGCCCTGATTTCCCGAAGAAGGATACACAAGCAGTCTATATAAGACTTGGCCCCTATATTATATAAATTATAATCTCCCTATTTATAGGATAGTTTCTAGTTCCATGACGACGTGGTGGCAAATTGACCATAGCCTTTCCAACCGAAACCCTAACAAACCAAATTGGCAAAAATGACCAAAATACTCCCCCTCCCCCCACCGGGGAATGGAAAAATCAATCAAGAGTTTTGATCAAATACATGAGTCTATGTGCTTTGTTTGCAACTTATATGTAATATCTTGTATTTATGATTTCCGACTAATGTACTAACGACGTTTGCTTTTGAGTTGTTTTTCTTCTTATAGAAAAGGGTTGTTATGTTGCATTACACTGGCATACTTCACCAGATCTAAAGCCGCAGCAGCATCCTTAAATCAATAAAACCAAACAAACATGATTGGTACTCTCGAGGACGCTCATAACAAGAATGCTCTAACCATTGAGGACGTCGCTCCTAAAGATCTCTAAAATGCCTCGCACTCCGAGGATGTGATCACCTTGTTGTTCAAGAAAGTCACCGACCTCCAAGAACAGGTCATGAGAAATAAGGCTATCAATGCTGCTAGAGAGGCAGTTGCTACTAAGGACAGAAGGCCTGCACCACCTTTTCCATCTCTAAACTCACCCATTAGTGAACATTTCCCAAATGCCTATACTGGGGCCTCTTACCAAACACCAACTCCAGTGAACGCCACCGACATAACTGGGACCTCCCAATCCACACCTATTTTTCAGGCACCGCCAGCTTATCCTAATCCTAGCATCCACCAAAACAATACTACCCATGCTACCCCAGAGTTGTGGGTAGTCTCAAAAGTCACCTCGTGCACCCCACTGTATCCTTCTATACTCCAATCACTCCCATTTACTCATCCGCATAATTGGATCAATACGAGGAGATGAAAAAGGCATGGAGGTCCAAGAAATCCTGAAGGGACAGAGAAATGGAACTGAAGATGATGGATCTAATTCAAAAAAGCTAGCAAGGGCTCCCGCAAAGTGATGGGACTGAGATACGGTGACTTATGCATGCATCCAGATTTGGATTTGTTAGAGGGATTCAAAGTGCCTAAATTTGAACTCTTCAATGGCACGGGAAACTCCAAAGCTCATCAGAGGGCTTACTGAGACCAACTGGTCGGTGCCAAAGGAAATGAAGCTCTTCAGCCGAAGCTTCATAGGCGAAGCATCGGAATGGTTCACTGCGCAAGATATCCATCACTGGAACTCATGGGAAGAAATAGCAAAGGCCTCCATGGATAGATTCCGCTTCAACATGGAAAATGTGCCTAATCGCTATTCTTTGGAAAATATCTGACAAAAATCACTAAAAACCAACCGCGAATATGCAAGTAGGTAGAGGGCTGAAGTCGCCTGAGTACATCTTCCAATGAGTGAGGAAGAATTGGTTTCATCCTTCATCCGATCTCAGGAGTTGGACTACTACGACCGAATGTTGGCTATGGCCGAAAAACCTTTCTTCGATTTAGTAAGAATGGGAGAGGCCATAGAAGATGGTCTCAAAAGTGGAAAGATTGCTAGCATTATCAACTAAGTTGGCACAACAAGCTCCACCAGAGCCATAAGGAAGAAAAGAAAAGGACGTGGCAAACGTCTCTCACACCCCGAGAAGGATCACAATCATCCTTTGATGTATACAAACCTCCTTATCCGAGCAACAATATATCGTCACCCTATAGTCATGTGCCAGTATATTATGCATAACTGAACTACCAAGCTCCACCAACAAACTACCAAACACCTATACTTACCTACCAATCTCCATCTCCATGTTATCATGTTCATGAAACTGCATATCACGCACCATAAAACCAGTAAAGCCACCATAATCAGCCGCCTACAACCACATATAACTTGCCACTCCTAAATTTTGAGAAAAAGATACCTCGGATGTTCGCTCCACTTCCAGAAATACAAACCAGTATGTTCGCCAAATTAAACGTAGTCGGTCTCATCAAAACTGTGCCGCCAAATCCTGCCAACCCAGGAAGTCGCTTTTACAGACCCGACCAAACTTGTGCTTACCATTCTGAGGGAAATGGGCACACAACGAAATATTGCATTAATCTAAAGCATAAGTTGCAAGATTTTCTTGAAGAATGAGAGATCATTGTGGAGGTCGCAGCGACAAATGTGAATACAAACCCTTTCCGAATCATAGTGCCAACCACATCCATATGATAGAATGAGAGAAATACTGGGTCGTATGCCAACCGTTGGCCCAAGAGGGCATCAAAATCTTAGAGTGAACGGTCGCCTCCTCGCGCTGCAAGAAAATCCAATTTTTAAGATACTGATCCCAGCTCTAAAGAATCCATTTATGATCCAGGTACCACAAGTATTCATTGCAACTCTAAAAAGGAACTTGTAGTTGTCGCTCAAGGAATGACGAGATCAGGGAGATGTTAAACTCCCTAAGAATTAACGCAAGGAGCGCCCCTCAAAGAAACCAGTCAAATAAGGCCCATCAAAGATTACTCTATTGTGGAATACTTGCAGAAAACAGTGGCTAGAATTTGGGTGATGTCATTACTTTTGAGCTCTACACAACATCGTTAAGTCCCGATGAAGGTGCTAGATGAAGTCCACGTCCCAGCAGGGACAAGTTGTGAAACATTGGGCCGACATAGTAGGCCACGTCATCAAGGCACATCAGATTTCATTCACTACTAATGATGATGAAATAAAGGCCACAAGCTTAAGCTCCCAACATGAGCCGAGAGGTGACTTGTGAAGAGTGCCAAATATTGTCGTATGTCACATGGTGATATGCATAATATGGACTGGAATATGGAGTGGAGTTGAAGATTGGACATGACGATCCAAGAAGGAACATATTTATTTTTGGATTTTATGTAGGTCTTGGCTGAGACCATTTCTTTTAACTTATTCAGATTCCTAGCTTAGCTACTAGATCTCCTTAAGACATAATTAATAGACCTTGTAATAAGTGGGATGACTAGACCGGCCATGTAAGGAAATGAGATTATTAGGCCGAAGAATCATCTAGAAGAAGAAGCTTCCAACAAGATAACTCATGAACTAACTAGTTCATGCAATTATCTACATGGAAGACACAAAAGAATGGCCTAGAAAACATGAAGAGTTGATATTCTCCCTTCCTCCAAAAAGGCCGAACCCCTTCCCCTTTTCCCATTTGGCCGAAGCTTCTCATTTTTTCCATGAGATTCATGAACTAACTAGTTCATGCACTTATCTATATGAATGACACAAAAGGGTGGCCTAGAGAACATGAAGGGTTGTCTACTCCTTTCCCTCAAATCGGCCGATACCTTTCCCTTCCCTTTTCCCATTATGGTCAAATGGTTCATGTATTGTGTCTATCTAGTTGTCTTCTAGAAGGGTCTAAGTATTAGTATAAATATAACATGTAGTTGATGTAAATAAACATTGAATATTTATGAAATATACTTGAGTTTTACTCAACTTTGCTAAGTTATTCAACTTTTGTGTTGGTTAATTTAGTTGGTCCTTTTATGGGCCACCGGTGTTTTTGTGGTCCGAACCTCGATCCTTTTGTTGGTCAAATCCTTGGTGCAAGTATAGTTCGAACTATTGTGATCTAGCTAAACCCAAACTAAGGTTTCCTTTGGTGTAAGTTAAGTTAGAACATTTGTGATCTAACTACGCCCAAGCCAAGGTTCTATCCGGCCTTTCGGCCTACCTCACTGTGTTTGCACCCGAGCTTGTCCTTAGCAACCTAATGTCCAATCCTTGTCCAAGTTTCTTCATTCTTTCCACCACAACATCCTACAACACTTTCCCAATTCACACCCCAAAGGCCTTAAACCGAAACATCACAAAACCACCCGAACAACCCCAACCATTTCCCTCACCATCCCGGTCGAGTCCCTATACCATAAACCTACTATCCCGATCAGTTTCCGCCACCATACCACTATCCAACCACTAATATAACCATCAACGTGTCTAGAATATCCCCACAAAACGTCTTAACCCATTTCCACCATAAACTACCCATGCAAGGGCCACAACACCACATTGTCCGATAAATTCGAGAACCCGACACCCCACCTTTTTAGTCTATTTTTGTGTCAACCCGTGTCCAACCCAACTTTGACCAACCTACCCTCACGGACCTCTCCTTATATACATCAGTTTAGTATTAGAGCAATGCATTCCCATCCCACGGCTTAATGATATGGCTAACATAAAAGAGCTTTGGAGGATCGTAAGTGACCTTTTTGCGAAACAAGTGCAAATATTGAGAAGAGAATTTGCGGGGCGTACTATGATTAAGAATAACGAGTCCAGGGCTATACAAAATATCCCAAGGCATGAATGGAAATAATATCAAGAGTGTGGGGATTCCTTTGTTATTGAGGAACCCGAAGTCAATGAGGTCTTAGAGGAAAATGTTGATCTTGTGGAGAAAGGTGAAAGTTTAGTGCTCCGATGTGTGTTGAATGATCAACTTGAAGAACAAGAGGAAACAAAAAGAGAGCAACTATTTTACACTCGATGCAAGGTGAATGACAAAGTATGTAATTTGATCATTAATGGAGAAAGTTGTACCAATGCGGCCTCCATGGAAATTGTTGGCAAATTGAACTTGCCTACTCGCAACCATCCTAAACCATATGCTCTCCAATGGTTGAACAAAGACAAAGGGCTAAAGGTAATGCAAAAGCTCTTGTTAGTTTTCGGGTTGGTAGGTATGAAGATGAAATACGGTGTGACATTCTACCTATGGATACTTGTCATATTTTATTGGGTCGGCCATGGCAGTTTGGTAGGAAAGTGCAACATGATAGAGAAAAGAATGTCCATTCTTTTCAAATGGATGATAAAAAGATCTGGTTGATACCATTGTCACCTAGTGAGGTGAAGAAAATAAAGATCCAAATTTCCAAGAACCGCAAATTCGAGATCCCCTTGCTTGATGCATGGGAGATTGAAGAAGAATTAAAGAAGGGGATTTCTATAGATATATTGGTGCGCGAAGAGAAGAAGAGTCTTGTGGGTGATACGATTGAAGATGCCGGCTCGAAGGAACTCTTGAAGAAATCCGAAGATGTGTTGTTGAATGATCTTTTACCCGGATTACCACCAATAAGAACCTATAGACAAAATCCAGATGAGGCTAAGCAGTTTCAAGGCCAAGTGCAAGAATTACTTGACAAAGGCTTTGTTCGAGAGAGCTTTAGTCCATGTGTGGTTCCCGCCTTGTTGGTGTCGAAGGAAGATTGAACTTGGCACACATTGTATTGATAGCCGAGCGGTCAATAACATCACCATGGAGTGCAAGTTTCTTATGCCAAGATTGAAAGATCTTTTGTACCCTTGTTGCCCCTATTCCGAACATTGAGAAACTACTTGAAGTTAAATGTGATGCTAGTACAATTGGTGTTGGTACCGTCTTGATTCAAGACAAATGACTTGCTTTCTTTAGTGAAAAATTAGGTGGTGCACGACTCAATTATTCTACTTGTGACAAGGAAATTTATATTGTGAGATCCTTGGTCCGATGGGAACATCATTTGAGGTTGAAACCTTTGGTATTATATTCGGATCATGAATCCTTGAAGTATTTACATGGGCCAAGAAAGTTGAATCCAAGGCATGATAAGTGGGTAGTGTCCTTGCAAACTTTCACATTCCCTACAAGGTAGAAATATGGCAAGTCCAACATAGTGGCGGATGCACTTCCCCGGAGGTACGTAATGTTGTCCGTGCTTGAACAAAAACTTATGGGATTGGAAGTGTCAAATGAATTCTATGAACGAGATCCCGAGTTGATAGAATGTAATAATGAAGTTCATAGTTCTTATTCCATAGTAGAAGGTTTCCTTTTTAAAGGGAACAAATTGTGTGTACCCAAATGTTTCATGAGAGAATTACTTTTACATGAAGTGCACCCCAAAAATTCAGGTGGTCACGCGAGACATTTTGGGATAGTGAAAACTTTGGAGATTCTACAAGAACACTTTACTGGCCACGGGTGGATAAAGATCTAAATGGAGTGGTAAGTAGGTGTTCCACTTGTCAAAAGGCTAAAAGTTTATTCCACAAAAGATTGTCTACTCATTATCGGTTCCAGAGTGACCATGGGAAGGTGTGAGATTGGATTTCATTCTCGGCTTACCAAGAACACAATAGGGCAAGGACTCTATCATGGTGGTTGTGGATAGATTCTCAAAGATTGCTCACTTCATTGTTTTTCACAACACCAATGATGCAAAACATATTACGAACTTGAAAGGGAAGATGACCGAACTCTACGATTTGATCTCCTATCCTTTGAAGGAAGTGGTAAGATTGCATGGCATTGAAGAGAATTTGAGGGGAAATTCTGTTAAAGAATGGGATATCGATGAAAGAAAGGCCACGAGCTTAAGCTCCCAACATGAGCCGAGAGGTGGCTTGCGAAGAGTGCCAAAGATTGTCGTTTGTCATATGGTGATATGCATAATATGGAATGGAATATGGAGTGGAGTTGAAGATTGGACGGACGATCCAAGAAGGAACATGTTTATTTTCGAGTTTTATGTAGGTCTTGGCCGAGACCATTTTCTTTTAGCTTATTTAGATTCCTAGCATAGCTACTAGCTCTCCTTAAGATATAATTAATAGACCTTGTAATAAGTGGGATGACTAGACCGGTCATGTAAGGAAATGAGATTATTAGGCCGACGAATCATCTAGAAGAAGAAGCTTCCAACAAGATAACTCATGAACTAACTAGTTCATGCAATTATCTACATGGAAGACACAAAAGGATGGCTTAGAAAACATGAAGAGTTGATCTTCTCCCTTCCCACAAAAAGGGCCGAACCCCTTCCCTCTTTTCCTATTTGGCTGAAGCCTCTCCTCTTTTCCATGAGATTCATGAATAACTAGTTCATGCACTTATCTACATGAATGACACAAAAGGCTGGCCTAGAGAACATGAAGGGTTGGTCTACTCCTTTCCCCCAAACCGGATGAGACCCTTCCCTCCATTTTCCCATTATGGCTGAATGGTTTATATATTGTGTCTATCTAGTTGCCTTATAGAAAGGTCTACGTACTAGTAAAAATAAGACATGTAGTTGATGTAAATAAACCTTGAAGATTTATGAAATATACTTGAGTTTTACTCAACTTTGGTAAGTTATTCAACTTTTGTGTTGGTTAATTTAGTTGGACTTTTGTGGTCCGAACCTTGATCCTTTTGTGGGTCAAACCCTTGGTGCAAGTCTATTTAGAATATTTGTGATCTAGCTAAACCCAAGTTACGATTTCCTTTAGTGTAAGTTTAGTTAGAACTTTTGTGATCTAACTATGCCCAAGCCAAGGTTCTATCAGGCCTTTCGGCCTACCTCACGTGGTTTGCACCCGAGCTTGTCCTTAGCAACCACGTGTCTAATCCTTGTCCAAATTGCTTCATTCTTTCTACCACAATATCCTAAAATACTTCCCCAATTCACACCCCAAAGGCCTTAAACCGACACATCACAAAACCACCCGAACACCCCAACTATTTCCCTCACCGTCCCGGTCGAGTCCCTATACCGTCAACCTACTATCCGGATCAGTTTCCGCCACATCACCACCATCCAACCACTAAAACCCGACCACCAATATAACCATCAACATGTCTAGAACATCCTCACAAAACGTCTTAACCCATTTCCACCTAAACTACCCGTGCATGCCCACAACACCACATTGTCCAGTGAATTCGAGAAATCGAAACCTCACCTTTTGAGTCCATTTTCGTGTCAACCTGTGTCCAACCCAACATCGACCAGCCTACCCTCACAAACCCCTCCTTATATACATCAAATTAATTGCCAATAGAAGGAATGACTCATAACAAGGCCCTCTACATCACCATCAAGTGCCGAGGCAAAGTGATATCTCGCCTACTGTCGATAATGGGGATGGGCTTAATATATTCCCCGAGTCCACATTGAAGCAACTAGGCTAGACATTGGAAAAATATGCCGAGTCATACGAATGTAAGAGCCTTTGACGACGCACAACGTGATCCCGCAGGGGAGGTGGACCTTAACATATAAATGGGGCCCGCTGAGTTCACCACAAAATTCCAAGTTATGGACATTAGTGCCAACTACAATCTCCTACTAGAAGATTGTGGATACATATGGCCAAAGTCGTGCCATCATCTCTACACCAATCGTTGAAGTTTGTTTGGGCAGACGTGAAGTTGTAATCCATGTAACGAGTAGCATTCACTACTATCCCAACAACTATGTGCCTGTAATAGAAATAGTCTCGACAGCTACGGACTTCCACGTAGTGGAACTTGTAGGATCCGCCGATCAAGGGGACGATGAAGAAATCTCGATGTCGCTGGCCTATAAGATAGTCACCATGACTATGTTCCAGAACGTGTTTGAGCCAGCAAAGGCCTAGGAAGAGACTCCAAGGCATTCAAGAACCGGTGTGAGTTATAGGAAATGAGTATCGATTTATCCTTGAATACATACCAAGCTCCGCAGAAACCTATGATGTTGAACAAAAAAAAGAGAGGTACTCCACGGATGAGAAAGCCTTTCCCAGGTTTGTTCCAATCATTAACGGTCTGAATACCCATGCACAATAGCAGGGAACCAAAAGAGGGTTTGGGGATGTTGTTCCAAGAGGAATAGTGTTCCTCTATACTAGAGGAATGCTTTGAAGCAACCACAATCTGCAACACTAATCCAGACGAGCAGTTGACCTACTAGACCTCTACCCACTTTTTGCACCCACTTTTTGCTTTTTAGTAGAGAGAAAATTTTAAATTTGTTTTCCAAAATTGGTGGAAATCGGATGAGGCCCGAGCATCCACTATTTATGTCTTTACTTTGCAACGTGTTGTTCAAAAAATGGGAATGACTCGATGTTGATCTAAGTCAGGACCACAGTTTATCAAAATCAATGAAAGCCTCATTTACACAAAAATAATCTCTTTTATTTATATATACATAAATAACATATTTTTACACACTAATGATGATTTGCTTTGTTTTTCAGTAATAACATTAAACAACTCATAATGTCATGACATGTTGCGAGACGAACGAGTCGGGTGATACAGATGACAAGGAATATGAGAAATATGATGAAGAGGTATAGTTACTAGAAGACCTCGTGGACGAGGAAGACCAATATGAGAATAGGCAGATGCCTTGTCTCGACCTGTTGATATATTATGTCACTCTTATAGGGTTGCAGACTTGTGTATAGTGGATGTATATGTGTCGTGGCCTTGTCAGCCCTTTTGTTAGTGGTATACTCTTCTTGTGGCCTTGTCAACCTAGGTATATGTATATACGTAACATTTTAGGACTCTTCTGCGTGTAAGTTGCCATATCTTCTGATTTTATATGGTTATATAGAGGCCTTATCAGCCCAAGTTTTGCATCACAAGTTCCAGAAACTATAGTTAGTTCGCTCAGGCATTTGGGTGATGGGTGCTGGCCACACCTCCTAATGTTGGTGTGTGACACATCCATCCAACACCCAAAATACTCCTGACACCCCACAGACACAAATCAGATATGCTGGTGTGTGACACGAACCAATGAATCGACCACATCATAAATGACCCTTCAAAACTACCGGATGCGACGAAACCCGGAAATGAACCCATCTAGCCAAAAGTCAATTTTGACTCAAACTAACCAACTCTATGTTTTTCATTTGAAACTCATATAAATGGACCTCGGGATCTATGCCACTCATCCCCGTCTATCACAAACCCCACATAGAGTCTACATGAAGGTTCAAACAATAAAATAATGGTCTTTAGCTAAAACGACCAGATGGGTCGTTACATCATATACCAATTAAAACAATGTTTGTCCTCAAACGGAGAGAATGAACAGAGGAAACGTACCGGAAGAAGTTAACAAGCTAGTATATCTGCTCCGCATATCGGACTCGGTCTCCAAAGTCGCCTCCTCGATAGGATGATGCCTCCACTAAACCTTTACGGAAGTTATCTCCTTCGATCTCAACTTCCTCACCTGCTTGTCTAAAATAGCCACAGGCTCCTCGTCAAACTCTAAATTCTGACCAAGCAATACAGAGTCCCACTGGATAATATAAAAACCATCATCATGATACTTCTTCAACGTAGACACATGGAAAACTGGATGTTGAAAGACATGGTGGCAGAACCAACTCATATGCCAGCTCCCCAACTCTCTAAAGAACCTCAAGTGGTCAGATATACCTCAAACTCAACTTCCATCTCTTGATGAATCTCATCACACCCTTCATGGGTGAGACCTTCAAAAGAACCTTGTCACCTACCATAAACTCTAATTCTCGGACCTTGGTCTGCATACTCCTTCTGGCTGCTCTACGCTGCCAGGAGCTTGTCTTGGATCACTTTCACTCTTTCTAATGAATCCCTCAACAAATTAGTACCCTAAGGCTGGACCTCGAACGCATCAAACCAACAAATCGAAGACTGACATCTCCTACCATATAAGCCTCGAACGGTGCCATATCGATACTGGAGTGATAGTTGTTGTACGCAAGCTCTGCCAAGGGTAAATGTTGGTCCCAATGACCACCAAAATTAATCACATCCTTGTAACAGGTCCTCCAATACCTGAATAGTTAGCTCAGACTAACAATCGATCTAAGGGTGAAATGTTGTACTAAGATCCAAGCGAGTACCCAACTCTTTCTGCAAAGTACGCCAGAAATGTGAAGTAAATTGAGTACTCCGATCCGAGATGATAGAAATAGGAACCCCATGAAGTCGAACAATCTCGTGGATGTAGATCTTATCCAACGTCTTTGCATTATACGTCATCTGAACTGGAATGAAATGCGGACTTGGTCAGTCTATCAACAATGACCCAAATAGCATCAAACTTGCCCAAAGTCTTGGGCAATCCCACAATGAAATCCATGGCAATCCTATCCTATTTCCACTTAGGAATGGGCAACCTCTGAGGCACACCACCGGGTCGTTGGTGTTCATACTTTAACTGCTAACAATTCTGACACCGAGATACAAAATCAGCAATGTCTCTCTTTATCCTCCCACACCAATAGTGCTACCTCAAATCACGGTACATCTTAGTCGCACATGGATGAGTCAAATACCTAAAGTTATGGGCCTAATTCATAATCAATCTAGTCAAATCTCTCACACGAGGCACATACACTCTACCCTTGATCCACATAACACCCTCACTATTAATCATGGCCTCCTTGGTCTCAACATGCATCACTTTATCGCGAATCTTAAACAACCCCATATCATCGTACTGGTGTGTCAAAATCTGATCCAAAAGCGATGACCTCGCTTCCATACAAGCCAGAATCCTACCAAGATTTTAAATATCGAGTCTTAGAAAACTGTTGGCCTGAGACTGGACCTTCAATGCCAAAAGACGCTCGGAAAATAACTAAACAAGCTAAACTTCCATACTAACCGTCTTTCGGCTCAAGGCATCCACCACCACATTGGCCTTGCCTGGATGATATAAAATGGTCATGTCATAATCTTTCAACAAATCCATCCATCAATGTTGCCTAGAATTCAAATGCCTCTGATTAAACACGTGTTGAAGACTACGATGGTCGGTATATATCACACAATGGATGCCATACAAATAATGCCTCCAAATCTTCAAAGCAAAGACAACGGCAGCCAACTCCAAATCATGAACAAGTTAATTCTTCTCATGCACCTTCAACTGCCTTGATGCATAAGCAATCACCTTACCCTCTTGCATCAACACACAGCCTAATCCAATCCTAGAAGTATCATAGTACATAGTAAAGTCCATCCCCTCTACCGGAAGAGATAAAATTGGGGTTGTGGTCAATAGAGTCTTGAGCTTTTGGAAGATCTACTTACACTCATCGGACCACAGGAACGGAACCTCCTTCCGAGTCAAATGCGTCAGATATGAAGCAATAAAAGAGAAACCTTTGACGAACCGGCGATAGTAGCTAGCAAGACCCACAAAGCTCTGAATCTCTGTAACATAAGTCGATCTAGGCCAGTCCCTGACTGCATGTATCTTCTTAGGGTCAACCATAATCCCATCCTAGGACACCATGTGTCCCAAAAATGCCAAAGAACTCAACCAAAACTCACGCTTCGAGAACTTAGCATAAAGCTCCTTCTCCTTCAAAATCCCAAGGACCACTCTCATATGACGCTTATGGTCCTCCGACTCTTCGAATAAATGAATCAATGAACACAACCATAAAAATCCAAGTACGGCATATCCCATTCATCAAGTCCATGAACGTTGCGGGGTCATTGGTAAGCCCAAATGACATCACCAAGAACTCATAATGGCCATAACGATCCCAGAAAGCCGTCTTGAAAACATCGTCGGCCCGGATCTGACAATATAATACTTTAATAGATTTAACACTAAATTTTAGTGAAAATCTCAAGAAAATACAAAAAATATAACAAGAACACTTGTAGTAGTAGAAATTTCACAAAATAAACAAAGAAATTTTTTGGAAAGGTTAGAATAAAATTTTAACTTTTTAAAATCACAAGAATTAGAAATAGATAGAAAAATTCAGTTTTTAAATAATAAATTTAATATAGAAAAGATACCTACAAAAAATGAAATAGAGCAATTAATCAGAACTATTACAGAAAAGGCTAAAGAATTAGAAGTAAAAACAACTAAATTAGCAGAAAAAATAACAGTACAACTAGAAACATTAACTAGTGATATTAACAATTAAAAGAAACAATAGAAAAATTAAAAGAGATCTCTCTTTCATGAACAATCTAGATTAAATATATGATAAAGTTTTAAAAGTAACAGCTCAATTTCAGCCTAATCCGAAAGGATTTTCAGATCACGTCCCCTAAGAAAAATCAGATCAAATAATAATAAAACAGAATAACACGATAATTGTCTTACTATTAGAAATCAACAAAAAACTGGATAAAATTATTAAAGACAAAGATCCAAAACTACAGAAGTAGAAGATTCGATAGAACAATTAAAAAGGATAGAAATAACACATCAAAAAGAAAGAATTAAAATAGTTAAAAAAAAAAGATTAAAATAGTTTAAAAAAATCTCAAAGATGGACCTTCTTCCAGGTAGGTCAAGAACAACTGTCGAAGTAAAGACCAAGATTAAGTTTCTCAGACAACATAATTATCCTTTCCAAGTGTGATTTTTATGTTATGTATGACCGTGCCTAAAGACACAATCTGCTAACAAGAATTTTAACTAGGAGACAAGAAGATCAACAATTAGACGAAATAATAGATATAGACAAAGACATACAAATTTTTCAGCAAAATCAATTAAGACTATTTAAGTCAAAAACATTATATAATGTAGGACATTTTTCAAGTACAGAGAAGAACAGCTATCAGTCATAGGAAGTAATGTTGCAACCAAAAATTTAATTAATCCTGAATCAGTAAAACAAATGAAAAATTCTAAAAAGAAGTTTAATGCATATAGGATTAATAGTAATGTGATTAAAAGGACTAACTAGAAAATATTTAGGAACCAAAATATTGGTTGTAATCTATGATGATAGATAGTCAAATTTAAAGAAATCTATAATACGGCTAACAGAAGTAAATTTGACTAGGGGTGGCCAATGAGGCGGGTACGGGATGGGACGGGGCGGGGCGGGTACGGGACGGGACGGGGCGGGGAGGGTCCCAGCGGGACTGGATCCGACGGGATGGGGGGTCGGGCGGGACCAGTACCTGGCAGGATTGGCGGGCCGGGACTAGCGTGTTCTGTCGATGTCTCGTCCCGGTCCCGGTCTCTTCGGAAAAGGGGACCGTTAAATATCGGGGCGGGGCGGTGTCGGGTCGGGATGGGGTTTTCCGGATTAAATTTTTGAACTTAATTTTAAAAAATAACATATATATAAACAACTCAATAATTGAACAAGATAGTGTAATAAAAATATCTCAAGGTTGTTTTTGTGCCTCTTATATTATTTAATAAAAATATGATTTTTTTTGTAATACAATTTCAAAAATGCAACTTTGTGGTGTTGAAAGTTGCAAATAATATAGTAAAATTACAATTAAAAAATTACATATGTAAAAACACCTTTTCTGATTTCTTTATAATATCTTGTGGTTCTTCGGTTGGAATTGGTATTTGTTGGTCAAATTGCTCGACGTCGCTTCCATCACCTCCGCCGGATAAGATTTCGTTGTAGTTTTTGTCTTCTTCTTCGTTGATCTCCGATTGACCGCACCTTCTCCGCTCCGCTCGTATCCAATCTCTGAATAACACTGCAATCTCCAAGCTGTCTCCCGCTAATGAGTGTATGTGATCTACTATTTGAAATCTGTCGGCCGAAAAAGCACTTTCAGAAGCTGTTGATGACGCTTGAATGTTCAACACATCTCGGGCCATCTTTGACAGTGTCGGAAATGTCTTCTCATTCTCCCTCCAATATTTTAGCAAGTCTTCACGTCCTTCTACATTGAGAACTGCTTGGTACGGTATAACACCCTACAAAATAAAAACATCAAACTCGGTAACTTGGTTAGTAGTGTTACCACTAAACATTCTATTTTTCAATACTAGCCGTAGAAACAGCATGTCTTTTTTGAGGTTGTGTTGAAGAAGAAGAAGATGGTATGGAAGTCGGTTGGTTGCTAGCACTTTCTTGTTCGTAATACCTATATACTTTTTTGCATTCATCTTGTATGCTAGAGAACACTTATTCTTTAGTTTGTTCCCTAGGTGGTGGCTCATTTGAATTTTTTGGAGTTGGAGGTGGAAGTATTGTTATATAATCATAAATAGTTTCAATAAATGTTTTACACCCGTCTATTTTAATAGTCGGATTTAATACAACACCAATAATATAAATAGTGGGAATAAAAATAAAATATTTTTTAATTTTATAAACATTTTAAATAGGTGCCTTATAAGCTGGTTTTTTCATATATTCACTATCTAATAAAAATATTAGAGCTATATAAAATAACATAGTTGAAATAGTAGGGATAATATATACCGAAAAATTCTTTTGTTGCTTGAAAAAATTTCTCTAGAAATACAATAAGTTCTAATATTTTTTCCCAATCGTTATCTACAGCCATATCAGTTGGATTACGATTATGGGCGTTAAAAAATAAAGTTATATGTCTTCTATAATCATAAGCAACAAGTAGTTGCTCGTATAAAGAATTTCACCTAGTGTCTACTTCTTCGGGATTTTTCTATAAGGTAGTCCACAATCGTGACAAGTTCTTTTATATTATATTTTTCGTTGTATTCTATTACTTCTAAAAATAAAATTTATAGCAAAATGTATTTTATTAAGAATGTCTTCAAAAAGTGATAGACCATCTTTTACAACTAAGTTATAAATATGACACGCACATTTTATATGAAAATGATTTGGAAAAGATGGAGTTAAAAGATCTTTTAAAATTCTAATAGCATAATTATTAGAAGAAGCATTATCTAATGTAATAGTCATAATTTTATTAGTTATGCCATAATATTCACAAACTGAATAATATTTTTTGAAATAAAAGGACTAGTACGCCTATCATCTATATATCTATACACTAAAATACGTTTCTGCATAGACTATTTATAATCTATCCAATGACATGTTACCGTTAAATAATTATGGCCGTTAGTACTACGGCCTATATCAGACGTGATAGATACTTTACCAGGAAAATCATATAAGGAATAACATAAATATTGTTGATGTTCTTATGCAAATTTAAATACATCTCTCCAAACAGTTGATCTAGGAAAATCGTTAAAAGCAAGATTATACATATCTATAATGTAATGAATAAAACTAGGAGAGGAAGGAAATGAAAAAGGCAAACCCTCCACAACAACTAATTTTGCTATTGCTTCCCTATCTCTATGTTTATCATATTTAGGGCCTACAGTTCCCCCTGTCATATGGTTAATTTGACCCTGTACTTGGTCTAGGACAATATGTGAACCTTGTCCTGACTGAGAGGGCATTGGCGCACCCGATTTTTCAGTCAGGTATTGGTCCTACCTAGCTTTGTTATAGCCTTGTACGTGTCTCAATAAACCTCTCGTCCCACCCTGACCGTTTCCCATTTTAAATTTATAAACATTTTAAGAAATTTGGCATCGAACTACTTGATTATGTTCGTCCCTATCAATAAACATCCATGCATCGGATTTTAATTTTCGTTTTATTGGGCCTTGTCTCATACTAGGTGGAATAGGAGGCGTTCCAATTGGAGGTGCACTAGTGGGTGTGTCATCTAGATTAGTCGGTGTGTCATCCAGATTAGTGGGTGTGTCATCTAGATTATCTTCTAAATTAAAGTCTTGTTGAGTTGCAGAAAATATCTCCTCATCTAAATCTAATGGTATTTCAGGGAAAAAATTCAGTATCAACAAAATCATCTTGTCTACGATTAGGATGACTAGAAAAAGTACATCTGCCCTTGTTACCCCTACTAGAAGAAGTCTTACCCTTACCCTTAAACATATCTCTAAATCCTTCCATTTTAATTATGCTAATAAATAGTTAAAGATAATGAAATTAAGTGCGCTAAGTAAAATAAAGAAACAATAATAATTTAATGAAGGAACGAATGTACCAAACGCCGATGTAACGTCAACGTGTAATCGAGATGTTGAAAATTGAAACTTTGCTCGATGGATGATCCTCAAGCTAATTGCCAACTTCACTCCCAAATGAATAAATAAAATTGAATATTTAGTAGACAATGTAGAATTATAGAGAGATAGATTTAGAGATTAGAGAGATTGTAGGAAGATTTGTGAGAAAGATGAAGAGAAAATGAGGTGTTTATAGTTGAAAAATTGGGTTAAAGTGTAAATATAATAACTTAGGGGTTAAAAATAAATATTAAGGGGGTAGGGGGATCCAAAAATGGCTATTGCACAACGGCCAAAATATAAAATGGCCGTTGTGCAATGGTTATTTTGTGCAAATGGGAGGGGTCCGGGCGGGACAGGGGGCGGGACCGGGACGGGACCAGGGCGTGATAGGAGCGGGACGGGACTATCGGGACTGGGGTGGGATAGGCCCGGGTGGGACGAGCCCAGGTCCCATCCCGGTTCAAATCTCGTTACCGATATTTTTTTTTAAGCGGGATAGGGGCGGGGTCGGGTCGGGACCGGGTTTTAGAAAAACTTCAATAAGGTTCACATATTACACCTACACTACTCAGAAGACATTAGACGATGAAACAAAAAGTACATTAGAAGAAGGTGACTTTATGAACATTAAAATAAAACAAGAAGACTTTGAAGTAGACATAGCCTTAAAAAAAAGCAAGAGAAACTGTTAAAAATAATAAAAATACAACATTTAAATGTAAAGGATGTAAACTAGGAAAATTAACATTAAGAGAAACAGAAGAATATTTCAAGAAATGTGAACTCAGAACAGACAATTGGGAATATAGAGCTAAAATAACTTCACAAAATAAACTAGAAAATCATAATAAAATTCTAAGAGAAATACAGGATAGTGATGAAGAAACAGAACTAGGTTCGTTAATAAGCCAGAAGAAATTAATGGATTCAACTAGTTTTAGCCCATTTCAGAGAATGATACAACAAAATATGGTAGACACTGGTACAGAAAATGTACCTAGAAAAAGGGTATATAGAATAGGGCAAGAAATAGCAACTATAAATATAAAATCAGCAGAAAAAAGAATGCCAATAGAAGAACCAATTAGATTACAAGGAGGTGGTAATAAAGGTAAAATATTAAATATAGCAGCTCATGATTCACAAATGTGGAACTCAGTAATAGACCTCTAGAAAATACTAGTAATAGCAGACTATATAAAATCTTATCAAGATACAGACACAAAAACTATGTATAAGTATATGAAAACTTTCTTAGGAGAATTAACAAAATAATTATGGGAAGCTTACAAATCTGAATTCTCATAAGAATTTCAAGATTTAATAGCTATGGGACCAAACACTTACAACTTTACAGATAAAATACATAGTTTAATCACAGTAGAAGATCAAATAGTGGATTAATCATATTACAAAGAAATGTGTTAATAAAACTAGAACAATTAAATATGAGTAGTTGGTTTCATATTAAAAAAAATCTTAAATGACTATTTTTACTATTGTACTATTAGCGAAAACGCTTTTGATCAAGAACTAGGAAAGAAGTTATTCAATAAAATATCAAGAGCTCTAGGTAGTGAAATAGAAGAAATATGGAATAAAAGAGGAGTAATACAAAATCCAAATGCAAGATGGTCCATAGGACACAAAATACAAGATGTAATGAAAGTATTACAAGAAAAATGCACACACATGCAAATACTGAAATAATTAAAACAAAATGAAATGAGTTTTTGTAAAAATATAGTATACATAACTCAAAGCTATGATAAAGACAACTATAAAAGAAAAAATATAGAAAGTACAAACCCGAATATAATTATAGTAGAAAGAAATCCATATTTTAATAAAAATAGACATGCTAGAAAATATCAAACAGAAAAGACTTATAAAAATATGGATTTCTTTCTACTATAATTATATTCGGGTTTGTACTTTCTATATTTTTAAAGACTTATAAAAATTAATTAGAATGTTTTACTTGCGGGAGTATAGAACACCTAGCAAATACTTTCCCAAACAGAATTAATAATTGTCATGACCCAAATTATTAAGTCGTGCGAGCACCGGCCTTTTTCCATCTCAGTAGGTGAATCTTTCCCTTAATCAATAATTCAACATAATAAAGTAATAAAGCGGAATAAATAGAAGAATAATTCATATCAAGTGCGGGATACAACAACTACCTAAAGGATCTGGTCTGAATAGTACAAGAGCTTCTAAGTATGCAATTGGAATAAAAAATACAACCACAACCTGAATACAACTTCTGTTTAGAATGAAAGTTAAACAGATGAACTCCATGAGACCCTTGAAGGCTAATCGAACCTCGCTGAAGTTCATGCAACAACTCTACACTAGAAAAGGGTGTAAAAAGAGTAGTATCAGTACAAACACTATGTACTGGTAGGTATCATAGGCCGACAACAGTTAGCTAACATATGTACAAGAAAGAAACTGAAAGATAGACATGATCGCAATCAAGTACAAGTAATATCGCAGTTCAAGAATAACCACTCAAGTACAGAAAGATCAGTAACCAAATCATAGCCTATGGTGAAGCACCTAAACCCAAGGCTGCCAAGTTTTCCACAATTCCTCCGAACAATCACAACCACAAGTATAATCAACAAGTATGAATTATAGATGTAAAATGAGATGATGAGAATGAATAAATATGCAATGCAGTGGCCACATGATCGATCCGTACATACATGCTTCGGGCGGAATATATCATTGTCCCAGTAGTCATGTTCATGGGGGACTCGCGACGTCCATGCACCAGTCATTCCATATCACACATTCTAGAATGACTCTTCTACCAAACACCACGCTAGCCACTCTGTATTACACATCATAGAGATGGCTACGCAATATAGTATGTCATATGAATCATAAATACTTTCCTTCTCATTTTTCACTGTTACGCCAATAGCAAGATCACATCAATATATCATGAAATGAGATTGTATGCAATGCAATGATAATATCATGTATATCATATCAATTCTCAGTCGTTCCACGCAAAGACACTTATCATAATATCAGTATCACATCAATTTTGTTCTTTTATACATTAGCAAGCCAAGATATGTGAGATACAACTACATCACAATACGATATGGTATTTCATATAAGTCCAATAACCACAAAAAAACATCAAGTCATACTTAGTCACAGTAACCGACCTAAGTATTCGGTCCCAACTCCATACCCGAAGGCTTACATGCTTTCTCCAACATAATCTAACTACACATACATTTCGCTAATTAAAGTCTAATAAGAAGATAAGCCATAACTTACCTGGAGTGCCGAGTGGGAGTCGCACAATCACACTTGTGCCTTGCCCTTCCGCTGATCACAATCGCACTCGAAGTCTAGTAATATAGAAGTCTAAGTTAGAATAAGGAATTCACAACATCCATATCATTACACTAGTCCTTTGGATCCAATCGAGTAGGGAAGAAGGGGAAACCGTCATTATAGGGGTAAAACAATCATTTTAAAGGTGAACTATGAAATTCAACATACTAGGAGTCCAATCCTACTAACCAATTGATAAATCAACACACCATTAGGCTAATTTCATCTTATAAGTAAAACCCCCAAATCTGGGTATGAACCCTAGTTTCCAACATTCAAATTTATCAACAAAAATAGAAGATTTAAGATTAATAAGTACTAAATAAAGATTCACCATGCCTAGATTAATAAAATCCACTACTTAATTCTCACTTTTGAGCTTAACAAATCAACAATCCCTAATTGGTTGAAATCTTTTTCACCAATTAGATTTTAGGTCATGACCACCATTAAATCAACATAATGAAGCTAAGTAAAGGTAATACAAGGTTAAGGAAGGTTACCTCAAGAAGAAATCACTTATGGATACTTGGAATCGCCCTAATGGTACTTTGAAAGTGTATTTTCGAAATGAGGGAAGATAGGGTTTTAATGACACTTAAAAGACAATCCGGAATCCAGTACCGCTGCAGCGGACGCACTCCCGCGGACCCTCTCCGTGCCTGCGGTCCTTTACAAAAAGTCAAAATCTCACTGCAGCAGATCATCGTCCGCTGCGGTGGACTACATCTACTAGGGCGTACTGAAGCTCGCCCCAGCGAGTACACCAGCAACCAAAAAAATCAAGTCTTATGCAATTTCAACCCAAAATCCGATAATCACCCTAGACCTCTCCGACACAAACCAGATATGTACATATATGTAAAAATACGCTATAGACTTACTCGTGGCCTCAGAATTTCCATCGGAGTTCTAATTCTATGATTCAACCCTCCACGGGCTAAACTATTTTTCCAACACATGTAAAAATAGAATAGGTCGTTACATCATATACCAATTAAACAATCGCTCGTCCTCAAGCGACAGAGAGAATGAAAGCTGACGGTAACCAAATAATCTTTAATATAACAACACAAAATCCTCTAGGGCATGAAATGTGCCAAAAATAATGCTCTCTCTCCCTATCAGTCGAAACTCTCTCTAACTTAGCTAAAGACCCGATTTCTATATTTCCATACTCGAATTTCTCTCATCATCGATTCTCGAATATAAGAACTTTTTTTGCTAGAATTTTGTAATCCGATATAACCATACTTATGAACATGATCGATAGGTCCCACAATATTCTTCAAGACAACACAAACCTTAGATAAAGACACAATCATAGCCCACGTTGAACCGGTAAAATATTCTAATCCCGGTAACCTTTTTTTCACCCTTCTCAAGACGTTTTTCATACCATGATTTCTTAGAAACACACAAATACAAAACTCGAACCATGACTTACTCTTGCCAAAAAAGAATCCTTGATTTATCGGAGCAACCCTAAGAAATTCCATCAAACTAATCTTACTCATAGTCGACTTCGCTAGTTCCAAGTCTTTTTAAACCTTCAAATCATAATACAGGAAGCAACCACTGAATACACCATCGAGCCAAGCCCGTGGGACACTATCTGATCACTCTATAGAAATCCCGCGATCATAGTACCTCCTTGAATCATTACCAAGTACCGACATAACCTATTACATCTGTCCGAGTAGATGCTCTCGGTAAAATATCATCAGTCCACTCGCAAACTCTAATAAAGCTCGGTAAACTTTTCATACTTCAATCTGAACCAAAACTCATCGAATATGTGAAGGTAATTTACTGGGACCCATAAGTTCTCCTGGAAATAAAAACATAATCCATCAAGATCCAACCAAATAATTTCTTACCTGGAATGAATGCACAACCCCTGAATACAACCAATAGATACTCGAATTGACTCCAACCTTTCAAAACCAATCACAGCCCTACCACACATCTGTGGTGGCCAATTCTAATCTTTTTCTCATGCAAAATCGATCATGTATGTCACTCTTGACTCCAAAAGCTTAGTCTTATCCAAGATGTCCACTTAGCACCAAAGAACTAGACCTTATGATTGCAATCTTCATGTGTTCTCAACTTCTACCTGATACGCAAATCTGATACAACCCCAAATTTTTTTAACGCAAAACCTATAGCCTCATATAACATCCCATTAACCATCAAATGTCCCATTGTAACACCTCAGTATGCCCATAACAATTCTAAAAGTATGAAATCTTACAACTACTGCTCTAAATCTCATAAAACTACTCCCGAGTCCTTAATTTACAAAAGTTCTCATTCAAGTTGTCCAGTCAATATTACTTGCAACATAATTCACTACCACGAATACAGTCTTATCTCGAACATATAGCTCTAGCCTACACATCATAGGGATTTCCACAATTCCATTTCCCTTAAATCACACTAACCCATCCTCCAAAGAGTGTTACGAAATATCTAAATGTGCATAATATATTTAGTTAAATATAATAAATACACAAGTCAAATAAAAAAGTAACCAAATATTAGAAATAATTATAAATTTAATTAAAAAATGAAATATTTATGTTTGCTGGTAATGGTGGAGATGATTTATAGTGATAGTGGTGGTGGTGATGGTTGATTTGATGCTAGTGGCTAGTAATGGTGATTGTGATAGTTGTGATAGTGGAGTTGGTTGATGTTATAGTGACTGGCGTCATGGTAGCGGTTGATAATGGTGGTAGTGGTTGTGATGGTAGATTTGATTGATGTTAGTAATTGACGGTGTTAGTGGTGTTGGCTGAAGAATTTGTGGTGCTTGACGAAGGTATTGGTGGTAGTTGACAGTGGTGCTAGTTATAATGGTAGAGGTAGTTGGCAGTAATGAGTGATAGTGATGATAGTGGTGGAAGTAATGGTGGTGATGTTGATATAATTATAATGATAGAGGTGGTAGGTTTGGTAGTGACTGACACTAGTGGTTGTCAGCGATGGTGATTGCCAGTGGTGATTATGATACTAGAGGTGGTTGACTATGATGGCGATTGCGATTACAGAGATGGTTAGTGGGGGTGGTGGAGTGTGGTAGGAAGGTGGGGTGTTGGAGTGTGATGGGAGGTGGATAGGGGTGGGGGTGGGATGGGTGGTGTTGGGGGTGGAGCTGGTGGTAAACATTATATATACAAAAATACCTCTTAATGATATTAAGACTTTGTTAAAGATATTAGTGATTAAGACTTATTCAGACCAAAAAAATCTTTAGATCTTAATGTATACAAATGCACTTAATGGCCTAAGGTTTGAACTATTCATATTCAAACCTCCATTAAGTGTAAACAAATGAGGCCTAACTAGAAGTCATTCTCAAGTACTCTGATCGAGCAAAGCACTCGAGGGTCAAGTATGCACGAAAAGAAGTTGAAAAATGACATATTACAAAACAAAATTGGTGCGCCACATCGGGATTGTTCCCTGTGCGCCGCACCAGTGCTATTTAGCTATAGAATTTATTCTTTGAATATGGTTTTGTGTAGCGCACCACATATCCATGTGGTGCGTTGCACTAGTGGAAATTTTGCCCAATCTGAGTTGGTTTTGGACTTTACAAAAAGATTCTACCCGTGATCAAATCCTAACAGTATGAATTTATGTTCTACATATTCTTTAAATGAGATTAAGACTTTTGAGAGGAGAACAACACAAGGACGACCAAAATATTATCATGGAACATCGATCCACATAGTTTATCTTATTTTTCTTCTATTCTATTAATTGAACGATTATAGGTTGTATAATCACCCCATTATGAGTGACAAGTTTTTTATTATTCTAGAAATTAACAGATACTATTATGTAATGTAACATTATAGTAATGTTAAATAGTTTAAATAAGAACAATTAGTTATATAAGGTAAAATCATGATCGATTTTAAATAAAGAAAAAGTTAATAATTCGAATATTTAGTTGGTTTTAAAATTCTAAATATTTTAAAAAAATTATGATCTTTTCTAACGTGAAATCTATTTTTAAATAATAAAAAGAATCTATTTTTAAATAATAAAAAGAGTCTATTGTAATATTTAAATTTATGTTCATAAGAAGAGTATTTCGCAGTGAAGTAAATCTAAAAATAGAGAAAAATCGATTATATATAGTATTGAATTAAGAGTAAACTCTATTAAAATGAAAATTTGAAGCAATAAGGATGAAATAGAAGAAGACAAAATGCATTATAAATGAGTTGTCATTTTCTTTTTCTTTTCGCATTAAGTCCAATAAATGATAATGTATCATTAACTTCCTTTTTTATATTAAGTAATTTTTTGTTAAATATTAACTCAATATTAGTCATTTTTTAGACTTTAATTACACGATCACTATTTCGGAGGTATTAGATCCAACCTTTTCATTCTCAAGTCTCTAAAATATCAAAAGATTCACTTTTTAATTTGTGTTATATGACAATGTTTTGAAGAATGGTGATAAAAGTACTTTTGTGTTTTCTTTTTAGTATTAACTCATAGAACAAAAAAAGTAATTTTCTGTTGGAAATTAGCCTTTGGCGGGAGTTGCGACCGACCAACTTTAACGGCTTAAACACTAGTGTTACGTATGTTGGAGAATCCGGTTCTTCACACATGCATGATGTACTAAGTACGTAGATAACCGTAGGGCCAAGAATCGTCAAATTTCATTGAGAAATGAAAGAGATATTGGTTCACGAAGTAAGGTGTTTGAAGCATGGAAAAGTGTGGTGTGTGATCAATTCTCCCTCATCGGTAGAGGAAGAAAGAATTGTTGTGTATATAATACTTGAAAGGTTTGGGACCCCAAGGGGTATCCCATGTGTTTAAAGGAGGGAGGACCTAGATGTGCTTCGGTTCAAGTAAAGACCACACGCGCGCCGCCGCCGCCCGCCCGTCCGGTTCGGGTTCGGTTCCGGTTCGGGTTCCGGTTCCGGTTCCGGTTCCGGTTCTCGGGTTCTCGGGTTCTCGGGTTCTCGGGTTCTCGGGTTCTCGGGTTCTCGGGTCGTGGGTTCTCGGGTTCTCGGGTCCTCGGGTCGTGGGCCGTGGGCCGTGGGCCGTGGGCCGTGGGCCGTGGGCCGTGGGCCTTCTGATATTATCTTTTTGGGCCAGAAAACTTTGCCGAAGTACGCGTTTGATCCCGAAGTTTCAGATGTGCGTTTGGACCGAATTCTTTCAGATGTACAGTTTGGTCCCTGAAGTTTCAACCTGTACAGTTTGGTCCCTGAAGTTTCAAGATGTACAGTTTGGTCCCTGAAGTTTTTCAGAAAATCAGAATTTCGACGGTCCAGAACTGAAACGTCCAGCCATTTATTTTGGCTGAATTACACCTCCTATAATGGCCAATCCGTTGGCATTTTTCACCATTTATTTTGGTGGATTAACTACCTCCATAATGGCCATTATTTGGCCAATAATGGCTGTTATGGGGGCAGTTAAACAGCCCTCCCTCACCTATATAAACACCCCTTATACCATTGTTGAGGAGTACTTAACATACACGAAAATACACAAAGCAAAATTCAGTTTCTTCCTAATCTTCCAAGCATCATTTCATTGCTCAATATTCTTCACGGTAGCTTTTGAGTTTCCTTTGCTCAATAGTTCCATTGTCGTTTTATCTTGGGAGACGAATTGTCCAGGACGTATAAAGGATACATACGGGGCAATATTGTCTTAAGGACAGAGTGCCACACTCGACTCAGCATAAACAACTTTCCCGTTTTCTTGTTCAACAAAAGTGTAATTTCAATTTTGTTGTTATATTGTAATTTTCAGCTTTCCTGTTGAATTGTAATTTCAATTCCTACATAAGCAGTTGCTTGTAATTTCCGTTTCCGCAAATCCTTGTAATCCAACAACTTAAGACAATATTTTGCTTACATGAATCGCAATAACATGGCTGAAAATATGACCGATGTTCTTTGCCATCGTCGCGCCTCTCGAGGCAATGTTGTCGCCTTTCCCCGCCACCGCCGCTATCGCCAAGGCAAGTAACTCCGCCGGCCTCACCGCCGCTGCTCGCTGCTCTCGTTCAAGGCGATAACACCGCTACGCCTTCCCGATCGTTGGAGCTCCACCCTCTTCATCACACCACCATGATCGCCCCGAAAAATTCATGGGATCGAATTCAAAAGATGGCAAAGCAAAAGATGCCGTTTTTACTAACGATTATGGGCATGGCCCGGTTCCTTACGGAAGATCATCCACAAGTGGAGATGAAATGGACTCTTCGCCCAATGAAACGGGTGAAGGGGCCTTGGTATCCATGTCATTAATGGCATGAAGATGGTTCGTGACGCATGGAATCATAGCGATTTCATGTGCAAGAACTATATACTTGAATCGCTTAGCAGACCCTCTCTACACGGTCTATTGCACCGTTGGCACCGCCAAAGAGCCGTGGGAAAAGCGCAAAAGAAGTACAACGCACAAGATGCGGGTACTAAGAAGTTCATCGTTGGGAAATTTCTAAAATTCCAAATGGTGGACAAGAAGACAAAAGTTGATGTCCCAAGTCCAGAATTCCAAATGATTTTACATCACCTGGATTTGGAAGGATGAAACCAAATGAGCAGTTTTTGGTTGCATCGTCGATTGAAAAGTTACCTCCTTCATGGAATGAGTTTATGAGTTACTTGAAACTCAAGACAAAGGAGATGACCTTTGAAGAGCTTGTTATCAAACCGCAAATCCAGGAAGATAATAAGAAGACCTTGCCAAAGGGTAGACAACATGCCGAGGCAAAGGCAAATCTGGCAGAGGCCAAAGGGAACTCAAGCAAGAAGCGGAAGTTCCGAAAAGACGGCAAAGCCCCTGCAGCGAGAGATGTTCAGAGGTAATTGTCATCACTTTGTGGGAAACCGGTCACGGGATCAAGGAATGCCGCAAGCTCAAGACTCGAGCAACAACAGAAAGCCAAGTCAAAAGGCAAGGCTCAAGCAAACGTCGTCAAGGACACGCTCCGGATGACATGATCGAGGAATTCTCTCGCAGTGGTGCTAGAAGCCAACTTGGTGGAGAATCCGATGCGGTGGTGGGTGGACACGGGTGCAACAAGACACATCTGTTCCAACAAAGATGCCTTCTCCACGTACACTCCGGTCTCCGACAAGAAGTCGTTCATGGGCAACAACGCTTCCTCGGACGTGCTAGGGGTTGGAAAGGTGGTCCCGAAGATGACTTCCGGCAAGGAACTCACTCGAAGGAAGTGATGCACGTCCCGATATTAGAAGAAATCTAGTTTCGGACCTTTATTGGTTAATGCCGGCTTTAGGCTAGTGTTTGAATCAAATAAATTTGTACTCACTAAAAATGGCACATTTGTGGGGAGGGGCTTCGTCTGTGAAGGCCTCTTCAAAGTGAATGCCATGTCTCGTATTGCGTCAAGGAAATAAAGTTGAGTCTTCTTCTTATTTGCTTGAGTCTTCTAATTTATGGCATCATAGATTAGGACACGTAAACTACAAGTCTATTCAAAGGTGGTAAAGATGGAGTTGTTGCCTTCTATCGACATAAACCCTCAACATAAATGTGAGGTGTGCGTAGAGGCAAAACTCACCAAGCTTCCTTTTCTATCCGTCGAAAGGAATACCGCTCCTCTAGAACTTATTCACACGATATATGTGATTTGAAGTTTGCATAAACTAGAGAGGGGGAACAAGTACTTTGTGACATTTATAGATGATAGCACAAGGTATTGTTACCTTTACTTGTTGAAAAGTAAGGATGAAGCCTTTGAAGCGTTCCGACGTTACAAAGCGAAGTTGAGAATCAACTTAGCCTACGGATTAAATCCATTCGTAGCGATAGAGGGGAGAATATGTAGCGCCTTTTGAGGAATATTGTGCCCAAGAAGGCATTATTCATCAAACGACGGCTCCATACTCACCTCAATCAAACGGTGTGGCGGAACGTAAGAACCGCACATTAAAGGAAATGATGAATGCCTTGCTTATCAATTCCGGACTTCCCCAAAACATGTGGGGAGAAGCCGTCCTTACCGCTAATACGATTCTGAACAGAGTCCCACATAAAGGTAAGGACAAAACTCCATATGAATCATGGAAAGGAAAGAAACCCACCTACAAGTATTTTAAGGTGTGGGGTTGTCTGGCAAAGGTTGAAGTACCTAAGCCAAAGCAGGTCAAGATTGGACCAAAGACTGTAGATTGCATATTCATCGGATATGCAAAAATAACGATAGTGCTTATCGCTTCTTAGTGCATAAGTCGATATTCGAGATATCCACCAGGGTACAATAATGGAATCAAGGAATGCTCTATTCTTTGAAAGTACCTTTCCTAGAAAGGAGAAAGACATAACCTCTCGCAAGCGAAGTTATGCACAAAGCTCTCAAGAACCGGGAGTCCTTGACTCGCCTTGGGATCTAAATGGTTCGATCTAGCGAATCTCGAGGTGGCCGAACATCCGGAATCTAGTGTTCCGATTCTCGAACTTGGAGACTCCGAGAGATGGATCTAAGGCGAAGTAAAAGGGCAGGAAGGATAAATCCTTCGGTCCCGACTTTGTGGCTTACATGGTTAATGATGAACCAAGGACAATTGCTCGGGCGTTGTCAACTCCGAAGCACCGCTGCGGAAAGAAGCTATTGAGAGTGAAATAAGCTCCATTCGCATAACCATACTTGGGAGTTGGTTGATCTTCCTCCGGAAATAAACCGTTGGGTTGTAAATGGATACTCAAACGGAAATACAAGGCAGATGGGTCTATAGACAAGTACAAGGCCAGGTTGGTAGTCAAGGGCTATCGACAGACATAAGGCTTTGACTACTTTGACACATACTCTCCGGTATCCCGGATGACATCCATACGGGTATTTATTGCGATCGCAGCTTTGCGTGACCTTGAGATACACCAGATGGATGTTAAGACAGCCTTCCTAAACGGTGATTTGGAAGAAGAAATTTATATGGACCAACCCGAGGGGTACGTGGTTCAAGGGCAAGAGAAGAAAGTCGTCGACTTATCAAATCTCTCGTACGGGTGAAACAAGCCCCGAAACAATGGCACGAAAAATTTGATAGTACTCTACTATCGAAGGGGTTCGCCATTAATGAGTGTGATAAATGTGTTTACACGAAAGGTAACTCTGACTCATTTGTTATGATATGCCTGTATGTAGACGACATGTTGATCACGAAGGAAGCGTCCTAGGATAATCCTAGAGACTAAGAACATGTTGAAACAATGCTTCGACATGAAAGATATGGGTATCGCAGATGTCATCCTAGGGATTAAAATCTCTAAGACGTTCCGACGGACGGTCTTATCTCGGTCTCACTACATCGAGGATGTTTTGAGAAAGTTCAAGATGTTAGACAGTTCTCCGATAGCGTCACCAATGGATATAAATCATAAGCTTGATAAAAATCTTGGTGCACACTGTATACCAGAGCGATATGCACAGTAATCGGTAGTTTGATGTATATAACAAACCGCACCCGACCCGATATTGCTTACGCAATCAATAAGTTGGCTAGGTTCACCCGTAATCCAAGTGATAATCACCGGAAGGCGTTGAATCGGGTATTACAATACCGAAATACACGTTAAACTTCGGGTTACACTATTCGAGATATCCACTGCATTTGTACTAGAGGGGTACAAGTGATGCAAACTGGATATCCGATATAGAGAACACCAAGTCCACCAGTGGGTATATATTTACAATTGGTGGTGGGGGCTGTATCTTGGAAATCCTCTAAGCAAACTTGCATCGCCCGATCCACGATGGAATCGGAGTTTATCGCTTTAGACAAAGCGGGAGAAGAAGCTGAGTGGCTTCATGACTTCTTAGAGGATGTTCCGTGTTGGAACAAACCCGTACCTTCGGTAATGATCCATCATGCGACGGTCGGTCGGCTCTAGGAAGGGCACGGAATGTTATGTACAACGGCAAGTCTCGTCATATTCGACGGAGGCATAAGACCGTTAGGCAACCGATCACCACGGGTATAATATCCATTGATTACATCAAGTCAAAGGATAATATAGCGGAGACCCATTGACAAAGGGCCTACTCAAGGATCGATGGCTTGCTGTTTGTCAGGGGAATGGGCTTAAAACCCAAAATATAAGGACCAATACGGTGGTAACCCAACCTTACGAACCGGAGATCCCGTAATTTGGTTCAATGGGAAAACTAAGTGTAAAGGTTCGGTTGATCGCTTCAAGAGAAGCATGAGCACTTCGGATAGTGATTTTCGAAAAGAAACACCAAATCCAAAGCCGTTCCGCGATAGACATTAAGTGCTATCTGCAGATGGGTAAAGGTTAAGTTTTCAAAACTCGTAATGATCCTCAACGGTTGAGGCTAGGTTCTTCGGAAACTTTTAATGGTTCCTAACACTTGTGAAGTGGGGTATAGCAGATACCTTGTAGGAGACCACCTATTTAAGTGCGAGGACAGCCGCCTCAAAATGAACGCACTTAAGAATCCAAGACGTTGTCCATGGCCAAAACGGACAAAACATTACGAAGAAGAGAGTAAGGGAATTTGTTGTGTTGGTATCATTGTCTTGGCTTACACTAAACACCGACGGTTCAAGACATCACGTTCACCGCGCAAGAAGTAAGTCCGATGGTATTCAACTATGGAAGGTTCAAAGTCGAGGCTACCTTTCCTTATGCAACATCGGTCCGCTGAAATATTGCTGGAAATGAAAAGACACCATGTGAGTGCGCCAAAATCTCTTTCAAGAGGGGATTGTTGGAAATTAGCCTTTGGCGGGAGTTGCGACCGACCAACTTTAACGGCTTAAACACTAGTGTTACGTATGTTGGAGAATCCGGTTCTTCACACATGCATGATGTACTAAGTACGTAGATAACCGTAGGGCCAAGAATCGTCAAATTTCATTGAGAAATGAAAGAGATATTGGTTCACGAAGTAAGGTGTTTGAAGCATGGAAAAGTGTGGTGTGTGATCAATTCACCCTCATCGGTAGAGGAAGAAAGAATAGTTGTGTATATAATACTTGAAATTGGTTTGGGGTTTGGGACCCCAAGGGGTATCCCATGTGTTTAAAGGAGGGAGGACCTAGATGTGCTTCGGTTCAAGTAAAGACCACACGCGCGCCGCCGCCGCCGCCCGTCCGGTCCGGTCCGGTTCCGGTTCCGGTTTCGGGTTCTCGGGTTCACGGGTTCACGGGTCACGGTCACGGGTCGTGGGTCGTGGGTCGTGGGCATGCCGTGGGGTGGGCCTTCTCGATATTATCTTTTTGGGCCGAAAACTTTGCCGGAAGTGCAGTTTGATCCCGAAGTTTCAGATGTGCGAGTTTGGACCGAATTCTTTCGGATGTACGAGTTTGGTCCCCGAAGTTTCAACTGTACAGTTTGGTCCACGAAGTTTTTCGGAAAATCGAATTTCGACGGTCCGGAACGTAAACGTTCAAAGACTCAATTCAGCCATTTATTTTGGCTGAATTACACCTCCTATAATGGCCAATCCGTTGGCATTTTTCACCATTTATTTTGGTGGATTAACTACCTCCATAATGGCCATTATTTGGCCAATAATGGCTGTTATGGGGGCAGATTAAACAGCCCTCCCTCACCTATATAAACACCCCTTATACCATTGTTGAGGAGTACTTAACATACACGAAAATACACAAAGCAAAATTCAGCTTTCTTCCTAATCTTCCAAGCATCATTTCATTGCTCAATATTCTTCACGGTAGCTTTTGAGTTTCCTTTGCTCAATAGTTCCATTCTTTGTTTTATCTTGGGAGACGAATTGTCCGGGACGTATAAAGGATACATACGGGGCAATATTGTCTTAAGGACAGAGTGCCACACTCGACTCAAAGATATTTTCATTACATATTCTTACATGAGTCCTCCTGAATGGGAGTGGCTCCCCTCCATTAACATTTGCTCAAGTAATTGTGAATGTACGTTTAGATAAATGACACATGTATTTGTTAGTTTTAAAGGTTGAAATTTGTTTTGGTTTATTCTTTATTACTTTATGGTTTTATCTTTGTTATTATGGTTAAATAACTATTAATTGTAGGATTGAAAACACATAAAAACAGTTTAAAATCTGTGCGTAATGATACCCGCATGTCCTATCTTCCCAGAGAAAAAAAGCATTCTATCCTTGAATTTTGAAAGGTTTAATCTCTTTATTTATTATATTTTAATTATCCATAAATTGCTTATCTTAATAAAACAAGATTAGGTTCAACTTTTTAGACAATAATTCCTCTTTACGGAATAGAAATTGCTTCACTTATCTGGCATAAATTAATACGTTAAAAAAAAAAAGAGAGATAAATACTTCATAATTTATAGTGCCAATTAGATACATATTGAGCAATAAAACCAAAAATCGGAAAAAAAGTAATAATTACTTATTATATAAATATGTTAACCCCATGACTAGATTTTTTTTTATAAAAAAAGCAACTTAATAGATACAGTATAGCTAGTGGATATTACATAATTTAACTTTTCTTTTTATTTTTCCAATTCCTACCATTACTAAATTTTCACCATAAATCCATAATAGAGAACAAACCAAAATAAATCTCAACCTTTAAAACTCACACTACACGTGTCGTTAATCTAGACCTATATTGATAGTTACTTGAGCAAGTTTCAATGGAGCGGAGCCGCTCCCTGAATGAATCATAATAAGGTAACTAAATTGGAATAACATTCATCATTTTTAGAATTTTGTTTAAAATTTTTATTTTGTAACTTTTTATGACTCAAACACATAGGTTAGTAATAGTTGTGTGATTTTTTAAAATTATGTACTCATTAACTGTTGGAAATTTGTCTTTGGTGGGGAGATGCATCCACCCATCTTTGATTAATTAAACACTAGTGTTCCGCATGTTGGAGGCTTTGTCTCTTCACACATGCATAATCTACTAAGTGAGTAGATGACCGTAGGGCCAAGAATCGTCAAATTTCGTTGAGAAATGAAAGAGATATTGGTCCACGAAGTAAGGTGTTTGAGGCATGGAAATATGGTGTGGGACAAATCTACCACATCGGTGGGAAAAGGAAGAATTGCTCTCTTTATAAGTCTCTAAAGTGGTAAAGGGTTTGGGACCCCAAGGGGTATCCCATGTGTTTAAAGGAGGGAGGACCTAGATGTGCTTGGGTTCAATGTTAAGCCCATACGAGCGTCGCCGCCGCCCGCCCCGGTCTCGGTCTCGGGTCACGGGTCACGGGCCGTGGACTGTGGAAACTTTCTGATATTATCTTTTTGGACCCCAAATTACTTAATATTTACAGTTTGGTCCCTAGAGTTTCTGGAAAGTTGATTTTGGGAAAGACGGAAGGCAGAAACTTTCTGCCTACCGTTTGGACTATTTTTTGGAGCATTAACTAGCCATTACTTGGCTGTTAACTACTCCATAAACAACCCTTCTTCATGACCATAAACCAGCCTCTCTAAATGGCCATTAACTGCCTCTCTAATGCCATTAACAACCCTCCTAATGACTATTTACAGCCATATTTTGGGCAGTTGAACAGCCCTATCGTGATGCTATATATTGAGCTGTTTTGGCTCAATTGTGGAGAGACATACAGTGATATAAAATAGCACAAACAGACCCGAAAAACACTACACAAAACAGTGATGAAAAACTGCAAAACAGTGTTGAAAAACAGTGAGCATATACACAAGATATACACAACAGAGACACACTATATACACAAAGACAAAATAGAAGAGAAAACAGAAACTCTTCCTTCCTTTTTCATATCTTCAGCAAGTCGATTCATATTTGTTTTCTTCGTTAGACTCAATCTATTGGCTTTGTAGCGTTGAGATTAAAGTGTTGTTTTATCTTGGGAGACTATTGCCCGCTAACGTAAAAGCATATATACGGGGCAATCTTGTCTTAAGGACAGAGTGCAATCACTCGAATCAACACACAACGTTGTAACCATCCAGATTTAGTTGTTTCTTGATTTCAGGTCATCAAGATTCAAGACACAACAAGCTTGCAGCAGTTATCAACATTGGCCTATTTGTTCAACAATATTCAATTTCTGAATATTGAATGTTTGTTCATCCTTTCGAACACTTGTAATATTTATTTACTTCTCGTACTGCTTTATAAAGTACAATAGAGTACCAACATTAACATGTGTACACGTACAGTTCAAAGTCGTCCGTACTTCGAGACTAGCTTTCAACCATTTTCACCTTTCTTTTTGAAGAAACAAATTTCAAAACATATCGCAATATGTATGTGCCATTTTTGTTGAAGCAGATATTTTTCAAATTGTATACACATTGAGATGGGGTAATACGCAAAGCGTATATCCTAAAACTAGTTTCCGTAAAACACATAGCTCCCTCCTTAATTTATGAGTCATCTTTCGAATTTCGAGAGTCAATCAAGTTTTTTTTTACCGAATTTTTTTATATGAGCTTTTAAATATTTTAAAATTTTATATTGTTATTTATAGATTTTTTTATGTAGTTTTCAAATATACAATTTTATCTCAAAAAACATAAAGCTTCTATATCCAAATTCACTATCAAAATTTAAAAGTTTGAATGTCGAAAATGTCACGACCCAAACCGGAGGGCCATGACGAACACCCGGACCTTATTTGTCGAGTACCACTAAACATATATTTACCACCTAATTGTAATTAAGCATGGACCACGAGATCCGTCATGAGGTAACCCGTTGACACATAGAAATAATAAACGGAAAAGGAACTACGTAAAATCCTACAACCAGAAGAACCCAACCTATGTACATATACATACTAAGGCCGACAAGGTTATACACGCATACTATACACACGACAATTGTCTATAAGCCTCTAAAGAGTACGTGACATCTTAAGGTCGGGACAGGACCCCTCCATACCCATATGCATATGCAAAAATACCGTATCAAGATTACACTGCAACTCCGGGACAAGTGGAGTACTCCGATATCAGCTGGACTAGACACCTACTAGTGTGAACCGTCACCCTGTCTACCTGAGCCTACAGGGATGAAACGCGGTGTCCCCGACGAAAGGGATGTCAGTAATGATGTACCGAGTATGTCAAGTATGAAGAATAGCATAATAGAGACATGAAAGTAATATGAGACAAGACATAATCAACCTGTACCGAATGCCTCTGAGGGCCATAATATGCATAAGTATCATGTCTGTGCATGCACAATGTCGGTCATACATGTATATACTGCCATCAAGCCTATGTGGGCATCCCATCATATCATATCGGCCTCTATGGACATAATCATCATCATATACCAATTGATCAGGTGGTGGTGCGTATATAACGTTGTATCCCTTTTCCCATACCCTACATATATATAACATATACCATATAGTAGCGTATATAACGCCTTTGAGGTCAAGGTTTATACATGTATATAACACATAAATAATACTAAGACACTCTGACTTTATCGTAGTGACGTATGGTCGTTTCACCTCCGATTAACATTATGAACATTAACATCTTTACCATATACCTCAATAGAGATCTAGGAGCATATTTAGACATGCTTTGAAAATAGGAATGAATAACATGAACATTCTTAACTACTAAGAGTAGAATAATTTATGGGACAATATTACGTTGACGTTTCATACTTACAACATGCCAAAAGAAAAAAAGAGTAGTCTTAACATACCTCTCCGCAATTTATTCAATCAATGATAATGTACTCAATCCGTGTAGCACTTAAATATTGGTTAAGGGAGAAATCAGTCCCTTTTTCCACGCCTTCGAGAACCGGGCAAAACACATAGTCATTGAGAATAGAACTACGAGTGTTCGTGCTAACATTTTCGTCAAATGGATTTATCTCCATACTGAAAAGTGTTGCTGATTGCTTAGTTATTTCATATAATAACGACACCTAAGTCATACTAGCTTGACACCTAAACACCCCCTCATTACACTTGGAGACCATTGGAATAAATTTCTCATTTTTTAGTGTACCAAAAAAGTGTACACGTAGCAAGCTTCTTGGACCAAACAATCACCATTATGTACTATTATTAGGAATAATGGATATTCTCTTGCTGGAACCTACATAGAGATGAAAATTCTTACACTTATCCACTTAATCAACTACCCACATAATTGATACTTAATCCTAGTTCACTTAAATAGTAATCATTTTAGCACACTTCATATTTCTATTATCATAGTCATTTAATATAACACTAGTTCGTAGCCTCTTTTGCCATACACAAAATATCATTTCTAGTCATCATTGTCATACTTTTAAAATCTTAAATTATTTCGGGACCGCAACCTTTTATAAACTAAGCTCTTAATTTGCATACGTGAATATGACATAAATCATCCAAGGCTCAGGTCTACTTTCATATGTCTAGTTGTTCAAGCTATTGCCCAAAAGTACGGGGTGTTACATTCTCTCCCCCTTAGAAGCATTCATCCTCGAATGTTGAAGTTCCCACGTCTAGCTTACTCATGATCACATTTGTTTTCATACAAACGCCCTTTTACCTGCAGACCAACCAATGGCTACTACTTCCACTCTGATATTTGAGTCTTTTGATTTAAGCCTAGGGAATTCATTCTGGTCTCACTTAATATCTATAATTCGGCTCTTTCTTAGCTCTCAACATGAAATTTATCTTTGGTATTTTCATATGCCCTTAATCCCTAACTTGCCCGGAACCAGCCACTCTAGATACCTTTAGGCCCCTCATCTTGATTGCGGGTTGTCCTTGTCTCCATTGCAATTACACAAAATACTATTTTCAACCTATATGTCACATAGGGTAATGCAATCACTGCTTACATTTACACACATATACAATTATTGAAACTACCATGGCCATTATACATCCGGGAAGTATTTGCATTATACTTTTCCTCATAGATCAAACTCTGCCCTCATTTCACCTAGCTCCTCTAGTTCCTTCTTTAGCACCATCCGTTGGGTGATTTCCACCCTTGACCTTTTGTTGACACTCTCTATATACCTACACAAGTTGTTTTAGTATCCATATGCCTTGGAACCCTTTTTGTGTGGTCTCAATGTTATTGTTCTCCCTTATTTCTCAACCAACATAGTTAACAACAATAATGTTAATACTTTGCCTCCGTCTTGCATACCTACCACTTTTGGAAACCCAATGTTATGGGGTAACTTATCGTACTTACTTTTTTTCATGATCTCGCCATATTCTTTACCATAGGTAATCTCTCTCGGAACCTCATGCACGTTTTTCCTTGTATTGGCAGTCTTGAAGTCTTCTATTATGAACTTATTCCATTCTTTATTTGGTAGCCTTGAATGTCGACATGCCTTATGAAGGAAGTGGTTAGTTAGATAACTGAAACATACTTATTCTGACTCATGATATCCTTTTTTCATCCTTTCCTAAAACACCTGCAATCTTTCATCTCTATCTCGATCCTTCTTAGCATGTTACTAACTTCTGAATCCATTTGCCTTCCTCCATAGTCGTAGTAGCTTCTTTTAAGTAAACATCATTTTGTCTACTTTTACCTTCACTATCTTAACCTTCAGAGTATTTTGATGTTCCCTTATATCTCCCTTCTTGTTTCTCCTTTCTTAGTAATCTTATTGTTTGTATTGATGTACCCTCCTTGATTATTCTGCATCATAGTTCCCCTTGGCCATTAACTTTGCTATAATCCCTTTATTGATTGATTGTTGGAGGATCCAGTTTTTTTAGATATTATTGTGTCGTCCTCCCCTCTTTTAGTGGGTGTACTCCCCACCTTGGCTCCTTAGACTGTCGCCTCCCACATTGATTTGTTACATCTAATTTCCTTTTTCTCTGCGATTTAACTTCCCATCAGGATATACATCTCATAATACGGCAGTTTCAACATCATTTAGGTGCCCAGAAGGGGCATGTACATATAAACATACTATATCTGATTGTGGCAGGTATTTCTTACCCTACAAAGCATACTAGTGACGTTTCCCACTATGGTTGACTGAAAATAGTTATTCCTTCATTACTTATTGGTATCCTCCCAATGTGTAGTCATTCATCTTTTTAGTATCATGATGTCACCTAGTCCTGTTGAACTTTCTAAATACCTAATTCGACCATAGCTTGCCTCAGGTGGCTTGCTAACACTAGCTTCCTTCTCTTTCTCCGGAAATGACCACTCTCTAGCGAGCACTTATTAGATCATCAACTCACTTCCTTGTACATAACTAAAACCAATATGTTGTCAAGTTCAGCCTGTACAACGGTGCATGAACAATTGTTAGATGTTGCCGCTGGTATTCATGAAAGGGATTCCTGTGCTTGCATAGTCTACCATCACCCTATATAATTATTTTACCTACGACCCTTGTCATTTTCATACCTTAACTCTCATTTCTGTAGGTTCCCTACGCTATTTATAATACTTAGTTTGATGGTTAACCTTTCTCCATCACCGTTTTGCCTCTTAACTGCTCTGAAGCTTTCATAAGGTGTCCCTTTATGGCTAATTCTTCCTACTTATAATCGTGCTTACTTGTAATATACTCTTGACCTAAACGTCTTTGACATCCACAAAGATAAAGGTTATTTGTCGAATGGTAATGGCAATATCGTACCATCAAACTGCATTCTATTACCTAAGTTCAATACTGAAAAATGAGAGACCAAAACTAGTATCATTGTTCTTTAGATTTTATCGATTCTTACATGACAAACCAGGCTCAATCCAAAACAAAATTCCCCCGTGTCTGCAAAAATGAGCAAGATAAATAAACACAAATTGTATAAAAAGATGTTCCCTATCCCTTGCCTATTCATTAATGTTACCTATTGTAACAATTTTTTTAACAATGCATGCTTATTATGGTTTCCCCCGTAAAGAGTTAAACAACACATCTAGCCAACCCCCAACCGGTTACTCAACATAATGTAAGTCCAGGGTTTTTGAATACAATGTCACAAAGGGTTCGAATCATGTATTAATCGTCCATCAGGGAAATAACATATCTTATTAGCCTACTAGAAAAGTTTTGTGATCCTGTTATTTCTACTCTGGTCTCTTCTTTAAAATCTCATCCCATTGCTACTAGAATATCATTCGTTCCCAAATAATAAATTGTTTTCTAGGTGCATGAATATGTGTATATATATGTATAAGTAATTTCACTAAATAGATTAATGTACTTGTATTGTCCTGCCTAGGTCCTATACGTGAGCCTTGATCAGACACACTTCGGAGAGGAACATTTCTATCATTATAACCTACTCGCATCCTCTTGGCCTGCCTACTCTCCTCTTCCCCCAGATATTTCATGGCATACACCGACAAGCCCTGATTGATGGACTCCTCAGAAGAGCTGGTGTCGGTAAATGAAATAAATACCCTGACTTGGTATTGAGCTTGAAGGGAACCCTGTTGTGCCAATTCCTGTGTTGCTTCACTCACACCATGATAAACGGGGCTTGATACTGAAAGTAAGGGCCTTGGTGAGGTCAGAACTCCCCTCGCCCCATCTTCCGTTGGCTTAACCGAAAATGTTCGAGCAAGCGACTCATATGGATCCTCTTCAATAGAAACCATGATCTCTAACGGGTCTGACTCAATAGTTTAACTTACGCCTCCTTCTACTACTTTTGTAGCCCTCTTACCCGTACCAGCGGATGGTACATGTCTAGTATCTTCCCTCATAGCCATACTCATACTCTTACAAATCGAGGTTTTTCACACCATAAACATTGCTGTAATTTTCAAATGGGAAAATAGGATTAGGAATAAATTTTCTTACTATTCGGCTCATTCGAACGATCTAGATTATGAAGGATAGAATAATAGAGACATGAAAGTAACATGAGATAAGAAACAATCAACATGTACCGAAAGCCTCTGCGGGCCCTAATATGCCTAAGTGTCATACATGTGCAAAATACCTTTAAGGGCCATAATATGCATAAGTATCATGTATGTGAATGCACAATCTCGGTCATACATATATATATATGTGTCTGTAACGTCATCAATCCTATGTAGGCATGCCATCATATCATATTGGCCTATGTAGACATAATCATCAATATATACCAGTTGAACAGGTGGTGGTGCGTATATAACGCCGTATCTATTTTCTCATCCCCTACATATATATAAAATACATACCATAGAGTAGCGTATATAACGTCTTTGAGGTCAAGCTTTATACATGTATATAATACATGAATGATACTAAGACACTCTGAGTTTATCAGAGTGACGTAAGGTCGTTGCACCTCCGATTAACATTATGAACATTAACATTTTTCCCGTACACCTCAAAAGGGTCTAGGAGCATATTTAGACATGCTTTGAAAATAGGAATGAATAACATGAACATCCTTAACTACTAAGAGTAGAATCATTTATGGGACAGTATTACGTTGATGTTTCATACTTAGAACATGCCAAAAGAAGAAAAGAGTAGCCTTAACATACCTCTCATAAATTTATTAAATCAATGATAATGTACTTAATCCGTGTGGCACTTAAATCTTGATTATGGGAGAAATCAGTCGCCTTTTCCATGCCTTCGAGAATCGGGAAAAATACTTAGTCATTGAAATAGAAGTACGAGAGATAATTATATAGAGAGATCTGTTTGAGCTTCCATGAGAAGTCCTAAAATGAATATTGAAATAAGAGCTTATTGGTGCTAATGTTTTCGTCACCATGTATTTACCTCCAAAATGAAAAGTGTTGATGATTGCTTAGTTATTTCATATAATAACGACACCTAAGTCATACTAGCTTGACACCTAAACACCTCCTCATCACACTTAGAGACCATTGGAATAAAGCTCTTTTTTTTTTTAGTGTACCAAAAAAGTGTACATGTAGCAAGCTTCTTGGACCAAACAATTCACCATTATGTACTATTATTAGGAATAGTGGATATTCTCTTGCTGGAACATACATAGAGATGAAAATTCTTACACTTATCCACTTAATTGACTACCCACATAATTGATTCTTGATCCTAGTTCACTTAAATAGTAATAACTTTAGCATACTTCATATATCTATTATCATAGTCATGTAATATAACACTAGTTCGTAGCCTCTTTTGCCATACACAAAATATCACTTCTAGTCATCATTGTCATACTTTTAAAATCTTGAATTATTTCGGGACCATATCCTTTTATATACTAAGCTCTTCATTTGCGTACGTGAATATGAAATAAATCCTCGAAGGCTCGGGTCTACTTGCATATGTATAGCTACTGAAGCTATCGCTTGAAAGTACGGGGTGTTACAGAAAATCTAATTGTGTCACATAAATTGAGACTAATGGAGTATTACTTTTGCTAAATAGATTTAATTAAGATATTTTTATATAATAAAAGTCAAAACCTTTTAGGATACTGTTTTCCAAATCCTACATTAACTAGAAAACAGTTTCCTCAAACGGTCCAACACAAACATACTCAATAAAATTAAGAAATTAATTTAACAATTATTGCAAATAAAAAAAATAGCCCCGCAAAATAATATTCATGGTATTAGTGATAAACATGGAACACTAAGTTATGATTAATTAGCAAGAATAAAGAGCAATAATAACACCGAGAATTTTTACGTGGAAACTCTTATGAATAAAGGAAAAACCACGGGCCAAAAGGAACAACTGATATCACTATAGCAAGGAATTTTATACTGTGTAGTCACGAGTATAAATACTCCAAAGATCACTACACACTACAAAGAAATAACACTCTCTTGATTTTTCCACCTTACTACAATATCGCTCACACTCTATGTTTTTCTTCACATACTATTTTCTTACACAGTCAATGAAATACCTCACTACTCTTTATGTTTTTCTCTCTTTGTTGGTGTAAATAAAAATGAGTTGAAGCTCTCTATTTATAGAGACTGAAAATTGCTATTGATTACATCATCACTAAACAATGATGTCATTGATGACATCATCTCTATGGAGGAAAAGTCTAAATTTGTGTATGAATGAAATAATTTGGCCGGTTGGCCAAATTCGAAAAATCTCAGGCCATATCTTTGAACTGGACGCCACAAATCTCCTCCTGCAGTCCCATTCACCTGAATGAGGTATCTCCATCTTCTTAGATAAAGCTCATGCTGACAAGTTCTTTGCATAACTCAAACTTGTCTTTGGAAATCACCTTGTTCAACATATCCACGGAATTTTCACTTCCGTGGATCTTCTTGACCTGGAACTATTCGTTCTCCACTTGTTCACGAAATCAATGATATCTTATGTCGATGTGTTTTTTCTTGCATGGTACATGGAGTTCTTGCTCATGTCTATTGCACTCTGACTGTGGCAATAGACAATATACTCCATTTATTGTAATTGAAGTTCTTGAAGAAATCTCTTGAGCCATACCATCTATTTTCCAACTTCTTTAGCCGTGACATACTCCGCTTCCATTATAGATAGTGTGACACACTTCTGCAACTTTGATTACCATGATATAGCTTCCCCTGAAAATGTAAACAAATATCCAATAGTGGATTTTTTGTTATCAAGGTCACCTGCCATATCAGAATCTGTATAGCCCTTTAAGATTGGATTAGATCCTCCAAAATATAAGCATTCATCTAGCTTCCTCTCAAATACATGAGTATCCATTTTATAGGTTCCCAATGCTCTTTCCCTGATTTTTCAAGAAACCTGCTAACAACACCAACTGCATGAGCAATATCTGGTCTAGTGCATACCATTGCATACATTAGACTTCTGATGGCAGAGGAATAGGGTATTATTGCCATGCTCTCTTTCTCCTCCATTTTTGTAGGACACATCTTCTTGCTCAATATTAGGTGACCAGCAAAAGGTGTGCTAATAGGCTTAGCACCATTCATGTTGAAGTACTCTAGTACACATTCAATGTACTTCTCTTGTGATAAATAAAACTTCCTTTTATCTCTGAAACGAGTAATCCTCATGCCCAAAATCTACTTAGCTAGACTCAAGTCTTTCATAGCAAAAGACTTACTCAATTGTTTCTTCAACTCATCAATCTTGAAATCATTCTTGCCCACAATCAACATATCATTCACATATATCAAGAGGATGATAAAATCATCATCAAAAAATCTTTGTGCGAACACACAGTGATCTGAAGAGGTCTTCTTATATACTTACTCCTCCATGACAGATTCAAACTTATTGCACCATTGTCTAGGAGCTTACTTCAATCCATAGAGACTCTTCTTAAGTTTGCACACATAATTTTCTTTACTTTTTTCCTTGAAGCCCTCAGGTTGTTCCATATAAATCTCTTCTTCTAAGTCACCATGAAAAAAAGCAGTCTTCACATCCATCTGCTCAATCTCCAAATCAAGACTAGCAGTCAAACTAAGGACTATACGAATGGAGGAGATTTTCACAGGGGGGAAATATTTCGTCAATGTCAATACCCTTTCTTTAACCAAATCCCTTAACAGTCAGTCTGGTTTTGTACCTGAGCTTCAAGTTGTGTTCTTCATCTTTGACTTTGAACACCCACTTGTTCTTCAAAGCTCTCATACATTTAGGCAATTTCACCAACTAATAAGTTTGGTTCTCATGTAGAGATTTTATCTCATCTTACATGGCTTCAATCCATTGATCCTTGTGCTCATCTTACATGGCCTCCACATAACACTCAGGTTCTCTCTCATCAGCGAGTAATACATACTCATTAGGAGAATAACGGGAAGAAAAAATGCATTATCTAGTAGACCTTCTTAAGTGGAATATCTGACTCATCCACAACTTCATAAGTAGGAGCATTTACCTCATAAATTGTAGCATCGTTATCGTCAACATCAATATGTTGATCTGGAATATGATTCTGGACATCACTATCATCATCGAGCCCACCGATGTCATCAACATTTGTATGAGGAACTTGATCAACATTAACTGAACTATCAGAACTTGAAGATTTTAGCTTCTCCATTTTGTCAATATCTTTAATGGTATGATCATTCATAAAGACAACATCACGACTTCTCACAACTTTCTTATCAATTGAATCATATAGCTTGTAACCAAACTCATCAAGGCAATAGCAGATGAAGATGCATTGCCTTGTCTTGGCAACTAATTTTGACCTCTCATCTTTAGGCACATGTACAAAAGCTTTGCAACCAAATACTTTCAAATGGTCATAGGAAATATCCTTGTCATACCAAACTTTGTTTGGAACATCACTTTGCAAAGCAACATCAGAAGATAGGTTAATAACATGTGCAGCGGTCAATAAAGCCTTACCCCAAAAGAAATTCGACAACTTTGCTTCAAAAAGCAAACATCTAACTCTTTCCATCAAGGTCATGTTCATCCTCTCATCTAAATCATTAAGTTGAGGAGTCTTTGGTGTCTAATAACTTGTTGCTTGCAGTATTCTTCAAACGGTCCATAATATTCACCATCGTTATCAGTATGAATATACTTCACCTTCTTTCCAGTTTCTCTTTCCACTAAATCTTGAAACTGCTTAAATACAACCAGCACTTGGTCTTTAGTCTTCAATACATAGACCTAGAGTTTTCTTGAGCAATAATCAATAAACGTAGCAAAGTAAAGTGCAGCACCCAAAGTCCTTGTCTTTATAGGACCACATAAATCTGAATGCACCAACTAAAGAAACTTTGTCTTTCTTGAAGGAGGATGAAATTTGAAAGAAACTCTATTTTGTTTTCTAGCCAAGCAGTGCCCACACTTTTTTAATTTAGCACTTTCGAAATTTGACAACAATTTCTTCTTGGACAGGACATTGAGTTATTTTTCACTGATGTGGCTAAGTCTCATGTGTCATAACGTTGAAGAGTTATAACTCTCAATTGCATTTACTATATTAGCACAAGTAGAAGTTGTAGTCTAGTATAGACCACGACTCTTTGTACCATGAGCCACAATCAAGGAATCTTAGTGAGTTTTCACTTTCCAGCACCATTTGTACTAACATAATCTTCATCATCCAGAATGCCAACAGATATCAAGTGCAAACGAACATCAGGTGCATGTTTCACATTGTTCAAAACTAGTTTAGTTCCAATACTAGTTTCCAAACAAATTATTCCAATACCAGCCATCTTAGAGACAATCTCATTACTCATACTCAAGGTTCCAAAATCACCTAAAGTATAGGATGCTAAAAAAATCCTTCCTTGATGTCACATGAGATACGGCACCACTGTCCACAACCCAGCTTGACTCATCACAAGCAATATTTATCAGATTTTCATCAAGGACAGTAACAAAATCTTCTGTAGTGACGGTGGCCAAGCAATTTTCATCGCCATCTTCTTTCTTTTTCTCATTGTCTTTGTTCTCCTTCTTTAATATCCGGTAGAACTTCTTTATGTGCTCTTTCTTCCCACGATGATAGAACTCAATATCTTTAAGTGTTCCTCTAGATTTACTTCTATTATGTTCTCTATTTTGAGAACCACGATTCTTGCTTCTCCCTATTGAGTCAGTCACCAAGACATATACGAGGAGGAACCTTGAGATTTTCTTCTCATTTCTTCATTTAAAATACTACTCTTGGAAAGATCTATAGAGATCACACCATCCGGAGTAGAATTTGATAATGAAGTTCTAAAAGTTTTCCAATAATCTAGTAGGGAATCAAGTAGAAACAAACCTTGAATTTCTTCATCAAATTTAATGTCCATAGTAGATAACTGGTTCATGATCCCCTGAAAGTTATTCAGATGATCTATCATTGGAGAACCATCAAGGTATTTTAAACCCAATATCTGCTTAATTAAGAATATCTTGTTGTTTCCAGTCTTTCGAGCATACAAACTTTTAAACTGCTCCCATAAGGTCCGAGCATGTGTCTTTTCATAAATATGGTTCAACACATTATCGTCAACCCACTGTCTAATAAAGTCACAGACTTGTCTATGTAACAGATTCCACTCTTTATCTGATTTATTATCAGGCTTTTTAATGGTAAAGACTGGTTGATAAAAATTCTTGACATAGAACGAATCTTCCATTTTGCCCTTCCAAATGACATAATTGACTCCATTCAAAGTAACCATTCAACTAGTGTTGGCTTCCGTCGTTTATCACAAAAACAAATATTATTTATTAGCAGGAGACCAAAGTAATTCTTTTCTGATGTAGAAGTTCAAATTGTGCTGCAACAACAAAGCATACTCCGACAGAACCTTGGCTCTGATAACACTTGTTGAAAATAAAAAAATATTCTCGTAAAATAATATTCATGGTATTAGTGATAAACGTGAAACACTAAGTTATGGTTAATTAGCAAGAATAAAGAGCAATAATGACATTGAGAATTTTTACGTGGAAACCCTTCTGAAGAAGGGAAAAACCACGGGCCAAGAGGAGCAATTGATATCACTATAGCAAGGAATTTTACACTGTGTAGTCACGAGTATAAATACTCCAAAGATCACTACACACTCAAAATAAATAACACTCTTTTGATTTTTCCACCTTACTATAATATCGCTCACTCTATTTTTTTCTTCACATGCTATTTTTTTACACAGTCAATGAAATACCTCACTACTCTTTATGTTTTTCTCTCTTTGTTGGTGTAAATAAAAATGAGTTGAAGCTCTTTATTTATAGAGGCTGAAAATTGCTACTGAGGTCATTGATGACATCATCAATAAGGAGAAAAGTCCAAATTTGTGTATGACTGAAATAATTTGGTTGGTTGGCCAAATTCAAAAAATCTCATGGCATATCTTTGGACGGGACCCCACAACAATGTTAGTAGATATATATATAACTGTTAAAGAAACGTAGATCCCATGCATCTTGAACTACGGCTCCCTCATAGCAATTGGAGAGTTTGTGTGGTAATTCGTTAGTTAAAAATTTGAGCCTGCCACCACTGCCTTGTATATCAGAAATGTAAAGTTTGATTTTCATTAAAACACTTTCTTTTCCCTTTTGTGGTTCGATCGTTTCCTGAAACTCTGCATATAGCGAGAGTTTAGTGCACCGGACTGCTCTTTTATCTTTTTTCCCTTTTTCCTCCGAAATAAAAAATCTTTCTCCACCCGGAGCTTCTCCCATCCTAAAAAAGATTTAGGAGAGATGGATTAAACTATCGTTCTAAGTGCATAAATGAGAATAGTCACAAGCATAAATATTGTTGGTTTTATGTAAAGTGCAAGAAAGAAAAAGTTTTAGGAGCTGATTTTTGTTCCTAAATAAGTGAAAGCTAAAAGAATAATTGGAATTAGTATTTTATATTGATCCACAAATTCTTGGAAGCTCTAGCGTTTGCATTGCTTGTTGTTGTCTAATGGAATTGGCCAGCTTTTCTGGGAATTTGGGGGGAAAACAACTATCACAACATCTCCTAGCATTTACAAGAACCACACAACTACCATAATTGGAAATAATTGATAAAGCAGAAAAATAGGAACTAATATACTATTAACAAAGAATAATCAGATTTTATTTTCTCCTTCTCTGTATTTCTTTTAATCTTTCCTTAGCGGAAATTACGTGATATGGTACGGTTGAACAAATGTGTGGTTTTGTTGATAAATGAAGCTATTATAAATAGGGAGAATAAGAGGCAACAAACAAGGATCGGTCAGAAAAGCCATAAAAAATAGAAAAAGGCTTCTTCAATGGCTATCTACATCAAAGCCTTGGTTCTTCTTCCTTTACTTTTTGTTTCATCCTATGCTAGAAACAAACATATTGACCTAGGCTTTGACAATGATGACGACTCTTCCGTTGGCATCAATGTTGATCCTTCCCCGGAGAGACTTTTGGAATTCCTCGACGGAAAGAAGAAGCCCAAGAAACCTGAATTTCCCTTTCCTCATTTTCCCTTTCCTGGAGAGCAAGGAAACCAACAAGAAGAAGCAGCACCAGTAGACCCGGCTGTCGGAGGAGGAGGAGCAGCAGCAGCAGCAGCAGGGGGCAAAAAAGGCAATGCCAAGCCGGATTTCGAGACAGGAAGTCCTGGTGGTTGGGTAATACATTCACCAAATGCTGGTGTTGCAGCTATGCATATACAATTGATGCCAAATAACAAGGCTGTTTGGTTTGATACCACAAATCTTGGACCATCTGCAATTCAACACAACCCTCCATTTTGCAAGCCAGTTCCAGAAAAGCCTGGTGAGATAGATTGCTGGGCTCATGGCGTTCAGTACGACGTTGAGAGTGGTCAAGTCAGGACATTGAAGGTTTGCCAATCTGCTAATTTGTATATCTCATTTTAGTAACACATGCATGCATAATGCATATATTTGAAATTGCATTTAAGCTGATACAACACAAACATGCATAGGAGGCATATACACATTGCATATGTGAAAGAGAATAACCCCGTTGATTATTTTCATTAATGAAAGAGGTATATATACAAATATACAATATCTAAATATGGAAAATAAATCTATATTTTTCCTAATATAATTCTAATAGTCTTTCCTAATACAAGACTAATACCATAATTACACTTGTACAAGAATTCTACAACTATGTAAGTTAATATACAAAATTCATTCCATTGATATACACGGCTTTGGACTTTTTCCTTGTATATCATGACACGGCTTCTATCAATATGAAATTGCTGGAACAGACCTCATTAAGGAGATTTTTCTTGATAACTAATTTATTTAATTATTTTTACCATTAGGTCACATTTCTTCATTCCCACAAGAACTTAGAATCATACTCCCTCCGTCTGAAAAAGACTGTCTTGATTTGGATTACGAGGGTCAAACTACCTAATGTTCGGTGTGAATTCGAACATAGAATCTTTAATTTTTTAGAAATAAAAATTACATATTTATAGAACTATATAAAAAGTAATATTAGTCGCAACAGTTTATAATTCAAAATATTTAGAAAATATTTGAAAACTATGATCAAAGAAATTTTCTTTGATGGTGCAAATAGTAACTAAGACTGTATTTTTGGGATGGAGAGAGTACTATTAAATTAACTTACACCTAGATTTGTTTCCATTTTATTTCCGTAACCTTTTTACATTTTCTCATGGGAAAGCTTTATTTACTCAAAGATCAATAAAGAGATCTTGTTCTTTTTCTAGGCATAATTATCTTATGCACTTTAAGGATAAAAAAATGATCAGAGATTTTTTTTTTTCTGAGATCTCTCAGAAAGCAACATCGAGAAGATGTACTAGCTGACTAAAACTAGAAAAACAATGAAAAATGAACGAAACAAAAAATGCTCTGTGATCTCAATATTCCATAGGTCTCTTTTTTGATATTTTTCTTTCTTTCTTGAATTGATATTCAGCTAATGACTGATACATGGTGCTCATCGGGAGGTTTGTCCTCCAACGGTGAACTAGTAAGTACAGGAGGTTATCGAGAAGGAATTCGCAGTATCAGAGTCATGAATCCATGCGATAACTGCGAGTTTGAGGAAAATGCAAATGGTCTTGCTGCTATAAGATGGTACAAATATCATTTTAATCTTATTTTTTAAAGAGTTTAACTTCTATGCACCACATAAAAGAAACATTTTATACAATCAGATAGATAACTATTTAAATAACTGAAATTAGCAACCTAAAGAAAGAGAGTAAATTACTTTCTACAACATGTTAAATTGCACTGATAATATAAATAACACCGTTGTTGGATATAAGATGAGTAAATCCTTTCTTCAAAATGAAAAGTCACAATTTACAAAAATGATGGAGAAGCTTCATGTTTCTGAATGAAATTACAGGTATGCTACTCAACATATGCTTGAGAATGGTAGCTTCATTCTTGTTGGAGGTCGTGGTGCACACAACTACGAAATCATTCCACCAGGAAGATTGCAATTCCAGGCGCAACAATTTGGGTTAAATTTCCTTGTTGAGACTGAAGATGAGAAAGAGAACAATCTCTACCCATTCGTCAATCTTCTCCCTGATGGGAATGTATTCATTTTTGCCAACGATAGATCAATAATCATTGACCCTTATAGTGGAAAAACCATCCGCGAACTTCCTCTACTTCCTGGAGGTTCAAGAAACTATCCAGCATCAGGGATGTCTGCACTTTTGCCAATCAATCTTAATACTCCTATTCCTGAGAATGTTGAAGTTGAGGTCATTGTTTGTGGTGGTAATACCCATGACGCCTTCAAATATTCTGAGTTTCCACCAAGACAATTCTTCCCTGCACTAAAAGATTGTGGAAGGATATTTGTTAACAAACAAGGAGCTCAATGGGATATTGAAGAAATGACGTCGCCAAGAGTAATGGGAGACATGTTGCTTTTACCAACTGGAGATATATTGATCATCAATGGAGCAAAGACAGGGACTTCTGCATGGGATGCTGCTGAGGAACCTAATCTTGTTCCTCTTCTTTATAGCCCAAACAAACCAAAAGGACAGAGGTTCAAGGAATTGAAGCCTTCACAGATTCCTAGAATGTACCATTCTGTTTCTGCTGTTTTGCCAGATGGCAAGATTTTGGTGGCAGGCAGCAATACCCATGCCTTGTATGACTTCCAGGCTAAGTATCCAACTGATTTGAGAGTGGAGAAATTCTCACCTCCTTACTTGGCACCTGACTTGGACAAACACAGGCCCCAAATTCTTGACAATGGACCCAACAATGAGATGAGATATGGCCAGGATTTCAAGGTCAATATCAAGTTGGATGAAGTTGTGGATGAGACTGACATTAAGGTCACCATGTATGCACCACCTTTTACCACACATGGTTACTCTCAGGGACAAAGATTGCTCATTTTGCAGCTTAAAACAGTGACTAACCAAGAGGTCACTGTAGTGGCACCACCCTCAGGCCGAATTGCTCCACCAGGATACTATTTACTCTTTGTGGTTCACCGCGGTGTGCCTAGCCGTGGAATGTGGGCTCGCATCGACCAGTAGATTATCTTCTTGTTTATTTTATGTATACCAATGATGTTTTACATACAAAAGGAAATCAACGATATCTGTTAGAACCTTTTTTTAGCTCCGTTGTTTACTCGTTAGAGAAGGTCAGAAACATGGCATGGTATATATTGTTACGGTTTGGGACACAAGAAGATCATAAAATAACAGATTAAAAAACTTGTAAAGTATGTGAGCTTGTGGGTTCGGCCTTCCCCCTTAACTTAAGCGGTGGGTTTCACTAAAATAAGGCTTTGCCATTTTCAAACTAGACAAAATACTGTTGTCTTTTTCTAGAACTCTTGCATATTTGAACTTTCTTGACCCTGCTTGCTTATGTGAATGGATAAACGTAAAATTTCAACTTATTTTTATAAAATTAATTTATAAGGTCTATAGAATGTGAATAAAAGTAAAGGAGAACAAAAGAAAACAAAATCTTTCAGAAATGGATGGCGTGAGACCACAAAAATATGGTGGCTTAACCATATTACATTGTAATAGATGAAGTTATAGCCATTCAAATTCTATTTGAAAGACACACTGAAGATAACTCCATTATGTCTGTACAAACAAATATTTCCTCCGTTCCATTTTAAATGAGCGTGTTTGACCATGCATAATCATAAGAATTTGTGCGGCTAAAAATCATTTTATAAAAGGTAAAAAAGTAAATTTAAAGTTAAATTATTATTAATTATAGAAATGTGTCATTCTGAATTATTACTAAATATAGAAATTTATTATTTCTTTTTGGACTGATTAAAAAGAAAAGAGTGTCATAAATTCAGTTGAGGCAATGAAAGGCAGGTGAATGCCAAAAGAATACTTCTTATGCCGCAAAGGAAACCAACAGCCTTTAAAAGGGTTCACTACATGGAAGAATACCGTTTACCATAAGATATTGAATTTAGTCAGTTGATGATAAAATACTGTCACAAGTCACAACATGTGAATAATATCAAATACCCTTTCTTGAACTAGATTGATGCAGAAAATATCAAACAAGATATTCTTCTTTTCTGATCTTACATTTTTAACACTACAATTCAGTAATCTGTCAGTGTTAAGACTGCTAGGACGGATATCACCAAAAAAAAAAAGGAAGGATGGAAGAAATTTACCAACCAAAAATTTCATTTTATGGTAAGCAAGTTTTAATGAAAAAGGTTTCAGAATATTTAATTAAATTCTGACCTTCTAGACTCAAATGCACAAGTTCTTTGAACTCAAATATATTTAACCATTTCTAGCTATTGAATGAGGATTGTGGAAGGTGTATCTAGTTAATTGTAGGAATGTCAAAATGACAAATGGTTTGAAGTGTTATAAACTAGCTCGCAAAATTTTAATTTTATAGGTAATTCACCACATTATTCTTTATACTTTTGTAGTTGTTCTCGTTTGAAATTGCATCTTGTGCAAATTCATTTGAAACCTTAGTATGTTGCCTGCATAGCTATGCAGGACTCGCGTAGGTATGTGATTGTTATGCTATCTTTTAGTAAAAAGGTCATAACTCCGTGTACAAATATCCAAATAACAAACTGGTTGAAGTGTAGGAAATTAGCCTTGAAGACCATTAATTTAATAGGTAATTCACCATATATGCCTTTATATCTTTGGAGTTGTGCTCGTTTGAAGTTGGATCTTGTGCAAACTCATTTAAAACTTTAGTTTGTTGTATCATTTCCAACTTGACTTGGTTCTAGAGCTCTCCTTAAACCCAATATCACTTCTAATACACCTCCTACACTTATTATCAACTTCACGTGATATAGTACTAGTCCATAGTCTCCATTGACATGCAAAACGTTATCTCTAATCATTATTGGCACACTTTAAAGTCTTAATACCTTACGAAATTTTATGAAACTTTATATTATTCTTTAATTATAAGAAATATTCATCCTCAAATGTTGGAACTTAGTCCTCTTCTACCATAGGAAAAACTCAGAGACTTATTTCCACTCACCAATTTCCTTTAGAGTTTCAAATTTAACTAGCTCCCTAATTTTTTAAAAACTTTGGCAGGGTATCTTTTGTATCTTGACCAATCCAAAGTATCTTTAACCTATTAGTGAGCCACAAGAATCACAATAATAAGACCACACAAAGACACTAAAATTGCTTGTGCCACTAAAACATATCAGGGCACGACATTAATCATAACCATGACCCTGATTGGCTTCATTCACATCATAATAAATAAGACTTCATAAACATGACGTACATACTTGAAACACATGAAACATCAACTCTTTATACCACCCTGCATATGGACACCGCAAGTCACTCTTTTTGTTACCATGACAAACCCGTAATCCTTCATCTATTGAATCAACTTAAGCCACTGAAAAGGTACGTTAGGAAACCAAGCATACCTCACTTTTGTCATATAAAATAAGTTGTTAATTTCATGCATAATCGTATTTTTTTGGTAAATAAACATTTTATTTCACCAAAAGTAATAGTTACAAAACCAAATAGATGCTGACCACCTATTTCCAATTTTTAACCAGACAGCTAGGCCTGGATAAACAGCAAGTAAAGCTATTGCTAAGCCTAATCAATGCAAATACTAGCAGCTAAATGATTCTTAATACATGGAAATTTACAAGCAGCAAAATGGAAAAAAACAAAGAGAGATTTCCTGGGAGGAAACTCAAGGCATAGAGTTGAGCTGTTGCAATGCATCATGCCATTTGCCCAGGTCTCTTCCTTTTGTCAACTTGAAATACCCTCTGCTGAAACCTCATGCCATTACTTTCCCTCCATATGACAGCCACACACAGCAAATACACAACTCACAATAGCACCTCTACCAGTTCTTTTCTTTGCCCAGTTGCAAACCCATAGCACTTCAGTCCAGTCCTCTATCTGTCTGTGGACACCCAACCGAGTCAATAATCTTTGCCAGAAACCATTTGTGATAGGACACCTGAAAAAGAGATGATCAAAGGTTTCCATGGTGTGTTAGTGCAGAATACACAAGTTGGTGGTACCCTGATGCCAGCCTCTCTACAGTAGCAAGTCTCTTCAGTATAGCAAGCCAAAGGGTAAATTTGTGTCTTGGGTGTATGTTGGGATGTATAGCAATACTCTTCCGTGGTACTTTCTGAAACTAGGGAAGCAATGTCAAGTACATCTGTTTAATGGAAAACCTGTTGCTCTCAATCACAGAACCAAGCCTTGCATCTAGACTCCCCTGCAGACTTGTAGCTTGTAAAACATATTTTTCTTGCCTCAATTATCTTCCTCACCACCCATGCAGCAGAGTTTGGGATGGAACAAGTGTCAACTGAACCCTGCTTTATCTAGTAGATGTGCACTCATCTGATCTAGAGACAATCTTTGTTCTCTGCAATATCGCAAAGTTGTTTTACCACATCAGCTCTGTTCCATAAGCCCAGGTTTATCACATTTTGCCCCTCTGCTGCTCTTGGTAAGCATGTCTTCTCCCAGGATACTAAGGCCTTCCTAGAGATAGAACAAGTTACACTCCACAAAAATGATCTACATATGCTCTCCATCATCTTCATTACTTTCTTTGGCAGTATAAAAATCTGGGCCCAATATGTTTTCATGCCGAAAATCACAGCCTTTATTAACTGTAGCCTTCCAGCATAGGAAAACAGTTTTAAAGACCAACATCTTACTTTATCAGTTATTTTCTCCGCTGGAGGTAGGCATTGATCAACAGTGAGCTTAGAGGATAGTGGGACTCCCTAGTATTTGAAGGGCAAGGAACCTTCAATGAATCCCAGAGTAGTCAAAATTTCTTGCTTCAACTCATTCTTTACACCAGATATGTAGATGGAACTTTTATCAATATTTGGCTGAAGCCCAGATGCTGCTGAGAACCTAGAGAAGGCATCTTGGATCAGTCTGATAGAGACCAGGTCTGCTTTACAAAACATCAGCAGGTCATCAGCAAAGCATATACGGACCACCCCCAACTTCTTGCATCTAGGATAATATTTGAAGAGCTTGTTTGTTGCCAGTAGATTCAACTCTCTTTGCAAGTATTCCATTGCAATGACAAACAAATAGGGTGACATGGGGTCACCCTGTCTGATACCTAAAACCACCATTTATAACTAGAGAGTATGTCACTGAAGAGATGCACTCCATAATCCATAAAACAAATTTGTAGGGCAAACCTAACTCAGTCAACATATTCTGAATGAAGCTCCACTAAATAAAATCATAGGCTTTCCTCAAATCCACTTTCATGATACACATTGGAGACAGTCCCTTCCTTGTATACCATTTGAGTAACTCATGGCTAAACAAAATGTTGTCAACAATGGTTCTTCCCTTAATAGAAGCAGTCTGAGAGGGGCTAATGATAGTACCTATGACATTTTTAATCCTGTTGGTTAAGACTTTGGTAACAATTTTATAGAAAGTGGTGCAACAGGCTATAGGCTTGTAGTCTTTAACCTGAGTAGGATTGGCAACCTTAGGCACTAGAGTAATTGCAGTACCACTGAATGCCCTCAACATCTGCCCAGAATGGAAGAATTCCTTAACAGCTCTAAGTGTGTTATCTTTAACAATCTCTCAGTTCTTAGAGAAGAATTCAATGGGATAGCCATCTACCCCAGGTGCCTTTTCATGAGGCATGTTCTTTATAGCATCCAGTATCTCCTGATCAGTGACAGGCTGAATCAGCTCACATTTCTGTGCATAAGACAAGCAAGGCCCCTCTCTAATGGTGACTGAGTTTGGATATGGTAATTCAGGTGTAGCAGTGCCCATTAGGTTTGTGAAGAAATTTAAGAATTCAGCCTCAATTTTCCCAGGGTCTGTAAGTTTAGTACCTACAGCATCATAAATTACAGTAATAGCATTCGTTCTAGCTCTGATCTTACATTGAGCATGGAAATACTGTGTGTTGGCATCACCACAAGTAATCCAATTTGCCTTGAATTTTTGCCTTAGTGTTTGCTCCTCCACCTTGAGATATCAGTTAAGATAGTCCTCTTTTGTTCATTTAACTGTTGGTTAAGAGTTTGATTGATAAGAGAGCTTTGGACAACTTCCAAACTTTGTCTGGCAATCTGCAGTCTCTGGCTATAGGGGGCTAAATAAGTATTCAACCCCTTCAAGCTTCCTTTCAAGTGTCGTAACTTCCTCCATAGTAAATACATGTTTGTGCCCTCATGATGATGTGCCCACACACTTGATAGAACATCAGAAAAATCAGGGTGGTTCATGGTAGTGGCAAATAGTTTAAAAGGTTTGGGATTATTTAGAGGAGGCTGGATATATTGGATAAGTATAGGGGAGTGATCTGACACCCCTGTATTCAAATAATCTACCCCACATGACAATAACTTTGCAACCATGTCATGTTCCCAAATGCCCAATCAATTTTAGAATAAACTCTAGTGTTGTCCTGGTGCTTATTGCAAAAGGTGAAGTGCCATCCAGTTGATCTTAATGGAGTGAGTTGCAAGTTATCCAAGCAATCTCTAAACTCTTTAGTTTCTGCAGCAGTAACGGGGGATACAAGTATGTCCTCTGATGATAGGACATTATTGAAGTCCCCACTGATAAGCCAAGCCCCTTGCATAGATGTACCAAATTGCAGAAGATCCTGACATAGTGTTTGTCTGTCCTGAGCCTCATTCTTTGCGTAGACCACTGTAAGATAGGCAGAGAAAGTGCTAGCAGTATTACCTATCTTGCAGTGAATGCATTGCTCAGTGATAGTAATGATCTGAACCTGTACATTAGCTCTCCACAACAACCATATTCTCCCTTTGTAAGCCATTGGGTAGTTAAAGCAATGGTTCCACCCCTGAGCAATCTTCCTTAAAACATTTTGTGACTTTTGTTCCTTTATTCTAGTCTCCAGACATCCAATAAAATCTACTCTATGCTTTTTCATAAAGAGCAGCAACTCTTCTGTTTTGAGGGCTGGTTTAGCCCTCTAATGTTCCATGTTGTGATGATCATGGAGGTTTAGGATCAACCCCAGTATCCCCAGTCTGAGAAGTGCTGATCTCAGTCACAGGTTCCTGTAAAACATTGTATTGATTAGCAGTCTGAACAGCTGTGTGCTTTGAGGCTTGCACAAGCACCTGGACTGGTGGAGTACTACTTGATTCACCCACATCAGATGCTTCTTCTACAGTTTTAAAGCAGCCAGATTCAGCATTATCAATAACTGGAGCTGGTTCTTGCTTGTGTTCCTCAGGTGGGTTTTCCTTTGCCATCCTGCCCTCTCTTGTTTTCTTTCTTCTCTTGTTCCTATTTCTTCTTATTTTAGGAACATCATGGAATTCAGTCTTTTCGTCATTCCAGCATTCTTCCCCTATATGACCAAATTTCATACAGCTTGTACAAAACTTCAGCCTCCAATCATAGTCAACTGGTTGGTGCGCGATTCCTGAAGGAGTTCAATCTCCACAGCCTTCGGTAATGGCCTAGATACATCAGTTTCCATCAGAATACGAGCATAGAAAATCTAGTCGATATTGGCAGTGAAAGTATCAGAGTACATAGGCCTTCCAATTGCACTAGCCACCTTGCTAAGGGCTTCACACGACCAGAACCCAACAGGCAGTCCAAGGAATATCACCCAAAGTGGAATAGTAGTGATACAATCAGGAGCAAAGGTGTAATCCCTTTCCCATTTCTGCAGTACAAATGGTTTATTGTGAAAAGTGTAAGGCCCTGCATCCCTAACATTATCACAATCCTCAATAGAAGCAAACCTAAATATAAAGTATCCTTCATCGTGCATCAGAACTTGAGGTTTTTTAATGAAATCAAAGGCAGTAGAGATGTAACTCTAAATAGCCTTGAAATACGGGCTATCACCAATTACATATCCTATAAGAGCCGTACTCAGCACTTCATCTTGGGGTTTTAGATCTTCCTCAACTAAACTAACAAAGACTTCGCCATTTTTCGTAGTAGGAGGAACATAGGACATTGACTTACCCTTTTGCGCCAATCGATTAGCCTTGAAATCCGGTTACTCCGCCGGTGTAGGTTGAGCAGACGTCGCCGCATCCGAGAATTGGAGACGCCGAGTTGCCGGAGTAATACCTTCAGTTGAGCCTCCATATTGCTCCAAGTGAAAAGAGGATCGAGAATCCGAATTAGACCCCCGCTCCTCTTCTTCCTCAACAATTGATTGGAATCGGGCCGGTAGGAAGCTTCCAAACAATGAGTGATGGAAGTTTATAAGTGCTACCGTCTCCCAGAGTTACCAATTTCACTGGTGGTGCAGTAGTGTCGCCGGTGGTTTTACTTATGCGAGTCATGTTTTTCGTTTTTGGTGCATGTTAGCAGCCTAGCTAATCATGCGCCCATGTCTGTGAGTATTTCTCCTCTTCCTTAATTTCCGTAAGATAACTGCTGGACAACTTGATATATAGGCATCAGTTAGAGCGGTAATCTGCCTCCCACCATGCTTTAATGATTTGGTGATTTGTATTCTATTCACTTGCAAATCTGTTGCATTATATTTATATTTAGGAGGACCTTCCACACTCAATCTTCCTCAAAGTGAGATATGATATTTTCTTTAACCATCAGCATGGTCGAGTTTTTATTTCATATGGCAACATTTACTTTTAAACTGTATATAATCATCTAGAGCCTCATGACTTTTTCGCGTAAGTGTCACCCCAACCTTGGGTGTCTTGCTGTCCCGAGCATACCATATCTAAATTATAACCTAAATATATAGAAGATATGGTCGACAAGGTCGTCATGATATAATCTAAATGAAATCAAGGAACTACATACAGCTGATAATCCCAACAAGACATATGTATATATATTATATATATAAGGGCCGACAAGGCCAACCAAAAAATCTATGCACAGGACGTAGATCTACAAGCCTCCAATAGTATCATAAACATTATAAGGTCGGGACAGGGCCCCGTCATACCCATAACATGTACACAAAATGATACAAACACATAACAGCAACTCCGAAACAAATAGAGTGCACCAACAGCACCGCTGAGCTGAGTGGCCTACTGAGGAGGGTCGTCAACCTGTCTACCAGAAGATGCGGGCATGAAATGTAGCGTCCCGACAAGGGGATGTTAGTACGAAATAATGTACTTGCATGTAATGCAAATAAAGCATAAATAGAGACATGAACATAAGTGGAAGACAATAAGAGTCAACTTGAACTCTAAATTGCCATCATATGACATGCATGCTTCTACTTATATCACTACAACAAAAAGTGTCTTTAGCGGCAATAAAAAGGATCTTTAATGGCAATAGATATTGCAGCTAAAATATTTACCGGTTGTTAGACTTTGGTTGTTGATATTGGCGTCGCTGAAGCCTTTAGAGGTCATTCAGTGGAATGCTCGTAAAAGGTGTTTTTATTGCCGCTAAAAGTCACATGCATTAAGGAAAATTGGTTAGCGGCAATTAATATGGTAGCCAAATCGGTTATAAAATGACTTAATTTTCACCTTTTAGTGTCCACTTTATTGCCGCTAAAACTAATTAATTTGCCGCTAAATGTAACATGCTTTAAAGGATTTAGCGGCAATCGTAATGGCTATTAAAACTATTTGGAAAATGAGCATGTTTATACTTGTAGCGTCTTTTTCTTATTGGCAGTAAATTCAATTAATTTTTCACTAAAATTATATCTATTTTGACAGCAAACAAAGGTATAATATATTGTTGTAAAATATTCAAATTTAGTGACAATTGATAGAATATTTCCATAAATTGTATATTACCATTGCTAGAATATTACTATATTTTGTATATCTTTTATATTAGGTAAATTTATATTCCAATTGTAATTAGGAATATTTAGTTACCTAGTTTGTAGCCATTTAACACTATACATATTGTACACAATAATCAATGAAAGCAAGGGAACATATTCCTACATGGTATCAGAAGCCAAACCATAATCTTTTCTCTCTAAGCCGTTGTCCAATCTCTCGGTCGACCTCCATCCGTCGTCCTCCCCCCACTCCCCCCCCCCCCTTTTTCTTCCAATTCTCGGACATTCTCCTCCCCTCTTCTTTCCCAATTTTCAATGGCTGAACAAGCTAAATTTTATCTTGCTCTTTGCAGTCAACAACATCAATATTTTATTCCCATAACTCGTGAGATGGAAAAAGATCAGTATTCCTCTTGGGCGAAACAGTTTAAGATCCATTATCATGTATACAAAGTCATCGATCGCATCATCCCTTTAAAACCCAAGCCCACTACCGAACCCTTGGAGAAACATCATGACTAACTTTGGTCACGTTTAGATGTTGTTCTACAATGGATCTACGGCATAATCTCGAACGATCTATTGCATATAATCATTGAAACTGACGCTACTGCACAACAAACATGGGAATGGTTGAAAAGTGTCTTTCAAGATAACAAGACACAATGTACCTTGTATTTGGAAAATCAATTCAAGGATATTCAGCAGGATAATTTTCCCAATGCATCGGCATATTGCCAAGAGCTTAAGATGATTGTCGATCAACTCTCCAACGTCATTGTGATGCAACTCATTGCGGGTTTGAATGAATCGTATGACAGTGTAACTACCATCCTCCAACAAAACACGCCATTGCCTCCATTCTATGAGGCATGTTCGAGACTCATCCTTGAAGAAACACAAAAAACCAAGCGGGCTATGGCCAATGCAATCACCGCCAACGCCGCCCTAGAGACCACCAACGGACTAATTGCCGACCCGAGAAGCTTGGCCTCTGCCCCGCCACACCGACAAGCCAATTACCTAAAATGTGGCTCACAATCTCGGACCAACAAAAAAGGGTGAAATTCTTACCAAAGTTGCGGTGGCCGAACCGAAAATAGTGGCAGCAACGGCAGAGGGCAGCCCCCGCCGACCAGCAGTCACCGCCGCGGCTGTAGTGGCAGCAGCCCCTGATGTGGGTTGCCTACCCACCATGGGTTACGTGGGCCCCACCAGCTGGGGTTGTTCCACCGTGTCCCTATCCAACGTCATTTTGGGCCCCACGTTAGGCCCGACAGCCCTAGCCAGGCATCCTCCGTGCACGTCCGCAGCAAGCATACAGTGCACAGGTCTCTCCTCCTTCAACCTATGCACTGACGGATATTGAGGCGGCTATGAACACGGTGTCTCTCAATGCACCAGACGATGGTTGGTACATGGATACTGGCGACACATCTCATATGACGGCATCCCAAGGTATTCTCTCTTCTTATTTCAATATGAGCAATTTAAATCAAAATATTATTATTGGCAGTGGACAAGACATTTCCATTCGAGGTTATGGACAATCATCTCTCTCCCCACCATATCCACCGTTAGTCTTAAACAATGTCCTCCATGCCCCGAAACTCATTAAAAATCTAATCTATGTGCATCGTTTCACAACTGACAATAATGTTTTCCTTGAATTTGATCCTTTTGGTTTTTCTATGAAGGACCTTATGACAGGAACGCGAATAATGAGATGTGACAGCACCGAGGACCTATATCCTATCACCACCACCGTCGGCCATCTAGCCTCCTCTCTATCAACCTTTGCAACTCTTTCATCTTCTTTTTGGAATAATAGATTAGGACATCCGGGAGATTCTATTTTATGCTCCCTTAGCAAAAATAAATTTATTCAGTGCAAACATGTCTCTACTACTCATGTCTATGAATCTTGCATTTTTGGAAAACATGTCAAATTGTCATTTTATTCTTCATCCACCTGTACTTTAATTCCATTTGATATAATACATAGTGATTTATGGAATTCTCCCATTTTAAGCACGGTCGGACATAGAATAATATTATGTGTTATTTTTGAATGATTATTCCAACTTTCTGTGGACTTTTTCCATTGGTAATAAGTCCCAAGTCTATTCTATTTTTTCGTCCTTTAGTGCTTTCATAAAGACATAATTTGAAAAAGAATATCAAATGTTTTCAATGTGACAATGGTAGGGAATTCAATAATAAAAATTTAAACTGTTCTGCGCCAAACACGACCTTATTTTTCATTTTCCTGTTTACATACCTCTCCATAAAATAGAAAAGCCGAACGAACACGGCCTTATTTTTCATTTTCCTGTCCACATACCTCTCCACCCCTCCACTCAAATCAACAAGTTGCAACCTCGGTCATCCCCGTGTGTCTTTCTTGGTTCCCCCCCCCCCCCAATCATAGAGATTATAATTATTACGACTTGTCAAGCCAAAAAATAATCATTTCTAAGCATGTCATATTCGATGAGTCTCAATTTCCCTTTGCCAATCTCAATTCTACACCTCCAAATTCTTATGACTTCCTAAATGACGGTCTAAATCCCCTTCTAATCCATCACTTGCAAAATCAATTATCACGGCCTTCCATCTCGGCTACCTCTTGGCCAGCCGAGCCTCGAAATAAACTGTCACTGTAATATCTCATACATTCGGGTCATGGTTTGAATCGCTAGACGTATGTAAATAGACCCGAGCGTTGGAGAATTTTTGGTTATATTCACGTATGCAAATAAAGAAGCTTTGTATATAAAAGGATGCAGTCCCAAAATAATTTAGGAGTTAATAAGTGTGACGACTGAGATTAATAATAATAGTTGTATGTCCCCAAAGAGGCTATGGGTTAGTGCTATGTCACACAATTATGACAATGAGTATATGAAGTGTGTTGAAAATAATTATTATTCAAATGAATTATGGATAATTAGTTGTGTGGATTAATTTATGTGGCTCCTTGATTAATAGATATTATAGATAATTATTAGGTGGACACATGTCATGGATAACTGGAATCAAGTCTTATATACGTGCACCTAAGTGGTGTTGTGGCATACATATGATAAGTATCATAAAGGGATTTGGCAATTGGAAAGTGCATGAATATATCTCTTATTCAATTCTTGAGAATGGAATTAAATATATTGTCTCTTAAGCAAATTGGAGCAGCAACGTACCCCTTTCCTAGCAGCAACATTATTCCATCTTTTAGCAACAATTTCACTTTAAGGACTTCTCTTGAAGTAGCAAAACAAAAAAATGAAAAACGTTCCAGCAATCTTTTCATTGGATAACTCATTCTGAAGGAGCTACTCTCGGCCAAAATTTCATTTTAAGATTGAGGTGTAGGGCAGTTGATTCCGACATCATTAGTAGGGGTTCGACATTAAAGGTATGTTAAGGCAAATCCTTCTTTCTTTTGGCATGTTCTAAGTACGAGATGTAAACGTAATATTATCACATAAATGATTCTACTCTTAGTAGTTAAGGATGTTCATATTATTCATTCCTATGTTCAAAGCATGTCTAAATATGTTCCAAAATCCTTATTGAGGTGTATGAAAAAAATGTTAGTATTCATAATGTTAATCGGAGGTGAAGCGATATTACATCATTCCGACAAACTTATAATGTCTTATTATCATATCATTCATGCATTACATTACCTTGACCTCAAATGAGTTATATACTTTACTATATATATGAATTATATATATGTATGGGGAATGGGAAAAGGGAAGGCATTATATACGCACACCACCTGCAGCTGGTACAACTATACACGATGCATTACATTCATGTACATACCTTGACCTCAAAGGAGTTATAAACTCTACTATATGTATGCATTATATATATGTATGGGAAATGGGAAAAGGGAAGGCGTTATATACGCACACCACCTGTAGCGGGTACAAATATACACGATAATAATTATGCCCACAAAGGCCGATATGATATGATGGGATGCCCACAGAGACTTGATAGCGTTGTATACGCATACGTATATGTATGACCGCATTTGTATTGTGCATGACATTTAGGCATATTATGGCCCTCAGAGGCATTCTGCACAGACATGGTACTTAGGCATATTATGGCCCTCATAGGCATTCTCTACTGATTGGTTGTTTCTTGTCCCATATTACTTTCAGGTCTCTATTATGCTATTTTTCATGCCTGACATACTCGGTACATCAGTCGTACTGACGTCTCTTTTGTCGGAGGACGCTGTGTTTCATGCCCGCAGGCTCAGGTAGACAGGGTGACGGTCCGCACTAGTAGGTTTCTGGTTCAACTGATATTGGAGCACTCTACTTGTTTCAGAGTTGTAGTCTAATCGTGGTACGATATAGATAGGGGTATGGCGAGGCCCTATATTGACCTTATAATGTTACGTACTCTTTAGAGGCTTGTAGACAGATATCATGTGTATAGTAGTCATATATGGCCTTGTCGTCCTTAGTATGTATATATGCATAGGTTGGGTTCATCCAGATTATGTGTGTTTTGAAGAAATCACTCTATGGACTGAAACATGCTCCTCATGCATGGAACCAACGGTTTGTTGACTTTGTATCCTTTATCAATTTTTCACATAGCAGATCTGATCATCCATTGTTCATCTATCGCAAAGGTAATGACATGGCATACATCTGTTACGACCCAAACCGGAGGGCCATGACGGGCACCCGAACCCTACCTGCCGGGCACCACTCTTCAGATATTTATTAGCTAATCGTAATCAATTATGTCCACAAGGACCATCACTAAGTATCTGCTGACACACACACCCAGGCTGACTGTCCATACACAACTACTATCCACAGGACAACTGTCTACAAGCCTCTAAAGAGTACGTACATTATAAGATCGGGACAGAGCTCCGTCACACCCATATGCATATGCAAAATATGATACCATGACCAGACTACAACTCTTAAACAAGTACAGTGCTCCAATATCAGCTGAACCTATAACCTACTAGTGTGAACCGTCACCTGTCTACCTGATCCTGCGGGCATGAAATGCAGCGTCTCCCGACAAAAGGGACGTCAGTACGACTGATGTACTGAGTATGTTAGGAATAAGAAATAACATAGCAGAGATACATAACAACCTGAAACAAAAACAGCCGATAAAGACAACTGATAGAAACAACCGACAATATCCACAGCCGACAGAAATGGCTGACCAGCAGTAAATGCCTCCGAGGGCCCTAATACATATGCTTAAATGTTATGCACAATGCAAATATGGTATACATATAAATATTGGCCACACAAGGGCATCTTCCTTCCCATAACAGCCTCTGTGGGCATCTTTCTTTTCATGATATCTGTACCAGCGGCAGGTGGTGACACATATATAACGTCATTTCCTTTTTCCCATCCCATACATACATATATTGATACCATATAGTAGTGTATATAACACATGTGGGTCCAGGGTAATACATGAATATAATGCAAATTAAATGCATAAATGACAATGAAATATTCTGAACTTATCAGATAACATAATATCCTTGTACCTTCGGCTAACATTGGGAATATTAACATGTACCTTCGGCTAACATTGGGAATATCAACATCTTTCCCATATACCTCAATAAGGATTTAGGAACATATTTAGACATATTTTCAACATAGGAATAAATATCATGAACATTCTTAACTACTAAGAATAGAATAATTTATGGGACAATATTACGTTTATGTTTCGTTACATGGAACATGCCAAAAGAAAGAAATAATTTGCCTTAACATACCTTAGATGCTGATATGAACTCGTAGAAGGTCATAGACGATGAGTCGTACATTCAATTTCTTCTCTCTAACTCCCTGTCACTTTACTTAACTACTATATAATCTTCGAGCCATTAAAAGTCAGATATAATTGATGTTATAATTGTTGAATCGACTGAAGAATTGAGTAGAGAAACTTCACCCTTACTTACCACAAATCGAAATGTTTCTGCTATATTTATTAAACATGTTGCTTATGCATATATGGAACTGGAATGCATATAGCTGCTATATCAAAACGTATGTTGTTGGATATTTCCTTACACTAATGTCCAAGGTGAAATCTCAAAGAAAAAGGAATCAACTCCTTTTGGACTGTGGGACGCACCTATTTAATACCCACTTAATGTGTTCTTATCCCAAAATAATCACCACATGTCCACAATTTTGATTTGTCATGATTCCACGTAGATGCATCTACTACCCACTAATCCACTATTCTTCATTAATTCATTTATTTCACTACCAACATTTAGTCAATTGTCCACATAATTAATTTTTTTATCCCAATTCACTTAAATCTCAATGACTTATAAAACCTTCATATATTCAATGTCATAATCGTGCGATATAGCACTAGTCTATAACCTCTTTGGCACACACCAAATATTATTACTATTCATCGTTGTCATATGCTTTTTAAATCCTTAAATTACTTTGGGACCACATCCTTTTATATACTAAGCTCTTCTTTTGCGTTCGTGAACATGATCAGAAAATCCCTCAATGCTTGGGTCTATTTACATACACTTAGCTACGCAAACTATGGCCCGAAAGTATGGGATGTTACATTCTTCCCCCCTTAGAAACATTCGTCCTCAAATGTTGGGATGACATATCTAATTCTCGTCACATAGTTAGAAAATACATCCATCGCTTCACGTGCCCTATAATATAACATTTATCCTTATGTCGGACCTCACATGGTCATCAAGCGTTAATGATAATAGTATGAAATAAAACTCACCTTATGCTTCTCTCGGAACCTCGGCGTTGGCCTGGAATAGGTATGGATATTTGTGTTTCATCACCTCTTCCGCCTCCCATCTCATTTCTTCCACATTCTCACTTCATCATACAACCTTTACGGAGGCTACTTCCTTAGTCCTTAACTTGCGGACTTGTCAATCTAAGTTAGCAATAGGAACCTCTTCATATAATAGGTCCTCTGTAACCTTCGCATCGTCAATCGGTACAATTTGAAAAGAATCACCAATACACGATTTTAACATTAAAACATGGGAAACCAATTGAACAACCTCCAACTCCAAAGGCAAGTCTAACTCGTAAGCTACTTGGCTGATTCATCGAATTATGCAATATGGCTCAATGTACTTTGAACTGAGCTTTCCCTTTTTGCCTAAATCTCATTACACCCTTCATAGGAGAAATTATTCAAGAAGACCCAATCATCCACTTGGAATTATAAGTCCTTCTGCCACATATCTTAATACAACTTCTGACGACTTTGGCGGTTAACAACCGTTCTTGAATAAAATTCACATTCTCTATAGCTTGGTGCACTATGTTAGGCCCAGATAATTCTGATTCGCCTACTTCGACCCATCCGATAAGAGGTTTACATTTCCGTCCATATAACGCCTCGTATAAAGCCATTTTAATGTTGGCACGAACTGTTATTGTACATAAATTCAACAAGAAATAGATGATCATCCTAACTTTCTGGGAATCCCATACACAAGTTCGTTGCATGTCTTCAAGCGTTTGAATCGTACGTTCGGCCTGCCCATCTGTCTCAAGGTGGAAAGTTGTGCTAAGATTAACTTGTGTGTCCAACCCTTTTTGAAATGATTTCTCAAAGTTCGTTGCGAACTGTGCACCTTGGTTAGATATAATAGAACTATATATACCATGAAGGCGAATAATTTCCTTAACGTACAGCTTTGCGTAGTCCTCAGCTGTGTAGGTAGTTTTGACCGCCAGGAAATGAGCTAATTTGGTCAGTCTATCAACAATTACTCAAATAGAATCAAACTCACGATAAGATCTAGGTAAACCAGTAACAAAGTCCATATTAATCAATTCCCATTTCCACATCGGAATCTCAATGTTCTGAGTCAAGCCACTGGGTTTTTAGTGCTCTATCTTTACTTGCTGACCGTTAAGACACTAAGCTACAAACCTCGCAATATTCCTCCATCATAATCTTGTATCATAAGCTTGCTATATTGGGAATACACAAATGGATCTTCCACCTGGGGGTCCCTCTCCCATTATACCCGAAGGTTATGGTTCTCTTTTACTAAATAGCTTTCCCAATCTTCTCTAAAAATGGGATCTCCATCATGACATTCCTTTTTTTTTGTATGAGGGATGACCCCACTGTATTCTGAGTCATAGGGCTATCACTATCTGAATCCTCCAATCGAACTCCCACTTACCTAATTTATGCGTTCTCTCAGCTCAACTTCTCTCCTTAGTCCTCACATTAGTCAAGCCGCTTGTAGGTAAATGATTCTATTGTCAATGTAGCTTTGTTTACTAGCCGGTGTGCTGAAAACTCTTATATTCGTAGTATCTCAATCATGACCACTTTATAGACAATGTCATCGAATCTGAAGTGCGTGTATCATCGTAATTAACCCTCATTCATGGTCTGAAAAGAATCTCTTTTTTCGTACTTCCTCACTACTCGTAATTATAAACAACTTCTTTCCTTTACTTCTCTTGACACTTGTTCACTCATTTTCTTACTTCTCGTACTCTTCTTAATTCTAAAATATTCTGGTATACATACGTAACCTTAAACATTGCTCCTGATTCCAATCATTAGCGTTACTATCCCTTAAAAGATGAATTATTAATTTATTCTTTCATTTAGTACGTGAAAGATTCTGAAGAATTTACATTCCATGACGTTGGCCCACTATATCCAAACCTGGTCATTATACTTAGATTTAAATTTCCTCTCTTGCCTCATGGCTAAGACTTTCTGTCAATGGCGTTTTGGAAAATATTCCCTTGATCTTGTTAAGATGTAAATCCATTACTTTATCTATCTCGTAGAACCTTTGATCAATTCATAAATGCTCATAGACATCAGTATTTGCCTGACATTTTAGCTTCATTATATTGTCATTCTCTCTTGACATATATTTTTAATGTCTATCGTATATCCATAGACGTCCTTGTCCCTTTTCTACCTGTTTAGGCGCTAATTCTCATTGTTACTTCCATTTACATACTGTCTGAAAGGTATGACTGCATAGGTTGTGGAACCGTTGCTTCGTATGTTCCAATCCATGGTGTTCCATGATCCAACGACTTGTCAAGCTTTCTTTTCTTATCATTATTAGACCTCACATCGATCGAGTGCTCATTCGTCTTACCTTTATATTTCCATTTCAAATTGCCTTGGGGAAATCTTTTATCTCAAAGTATTTCTTATACTATCTTCCTGAACATCAAAGGTTCGTCACCTTAGGCCAAAGAGTTCTTACTGTCCCTCCTTCAGCATTGGTTCTTACGTTGTTCTGGAATAATCATACCTTTATGAAACCTGCATACTATAATCTCATTCACTTTTATCCTTCTTGTCGTAATCCTTCATTCTACTCGTCATTAAATGAAGAATGTTTCTGCCTTGATACTTGATCATACCATTCCATTCATACTTATTAACTATTTTTGTATTTCTTACCACCATTCTTTGATTGTTCCATAATTTTCATCCTCAATTGCCCCTATTGTTATGCAGATATTTTTTTTTGAATTGTAACATGCTGCATAATGAAGCCGAAAACCTTACTTGTCCAATACCTATAGCATATCTTAGCTTACTAACATTGATACATGTAATTCTCCATCATACATGGCATCGCCCTTTACGCATGGACGAGAGGCTTATGACCCCTACCACTACCGTGGATAACTCGATCCTTATATATGACTTGGGTTCACTATCCAGGGTACGTCACCTTACGTGATCTTCTTAAATTTACTGATGATCACTCTTCAGACGATATGATTATGGCAATCCGTTCTCATTAATGATATCCTTAGATAATTCCAATTTATTCTAGGTAAGACCTTATAATTTAGGTTGTACGTACATAACATATTCCCTCATTCTAATCATCAAAAGTCACTGTAAAACGTGTAGCTTTTCATAACCTACTACACTTTCCAATGATGTCTTCTACTTTTTCATCTGTACAACTCATAATCATCTTATCCTTAACTTTGCGCATCAACTTGGGACACTCGGAACGTTTTGGCCATGACTACCACACTAAACCAACCCCATGTTCCTTTGTGGCATGCGCTCGACCATACTGACTACAAGATGATCGGGCGGTCTCACTTAACCTTTACAACTTTGACCTTGAGATATTAGCATCTTTGACCCTTCTAACTATCAGCGATTCTTGACTAATATACTCCCTAGGTTATAAGCTCCTTGACCCCTCCAGGGCCTATCTCTATCAGATGCTCTTGAATGAAATCATTCCTGAGAGGCAACCAATTGATTTAATACCTGCACCGGTCTCCTTACATCCTAATAAGATGGATCGGGGTAGGACTGATGGTACATGAGCTTCCCTCAACCCCTCTAGTACTACTAGATTCGTCGATACCTGGGAAATCAACTTACTCATATCCTTGACAGATCTGTCCCAATGGGGAGCATACTACTCGTATTTACACTCAATCCAACTTCAATCTCCGTGCTAATCATAATCCTACTGGAAGAAGGCATTGTTGTAGTCGTGAACACGATAAGGTCTACAGAGCGAATCCTTACAATATTCTGTGTTCCGGTGCTTAGTACTTTCTTTTTTTACTCCACTTTCCAATGTTGTATTATCTCTTCCGTATATAAGTGAAACAACTTCTCATAATCTTGAAACTTTTTATATAATACTGCCCTTCTGGAATATCAACCGTCTGATAAACGTCACCCATTTACTAGCTACGAATATGAACTAACCGAAGTCTTTTTTATAATCGACATTATCGAAATAGTAACAGGCACGAGTTAAACTCGAATTCTTAAAACTCAGCTCTACTACACGATCTATGATATGAAAGAATGGAAACCATCTCTAAATGCCTTGCAGCCTCCTGTTTATAAGTGTGGCGCTCTACACACCCATAAACAAGACTCTACTAGACACAGCTTGTAGACTCCCTAGGACAGACATGCTCTGATACCAAATTTGTCACGACCCAAACCGGAAGGCTATAACGGGCACTCGAACCTTACCTGTCGGGCACCACCCTTCACATATTTATCAGCTAACCGTAATCAATCATGTCCACAAGGACTGTCTCCAAGTATCTGCTGACACACACACCCAGGCTGACATGGCTATACACAACTACTATCCACAAGACAACTGTCTACAAGCCTCTAAAGAGTACGTACATCATAAGGTCGGGACAACGCCCCACCATATCCATATGCATATGCAAAATATTATACCATGACCAGACTACAACTCTTTAACAAGTGTAGTGCTCCAATATCAGCTGAACATGCAACCTACTAGTGCGAATCGTCACCTGTCTACCTGATCATGCGGGCATGAAACGCAGCGTCTCCCGACAAAAGAGACGTTAGTACGACTGATGTACTGAGTATGTCAGGAATAAGAAATAACATAGCAGAGATACATAACAACCTGAAATAGAAACAGTCGACAAAGACAGCTGATAGAAACAACCGACAATATCCACAGCCGACAGAAATGGCTGACCAACAGTAAATGCCTCTGAGGGCCCTAATACATATGCCTAAATGTTATGCACAATGCAAATGCGGTATACATATAAATATTAGCCACACAAGGGCATCTTCCTTCCCATAATAGCCTCTATGGGCATCATTTCATTTCGGCCTTTGTGGGCATAATCATTATTATATTGACCTCATTGGGCATCTTCCTTTTCGTGATATCTGTACCAATTGCAGGTGGTGACGCATATATAACTTCATTCCCTTTTTCCCATCCCCCTACATATATATATTGATACCATATAGTAGTGTATATAACGCATGTGGGTCCAGGGTAATACATGAATATAATGCAAATAAAAGTGCATAAATGACAATGAAACATTCTGAACTTATCGGATGAAATAATATCCTTGTACCTTCGGCTAACATTGGGAATATTAACATGTACATTCGGCTAACATTGGGAATATCAACATCTTTCCCATATACCTCAATAAGGATTTAGGAACATATTTAGACATGTTTTCAACATAGGAATCACTATTATGAACATTCTTAACTACTAAGAGTAGAATAATTTATGGGACAATATTACGTTTACGTTTCGTTACATGGAACATGCCAAAAGAAAGAAATGATTTGCCTTAACATTCCTTAGATGCTGATATGAACTCGTAGAAGGTCATAGACGATGAGTTGTACTTTCAATTTCTCTCTCTAACTCCTCGTCACTTTACTTCACTACTAAGTAATCTTCGAGCCATTAAAAACCACATAGAATTGATGTTAGAATTATTGAAACGACTGAAGAATTGAGTAGAGAAACTTCACCCTTACTTACCACAAATCGAAATGTTTCTGCTATATTTATTAAACATGTTGCTTATGCATATATGGAACTGGAATGCATATAGCTGCTATATCAAAACGTATGTTGCTGGATATTTCCTTACACTAATGTCCAAGGTGAAATCTCAAAAAAAAAAAGGGAATCAACTCATTTCGGACCGTGGGACCCACCTATTTAACACCCACTTAATGTGGTCCTATCCCCAAAGTAATCACCACATATCCACAATTTTGATTTGTCATGATTCCACGTGGATGCATCTACTACCCACTAATCCACTATTCTTCATTAATTCATTTATTTCACTATCAACATGTAGTCAATTGTCCACATAATTAATTTCTTGTTTCTAATTCACCTAAATCTCAATGACTTATAAAACCTTCATATACTCAATGTCATAATCGTGTGATATAGCACTAGTCCATAATGCTTGTTAGATTGGTCACTACCTATCCTCCAATTTCTCAAAGTAGAGAAAATATGTATCCTAAAATTCTTTTAGCCAACGAGATCAGGAAGTGTACTCTTAAAATTAACACTTCGAGTGATTGTTTCCTTATCCTATTTGGACTGAACCTATATGTGAAATTATTCTAATAGTTAACGCTTAGCTCAAATAGAAAGTTATTATTTCAACATCGCGCAAAGATAAATAAGTCGATAACTAACATATTTTTCTAATCTAAATTCGTCTGGTTCCTAGCGGTTAAAGACTAACATCAAAGAGCCATGCATTAGCCAAGATTTAACAAGCAACTAAGTAGCCCACTTAAACTAAATGACTTAAAACTTAAAGTACTACCCACCAAGACACTAATACTTAGTGCTTAGAATGAGTTAAAATTTCCTAAGTTATCATATAACGTCTAAATCTAAAATAGACAACTAAGCAAACTTGTGAAACTACCTAACTCATTCTTAACTAATTGGCGTTAAATGAAGGCACAAAGAAATGAAAATGGTTCCTAGTATCTTAGACATAGCTCAATAAATCAGAATATGCAACAATAGAGATTCCAACTTTCACAGACACAGCTGAGATCTTCCTTTAAAGATTCCAGCAGATAAATCACCAGAGCAAAAGATAACTAGCTTTACCAATATATGTAACTGATAGCATAGATCAGCAGAAAAAATTGACACTAACAAAGTCCATCTTCAGGTACTTGTAACGACCCGTTCAGTCGTTATGAACCTTTCGTCTAAATTCATGTTAGATCCCTCATCCGGGCATTCGCTGATGACTATTACCCGTGGAATTTGAAAGTAAATCAACTCTTACGATTCGGAAAGAAGACTTAATGACTGGAATGATTGTTGAAGGATCAGTTCCGCTTCAGCGAGCTGGTGTCGCTCCAGTAGGGCCGCGCCAGTGAAGTTATATCCGCGCTGGCAGAAAAGTTAAGTTCGGGCTTGCGTTTCCTTCTCGCTTCTGCGCTGAGGTGAGGTGTCAAATGCCTTCACCTCAGCAGTCCTTTATCACGCCGAAGCGCATCCACGCCTGCGGAGTCGAGTCCGCAGAGGCGGAAGCGTTGTTTGACCAGTGAGATTTAATGCCTTAAAATCATCCCACTTTCTAAAAATCCTTATTTCGAAATGGGGATGGTCTAGAGGGTATTCTGAAGATGGGACCTAGATTCTTCGTGGAAGGTAACCCGTTTACTTCTACTTGAGATTATTCCATGTTTCTAGTGTTGGGGTAGATTATTAATTGGGGAAGATAAGTTGGAAACTTCTTGGTAGCTTAGGCATAAATGAATCATGATTAAGGATGAAAAATGAGTTGGTAGACCTTGATTTTCTAAATAAATGTGTTCATAAAATAACCATGCAGTGAAGTTTCATTCGACTATGGAATCTTTTCTTATTGGGAAAAAGCCTAGGGTTTGTAAGATTGGGCTTTTATTGAATTATGAAATTGAAGGTTCAAATAAGGTTGTTTTTCAAATTAATTTCGGGTTATAACTAGTAATCATGTTTTAAGCCTTGTTGAATAATAAAGTTAAGATTTTGACACCGTGAGCCCGGGATGAAATTTTAGATGTCTTATGTTTGGTTAAGGACCAAATCCTTGTGCGTGCTTGATTTGATATTAACAGATAGAACATGTGTGTTAGACTACGGTAACTTACGAGGCATCCCGAAGAGTCAAGACATGCGTGTAGGGTCGACCTTTTGTGGCTCTTGCTTAGCTCTGAGGTAGGCTACGGTTTACTTTCATAAGACTTCGATAGAAGTCCGTAATTAGTTATAAATATTGAGGGGTATTGAGCGTGTTTGGGGATCCCACTCAAACGGTTATGATGAACCGGTTGAGTGGGTACCAGTGTTGAACTGTGATGATGGGTGATTTGAGAAATCAGCCTTAAGCTGATTCCGACTACTGATTGATTGGGCTTGTCGCCATTATGTGGGCTTGTCGCCATACTTGTTATCGTTGTATTTATTCATCACACATGTTTTGATATGATATCCTAATTATACTTGAATTATATGTCGGTGTATTCTGAAAGCATGTGATATTCATCTCTATATTTATTGCATCTCATGACATTGGGATTTTTGCCTTGTATTGTCATTTGTATTCATACACTCATGGTTCTGATGATATTAATATTGGAGTGGTATGATATATGTTGTGGGTCCAAGGGACCGGGAAGGTAAGGACACTTTTGAGATTATGACAATATCGAGATGACGATGATGATGATACGCGAGGAACGGGTTGCACGCCTGCAATAGTTATTATTCAGCTAAGAGTTAGGCTCCGATGGGAAATTCCGACGGGGTATATGGACTTCACGGGTCCCCCATGGGTGGCATTTCATAATAAAAACTTGAGCTCCTGTATACTGGATGATAAAGGTACCTCGCATATGCATTGCATTCATACTCATACATTCATTCATACATTGAATACTTGTGTGGTAACGTGACATGGATTTGTTATTGGAATTTAAATGATTTCCTGATTAAATGGGATCATAATTTTGGATTGATTATATTGGACCTTATTGTGGTCGGTGAATTTCATTGGCTTTTAATGTTTGATGAATGATAGTGTTGTTAGACAAAGGGTCTAGCACGGATTGTGGGTATAATTGTTGAGTTGTTGTCGTGCAGTCTTGCTTGTAGGTTGTATATGTGTGAAATTGTTGTTTTGGAAAATAAAGATAAAGAAATGGAAACTACTTGGAACTTATGGAAAGAGTCTAACGAACTAAGATGTGTATTGCTTGTAATCGGTTGTGACTATACTTAGGATCTGAGACGAGATAATAAGTGTTAATAAAGTGTCCTCCATCCTAAGATTTATATATTGTGGAAGGTCTAAGGTAGCAGTGTAATGAACTGTGTGTCTAATCAACGCGTGAGGTCAAACGTGAATTATGACATTAGTAAACCCGTGTGTGAGTCTAGGATACTTCTGTGATAAATGAGCTTATATGTGATTGGGCAGATTCATGAGTATATTGCGGATTGGGTAGTTGCGTGATTAATAAACCTTGGTGTGATTTGGTGTCTATACGAATTGTTGATCTTGTGTGATTGTGGGTTTTACACGACTTCATGGATCCTTTTATGATCAAGCTGACTTGATAATTCTATGAACTATTGTGTGAACAACATGACCTATTTGGCTTATTGAATTGCTAGTGTTAGGACTATGTGGTGTAAACTTGATATTTATCTCTCTTTGCGTATCTTTCGTTGTTGTCGGCCTATGATGCCTACGGTGATACTTTGTGTACTCATGTTATGTTTGTTGCATCTTTTACGTGGATGCAGGTACTCGGTCTATTCAGGTTGCAGATTGGAGCACGGGTAGATGAGGTAGTCTACTTATTTGTGGCCTTAGTTTCCATCTTTTGTAGATTGTCTCCTTCATTCGGAGTAGTATTATTTTATTTTATCATTCTTCGTTGAATCGTAGAGTCCTTGTATAAGTCAGACCGGGTTTAGGGAAAGAAGGTTGTTGTTGTAAGGATCGGTATTTAAAGATGTTTTAATTAAGTTGATATTTTATTATGCATTTCTCCTCTTCCGTATTTTTCTTAACCTTCTTAAAGTTGTTTTTGGGATTGGTTCGCCTACCGGGGAGATTGTGTAGGTGCCACCACGATGCCGTGATTTGGGTTGTGACTATCATGACCCAAACCGAAGGGTCATGATGGGCACCCGGACTATACTTGCCGAGTACCACTAATCATGTAATTAACATCTAACCATAATCAATCATGGCCAAGAGGACCGTCACTAAATATCCTGATGACACATGGGAACAATAAACTGGGAAGGTACTGTGTAAACTCTCGCAAACGGAAGAAACCAACCGATGCATATATAGGTACTAAGGCAAACAATGTCATACACGACTACTATACACATGACAACTGTCTACAAGCCTCTAGAGTACGTAATATCATAAGGTCGGGACAGGGTCCCGCCATACCCCAACGCATAACCAAAATATCATACCACGACTAGACTATAACTCTGGAACAAATAGAGCGCTCCAATATCAGTTGGACCAGCAACCTACTAGTGCGGACCGTCACCCTGTCTACCTGAGCTTGAGGGCATGAAACACAGCGTTCCCCAAAAAAATGGACGTCAGTACGACTGATGTACCGAGTATGTCAGGCATGAACAATAGCATAATAGAGACCTGAAAGTAACATGAGATAAGAAACAACCAACCAGTGGAGAATGCCTCTGAGGGCCATAATACGCATAAGTATCATGTCTGTGTAGAATGCCTTTGAGGGCCATAGTATGCATAAGTATCATGTCTGTGTAGAATGCCTCTGAGGGCCATATTATGCCTACATACCATGCACAATGTGGTCATACATATATATATATATATATATATATATATATATGTGTGTGTGTGTGTGTGTGTGTGTGTATAACGTCGTCTCTCATCATATCATTTCGTCCTCTATGGGCATAATCATCATCATATACCAGCTGATCAGGTGGTGCGCGTACATAATGTCGTATCCCTTTTCCCATCCCCTGCATATATATAATGCATACCATATAGTAGTGTGTATAACACATGTGCGGTCTAGGTAATACATGAATATAATGCATGAATTGTTAATAAAACATTCTGAGTTATTGGAGCGACGTAATGCCGCTTCACCTCCGATTAACATTATGAATACTAACATCTTTTTCATATACCTCAATAAGGATTTAGAAACATATTTAGATGTGCTTTGACAATAGGAATGAATAACATGAACATTCCTAACTACTAAGAGTAGAATCATTTATGAAACAATATTACGTTTACGTTTCGTTACATGGAACATGCCAAAAGAAGAAATGATTTGCCTTAACATACCTCGATTTAACCTTCGAATGACTACAACGAGTCAATCCTTCCAATAAACGTCTAACCTTGGCTGCTAATAATTTCCTTCCAACGTGATGCTTTCGTAATAGCCAAAACTTTACTCCAATGGCTTCAATCTCGCGCTCAAAGATTTTTTCCATGTACTGGTATTTGGAAGCTTATGTTAACTAGGTTGATGTTATCTTAGGAATGAAAATCAATATTATATTTTTGTATTGCCTAACTAGCTGAAAAGATCAAAGTCATAAGCAATCCCTCTGTTCGTTCTTGTTCTTAGCTCCGTAGAGACTGTCTTTATTTTTCTCAATTCAACATCATTCTAAAAATGAAAACTTAAGAGTAATGAATCTTCGCTTTATTGGTCATGGGGTCCACTCAATTAAATCCTTTTTATCACTAAGTACTTTGCCACAAAAGGCCACCAATATAAGACCATTAATAAGAGTCATTTTCCCCTTCTTTGCCATGCATCCACGTATCCCTTGCACATATCATTTTGTCTCCCTCTATGATGACTTAATTAATACTTTGTACCCCACTAATTAATTCTCCATATCTTTCACTAAGTCAACATACACCCAATTACACACATAATTAATTTCTTGATCTCAATTTATTGAAATCTTGATGACTTATAAAACCTTCATATACTCAATGTCATAATCGCGCGATATAACACTTGTCCATAGCCTCTTTATGCACATACCAAATATTATTTTTGATCCCCATCATCACACTTGTTATGTCTAAAATTATTTCGGGATTTTATCCTTTAATATACTAAGCTCTTCATTTACATACGTGTATGACAAAAAATCTTCCAACGCTCTGGTCTATTTACACACGTCTAGCGATTCAAACCATGGCCCAAAAGTACGGGATGTTACATTCTTCCCCCTTTAGAAACATTGCCCTCGAATGTTGAGGTGACATATCTAGTCCATGTCATGTCGGCCGAAAACACAACCACCGCTTCGCGGGGCCATATAATATAACATACATCATCACATTAGACCTCACATGATCCACAAGCATTAACTATAATAATATAAAATAGAACTCACCTTATGCTTCCCTCGGAACCTCGGCGTTGGTATGAAATATGTAGGGATATTTGTGTTTCATATCCTCTTCCGCCTCCTATGTCATTTCTTCTACATTCTTATTCCGCCATAGAATTTTCACAAAGGCTACTTCTTTAGTCCTCAACTTGCGGACTTGTCGATCTAAGATAGCAATAGAAATTTATTCATATGATAGGTCCTCCGTGACCTTCACATTGTCAATTGGTACAATTCTGGAAGGATCTTATATACATGCTTTCAACATAGAAATATAGAAAATTGGATGAACAAACTCCAACTCAGGAGGCAGGTTTAATTCGTAAGCCACTTGGCCCATTCGTCGAATTTTGTGATATGGCCTAATGTACCTTTGATTGAGTTTTCCCCTTTTTATCAAAATCTCATTACACCCTTTATAGGAGAAATCTTCAAGAAGACCCAATAATTCACTTGGAACTCTCAGTCCCGCCGCCGCACATCTAAATATGACTCTGAGCGGTTAATAACCATTCTTGGATATGATTCACATTCTCTATGGTTTGGTGTACCACGCCAGGCCCAAATAATTCTGATTTGCCTACTTCGCACCATCTGATAGAAGATCTACATTTCCGTCCATAACCTCTTTTGAAATGATCTCCAGAAATTATCTATAAGTTGCGCACCTCGGTCAGATATAATATAAATTGGCATAAATCTCTTTTAACGTGCAACTTTTCATAGTCCTCGGCTGTGTAGGTAGTTTTGACCGCTAGGAATTGAGCTGATTTGGTCAGTCTAGCGACAATCACCCAAATAAAATCTAACTTATGATAAGAGTGAGGTAAACCCGTAGTGAAATCCATATTAATTATTTCCCATTTCCACATCTGGATCTCAATGTTCTGAGTCAAGCCGCCGAGCTTTTGGTGCTCTACTTTTACTTACTGATAATTAAGGCACTAAGCTACAAACTCCGTAATATTTCTCTTCATGTCATTCCACCAATGCATACCTTTGATATCATGATACATCTTAGTAGATCTATGGTGAATGAAATATCATGAGCAATGGACCTCTGTCATAATCTTGTCTCATAAACCTGCTATATTGGAGATACACAAATGGACCTTCTACGTGGGGTCCCTCTCCCATTATGCTCGAAGGTTGCAGTTCTCTTTTGTTAAAGATTTTTCCCGATCTTCTCTAAAAATGGGATCTTCATCATGACGTTCCCTCAGGTCAACTTCTCTCCTTCGTCCTCACATTAGTCAAGTCGTTTATGGGTGAATTGATTCTATTGTCAACTTAGCTTTGTTTACTAACTGATGTGCTAAAAACTCTTATATTTATAGTATCTCAATCATGACCATTTTATGGACAATGTCATCGAATCTAAAGTGTGTGTATCATCCTAGTTAACTCTCATTCATGGTTTGAAACTTTCTCACCACTCGTAATTATAAGCAACTTCCATTTTTTTAACTTCTTTTGATACTTGTTCACTCATTTTCTTACTTGTCGTACTCTTCTTAGTTCCAAAATATCCTAATATACATACGTAATCTCAAACATTGCTCCTGATTCCAATCCTTGACCTTACTACCCCTTAAAAGATGAGTTGTTAACTTATTCCCTCATTCATTACGTGGAAGATCCTGGAGAATTTTGCATTACGTGACATTGTCTTACTATATTCAAACCTGGTCATTATACTTTGATTCGAATTCCTTCGCTTGCCTCATGGCTAAGACTCTCTGTCAATGGCGCTTTGGGAAAAAGATTTCCTTGATCACGTTAAGCTGTAAACCTATTACTTTATCTATCTCGTAGAACCTTTGGTCAGTTCAAAATGTTCATAGACATCTGTGTTTGCCTAAAATTTTATCTTCATTATAATGTCATTATCTCTTGACATGTATCTTTAATGTCTACCATGTATCTATAGGCATTATTGGCTCATTTTCACCTGTTTAAGTGCTAATCTCGAACTTTACTCACTGTTACTTCCGTTACATACTTTCTTTGATGCATGACTGCATATGTTGTGGAACCGATGCTTCGTATGTTTAGATCCAATTCACGGTGTTACATGATCACATGACTTGTCAACCTTTCTTGTCTTATCATTATTATATCGCCCATCGACGGAGTGCTCATTCGTCTTACCTTTACATTTCCATTTCAAGTTTCCTTGGGGGGTCTCTTATCTCAAAGTATTTCTCGTACTATCTTCCCGAACATCAGAGGTTCATCAGCTTTGTCCAAAGAGTTCTTACGGTCCCTCCTCTACCATTTGTCCTTACGGTGTTCTGGGTAGAATGCCTCTGAGGGCCATAGTATGCATAAGTATCATGTCTGTGTAGAATGCCTTTGAGGGCCATAATATTCTTACATGCCATGCACAATATGGTCATACATATATATACACATATATGTGTGTGTGTGTGTGTGTGTTTGTGTGTGTGTGTAACGTCGTCTCCCATCATATCATTTCGGCCTCTGTGGGCATAATCATCTTCATATACCAGCTGATCAGGTGGTGCGCGTATATAACGTCATATCCCTTTTCCCATCCCCTACATATATATAATGCATACCATATAGTAGTGTATATAACACATGTGGGGTCTAGGGTAATACATGAATATAATGCATGAATGATAATAAAACATTCTGAGTTTATCGGAGTGACGTAATGCTGATTCACCTCCGATTAACATTATGAATTCTATCATCTTTTTCATATACCTCAATAAGGATTTAGGAACATATTTAGACATGCTTTGACAATAGGAATTAATAACATGAACATTCTTAACTACTAAGAGTAGAATCATTTATGGAACAATATTACGTTTACGTTTCGTTACATGGAACATGCCAAAAGAAGAAATGATTTGCCTTAACATACCTCGATTTAACATTCGAATGACTACAACGAGTCAATCCTTCCCATAGACGTCTAACCTTGGCTGCCAATAATTTCCTTCCAACGTGATGCTTTCGTAATAGCCAAAACTTCACTCCAATGGCTTCAATCTCGTGCTTAAAGATTTTTTCCATGTACTGGTATTTGGAAGCTTATGTTAACTAGGTGGATGTTATCTTAGGAATGAAAATCAATATTATATTTTTGTATTGCCTAACTAGCTGGAAAGATCAAAGTCATAAGCAATCCCTCTGTTCGTTCTTGTTCTTAGCTCCGTAGAGACTGTCTTTATTTTTCTCAATTCAACATCGTTCTAAAAATGAGAACTTAAGATTAATGAATCTTCACTTTATTGGTCATGGGGTCCACTCAATTAAATCCTTCTTATCACTAAGTACTTAGCCATAAAAAGCCACAACATAAGACCATTAATAAGAGTCATTTTTCCCTTCTTTGCCATGCATTCACGTATCCCTTGCCCAAATTATTTTGTCTCCCTCTATGATGACTTAATTAATACTTTATACCCCACTAATTAATTCTCCATATCTTTCACTAAGTCAACATACACTCAATTACACATATAATTAATTTCTTGATCTCAATTCACTGAAATCTTGATGACTTATAAAACCTTCATAAACTCAATGTCATAATCGCACGATATAGCAATAGTCTATAGACTTTTTATGCACATACCAAAATATTGTTTTCAATCCCCGTCATCACACTTGTTACGTCCAAAATTATTTCGGAGTTTTATCCTTTATTTACTAAGCTCTTCATTTGCATATGTGAATATGACCAAAAATCCTCCAACGCTTGGGTATATTCACACACGTCTAGCGATTTAAATCATGGCCCGAAAATACGGGATGTTACCATAACACTACTAGACAATGCATTGTATACTTTTTTTTATCAGGTACAATGCATTATATACTTTTTTTAATCAAGTACAATGCATTGTATACTTTATAAGAGAACATGAATGATCAGTTTTCTCTCATCAAAAGAAGAAACAAAAGGAATGACTATATAATCTTTAAGTACATTGGAGCAACCATATCACATTATTCAAATGCTTATGTGCAGTTGAAATCAAGGGGCAGTACTAATTAATGAAAGCTGAAACAGTTAAAAATAAATACTTTCTCAACAGTTAAACAGATAACAAATCTACTAATCCAATTGCCAGTTTGGTTAACAACTAGTAGCTCCTCTGCATTATTTTTGAATTCTTCTTATCCAAATTAAATTGCTAGTTTTCTTCAAGTGCAAATAGATGTATAGTAACTGAATGAACAGATGATATAAAACAGATGTGTACCTTTAATAATTGGAATAGACGATGGTCCCCTTTCTTGCGTAAAAATGATCAGAATTCGAACATGCTGTGTTTTACTGGGAAGGATCAACTCATGGAAAGAATAATCTCATTGCTTGTCATCTGCATCAAGTGCGGCAGTTTTAATATGGAAAGGTTTCTCTAGTCATCATTCAAATAGGCATCAGAAAATAATCTATTTTTCTGATTTATAAAACAATGGAAGCCTCAAATCCTCAAATATGTTTTAAAATGTCATACCCGTAACTGTGCTAAATCTATGGCTAAGCTTCTCGACAAGAGTTTCATTTGCTTGCCTTAAAAATTGCAAATAAACACGTCAAACAGTCCTAAAGCAGAACGCCGTAAAACCAAACAAATCCCCCAATACCTTCTTAATGAACCAATAAAAATTGTTAGAAACAGATTGCAGAAAATGTAGAAAACCGACTTCACAAACGAGTAAGAACTCTCCACTTAAGACTATTTCACCCCATAGAGTGCACCGGGAAGGATTGAATGTCATAGGGATACTAAGAAGTCTAATCAAATATCGTTTGCACTAAAACAACGTTTGATTCCTACTGTATTGAGAATTTTTCTGATTTTGATTGATTTTTTTCTGATGGGAATATGACAATCTATTTATAGATAGATGGTGTCTTTTCATGGTGCCTCTTGAGATTAAACCAATGGTTATGAATGGTGTCTTTTCATAATTTTATGAATGAATTAATTAATTAATTATGTCAAAATATATCTTAACACATAAGGAAGAACTTTCCCTTATAAACACAATAATATAGTGTTTACTCACCAATGTGAGACATTACTTAGAAATCTCCAACAATCCCCCATCATTTCCAAGCAATACTTAATAACATGATCTTATGTTTAAATAGAGGTGTCTCGCGATTGAACCCCTATATTAGTGAAATGTCTTTTAAGTAATTAGGATGTCATGGTAGATTGTGCTTTGAACTAGCGATCGTCTCTTATTACTTAATTTCAAGTCACACATAAGATACTTTATTCCCAATACATATAGAAGTTACTGACACTTTTATGGCCATGTGTCCTGTATCCTTTTCATGAGCATTAAGAAATCAAGTCTATTTGATTTCCTAAAGCGGCCTCACTTTAAGCTCATATAGGTGAACTTTTCACATACTCCATAATATAGTACACTTGTGGAAATCAATTGAATAATAGATATGAGCAACTTTATTCATATACGATCAAATGTACATATTAACCCAGGCATACCTGGAGAAATATAAAATATATCACACACATCTTTATTACATAAATATACCACTAAAGGTTCATTAAGAGCAAAAATTTGCTCATCCGACATACACATTATGGAACCAAGCACAACTTGGGATGATAAGACAAGTGCTTGCAACTACAGAATGATGTACTTGGACTCATTGAACTTAAGACTCGGGGGTTTTATTGAGTGTTAAGTCGAGGTTCCACAATTGGTAGCTAAGAGTATAGGCTTCAAACCCATCCCTTTTGTAGTTTTGGTGACTAAATCCCTCGTAAGGCCTTTTGTCAAGGGATCTTCCAGATTCTGATTTGTACGTACAAAGTCCACAGTTATAACACCATCACGAATGAGTTGTTTCACATAACTATGTCGTAAACCAATGTGCCTTGATTTACCATTATAAGCTTCATTGTATGATTTAGCCAATGTAGCCTCATTAGCACAATGAATTGAGATATATGACATGGGCTTTTCCACAAAGGCAAATCATACAAAAAAATTCTTAGTCACTCAGCTTCCTTGCTTGCAGACGCTAATGCTATAAATTCAGATGTCATAGTTAAATCTGCAATACAAGTCTGTTTCTTGGATCCCCATGAAAGTGAACCCCCACCAAGTGTGTATATCCACCCACTCGTAGAGGAATGATCAATGTTAGATATCCAACTTGCATCACAAAACCCTTCTAATACACAAGGAAATCTATCATAATGTATTCCATAGTGAATAGTTCTTCTAAGATACTTAAGTAGCCTTCGAACCGCATGTCAATGAGCATGACTTGGATTATGAGTAAAATGACTCAGTTTTCCTATAGCAAAACCAATATCAGTTCTTGTACATGTCATGGCATACATAAGACACCTAATTACCTTAGCATACTCTAATTGTTTCACAGGTTCTCCTGTATTCTTAGATAACACTACATTGTGATCAAGAGGTGTAGATGCAAATTTGCAATCAAAGTTGTTAAACTTCTTTAACAACTTTTCAATGTAATGTGACTGAGTCAAGGCCAAACCACTAGTATGTCTAGTAATTTTAATACCTAAAATCACATATGTTTCACCCATGTCTTCCATGGAGAAATTAGCAGATAAAAAACTCCTTTGTGTCCACCACTTGTTGGAGATCAGTGTCATAAACAAATGGCAACTCACTTGTTTCCAACAAACTTACTATATACACACTTATCGGAATCATTGATAAGAAATCCATTAGAAAGTACAACTTGATCAAAAATTTTATGCCATTATATGGGAGCTTGCTTAAGCCCATACAATGATTTGATCAACTTACACACTGTGTGCTCTTGACAAGGAACAACAAACCCCTCGGGTTGTTCCATATACACCTCATCATCTAATTCACCATTTAGAAATGCGGTCTTCACGTCCATTTGATGAATTACGAGACAAAAAATTGAGGCTAATGCAATCAACACCCTTATTGTTGTTGTCCTTGCAATAGGAGCATAGGTATCGAAGTAATCAATACCTAACTTTTGAGTGTAACCTTTGTCTACTAAACGAGCCTTGAACTTGTCTATAGTTCCATCTACTTTCATTTTCCTTTTGAAAATCCACTTACAACCAATGGGTTTACAACCTGGTGGTAGATCAGCCAACTTCCAAGTTCTATTACCCATAATCGAATTCATTTCATCATTAATTGCTTCTTTCTAAAAGGAAGCATCTGGAGACTTCATTGCCTCCTTAAAAGTGACAGGATCAACTTCTAAATTATAATAGAAAGGTATGTAAGTGTCAACAGAAGACTGATCCCTACTTCATTCAACGAGAAACATAAAGAAATCATCTCCAAAGTCTTTAGCTTTTCGCGCCCTTTTACTTCTTCTTGGTTCTACAACTTCCTCATTAGTTGAGTTATTATCAACTAAATCATACTCTTCCCGTAAATGAGAACTAGATGGTAACGTTGTGTCATGAGATCTAGGAATGGTACTACATCTATTTTCATCGAAAATAGCATCCCTAGACTCAATTATAGTATTAACAGAATATGAATCATTAGGTTCAATAACCTTAAATATATAGGCTTTATTGTTCATAGCATAGCCTATAAAAACACACGCAATTCCTTTCTCCCCAAGTTTCTTTCTTTTGGGCTCTGGAACTTTAACAATTGCTCTACATCCCCAGACTCTAAGATGACTTAGGTTTGGTTTTCTTTTGTTCCAGAATTCATATGGGGTAGTCTTAGTTCTCTTGTTAGGTACTTTGTTAAGAATATAACAGGTTGTATGAAAGGCTTCACCCCAATATCCATGTCCTAAACCCGACTTGGATAACATGACATTTACCATTTCCATTAGGAATCTATTTTTCATTTCGGCCACACCATTCTGTTGTGGTGTATAAGGTGTTGTAACTTGATGTACAATTCCAGTTGATTCAAAGAATGATGGATTATAATATTCCCCACCTCTATCCGATCTAAGACACTTAATAAAGGTTTCACAATGAAGTTCTACAATACTTTTAAACACTTAAAATTTTTCAAGTGCTTCACTTTTTGAATGTAACAAATATACATAACAAAATCTGAAATAGTCATCAATAAAGGTAACAAAATAACGTTTTCCGTCTGTTGTCACATTGTCACTCATGTCACATAAATCACTATGAACTAAATCAAGTAATTTCGAATCTCTTTGAACATAAGGAAATGGTAATCTAGTGATTTTAGTAAGCATACATGTTCTACATTTTATAACATTCTTGTCAATTGAAGGAATTAGAGATTGTAGAGCCATATCTTTCAACTTTCTAAAATTTACATGTCCTAAACGATAATGCCATATAGAAGAAGTATCAAGAGAGTCCAAGACATAAATAGAAGCATTCATCACTTTATTAGTGTTAATAAGGTTCAATTTAAACATACCACAATGTAAATAACCATTTCCTACAAACACCCCCCACCCTTAGAGAGTACAAAGTTTCCAGCGTCATACACTTGTTTGAACCCATATTGGTTCAAAATACTACCAGACATCATATTCTTACTAACTTTTGGAGCATGATAAACATCACTCAAAGTTAAACTTTTTCCTAAAGTAAAATCTAATATAACACTCCCTATGCCTAAAACACTAACATGAGATTTGCTTCCCATGTAGAGAAAGTTGAATCTTCCACTGGTTCATAGGTCTTGAAGTAAGACTTGTCCTTGCAAACATGTCTTGTAGCACCCGAATCATCCCACCAACCATTGTCATCTTGGACTATGTTGATTTCGGGAATCATAGCAGTGAAATTTTCGTTGCCATCTACAGCCTTTCAGTTCTTCTATCCTGAACTCGAACTACCAGGATCTTTCTTATTTGGGCAGTCACATTTCATGTGAGGACCACCACAATTCCAACAAACGGACTTCATTTTCTTGTTGTTGTCAGTTTTGTTCTTCTTGTCGTTATGCTTGTTTGATCCTAATCTTGTCCTTTTTCCTTACTGGATTGGCCTTCCTCCACAATGTGATCATGATCTTTGTTTTCTTATTTCCGGAATTCTTCTTCTACACGAAGATAGTTAGCCAATTCCTTAAGAGTAAGATCTTTTTTTATGTTTAAGGCTGTGTTTGAATTCCTTCCAAGTTAGGGGTAGTTTGTCTATTATACTAGATACAACAATAGATTCATCCATATTCATGTTATGTTGTTTGAAATTTCCAAGGAGGCGTTCAATCTCATAGAATTGCTCTATTACTGACCTTTTTTCAATCATAGAATAACTGTAAATTGGGTAGCGAAAAATTTCTTACTTGTTGCATCTTCACGCATGTACCTTGCCTCCAATTGATCCCACAGTTCTGTTGCATAAAACACGGTCTGGTAAGAATCTAACAAGGCGTCAGTCATCCCATTCAGAATATGGCCTCGACATATGTATTCATCATTCTCCCATTTTGCCCTGGTGCGCGTCTCTGCAATGGTCTCATTCTCATTTTCTTCTAGTTATGGAGTAGTCCAAACATAAGCAACGTTCAATGTGGTGAGAAGAAAATGCATCTTTTTTTGTCATCTTCGAAAATTACCACCATAAAAATTGTCCAGTTTTACAAAGTTTGATGACATCTCCCTAATACTAGCCATGAAAAAAATAGTCTTAAGATTGTTAGAAACATATTGTAGAAAATGTGGAAAACCAACTTCACAAGCGAGTACGAACTCTCTCCTTAAGACTATTTCACCCCCATAGAGTGCACCCGGAAGGATTGAATGTCTTAGGGAACTATGAAGTCTAATCAAATATCGTTTGCACTAAAACACGTTTGATTCCTACTTGTATTGAGAATTTTTCTGATTTTGATTTTCTTATGGGAATATGGTAATCTATTTATAGATAGATGGTGCCTTTTCATGGTGCCTCTTGAGATTAAACCAATGGTTAAGAATGGTGTCTTTTCATAATTTTATGAATTAATTAATTAATTAATTCTATCTAAATATATCTTAACTCATAAGGAAGAACTTTTCCTTATAAACACAATAATATAGTGTTTACTCACCAATGTGAGACATTGCTTAGAAATCTCCAACAAAAATTGCATGATTTTGTAGAATGATTCTTCTTCTGGCCAAATAACTTGCCAAGGATATCTATGGGAAAGTTATAAATAGGATTGCTCCATGTAAACAGAATCAGATGCAGTGTTATTGAACCGTGCCCAGACAAAAAACAGAGTAGAAATACTTGAAAAAAATATTACAATTATTATTCTTTGTTTTGGCAAGCATAGTACCTTTCTTTGACATCTCATGAATAAAAGTTTGACATACGACCTTTCTTTGACAGCTCATGAAAAAAGGTTTGACTAGAATAAAAAAGAGGGAAAAAATGAGTTAGAAATACGGACCCCTCGCACCCTTGTGAAACTATTAAGAAGAATTTACAGTGCCTACTTTTTCCTCAACGAAGCTCTGACACACAACCACCAAGTCTACATACACATCGGAAGCTTTTCAAAACCTTTCTCCCTCATAATAAACGAAAGAGATATTTGTCAAAAGAACTTGAGATGACTACCAACAAGAAGTATACCAATTACAAACCTATGTAGATATTGCAAACGGTTCACCCAATGACTCAGGCTCCCTACCGAACTTACCAGCAACAAAGGGGGTAACATAGGATAAAGTGGAGCTTGCGTCTATCAATGCATACACGTCATGGGAGAAAATGGATAATATACTTATGATGATATCGGGTGAAACCTCTAGATCATGTCGACCCACCAGTGCATAAATGCGATTATGATTACCGCCCGAGCTAGACGATCCACCTCTACCTCTACCTCGACCGACTGACATCTAAGATCCTTGCCTAAGATGGTGTATTGATTATGAAGATGCAACTATGAATCCAGTCGGTTGAGCCATGCTACCCCTCGCCTCTCGACGACCCGTTTTGCATAATGGGGCCGCCTATAAGAATAACATACATCCGACCCTAATGACCCTGCTCGAAATGCGCCCTACTTCACTGATCACCACATGGAAAGGGTAGACTCATTTGATTAAAATCCCTTCTATACTGAGTACCCGACACCCATGGACCCTGATCTGATCCAAAATAAGAAGATTGATCAAATACCAAGCCCGAAAATTGTGGTGGTGAACTGACCGCAAAATAAGCTGGATGCCAAGAAAATTGTGGCCTAAATCCACCTCAGCACTTACCCGAATAACCTACAAACCTTTTCCCTCTTGTGCTGGCCCCTATCACGATCTCGGTCAGCTTGTTGCCATTTCTTACGCTTCTCTAAATTATGGGTGTATGCCTAAATACGGGAAATATTCATATTCCCATGTAGAGAGGTTATAGTACACACATTAATTAGATGTGTCCCCAACTCATTCACATACCGATGTACCCAATCACTCATCTCTGTTACTATCAAGGGAGCATACCTGGCCGAAGAGTCAAACTGAAGGTTGTACTTCCGCACACTCATATTCCCCTGTTGAAGATTCAAAAACTTGTCAAGTCTAGCCCGTCATAACTTTGTTGGCAAATAGTGATGTAGGAATGCCTCTGAGAACTCTTTCCACACGAATAGTGGTGCACGCGGTCCCTTAGACCGCTCCCAAGCGTCATACCATAGGACAACAACATCCTGCAACATGTAGGATGCCAACTCTACTGTTTCAATGTCAGTAGTATGCACCATTGGCAACGTCCTGTGAACCTGGTCTATAAAGTTCTATGTGTCCTTATCTGAGTCAGATCCTGTAAATACTGGAGGATCTAGATTAATAAAATCTTGAACTTTCGCACTAACTACCCTGTTAGAAGATCCAACACCCATACCCTGACGTTGGGCTTGAGCAGCGACTAATCGAGTCACCATCAGCACTATACTCAGTATATCAAGATCCTCATCAGCGGTGTCATGTGGAGGAACTGGGGTGCTGGAGTCCCTCTGAGGTCCTCCGGAGGTGGTGGAGTCTAAGAAATCAGAGAAGGGGTCTCACTTTGGGACTCACCCAGACCTAAATCAACGGGTGGCCTTTGACTAGTACCTTCTCTCGCAACCACCTTTTTCCCTTTAGCTGACTTATTTGTCATCGTAAGCATCGCTGTAATTATGAAACAAAATGAGGATTAGGAAATGAATTCTTATAACTGGCTCTATCACACAATCTAGAACAAAAAAGAAGGGTGACCATCCTAAATGCTCCGTAGCCTCCTGAAAGTGTGGTACACAAAACAATCATAAACAAGACTTCACTAGACATGGCTTGTACATTTCCTAAGACACAATCTGCTCTGATACCAAGTTTTTCACACCCCAACCTTGGGGGTGTGGTCGACACCCGATGCCTTATTGGCCCGAGCGTACCATATCTAAATTATTACCTGAATATACAGAAGGTCTGGACCAATAAGGTCGCCATGATATAATCTGAATGAAATCAAGGAACTACATACAACCGACAATCTCAAGAAGACATATATATATATATATATATATATATATATATATATATATATATATATATAAGGGCCGACAAGGCCACCATAGAAGATTGTACAACAAAACATAGGCCGACAAGGCCATCCAAAACATCTATGGATAGGACATAGGTCTACAAGCCTCTAAGAGTTTCATAAACATCATAAGGTCGGGACAGGGCCCCACCATACCCATAGCATGTATATAAAATTATACTGACACAGAACAACAACTCTGAAACATATGGAATGCACCAACACCAACACTGAGCTGAGTAGCCTACTAAGGAGGGTCGTTAACCTGTTATAACCTACGAGCATGAAACGCAGCGCCACCGGCAAGGAAACATCAGTACGAAAAAATGTATTGGTATGTAAGGTAGATAAAACATAAATAGAGACATGGACATAAGTGGAAGACAATAGAGTCAACCTGAAACTCTAAATTGCCACTAAGGGTGTATGATATATATATATATATATCAAGTTGCTTTGTGGGCCATACCATATCATATAAGCCATTTTGTGGGGCAAACATCATCATCATATCTCATCCAACTGATTAGTGGTGTTATACATAGATATATATCGCACACTAGGTGTTGTACCTGCCAATTATAGCTCGGGTGTGAAGTCTTATCATATCCATATACATATATACATGCATGAGAGACATAATAGAACATTTTTCACCTCCGACTATCATTATGAAGCTAACATGCCATAATATGTTTCATTACCAACAGGAGAAAGATCTGATACAATGAGGAATAACCACTATGACATGAAAAGTACTCGCAAAAAGGAACAAACAAGATTCAATGACATTTAAATAGGATGACGAACATGAACATCTCTAACTTGACATGAGTAGAGTCATATTAAAGGGACATTGGTGTACGTTTTGTTTTCGTTAGATTCATGCTAAATGAAGAAAAGAGATATCCTTAACATATATTTTATTGCCTAGCCAACATAGTCCGCAACAAATTCAAGGTGTATAACGCTTCAATCTACAACAAACCGACAATAGAACCACTGTTAACTAAGGGTAAGCTAGATTACACTACATCGAGCTGCAAGCTCATCTTATGGCAATAATTAACACTCTTATATCCCCTCTCCTCCCTTCACAACACCTTTAGAACATCATCAATAACATATTCATTTTATTCTTCTTGATTTCTATCCACAAGAAGCTTAAGAACACCCAAAACAGACCAACAATCCACAATACCTTAACTATGATTTCCAATCTTAATGTCACAAATTCTTCACCCAATCAACTAGTTATGACATGAATGGAATCAAACACATGTATGAAGAGGATAATCTTACCTTAGATACAAGATTAGTATCTCTCTATAACATGAAAGGAACTTCAACTTCACAATACATCAAAGTAGGTGAATCTAGTAAGCAACACGACTTCCTGAAGGTAGATTCACGTCAAAACATTGCTCATATCCTCTTGAACAATGGAGAAACCTTTATGGAACTTCTATGGAGGTGAGGGATCAAGTTTGAATTGATGAAAATGAAAAATGAGGCCTTGATCGACTGAAAACATCAATGCACCACCTCACAACTTCGAGTTTGCGGTGGCACTTGCATCCCCAAGTCACAACTTGCTACACTACAAGTACACCACATTCTCAAGTTAGTGAACTTGCCATCCATGACCAAAATATGGCTAGCATGCGGTGGGCGTACACCAAATGCGGCTGCATTCTACCTTTCAACTGCCAACTTCGCCAAAATGCGTTTCTCTTTGATTTGTTTAGCCTTGAAACCTTACGATACTTACTTAATACTTGTTTAAAACTTTTCATAACCTTATAAGGCCATCATAACCCCTCCGAGCTTAAGTTAGCTAATACATGACTAATTCGACGTAAAAAGTACGGGGTGTAATAATAAACTTGTTATTTTGCCCTAACATTAATCAAAATTATTGATACGGTCCCGCTTCAACATCATTTTAAAATTTCAAGTGTGGTGTATTTTTTTTTCTTTCTTCTAACGGAGGATTGATAAAGGTTGACAAAATGTTTGGGCAAATGACAATCATGTGTCCTATGCCTTTTCATACCACATCGTTAAAGTTGATAAATTTGAGAGCTAATAGCAGAATAATTAAGAAATCATTCAGATTTATTAACTTTTGGGTTGAACATGAGAATTTTCAAGAAGTGGTCAAGCAAACTGGGAAGAATCCTATAGCTCTGACCCTTTTTTAATTTTCCTCATAAGTTAAAAAAATGGGTAGAGCTTTTCTAAATTGAGTAGGGATTCATATGGTGACATCTTTAAACGGATAGCTTCTCTGGAGGAGCTGGTGCAAGTGCATGAGAGTGAATTTGAACAAAATCCTATAGAGCTCAATAGATAGAGGTTGCAAAGAGTACAAGATGATTTAATTAAATTCTATGCCATTAAAGAAAAGTTTTGGAAAAAAGCAGGAATGCAGTGGTTTAAGGATGGAGATAGAAACACATGATTCTTTCATGCACATGTCAATGGAAAGAGGAAGATATTGCAATTGCAAAGAATTCAGAATCAAGCAAGAATTTGGCTGGAAACTGAGGCAGAAATAGCTCAGGAAATAATTAGATTCTTCTCAGATCAATTCAGAGAAGACACCAACATTACAGACTTTGCTATGCTGGAAAAGATTCCTAGGATGGTTATAGAGGAACAGAACCAGAAACTGTATGACATGTCATATGCTAAAGAAGTTAAGAAGGTTGTGTTTGGGTTGAATGGGGACAGTGCAGGGAGTCCTGATGGTTTCACAGAAAAGTTCTTCCAAACTTTATGGGACATTATTTCTAAAGATATGATCAAAATGGTACAATCTTTTTTTCTGTGGGAATGAACTTCCAATTAGCTTGAGCAACTTACAAGTAAAGTGTTTTTCAGAATTCTTCATGAAAGGCTAGTAAAGTTGCTACCAGAGATTATTTCACCTCAACAATCAGGATTTGTTAAAGGCAGAAGTATTGTTGAAAATATTTTACTGGTCCAGGAAATAGTAGATGATATTAGAATTAGAGAAAAGTCTGCCAATGTTATCACTAAACTTGACATGGATAAGGCTTATGATAGAGTATCATGGCTTTTTCTAACTAAAGTGTTGAAAAGAATGGGCTTTGGGGAATTTACTATTGACTTGGTGTACCGGATCATTTCTAATAATTGGTACTATGTATTGATCAATGGACAACCACATGGATTTTTCAAATCAACAAGGGGAGTGAAACAGGGAGACCCATTATCTCCCACTCTATTTATTTTAGTTGATGAGTGTTTGTCAAGAGCACTGAATGACTTGTACACTAAGGATGAGTATAAAAAATATGGAATGCCTAAATGGAGTTCATATGTCAATCACTTGGCATATGCAGATGATACTATCATTTTGATATCTACTGATAAACAATCCATGAGATTAGTAATGGAAATTCTGACTGATTATGAGAAAGTGAGTGGCCAAATGATTAATAAATTGAAAAGTGTTGTATACATGCATCACTTTACCCCACAAAGTATCAAAGAGAAGGTTTACAATGTCACTCAGATCCTACAGAAGGATTTTTTTTTTACTTATTTGGGGGTTCCAATTTATTATGGAAGGAGGCTGAATATTCACTATAAAAAGTTGATTGAAAAGATTCAAAATAAACTTAGTTCTTGGACTGGTAAGTTGATATCTATTGGGGGAGGACAACATTGATCAAACATGTTCTACAGAGTATGCCTATACATTTACTCTCAGCATGTGATCCACCTGATGGAGTTTTTGCACATATAGACAGACTATTTGAAAAGTTTGTTTTGGAACAATTCAATTAGGAATTCAAGCAAGAATTGGGAAAAATGGACAACATTGTGTCATCCACATGAAGGAGGAGGAATGAGATTCAAAATGTTACAAGATATATCCAAATCCCTCTTTGCAAAGTTGTGGTGGAATATGAGGACCAAACAGTCCCTTTGGAGGAATTTTATGAGTAACAAGTATCTGAAGACGTTTCATGCAGTGATAGCTCCTATCAAATCAGGTACATATGTGTGGAATAAAATGCTCAAGCATAGAGATGACATAGAGCATGAAATATAGTGGAAGATTCAACAAGGAAATTCCTAATTCTAGTTTGATAATTGGACAGGCTTAGGAGCATTATATCACATTACTCTATTAGATTTTGTATGTGACTCATCTATCATCCTTGTAAATGAAATAGTGAAGGACAATGGAACGAGGAGCTACTAAGAGAAATTCTACCTAATGATCTGGCAGATCATATATTGCAGAATATAAAGCCACCAGATGAGAGTACGCATGCAGTTAAGGCTTACTGCAAAGTGGATGCCAGAGGTACACTTATTGTTGGTTCAGTTTTTCATTTTCTTAGACAAAGGAATGAATCTAGTATCATTTACAAGAAAATATGGATAGAAGGATTATCAATAAAAACATCCTTGTTCCTATGGAAGTTCTAGAAATTCAAATTACCATTGATGACAAATTAAAGAAATGGGGGCATCAATTTCCTTACAGATGCAATTGGTGTCATCCTCCAAAAGTGGAGGACATTTCTTATGTATTTCTACATTCTCCAACTGCTCAAACTATTTGAAAATACTTTTGTGGGCCAGTGGGGATAAACATTGAGAATCTTCAAATTATTCAGATAATTAATTATAATTAATAAGTGGTGGAATTCGCCAGGTAGGGCACACATAAAATATGTTTATCAGGATGTCCCTGCTATTATTGTCTGGGAGCTTTGGAAAAGGATAAATACTATGAGACATGAAGGAAATGCAAATACAAAGCTCATTTATAAGGTGATGCATACTCTGATCCAATTCATGAAAGTGAGGAGGCAAAACTTTAAGTATACACCTTATAGATGGAATGTTGTGATAGAGGCTTTACAGAAGCATAACTCTAAGGTGAAGGTGACACAAGTTCTGTGGAAAATGCCAGAAAGTGGATGGATTAAGATAAATACTGATGGGGCTTCTAGGGGCAATCTTGGGAGAAGTTCATGAGCTTTCTGTATAAGGAATGAATATGGGGATGTCATTCAAGCTCAAGCTAAAGAAATGGAAGATCCTCAGAGCATTAATACAGAGGCAGAGACATTAGCAATTCTACAAGCACTCAGATTTGTGAGAGATAAACAGATGGACCAGATCAAGATTGAAACTTATTCATTATTGGTGAAAAACATCATTCATAGGACATGGGAGGTGCCTTGGAGGATTGTCATCGTGGTAGAAGAAATATGGAAGATTATGCAGGGAAAATTAGTGGCGGTTAAGCACATTTATAGGGAAGAAAATAAGTTAGCAGATCATTTAGCTAATTTAGCTCTGGATAATTGAGATATACTATTCACTTCCTTTAAAGACATGGAAATCCAAGGTAAAAGGATAATGAATAATGACTAGTTACAGATACCATATTTGAGAATCAGAAGATGCTGAGGAAAGGGGAACTGGAAAAGAAATGGAGAAGAGGAGATCCTCACATTCAAATCCTTTGGGAAGAGAATGTGAAGGATTTATTTTCTAACGGTTTGTTAATGTATGCAGGTACAACAATTGCATATGGATATACCAAAATCTAAGAAAATTACAAATGTAGCATCATGATAGAAAAAGTATCAAGTACACAATATCACACAATTTTGGATACAGGATACAGAAACACAACATTCAATCATCTCACACAGAGCATATATTAGAAGATTTTAACCCAACAAAAACTTAATTTTGATATATATCAAATAGAATTGATGGTTGTTCGATTCGTGGTATTAGCATAAAGTGATGCTTAGTCGAATGAACAAAAGTTAAATCTATCCAGTTCTATATCAAAAAGAGGAGTTAGACAACAATGGAGACGAACAAGAAACTTTACAGCACCAACACAAGAGAGGAAATGATATACAGAGATAGTGGAAGAATTAGCTTATCGGAGTATTATTCAGATGCCATGAGGTGGAAATCATCGAGTTTCACCTGAGATACTCCAAGTTAGTTCTCTTGATCAATCGAAGGTGACAGAGATCGAGGAAGAGAACGATTATCAGAGAATTTGTCGAATACCGCACTTGTCTTTCATCAAAGCAGCTGTAACTAAGAAAACACCTAAAGAGAGCAGACACAATAAGCAAGTCAAGATAACAAGAGTGGGCAAAAGTGGCGCAGATAGTTTAATATGCAGATCATTGCTACAACATCAGATGATTGGGTAAATCTGCAAGAGATAGATAGTGATAAGGAATGAGATACATAGCTCACATCATGGAAATATAATTTGGGGTTGAACCAACTCAATTTTGATGAGTTTGCCATGCCAATGACAGTGTACTGCGAACGACGAACCAAATCAATTTTGATTGAGAGATGCAACTCCGGCAAGATAAAGATTACAAAATAAACCCTAGAATTTAGGGGTCGATGTTTACGCCTATTGTCTGATTGTTTCCTTTTGTTTTTGTTTTTTCTATTTCTGCCTTTTAATTCTTTTGTGTTGAACCGCTTTTGATTATTTAATAAAAATAGTCACTAGTCGATCTATTATCCAAGTGAATTGAGAGATTGATGACGATGTCACATATCGTATTGGGACAAGGTGGATGAAATGGAGGCTCGCATCTGGAGTCTTGTGCGACAAAAATGTGCCACCAAATCTTAAAGGCAAGTTCTATAGGGTGGTGGTTAGACCGACTATGTTGTATGGGGCGGAGTGTTGGTCAGTCAATACTTCACACATACAAAAGATGAAAGATGCGGAGATGAGGATGATGAGATGGATGTGTGGGCATACAAGGAGAGATAGGATTAAAATGATAATATCCAGGACAAAGTGAGAGTGGCCTCGGTGGAGGATAAGATGTGGGAAGCGAGACTGAGATTGTTCGGGCATGCGCAGATGAGAGACACAGATACCCCAGTGTGGAGGTGTGAGAGGTTGACAATGGATAGTTTCAGGAGGGGTAGAGGTAGGCCGAAAAAGTATTGGGGAGAGGTAATTAGACGGGATATGGCGCAAGTGCAACTTACTGAGGACATGGCCTTAGATAGGGGGTTGTAGAGGAAATGGATTAGGGTAGAAAGGTAGTAGGTAGTCGAGCGTAGTCTTACTTATGCTTACAAAATGATAGTTGTAGTGTTCTTATTGTAGGTCCGATTAGCCTATCACACTTATAGGCGTAGTATTGCTTTATAGTCCCCTATAGTTTGATTTCTGCTGCTATGTGTTCTTTAGTGTACTTTGTTTATCTTATTTAGTTATGTTAGTTACTATTTTCTTTTGTTAGAATGCGCTACCATTGCGTCGATTTTGTTATCAACATGTTCATATTGTTTTAATTTCCTGTCTGAGTCTGATTGTTTCTCTTACTTTGCTTTGCTAGTGATTATGCTTTGTCTTGAGGCGAGGGTCTTCCGGAAACTGCCGTTCTACCTACCAAGGTGGAGATAAGATCTGCGTACACTTTACCCTTCTCAGACCCCACGTTGTGAATTTCATTGAATATGTTGTTGTTGTTGTAATCACTAGGCTAGTGACCTTGAATTAAAAAAACCGTTGACAAACATTACCTTCATCTTTGAAGGATTATTGGTGAGAACCCTTAATGTTCTCTTATTAATTATCATCATGATGAAAATTATCTCGTCCTTTTTCACATTCACGTTCATTTATACTATCCTGATAATTATTTAATCTTCTTTCATACTCTTAATCTATCGCTCTCACATTTCTTCTGGAAACGGAGCAGATCGAGTGAGACGAACTTAATGATTTTTTATTAAAAGAAAATCATTTTACCTTAATCATCATTAAGACTACAAAATAGAGAATATTTTCTAATATGTATTCATCAATAATAAATATAGCAAGCATTTGAAAGTATATTTACTTCTAGTGAACATAATAACCAATCGTAATTATTAATATTTCGAATGTATTATCACTTAATTTAGCAGTTATAAAGCTAAATACTTACTCATAATAAGTCTTTATGAAAATATGTATTGTCAGTCTAATGCTCATAAATTTCTTGTAATGTTCTAAGTATCATTTGCTAATGAAACGGTAATTTTCATATTATAACTTTTAAAATCTAATGAAAATACATTTAATGTTGATATCCAAAAAAATATGATAATCATCACTCCCTTAGTATGAAAGGCAGCCAACATACAATTAATTCCTGAAATTTGTATTCACAAATTAATAAAAAATTTAGTCATGTGTAAAGTCTTTTATCATAGAGAAAAATAACTTTCATACAGAGGTTAAATGAAATAGTTAATTGAGCAGCTGATTCACGGGCTATACATATATCGAACAAAATAACAAATATGCAATCTCATATTGTATACGTCATCTATAGTTTACTTGTTAAAAATAACTTTGGTATTTTATGGATAATCAAGCAATATCAAATATGAGTGATACTATTTTTTATATTGTACCACGTGCATTCAAACACATAATAGTGAATCAAGATAAGATTATTTAGCGATGGGACGTGACTGTAATTATGACTAAAGACAATCAATCTATATCAAATTTTAAAAGTCAGAAGTGAAAATTTAAAACCATCATATCTTGAATTAAAAAGTTTTTGTTATAGAAATTATCATATGGATGTATATCTTTAGGAGAAATATTATGACTAATAACTTTGAGACCAAATCAATTTTCTCCTATAAATAGAGATGTTTTCTCATTGTATTTTATCCCTCAAGAGAAATAAGAACTATTCTCTCTTTCTCAACAATATTCTTGTTCTAGATTTATTATTATTTCATAACACGTTATCAACACAAGGTTCTAAAAGTTGGAATTTGCAAAAGAGTTGTGATTGAAATACTAATGACCAAGAACAGGTTCCGCTCTTTTCTTATTTATTGTTACTCGTTTGTTTGCTTTATACGTATATACCCCTATGCACTACGATGCTAACCTACTCATCTTGTAAGTGGTTGTTCAGGGGAAAGAAGTGATAAGTTCATAGACTATGAATAACTTATACGCTAATTAAAGATTTATTATTATATATTCTCTTAAAATTGGTCTAAGCGTATAGATTAAAAGCTAATCAGCGTAAGCACATTAATTGTTGGTGCTTATCTTAAAATTGGATTGTTTGTTGATTTTTTTTCTTTGTAAATTAACAACTTTGGCTCTTAATTGGCAGTTAGGCCAACAGCCACGGTCTAATGTGCATTATATTTTATTGACGGAAATAGAAAAGATATTTGGGATACGGCTTTGGAAAAAATCTTTATATACAAAGCAGTATATTAATTTATGCTTAGAACCTCTAAAAGTATAATATTTTCATACCTTTATTTGATTACATATGTTAGAGAAAACTTCTCTACGTTATACATATGTCTCGTTTTGCTCCAGAAGTAGCAATATCTTGAAAGATGTTCTAACCTATTATAATTTGATATGCTTAAGGTACGTTTAGATGATTATGTTCCATTCTTGAAGAATAAGAAATTTTGATAAATGTTACAAATACAAATCTATTTCCTGAAGTGAATGTGGTGATAGTATATAGTAAATCTTATAAATATAGACGTGTATTTGATTGTGAAGATATCACGACTCATCTCCAGAAGAGATATAATAATATAGAAAAAATATTTTTAGTATTATATGTTTTACTCCCGAAGTAGTAAACTTAGAAATCTGCTCCCGAAGTAGCAAACTTTGAACTCTACTCCTGAAGTAGTAGAACTTGGAACTTTACTTCCGAAGTAATAGAAGTTTGAACTCTACTCCCGAAGTAGTAGAACATTGAACTCTACTCTCGAAGTAGTATAAATTTTAAATTTACTCTTGAAGTAGTAAGACCTTGAAATCTACTCCTGAAGTAGTAAGAGTTTGAAATTTACTCTCGAAGTAGTAAACCTAGAAACTTTCCGAAGCGGTCGTTAAACTTTGAAACTTTACTCCAGAAGAAGAAAGATTGGTAAAATATCTGAGAAATATTTTAAAACAATGTCTTCTTGTGTTTGAGCAAAATAATGAGCTTATATCAAGAACTTTCCTCTTGGAGAGATAGATACATACTATTCCTGTGGTATAAAAGTTATTGCACTATGTACCTATCGTACGTAGAAATATGTTGGTTAATTTTATAACAGGTGGTTGAATTCTCCCATGGAGTACCTTATGACAGATTGGTTGAGTAATTAAATTAATATTTGAATTCTTTTCTTTTATTTCTTTAGTCTCACGGACAAGAGCTTTAACTTTTGGTTACTTGACAATGCTGCAATTATTGTATGAATCAATCCAACGTTTGACATGTGCTAGCTTGAATCATAAACTTTTTCTTGAAGGAAGTGATAACTATACAGTTGTCGTTTTGACTAAAAAAATTAGATGTTAATTAGCCTCCCTGAAGAAGACGTTTAAAACACTGAAGTTTAGAATTTAACGTTTACTTTTCGTTCTTTATGAATTTACAATTGTTTTTAAATATTCATTTGGTTATTGTTTTCTTTCATAGCACAAGCAGTGTCTAATTAAATTTTCTTTCATGATACTAGCAGTGTCTAAGAAATATTTGATTGTACAAAATCAATTAAGGGCTCCAGAAGAGCTAACTATTTATCTAGAATATCATGACACTAGTAGTGTCCAAACAATATGTGATTATGGAGAATAGATTAAAGGATCCTGAAGAGCTTATATATTATTAAGTCATTCCTTCTAGATTATAGTAAACCCGAAGTTTACTAAAGTAAATGGCTATCATATTAAAGCTATAAATGATTGAAGGATTAAATATCTACAAAATTATAGTGGGTAAGAAATATGTATGTGAATGGTTATCATCTTTATTCTTCAAATTATACTACATAAATATAAGCATGATGAAATCACATGTCATGGTAAACCAGAAGTTTATTGATACAAAAATAAAATAATTAATGTCATAGTAAACCAGAAGTTTACTAAAACAAATAGCACATGATGTGATAAATCTGAAGTTTACTAGTATAAATAATTTTATTGGTCGGCATGAGCGATTTGGCCATCCCTATTCAAATATGATGTGCAGATTGAGTATTTGAAATATATTGAAGAACTAGAAGATTCTTCAAGAATTTATTTTTGTTTCTTGTTCTCATGATAAGTTGATTATACTGACTAATGTTGGGATTGAATCCCCTAAATTCTGAAAAATATAAAAGGTGAATAAGGGCTCGTTCACCTGCAATGTGAGGTCTTAAATAGATGCATTTATGAGATGGTCACATGTGCGTTTGTTGTCAACCTACAAATTGATATTTACGAAGTTGCTTGCTCAAAATAATTGAGTTGAGAGCACAATTTTCAGATTATGGAATCAAGACAAATCATCTTGATAATGTTGGTTGATATTCAAACCGGTTTAGCATTGAATTCCCTCCAGTAGATAGCTAAGTCATTGCTTATGAGAATAAAGTTTTACGTGTTGGTCTGAGATATGATATATTGCATACAACGACGTTTGTATGCTTCAAGATCAATAAATTATGATAAATTCTCCCTTCATAATTGGTTCAAGGTCAGGAACCAAATATTTTCATATAATAGTTTTTGTTGTGCGGTATATGATTAATAAATCTACCACGATGCACACAGATGAATTTCCCAAAGAAGGTGGAAATGTATGTTAGTTTTTCAAACATAAGGAGGGGTGGAGAATAAACATCTAAGAAATATGTTGTGAATTATCATCAGTATGATCCTCGTTCAAACGATAATTTAAGTCAAATGCTAGAAGTATTTGCTGACCCAACTATTTCATATTCCAGTTGCAAGATGCTCCTAAAATGTCCCTGAAGGACGGTGTTTACAACATGCGTGAAACATAGTAGACAAATCAGTTCCAAATGCAGTAATACTTGAAAATGAGAGAAGCAAATGATTAAAATGATCATAATAAGGAGGCAATGTGCTCTTGAAGAGTCTACGACATAACACTTCATAAAACCTCATACGAGGTTCATGTACCTGAAAAATGATGAAGTGATAAGATCTCAGTAAGTTATGTCTAATTGCAAACCGATACAAAATGATATCTCGTCGATGATATCTTTGATACAATATAGTGCGCAATATTGTATAATATTATGAGGATATGAATTCTACGTCTCTTAAAGCATGTTGATGTAGAAATAATTACCAAGTAGATGCATCTTGGTAAGGGTAAATTTATTGGACCTGCAGTCCTGACATTAGAAGATGTCATGTAAATTAAACACTAAATGAAAATTGTCTCAGCCTATATGGCTTACGTGACAAAATTTATATGAATTTTTTTGAAGGATTCAAAATGCCTGAAGCATATACAAGTTATTGAAAAACTTGTTTGTAATCCTTAAATGGATTAAATGAACTAAGATTGATGTACTTAAATCACCTTAATAAATATTTATTGATGAGAGGTACAAAGATGACTCTGTTTACCCTTATCCCTTTATGATATTCAAAATCATCATAATGTTGTGCAAGTTGCTGACTTGAATATTATTGGAGCTTTTGAAAAAAATTCAAAAAATAGTAGATTACCTGCTAAAAGAAGTTGAAATGAGAAAATTAGATTGGTCCTGAAGTACCATATATTTGTTCAATTGATGCATTTATTTATCTTGCTATAACTATGAGCATGATATAATTTCTTCCTTACATAGAGATACTGAAATAAGATCAATTGCATATTGTCGATTTGATGAGAGAATTTTTCCAAAATTAGGGGGAGAGAATAATGAAATAAAAAGGGAAATTTTGTGGAATAATCCATCATCGTCTCATCTTGACCACGTGATTCTATTTGTGAGCAAGAGGTCCAAAAGATTATTCACTTGCAGAAAATAGCAAATCAAATGTCAGACGCATTTACAGATTTGAAAAGGATTACCAAATCACATATCCTTGCATAGAATGTCCCAATTCGGATTGATATCCCTGTAGGCCCATCTACTAAGTGTCATAGAAAATGAGTCCAAAGCATGCCTAAAGCGTGATAGACCATTAGGTTCTAAGGATCGGAATTCTAGAAAAATAAAAATAAATGGTCAAGATGACACTAAGAAAGAATCTCATAAAAAATGCAAGATTTGATCAATCCTGAAATTCTTGAAGAAATCAATGAGCCGCAAACTCAAGAAAATGAAGAAATATCAATAAATCCAATTGATGTTAGGACTAATTTGAATCGCTTGAAAATAAATGTGGTTTGAAATGTGACAAAATACCCACAATCTTATATGAAGATAATGCAGCATTCATTGCTCAATTGAAGGGATGATTCATAAAAGGAGATAGGACAAAACACATTTCACCAAAGTTGTTCTTCACACACGAGCTCCAAAAGAATAGTGATATCAACGTGCAACAGTTCGTTCAAGTGATAATATGACTGATTTGTTCACTAAGTCTCTACCAACTGCAACTTTTAAAAAGATGGTGTACAAGATTGGAATGCGAAGACTCAAGCATTTAGACCGAAGTTCTCATCAGGAAGAGTTAATACATGTTATACTCTTTTTTCCGTATAAGATTTTGTCCCACTGAGTTTTCCTTGTAAGGTTTTTAACGAGGCAACTAAAATGTGTATTATTAGAAATGTGTACTCTTTTTCATTCACTAGAATTTTTTTCCCACTGAATTTTTTCTAGTAAGGTTTAATGAGGCATATTATCTATCAAAATAGACATCCAATGGGGAGTGTTATAGATATTATCATATATTGTGGATGTCTATCTTTAAGAGAAATATTAAGGCTAATAACTTTGGGACCAAGTCAATTTTTTCCTATAAATAGAGATGTTCCCTCATTGTATTTATCCCTCAAGAGAAATAAGAACTCTCCTCTCTTCTCTTTTTCTCAACAATATTTTTGTTCTAACTTTATTATTATTTCATAACAGTTTCTTAATATTTGTAAATTTCCATTTCATTAATTACGTTCCCAAGCCCTACTCCATTCTTTCTTCTTTATGTAAAGAATGAATATAATACATTATCTCTCAAGTTAAAGTTTTTGATTTTATAGCACTAAGGAGACCTCTCTTGCTATCATAGTTTTGTTTTATCATGGATATAAGTATGAAAATAGTATTAGGAAAACACCAACAAGAAAATTGAATTTATCAGTCCTTGATCTTCTAGTTTGCTTGTACCCAGGTGATTAGCAAGTCTTTTGTGGTTGAACTAGTCTAGAAAATAATTGCTCAAGCATATCAAATTCATTTAAATTATTATAACAATCATTGTCCGTTAGTATTGCTTCATGCTTATATCTTGAGAATTCAAGATATAATTAAGTTATGGACTATCATATGTAAGAAATAATTATATATTCCAAGAACCAAATAAAGTAATTTTTTTGAAAAAACATAAACTTTCTTGATAATGTTTCATAAAAAATGAAAAATATCAAATAAAAAATATAAATTATCATAACGTGTTTTAAAATATAAGAAATATATAACAGGAAATATAAAATAAAAATAGAAAGAGAACATAGAGATCATCTTGTAGAATTAGAAACACTACATATATAGTGTATAATTTTATTGAAGGTTACAAGATGTTAATGGGATGTAATAAATATATTCATTTACAATTCAAAATGATAGATGGATGAGTTGCTGGACATTTACAAGTTCAATGAATTCACAACAGAGTGCGTAATAAACAAAAAAAGTAATGTTGCCGCCACACTAAATCAGTCATTAAGGCTTTTTTTGTTAATAATATATATAATATAGTAATAAATTGAAGTAATAATTAAAATAAATATTACTATAAGTATTGACCATCCTAGATTCTAGGGAAAAAAAAGAGAAAAACAAAGAAGGGATCATAAAGAAAGGAATAGTAACGGGGGAGAAAAAAACGCTAAAAGCGCATTTTATTACTCCTTGAGATCTCCCGGAGTGCAGGTAAAAGTTGTTGAAATATGGCGAATGAAGAAGGCAGCAATGATGCAAGAAAAGGCTCAATCAGTCATGTGATCTTTGACATGGACGGCCTTCTTCTAGGTATCAATATGTATAACATCTCTCTTTGATTTTCCTCTCTCCTACTGTCTTTACTCTACTTTAAATTTTTTTGTGACTCAATATTCCAATAACTGGGAATGTGTTTGTGGGAATTGCCTTTAAGTAGTATCTCAAGGATTGATGTAATCTTGGTATGCCATTGTTTGCTTAAATTTCTCTTTGATTGTGATGTGTTCTGCCCTTATTTTTCTGAGGAGATAGAATCATTGTGCTAGTGGGAGTATTGATTGAAAATGAAGAGTTGAGCACTGTGACTTTTGAAAGCAGTGGCAGATTCAGGATTTATAAATATAGGGTGGGGAAGCTCATATATTGGAAAAGGCTTAAATGAACTTCTGAATAAAAATCTTCTAGGCGGAGGGGGACACTAAGTAATTCTGTGAGGGAACAACATACCTAGTGTAATCCCATAAGTGGGGTGATGAAAGAAAGCCCCTGAACTTACACAAGCAACTTGAGCCGTTAAGTGATTTGCCAAGGGTGCCAACAACTAACCATCAATCTACGGCTAGATGCCTAAAATGTCATGGAATATGGAGTGGAATTGAAGACATCACTTGAATATGCAAGGAGACACATTTATTTCGGCCTTTATGTAGGTCTTGGCCGAGACCATTTTCTTTTAGCTTGTCTTTAAATTCCTAGCTTAACTACTAGCTTCCTTAGGACATAATTAATAGGCCATGTAATAAGGTGACTAGGCCGTGTAATGACTAGGCTGTGTAAGAGGATCGGGTGACAAGTTCAAGAATCATCTAGAAGAAGAGCTTCCAAGGAGATAATTCATGAACTAACAAGTTCATGCACTTATCTACATAGAAGACATCAAGAATGGCCTAGGGAACATGAAGGGGTGGCCGAGTATTCTCCCCTTTCCATTCGGCCAAGGAACATGCTAAAGATGGAAGCTTCCAAACGTATTCCAAGGGGATGATTCATGAGTGGCCTAAGTTCATGCATTCATCTACATGAAAGATACAAAGGAATGGCCTAGAGAACCTCAAGAGTTGGCCGAACCCCATCACTTTCCATTCGGTCGAACTCCCTTTCCCATTGTGGCCGAAGTGGTTCTAGTTTTATGTCTATTGAGTTGTCTTCTAGAAGTGTCCAAATACTAGTATAAATGGGGCATGAAGTTGATGAAAATGGAGGTGGAAGATTTATGAAAAATATTTGAGTTTTACTCATTTGCTAAGTTACTCAACTTTTGTGTTGTTTATCTTAGTCGGTCCTTTTGTGGGCCATCGGTCCTTTTGTGGGTCAACCCCTTGGTGCAAGTCTAGTTAGAACTTTTGTGATCTAGCTAAACCCAAACTAAGGTTCCCCTTAGTGCAAGTTGAAGTTGGAACTTTTGTGATCCAACCAAACCCAAGCCAAGGGCCTATCCGGTTACTATCACAAGGTCATCGGCCTCCCTCACTTGGTTTGTTCTCGAGCTTGTACTTAGCAACCTCGGTCAAATCCTTGTCCAATTGGCCTACCTCACTTGGTGTTGACCCGAGCTTGCCCATAGCAACCTCGCGTCTCTATCCTTGTCTATTTCGATCGACCCACACTTGGTTTGTACCCGAGCTTGCACTTAGCAACCTCGTGTCCATTCCTTGTGCAAACAATCATATTCCTTTCACCATCATACACCATAACACTTTTCAAACATCCACACCAAATGCCATTAACCGAAACCACCCATACATATCCGTCCAACCCCGGCAACATCAAACAGTCCGCAAAACACCCCTTACCAATAACCTCACTGTTCCAGCCAGTTTCCGCCACCTTACCATCATCCAACCACCACACACCGACCACCAATACAACCCTTAACTCGTCTAGAACAACCCCACAAAACACCTTAGCCCACTTCCACCCTAAACTACCCGTGTACCCCTCCGAACACCCATTGCCCGGCAAAAACGTCCCATCCGACAACCGCCGCTCGCCCCCATTTTTGTGTCAATCCGTTTTCAACCAAACTCCGACCAACTTACCCTCACTCACCCCTCCTTATATACATCATGGGGTCTGGAAAGGGTAGAGTGTACACAGACCTTACCCCTGTCTTGATTAGGAGATAGAGAGGCTTTTCCAATAGACCCTTGGCTCAGGATAAACCAAAAGCAAAACATGTGAAAGAGGAAAAAAGAACAGTATCTATAACAAAGCAGTACGTTAAGAAAATAACAAGAGACAGTAGATAGTAACAAAGATTGGAAGATAAGAAGCTACAGGAGACATACTATGACTACTAGTAAGGAATGATAAGCGAGACGACGCTCTACTACTTACTAACCTTCTACCCTAATCCGTGTCCTCCACAACCTCCTATCTAAGGTTATGATCTCGGTGAGCTGCAACTGCGTCATGTCATGCCTAATCACCTCTCCCCAATATTTTTTCGGCCTACCTCTACCTCTTCTGAAGCCATCCATAGTCAATCTCTCACACCTCCGCACTGGGCATCCATACATCAACATACATCTCCTCTTCACAAGTAACTTTTTAAGGCATTTTCAAAATTTAGAAAATCTTTCAAAATTGCATTCTTGGAAGATGGTTGGGCACAAGTTGTCAATTATAATTGATAGGTGAACAACTCCATAATTTCTAGTCTCTTTAAGTGAGTCCGTGTGACCATTAGGACATCTCTTATACAGAGGAAGAATATTTTTCTGTATTCTATAACTACTTCTCTCTATCGGTAGACTAAGCCACTCCACATTCCACTGGAGATGGTATGATAAGTGTGTTCCTTATGAGCGTGTACATGTTTGTACGTCTATGTCTTCTGATGTAACATCACTTATTTGGCACATAAGCACTCAAGAACTAAGGCATTTCTCACCTATCAAAGAAAATACAGTGGCATTTCTTAGTTCTGTGATTATATTTTCCACTGATTAAGAGGAAACAAGTTTTCGGAAACAACCGCTCTACCGTCCGAGGTAGAGGTAAGGTCTGCGTACACTCTACCCTCCCTAGACCCCACATTGGTGGGATTTCACTGGGTATGTTGTTGTTGTTGTTTTAAGAGGAAACAAGAGTGAATTACGGATGATTGGTGGTTCTGAAAACATGTCACCATAGCAGAGAATTGCATTCTCTATGTAAGTGATATAAGTTCTTTGATTATATATTCTCCTAATTAAAAGGACTCAATAAATCAAAGAGGATCGTTGGTTCTGAAAGTATGTCACCATAGCAGAGAGTTGTGTTCTTTTTGTAAATGATATATTACTCACTGCCTGTATGATGTTATGATTTTTATTCTGTAATAAACTTCTACTGGTGTGCGTCTGTAGAGGACAAATAAGCAATAGGACAGTCGGAGAAAGTTCCTCCCACCGTGCATTGTCTTATCTTTTACGAATTCTTTTTAGAGAAGTACAATACGACAATCAACTCTTATACCTAAGACAGCTTGTCTGCTCTTTTAATATTTATAGTATTCTAGAGAAATCTAGTTCCCTTGTTCTCTCAAAGCAACTGTTAGATTAATGTTGATTTATCATAGGGGATTTTAAAGATTAGAAAAAGATGCATGGACTGGTTCATTTGATTTTTTGTGAGGTCATTTACTTTTTTATTCTAGGAGTTGTTATTTTGATTTTTTAGTGTTACCCAAGTTATATAACTTAAATAACCACAAAACACATTCACACAGCCACATCTGTTATGCCCCTTGATTATACATATGTCCTTTCACCACAGTGGACATTGCAAGGCTTATTATTTGATATAGATTTATCCCATCACGTGATACATTAAGACACGCCAGTTTGTTTTAGACAAAAAAAAAAGAGCTTCTGAGGATGGAAGCAAATAAGTAACGGGAAGGTGTGAGGGTAGATTATTAACATAGGGGATCAAATGGAGGATTGTTATTTACCAGGCCTTTCCCGTTTGTTGGATTCTATTGGAAAGAAAACGGATGAATCTTTGTGGTCAAATAGATGCTACTTGAAGACGAATCTTGGTTGACTAGCTTCTTTGTTGTTTCTCTTTTGTGTATCAGACACCGAGAAATTCTACACGGAGGTCCAGGAGATTATACTTGCTAGGTATAATAAGACTTTTGATTGGTCACTCAAGGCAAAGATGATGGGGAAGAAAGCAATAGAGGCTGCCAGGGTCTTTGTTGAAGAGACGGGAATAAGTGATTCTCTTACAGCTGAAGATTTTCTTGTAGAGAGAGAGGAAATGTTGCAGAAAATGTTTCCCACAAGCGACCTCATGCCAGGTACAATTTTAATAAGCACAAGAGATAGATTATTTTTGTTTATTCATTTCTCAAGTTTCAGGTTTTCACCCTTCCTCGGTTCTGTACATAAAGTGTATCAGACATTTGCACATGATGTAAAACTTATGGAAATCACTATTTTGTCTTGAAATGGAATAAATTTGTGGAACTTGATCAAATATTCAAATCAATTTCTTCACTTTCTATATAATCTTCTTGACTAAAGCCTTAACTGTACTATATATGATTTGCCTTTAAAAGAGAGTTCCGATTTGCATATATATAACCTCATAAATAGGCGTCCAAATTGGACTGAACCCTTTGTCAGGATATTGTTTCCTCAAAGATATGAAGTAAGACATCAATTTCTCGACAAGACCAATTTTTCTGGTTGTATGATGAAATTTAGGTCCAGAACAATCTGCGATCAGTCATACTACCTTTTACCTATTACTTTCTGTACTGGAGTATTCAACTCCCAGATATACTTTTACCTCCATGACTTGTGCAAAAAGCAATGGGGAAGTATTATTGATCTAGAAGGTGTCGAATTAAATTCTGAATGGTGTTAAATAAACATGCAGGGTCAGGAGAATTTTTTTTGTGTTATATCTGGTAATCCTTTCAATATTCAAGTAGGATTCTAAATTTCCTATTTATGAAATTTGAAAAAGAGAAGAGTGGTGGTGGTGGGTCACGTTCTCATGAATCTCTGGTGAAACAAGATCTTATCCTTCAACTTTCCAAATTTTCCCGAGGGAATAACCAGTTCTTAAGGATGAGACAGCCATATTGTGTGAACATACAAGCTGCTAATGGGGTTACAATCCTTGCTCTTTTATCTCCATTTTTGCCAGCTAATGGGGCCTAGCTTATACGGTATTTGACGAAGAACTACCAATAGAGGATAACTTTAACTGGTTCTAAAGTTTTGGACAGGCTATGCTTTACTTGAGGGAAATAGCTCTGCTTTCTTTCTTCACCCAAAATATTAGCAGGGACATGTAATATCTAGATGCAGAATAAAAGGTTCCTCCATAACATTATGCTTTATTTTGCATATTAAAGTCATAAAACTGTTCCTGGGATGGCCTAGCTGTTGAGAGCTGGAATAACAACCTCGATCAATTAATATTCGAATCTCACCGGAGGCAACCCTAGATGAAACTTCCAATTTGTCTAAGTTTTGGTGGGTAGAGTTATCCGGTACCTGTTCTTGTGGGAAGTAATAGTTACCAGATGGATTTTAGTCGAGGTGTACTGCAAGCTAGCCTCGACATAGTTGTTATCAGAAAAAGTTAACCTTGAAACTTGAGAAAAATGCCTATTTTAAGTGACTTGGAACATATGATTTCCTAGTTATCAAGGAAAACACCTTCATTACCCTCGTGGTATACTCTTCAAAGTTGGAACACCTTTTGCTGTGCACATGAGAAATGATTTTCAGAGGTTTCTTTTTGCTCCTACCATCGCATTGGTAAATGATTAGTTTGACTGTTCATTATGTGTTTAGTGCATCTTTTAACTCGTTGCGAAAAGTTCACCATTCGAGAGGTTCCTATGCATAATGTAGACAACAATGTCTGCATGGGCCAAATTTCGCAATTCAAACTTATGAAAAGGATTGAAATTAATATTTCTAGTTTGTGTGAGTAAATCTACCTATCAACTTGACAATATCTTGCAAGATTACACCATGATCATAAATCTAATTCCTTATTCTCCTTCCCTTTAAATCCTGTCCAACAACCTGTAGGATAATTATGTTTTCAAGTTCTTTGCATCCAGTAATGTTATTTTAGAACAGTTATTTATGAAGTAGAGTGGATATTAAATAAGAAGACTAGCATATACATTCTACATACTGTTCATTTCAATCTTTTGATTTCATTTGATGCAACATTGGATTAGTATACACGAATTTCCTTGCTTGTTTTAACTTTTTGTCCTGTTATAGGGGCCAGCCGCCTGATTCATCACCTTCATGAAAATGGGATACCAATTTGTGTTGCTACGGGGTATGTCATCTCTTTTAGTTTTGTTCACCAGAAAGTTTAATATTGGTGGCATAATTAGCATAGCAAGTAGACGTGTAAGAATTAACATACGCTAAAATAATGTTTAAGAAGTAAGATGCAACAAGTGAACTAATATAAATGCATTTTTCAGTACTCACACGCGACACTTTGATTTGAAAACTCAAAGACACAGTAAACTTTTTTCACTGATGCATCATATCGTTCGTGGTGATGATCCAGAAGTTAAACAAGGGAAGCCATCACCTGATATATTCCTTGCAGCTTCAAAAAGATTTGAGGTACTTCTGTGATTTCCATTTCTCTAGATTGGCATATTCTGAGAGATCCCGCAGCTATGATGCTAATCTGCTCTTGGTCATTCTTCTATTACATGAACCTCCCTTAGGATGGTCTAACTTATAATTTACCTACTAGACTTTTCAAATATGCATGTGTTTTGTTGGCTTAGTTCTTATATCAAACTTCAAATATTCTTATTCTTTAGAAATATAATTTTTGCTCTGTGATCTATTTACGGTGACACAATGATCAAACACATTAGTTATTTTTAATTGTTAGCTTCCAAATAAAAAAAGTAAAGTCAATAATTTTTGTCAGGATGTTGCATTGTTTTGCCATCTCAGAAGTTAATTTATGAATCTGACTTGCTCTTATCAATCCGATCTTCCTCCTCCACATGTTCTACAATTGTCTTGCCATCTTCAACTTAAACTAATCCAGGTGTTGCACAATACTGTAACGTATCAGCAAAAAAAAGTATAAAAAAGAACTATACACAAATATACTTTTACGTACGTGATACCCCTTGCTTTCTGTTCCCCAATGTAACCTAATTGAGTGTTAGCATCAAGGCACACAGATCCACCACATCTATCGCCTGAAGAAGATTATAGAACAATATTGAGTGTAAAAATACAACTCTTTATGTTTCTTTTCTTACCTCTACGTGAGGCAATGGCTTCATTATAATGCCATGCCTTCTCTATTTAGATTGGGATTGCTTTACTATCCCATTCTTAGTAATATAACTAATCCTAAGCTATGTCAATATTTAATTACTAGTCCTAAGCTAATTAGGCTCTACTACGCATTCTGTCTATCATCCCCCCCAAAGCTGGATGTTAGCAATGATACAACTCCAAGCTTGCTCCAGAGTCCATATAAACAAATCTTGTGTTTTTTGGGCTTGAAAAGTCATGGCTTGATCAATACGATCCTTCTCGCTATCTTCTTCTCTCATATCGTATTCAGTGCACTAACAAACTGAGTGAAGGTTGGATATGGAGCCTTGGCTAGCATAACAGTCCTCAATGTTTTGTATTTGTTTCCAAGACCTTTCGCAAAATTTATAACCTTGCTATCTTCATCTAACTGTTTGTGTATAGCAGTGAGACTATCACAAATTCCTTTGAATTCTTTATGTATTCATCTACAGATTTTTATCTCATCTTGACACTTTGAATTTGTTGCTTCAATTGAAATTCCTTATCCTTGGTAGCTTGTTGGTAATTATCCTCAAGATTCTCCCATGTTTGTTTGGTCGAAGTGTAGCTAAATAATAAGGAACATCGACTCTTCAATCATGGTTCCAGTTAGCCAACTTCTCACCAAGACGACTTTTTCTTCCCATTCTATAAACTTAGGGTTGACATTTTCTTCATCATCCTTTTCGTTTACCACAACCTTAGATGGCGGTTCCTTTACAGTAATATCACCAATCTTCAGGGGTCTGCATCCACCAGCTTATCTTGTTTCTCCAAACAAGATAGTTTGAGGATTTCAATTTTATGGGACGTATAACTATGAATTGATGGAGAAGTCCCGGTGAAATTGGGATGGAGGGAGCAACTAATACTAAGCTATGTCAATATTTAAATACTAATCCTAAGCTAATTAGGCTCAAGTACACGTTCTGTCTATCATCGCCTACCTGTGTCAGAGTTTTTTTTGACAAGAGATGTGCCGTAAAATTGTTAAGCCTAACCCATCTTGAGTCGCTGGAACTTGTATTTTCCAGACATGATGTCAGCGAAGTCCAATTCACAAGATTAATTCTGTCCCTTCCATCTCCATTCACCAATCTAGAACTTTCAAAACAGGATTCTCTCGTCTTTTATTTCCCTTTTTTCCTGGCAACTTCTATATCAGATGGAAAATTGGAAATTCCAAAAGAAATCTTCCATTGGCCATCTTAACAACCCCAAGCTTTGATGCTAGCCCCCAGCTTCTTCTGGTCCAAGATATAGTCACTTGTGTTCAACTTCATCTTCCATTGACGGAGTATTTAAAAGAACAAAAGAGGGTCCCATGTGATTTTATATGGTATAGAGTTTAAGATCTCTTTTTAGGAAGGATACTATTTTGGGATGAACTAAAATTGGAAGGTGGCTTCAATTTGAAGCAGAGAGTATATAACATCTAAACGTTCTACTACAGAAAGGCAAAATCTGCTCCCAAGATTGTACAGTAAAGAGACTACTTTTTCTGAATGTACAAACTTTCATGGCAAAAAAATGTAAGTTAAAACATATTTTGGTTACCAAGGCTGAGATAGTTGTAATTTGTAAAATTGGAATGGAGGTCCTTCAGATAATGGAAAGTAGAAGTATGGTCAGTACAATTAGTAAAGTATGAAATATCACAGATGCCTATGAGCTGTATTTTTAAGTTAAATATTGACAGGGTGGACCAGTAGATCCACAGAGGATTCTTGTATTTGAAGATGCACCCTCTGGTGTCCTTGCAGCCAAGAATGCTGGAATGTAAGTCTATCACCTAAAATTTCAATGTTTGGTGATCATTTTTTGATTTTCTTCAAGTAGAATAGCTTGAGAGAACTACATGATTGCTTTTGAATTAAGTGCCTCTTTGGTTGAGTGAAATTTCACTTCATAGTATTTTTTCATGGTTTCAAGGAGTTTACTGATCCTAACTCTCCTTGTACTTTGCATTAAATGCTTGCACGACTGCTTATCTTCTATTTTTTTTTCACTGCATGGTTTTCGTCTTAGTAGTTATTACTATGAAAATTTTGCCCTCCGACAGCAGTCTTATGTACTTGACATCCTGTGCAAAAGGTTACACTGATTGGTTTCATGAACATGTAAATAGTTTGTCTTTTATATTTCGTCTAGATATATGTCTCAACAATTTGGCACTAAGACTGTTTAGTTGATTAATCATACATGTTGTAAATCTCTTGAAGGTAACATCTAGTAATTGAGGAACAATATGATTTTGGTTTGGTTCTCCATGTCTGAACTATGTGCTCACTATGGCAAACAAGGTTACCTTCATATTGAAGGACTCTTAGAACCCTCTGTATGTCAGTTAATTTCTCTAAAATATGTTTGTAAACTTTGTTTTCCAGTTTGATCCTGATCTCATCTGGCAAGGTTTTCTTTATGTTGCACTGATGGCACTCGTTTTGTGCAGCTGCTAATTTTTGTCCATTTTCCTCATTTTGGGTGTCTGACAAGTCAATTTACTTGGTCTCGGAGAAATCCTCCTTCAGGATCTTGCTTTATTCTTCCTCCTATTTTGGGATTTTGTCTTGACTTTCAAGAATCTCTTTCAAACTTCAACATTGAAGGTGTTTCCTGGTGTTCTGTCTGATTTATATTTTTCTTCGATTCCTCCCGGGTCATCTGATAATCTAAAAGATACATATTATTATTTCGTCCTCAACTGCCTCAGTTGTTTGCTACTTTACCAGGACCCTGAATTTTCTCTGACACCCACGCAAACACCAGTGTTTTGCCTGTGATGGATAGACGATAGTCCTTGTTTGGGTCCTTACATATGCAGACCCAAATCTCTTGCTAATAGTGATCATCAGTCCTTGTAACATGGTCTCTTTTTGGTGTTTGCTCTGCTTTCTTGTTTTCCCTGATAATTTTCCTGTTTTATCCATTATGAGGCTATGCTTTTTCCTTAATTTGATTTCTTCAGGTGTGTTCAGTCTTGAATGTTAGCCGTTTTCATGAGTTTCGAACTTCCTCATTTTTGTTTGCTACTATTATTACTACGGTTTTTGGGTCCTACGAGGCATGATTAAACGCCAATAACATGCTTTAGCTACTAAAAATTCCCGAAGTTCTGTTCGTTGATGAGGGTTTCTTCTGGTAGATGTAACAACAAATGTCAAATGGGCCCTGAAGTTGCATTGTGATTTTCATTGGTATAGAAGATCACTTGGTTGTATTTTGGTCTTTTTTATCCCCGTTCGTTGCATTAATGTTGTTAAGAGAAAATGTGAAAGTAGAGTTGTCATAGGAATGCATAAAAGCTCTGATCGGGTTATCATCTACTGACTTGGGTTTTATGTTACTTCATGCAGGTCAGTGGTTATGGTTCCAGATGAAAGGTTGGATAGTTCGTATCATGAAGTCGCTGATCTGGTTTTGAGTTCTCTACTTGATTTCAACCCAGCCGATTGGGGATTGCCTCCATTTGAAAATGCACCAACCAAAGTAGAGTAAGGACCTCGATTAGTTAAGTTTGATCATGATCCGTAAGTTCCTAAACGGAGCCTATCATGAGTTCAAAATTCAGATTTTTGGGGTTTGCCTCCAGTTATTCATAGAAAATATTCAGCTTTTCTCATTATTTTAGATACTGAAGGTCCATTTATGTTGAAATGAAGAAATTGAGGATTTGTTGTATTGCAACTCATGTATTCCCGTATGACAAGTGTCCAGAAAAATATTTCTTTTGATATGGTACAGTGTACTGTAAACCCCATTCTCCCAACCCCCCACCCTGGCAGCCAAGTGGCCCTTGTCATATGGAGTTACATGTCAAAAAGTCTCAAATGTGCTCTTACCTATTTATAAATTATAACAACAATATCAACAATATACCCGGTGAAATTTCACAATGTTGGGTCTGGGGAGGGTAGAGTGTACATAGACCTTACCTTTACCCAGCTATTTCCGAGAGACCCTCGGCTCAAGATGTGTATTTCAAAAGTAATAAATGCAGTTCTGTACATTTTATAATGTCGTGTGGGTTATATGTTGAAAATCAACAAAAATTGGTTATGTAGCTCTTGGAACGGGTCAAGTCAACCTGCATAGGACAGCAGGTTGATTCATTTCAACCCATCTCGACACGTTTACCTAGAGAGATTTAGATGAAAAGAAAATGCCATTTTACCAGTACTAATTTTCCTGCATCTGAGTTCTGAAATTCTAATGAATTGCACAAGTTAATTAACTGGGAAAATAATGATTTTGGTCCCTGAATTATTGCTTCATTCTGACTTTGATTCTTGAATTATTGGATGCAGTGAATTTAACCTTCAATTAAGTGATGGGTGTGATTTTGATCCAATTATTAACTGGAGCTAACGAAAGTTATGTTCTATGAAGCCAATTATGGGTTTTCCGATAATAACCACTATCTTTAATTCCGCTGCATAAGAAAAACTAGTTTCTTAAATTAAAAATAGAGCAGAAGTATGGACATATACCGGTACCAAGTGACTGGGGTAGGCGTTCGGTTTATCGAATTGAGTATGAAAATGTCGATTAGGATATTCGGTTTTCGGATTGAAGAAATTTCAATCCAAATCTAATCCAAATAAGTTAAGATTGGATTAGATATCTTAGGTTCAGTTTTGGATTAATCGATTTGAATATTTTGAATTTTTTGATTTTGACTTTTGAGCCTTTAAGACATGCCATAACAATTAATAACCTCAATTCACTTAATAATTTACTCCTTAAAATATATAATTTTCTACATTTAACAAGGATTGAGACCACCCTGTCGCCTATTTCGTCTAATTCCATACTAGACATTTCATCTAATTCCATACTAGATTTAATAGTACAATGGGTAGGGTTGTAGGGTACTAATCTACTTACCTTTGAAAGTTGGAGTTATTGGTATGGCAAATGGAAGCGCGGATTAGCGGGTGTCCGTTTGACATAGTCATAATCTCGTCTAGTACGAATTCGAAGCCTATTGGGCACTTATAATATGAGTGGGGTTGAGTATAAGACATAAAAATTTGTAGTATTAAATTCGATATTCAATCCGAAATTTATAAATTTAAAAATAAAATTCAAATATTCAAAAAGTTTGAGTCTCGATTTGAATTTCGGGTTGGCCCAAATTATGTCCCCTACAAGTGATGCATAATTTAATCTTCCGTAGATACGAAGGTTTTGAAAAAGTCAGAGACGATAATATTTTGATGCTAAGCAGTATAGAGGGAGATGACAGCAACAGAGCAGCTAATGACAAGAAGACGAAAAATCAGAAAAGATTAAAAAATTGATCCATTATCATCTTCAACGTTGAAAACCGAGTAACTTACAATTTACACCCCTAACGTACGCACTTTTTTGTGATTTAAACTTTATCCTATTTTTTAAATAATTTATATCCTAATGTCCTTAATTCCTTTGTAAAATTATAAAAAAAAAATTAAAAATTTATTTATGAGGATAAAATAGGAAACACGAATTATTATTTTCCTAAGATAATTTTTATATTCTTCCCACCCTTTCTCGTAGGTGTACATAATTTAGGTTTTAATAATACAACTAAAAAGTATCATTAAATTGATTAATGACTTCAATGATTCTAACATGTACTCCCTCCATCCTAAATTAAGTGTCATCTTAGAAAAATCACGTTCATTAAGAAATCAATAAATATAATGTGGAGTTTACTAAACTATCCACTTATTAGATATTTTTTGAGAATTGAACAATTAAAGAGTACTATTTCTTTAATGCTAAGGCCATAGTTGAAAATATTTGTCAATTTTTGTCTTGAATTTTTAAGGTAACTTATTTTGAGACAATATTTTTTGTGGCTACGATGACACCTATTTTGAGACAGAGAGAGTACTAGCTTTGATTCTCTAATGTTTTTAGTTATTGAAATTGTAAGGAATTAATTAAAGAGTACTTATAAGCAAAAAAATATTGACGAAACTTTAATACCCTATAAGTGTTTTCATTAATTTGTGGTTGTTATTGTTATACTCTTGACTAAGCAAACTCATGTAGATACAAAAAGACAAACCATTTTCTATTTACCCACGTAAATATATTGAAAAAATGACTTTTTATGATTTTGCAAGGAATTAAAAAAATTAAGGTGTAAATCATTAAGAAGAACAGGATAAGGTGTAAATAAAAAAACGTGCATAGTTAAGTTAAGGAGTGCAAATTGCAAGAATGAAATGTCTCATACTTGTTATTTCCATGTTTTCAATTTATTTCTTCATCAATAAACAATATCTTAACTCACCAATTGATCATCGATTACTTTGATGAGCAATCAAAATGCATGAAGAGGACCAACACTCATAAGGTGTTTGATAATGGAAAGAGCTAACACCGAATACATCCATGAAGGTTTTTCCTGCTTTATATTAAAGAAATTGTTGGATATGTAAAGCACGTATGAGAATAGTAAATAACTATTACATTGATCGAAAGGATAAACAACAATGATTACAACAAGTTGTCAATATCTTAATCTTGAAATGAAACTTTAAATATGGATCTTGTATTCAGAAATACAAGAACATGAACTGCTACACTTGTGGCTTGTAGATCCGCTGAGAATCCGAACGGTTAGAGTCCTTTGAGATTCTAGTTCACACCTGAAACACTTAGCAACCAATTAGATAATCACAATACCACCGGCTGAGTCGAGAGATGGTTCTCTATCTTTAAGACAAGATTGCCCCCGTATATAGGCTTTACGGAAGTGTGGACAATAGTCTCCCAAGATGAAACAACAAACTATCAAGTGTGCAAAGCCTACATAAATGATCTCAGCGAAGAACACGAATAATGAAGATTGCTAAGAGAATGATTGCTATCAGGAAAATCTGATCTCTTTGTGGTGTTGTTAACTTATTTTTCTGTTCATGGTCATCTATAGAATTGAGCCAAAGGCCTCAATTTATAGGTGTGCAAGATGGCCTTTCAAATGCCCCATAATGACATTCAATTGCCATGTAATGGATGACATTTAACCCCCAACTAATGCAGCCAAATAATGGCTGAGTTATAGAGAAAAAACTATCATGTTAATGCTCCAAAAGCTCTCCATAATTAGCCAAACTTTTGTACTTTCATAGAGCATTCACTGCCTGGGAAGAGCCACGGCTCCAGTGGCCAAACAGACAATTAGCGTCGCGACTCTGCAAGGGGGGAGCCGCGGCGCTCCGACGCTGCGGCCCAGTCCGAGAGGCGCCACAGCCCTTCTCGGCTCCGCGGCCCTTTCCGACCCGTTCCATCTTACACCTCGCACAATCTTTCCTTAGTTTACCAAAGTGGAATACTTGTTATTCATCCAATAACCGTCCATCATTCTATGTCTCAAACATTTCACTTACGCACCAATATCTCTTTCATTAACGAAATTTACGATATTTGACACTAAGATTGCACGTGTGTGGAAATGATATTTCCGACGTACGGGGCCCAATTGTACGAGTCATAAATAATAGGATAAACTTAATTCCATATTAGTACATTTTCAACAATCCCCTCTTGAAAAGATTTTGGCGTACATACAAGGTGCCTACTTTCAGCAATCTTTCAGCGAAAAGATATTGCATCAGGAGAGGTAGCTTCCGCTTTGAACCTTCCCTAGTTGAATACCATCAGACTTACTTACTGCGCGGTGAACGTGATGTCTTGAACCGTCAGTGTTTAATGTAAGACAAGACAACGGTACCAACATAATACCTCTCATTTATTCATTTTTTCTAATTGTTCTGTCCGTTGTTGCCGTGGACACACTTGGATTCTTAAGTGCATTCATTTGAGGCGGTCTTTCCTCGCACTTAAATAGGTGATCTCCTACAAGGTATCCCGCTATACCCCACTTCACAAGTGTTAGGAATTATTAAAAGTTTCTCCAACCTTAACCTCAACCGTTTGAGGATCGTAAGGTTTGCAGGTTAACCTTTACCCACCATGCAGGGAGCACTTTCATGTCTATCGCGGGAACGACTTTGGATTTACGTTTCTTTACAGAAATCATAATTCGAAGTGCTCTTACTTCCACCGAAGCGCTCAACTGAACATTTTGCAGCTTAGTTTTTCCATTAAACCAAATTCTTGGGATCTCCAATCAGTATAGTTGGGTTACCATCGTAAAGGTTCGTATTGTTTGGGTTTTAAGCACATTCCTCTAGACAGGCAAAACTCTTGATCTTCGGGTAGTCCCTTATTTAAAGGGTCCGCTATATCCTTTGATTAGTAATCAAGGAAGTGACACCCGTGGTGATCAACTACCATACGGTCTTATGTCTCCAATAGATATGTCTAGACGCCGTCATCCATGCCCTTCATGAAGCCGACCGGCTGACCACGGTGTATATATGTTGAAAGCACGGGTTTCTCCTAATAAGGGACGTCCTCTAAGGAGTCGTGAAGTTACTCAACTTCTTTCATGCTTTGTTTAAAGCGATAAACTCCGATTCCATCATGAATCGGCCGATGTAAGTTTGCTTAGAGGATTTTCCAAGACCCACCATACACATTTACTTGTGGCTTTAGTGTTCTTAATATCTGATGTCCAGTTTGCATCACAGTGTTCTCCCAGAACCGCTGGACATCCAGAATACTATAATTCGTAGAAAAATGAATATTTCAGATATCGTCATATCCGACTTAACACCTTCTATCGATCATTTCCAGAATCACGAGTGAACCTTAGTTCAACTGATCTACTTTGTAGGCCGATACTAGGTCGGTTGTAGTGTGTACAATACATTGAACTACATGTGACCTGCGCATATCGCTCCTTGTATATGGGTGCACCATGATTCCAGTCAGTTATATGATTCATATCCATTGGTGGCTTCAACGAGACTGTCAACTATCGCACAACTGAGTTTGGAGTTGGACCAGTCCGTTAGATGTCTTAGAAATCCCAATTCCTAAGATGTCATCTGTGATACCCATATCTTTCATATCGAAACTTTGTTTCAATATGACTTCCACTTTCAGACTGTTGGTTTTCCAACTGTTGGCTTTCTAACTTCAGAGTCAATGTTTCTGTTGTCAGATTCATTGTTTATGTTTTAACTGAAACTTCTAGGACCAAATGTAAATATTTCGGGGACCAAAATGAAAGTTCAGGAAGAAGCATAACAGTCCCACAAACCAAATCTGATCCTCCACTTTCAACTCTCCGGTTAGGAAGGTTGTCTCAACATCCATGTCATGCAAGACTGCAATGGCCCTGGATGTTAAGCTATTCACAGGGGAGTACAAGTCCAAGTAGTCGAGGCCTTATACTCTTCAGTAGATCCATCTACTTTGTACTCACTTTTGAGTATCCACTTTCACAACCCAAAGGTTCTTTTCCCGGAGGAAGGTCAACCATTACACAAGTATGGTTCTATATGATGGAATCTATTTCTCCCTATAGCTTCTTTCTAAAGCAGCACTTCTGGAGATGACAATTATTTGTTAATTGTACTTGGTTCGTTCTCAACCATACAAGCTAGAAGGTCTGGAATAAGTCTTTGTCTCCTCTTTTCTCCGTCTCAGTTCAACATCTAAAATCTCTGAGTTCTGTATATCTGGAACATTAAGTTTCGGATAGTCAGTAACTTCCAAGTCCTGTAGCTCTAGAACATCTGGTTCTGGACAATCAGGCACTCGCGAGTTCTTGTTAACTTAAAGCAATTATTTCTTTTTCCTTTTCAAGGAAAGTTATCTTCAAAGAATGCAGCATTCTTTGACACTAAGAGGCAATAAGCACTACTGTTATTTACAGATCCAGTGGATATGCAATTTACAGTCTTAGGTCTAACTTGACCTGCTTCGATATTCCAACCTCTACCAAGCCACCCCACAACACAACATTTGTAGGTAGGATCATTTCCATGTTTCACACGGAGGGTTATCCTTATCTTTATGCGTAGTTCTGTTGAGAATCGCATTAGCGGTAAGGATCGCCTTGCCCCACATATTTTGGGCGTACGGCTTTGCACTTGGCTAACACCGTTAGACTGAGGTGAGTAATGAGCAGCCATTTGATGAATGATGCTTCACATTCTCCCCCTCTATCACTACGAATTCCTCAATCCGTAGGCTTAGTTGATTTTCAACTTATGCTTTGTAATGCTTATCCGCTTCAACAGCTTCATCTTTGCTATTCAACAAACAAAGGATGCAAATCGTTGTACCATCATCAATGAAGGTCACAAAGTACTAGTCTCCCCCTCTATTTTGTACAAACTTCAATACACCCATGTAGGTGTGACTAAGTTCTAGAGGAGCGGTTCTTCTTTCGCTATTCAATTTACGGAATGGATAGGTAATTTTGCCTCTTCGCCTACCTCACATTCATTTTGAGGGTTTATGTCGAGATAAGGCAACAATCTCAACTTCGTTAGCTTTTGAATGACTTTCTATTTAATGTGTCTTAATCTATGATGGCATAGATGCACGGATTACAAATATATCATTCATTTAGCTACAAACATTATGTATCATTCTTAGTTATTACAGACCTGTTGGACTAGTCTCAAACCAGCTTGACCAACATCGTCCATTAAACCAAGTTTGGGACATGTATTACCTCATTTTAGAGTGATCTCATTCCCTGAAGAACTATTGAGGACAACCTCTCCAACCCCTTCTACTTTAGAGGTGGCGTTGCTTCACATGGACAACCTCTTGCCCGTGGTTAGGGCATAACTGGATCATATGTGATCTAGATACTCTGGCCTACTCCAGTTGCTTTGGCAGACTGAGTGTCCAAATTCTTTTCTGCCTTTCTTTTGGCCTTCAGATCATTTAAGACCTGGAAATTTCGGCCCACCTCACTAGGTGTCCATTACTTTTCTGCCTTTATTCTAGCCTTCAGATCATTTAAGACCTGGAAATTCTGGCCCACTCCAGTCGCTCGTAGGCTTTGTACGATTGAGTGTCCATGTCATCCTATCAACTGAATTCTGGCCCACTCCAGTCTCCCGTAGGCTTTGTACAACTGAGTGTCCAATATCATCCTATCAAATGAAGGATCTTCTGTCAAATAGTGTGACGGGTTCAACATCTTAAGATAAGTCATTATATTTTAGTCTTCTTCCCTTGAGATTGGTGCCCAGACAATTCTTGGCGCTTGCTTAATAGTGGTAACAGTTTTCGCACAGTCAGTAGATCTATATCCTTCGTATGTGCGAACATACTTTACACACTTTTAATAATTACACCCAAAAGACCAGATCTTTTAAGTTTTATTTACAATAGTCCAATCTTTAACCAGGAATAAGGAGATTCAATATCTGATTTTAGAGTGTATGGAATATAAGTTTTTAATGAAAACATTTTCATATACCCAGCATTGATTTACACACTTTTATTCAGATATTAACAAAACACATTATTGATAAGGAAGCATAATTAACTTAGACCTTTTGGATTCTGGCCCACTTCAGTTGGACTTAGTGTCCATATCCTCCTTACTCTAATTCAGATCCTTTGTCTGGGACAGATATAGGCATTTGGCTACATGATAGAACATCATCTTAAGCCTTCTCCTCTTATCCCAGTTGACATCCTCAGCCTCTCGTGGGTGCTTGTTCCACCACCCTTTGGAGCGGTGACACCAACTTGTCCTTGATCTTTAGCCGTACTAGCATGACTATCAACAGTATCTTGAAGCTCAGCATCATATCCAGAGATCCCATATTTGACGGAAACAGATTTGTAACTATCGTCAAAGAGAGAACCAAAATTAGGACCAGATTTGAAAGCACAGTTGTTGACAGAGACATTGTTTGAACTGTTAACAGAACTGTCAACAAAACTGTTTTCAAGAAGAAAACCACAACCATATTTGGTTACACACTTATCAACCAACATCTTTCGAACACTAATACCAATCGTGTCTTCAAATTGGTACACTTAGTGCCAATCTTGTCTTAAAATTGTTGGATATGTAAAGTACGTACGGGAATAGTAAATAACTATTACAGTGATTGAAAGGATAAACAACAATGATTACAATAACAAGTTATCAATATCTTGATCTTGAAATGGAACTTTAAATATGAATCTTGTATTCAGAAATACAAGAATATGAACTGTTACACTTGTGGCTTCGAGATCCGCTGAGAATCTGAACGGTTAGAGTCCTTTGAGATTCTAGTTCACACCTGGAACACTTAGCAACCAATTAGATAATCACAACACCACCGGCTGTGTCGAGAGATGACTCTCTTTCTTTAAGACAAGATTGCCCCCGTATATAGGCTTTACGGAAGTGTGGACAATAGTCTCCCAAAATGAAACAACAAATTATCAAGTGTGCAAAGCCTACACAAATGATATCAACGAAGAACACGAATAATGAAGATTGCTAAGAGAAGGATTGCTATCAGGAAAATCTGATCTCTTTGTGGTGTTGTTAACTTATTTTTCTGTTCATGGTCATCTATAGAATTGAGCCAAAGGCCTCAATTTATAGGTGTACAAGATGGCATTTCAAATGCCCCATAATGGCATTCAATTGCCATGTAATGTATGGCATTTAACCCCCAACTAATGCAGCCAAATAATGGATGAGTTATGGAGAAAAAACTACCATGTTAATGCTCCAAAACCTCTCCATAATCAGCCAAACTTTTGGACGTCGAGCATTCACTGCCAGGGAAGAGCCGCGGCTCTGCAATATTAGAGTCGTGGCACCGCGGTTCCATTGGCCAAACAGACAATTAGCGCCGCGGCGCTGCAAGGGGGGAGTCGCGGCGCTCCGACGCTGTGGCCCAGTCCGGGAGGCACCGCGGCCCTTCTTGGCTCCGTGGCCCTTTCCGACCCGTTCTATCTTACACCTCGCACAATCCTTCCTTCGTTTACCAAAGTGGAACATTTGTTATTCATCCAATAACCGTCCATCATTCTATGTCTCAAACATTTCACTTACGTACCAATATCTCTTTCATTAACGAAATTTACGATACTTGCACTAAAATTGCACGTGTATGAAAATGATATTTCCCGCGTACGGGGCCCAATTGTTCGAGTCATAAATAATGGGATAAACTTAATTGCATATTAGTAAATTTCCAACATAAATATTATGTGTTTTCTTCAGTTTTTTCGTCGGATGGTATATTTTTAGCTTTAATTTCTGTAAATGATCCTACAATAAAAATGTATTTCAGATACTTGGAATTTGATTGCATTGATAGAGATGGTACCATAAAACTGCGTGAAGAGAACATAGACAGTAATTATATTAGGCTAAAACCATAGCGGGCTCTTTGTGGTTGACAATATTTTTCACTTAAACACGTTAAGTAAGTTTTGTTCCATTTAGACACCTCAGGTGGGATCTACTGTTCTATTTAGACACTTTTCGCTGACTTGGCAAGTTGTGTGATTTTCACACAAAAAGTGGGAAGGCTAAAATAACATTTTTTTAATTTTTTTTTAACTCATTTTATTTCCTCCATCTTTTTTTCTTCTTTCTTCTTTCTTCTTTTTCTCTTTCTTTTCCACTTAATATTCTACCATTAACAAACCTTCCACCATTGTTATATTGCTCACCAGAAAAAAATGAAGATCGTCATCATTCTCTGAGAACATCTGACATTTTTTGTACAAAATTAATAGCAATATGAATTTTAAGTTTTTTTTTTTAAAAAAGAATTTCAGCCAGAAAAAAAAAATCATCCCACGGGGTGTTAATGATCTCAAATAATAATTTTTTCATCTTTTCTCTTTCATTGACATATAACTTTAATGAAATAAATAAAAAAATATAAAAATAATTAGGTAGATGGGCCAATCGTCTTCTCCGACACTCCGACGGCTGCTCTTTTTTTTTTCTTCCTGTTCGAGCTGATAATGAGATGATATTTTAGAAAAAGTATCTGGTTTGCTTAGTGAGACTAGTATTATAATAGCATAAATCTTAAATATTTAAAAAAAGTTTTTCCGGAAAAAGCCATTCATTTTCCGGAGAAAAGTATGTGGAGTTTGTCTAGAAAATATCTTTTTTTATAATTATTTTTGAGTTTTTGCTGAAAAACACTTTTTTCCTCATAATTCATTTAACTATTATTTCGGACTCAAAATTCCAAATGTAATCAGTTAATGGCTACTTTGTCAAGTCATCAGTGAGTGTGTTACACGCTCTTTACATATTTGATTGAGTCAGCGAAAAGTGTCTAAATAAAATAATAAGGGCCCACCTGATGTGTCTAAATTAGGAGTGCTTATCGGTCGGTTTGGTTTTATATGTTATTGGTTTGGTTTATTGGTTATCAGTTTGTAAACATGCTAAACCGATAACCAAACCAATAAAATATTTATTAACGATTTTCGGTTAATCGGTTAACGTTCCTTAGCGATTCGATTTTCGATTTAATCGATAAAAAAATGCTCATCCAAATTTTTTTCTTTTCTCTTATTTTCATTTGTTCATATTATAAAATTGATACATTCAATGGATTCTAAGTAGTAAGTACATGGTCCTAATTGAATTGATAAAGAAATACTGATAGTAGCAAGATTGACAATTTTTTTTTTATATAGTTTCAATGATTTGATAGACAATTCTTCTCATCGAACTCAAAAATAAAGACTCGGATTCTTAACAATTGTCATGAACTATTAGAATTTCATTAATATGAGGCCAAGGTTCAAATTCAAAGTCTATCTTCCAATCCAATATTTGCTCTAAAAGGAAAAATAAAGCCAATATTCTATAATTAAGGATAACAAGGTAATTTTAATATAATTTTATTACATTATCGGTTTAACCATTAACTAAAACTTAAAAATCAGTAACCGAACCAATAATCCAATAAGAAAAATTATAAAACCGTTAAAAAATCGATAACTCAATAACCCGATACTAATAAATCAATAACATTTTCTTCGGTTCAGTTTATCAGTTAAACCGATTTTTGTACACCCCAAGTCTAAATAAAACAAAGCGTACTTGGGATGTTTAAGTGAAAATCTTGTCAACCACAAGGGGCCCGCGATGGGTTCAGCCATTATATTATATCAATCTCAGTTAGTGAGAGAAGTCAAATTTGCCCCTAATTAAGTTAGTCTGGGAGTTTCCGTTAATGATTGGATCTAAATCACACCCTTCACTTAATTGAAGGTTAAATTCGCCACACCAATAATTCAAGAATCAAAATTGGAACAAAGCAATAACTTAAGTATCAAAATTGCTATTATCCCTAATTAATTTGATGACATCCAAATTGAAATCGGGTTGGTCTCTAAAAATGAAATAACTTTTTTAACTTGCAATTCTTTGCTAATATTAAAACGTGCACTTCAATAGGAAATGTTACTATGTACATAACAGGTGAACTTGAAAAGAGCACATCCTTTTCTCCATGTTACTAGGTAGTGGTAATTAAACATCATGACTTCCCTCAGTATTACATGCCAAGATTGCATTGTACTCTAGTAGAAAACTGTTGTTACCCTTCAAGTGTAAGATATTAGTTAAAACAACAACAATACCCGGTGTAATCTCCATAAGTGGAGTCTGGAGATGATAGTGTGTACACACACTTTATTTCTACCTTAGGAAGTAAAAAGGTTGTTTCAGATACACCTTCGACTCAAAGAAAAACATATTAAAGCAGTACAGAAAAGAAATAGAGGAAGTGAAGAAACCACATCAAAATACTAAAGATAGCCATCACAAAGAACTCTAAAAAAGGAACCATAACTATAATAAAATATTACTATAATTGAAGTACAAGATGTAGGAAATTGTTGGGTTCAAAACACATAAGTAAGGCACAACGGAAGTTTAAAAGTTTTGTTTCTTACTTACCCCAACAATAATTTTGGTATGGTTATACAACAATGAAACTTGTAACATAAAACATTTACTTACAAGATAGTATTATCTGGAATCTTTATTTACTGTTAGGTACACACGCGATTGCCCTTCCAATTGCAAGCTTCAAGCTTCAATGTATTTCTCCTTCGGAAAGCTAGGAAATCCGGCATAGGTTCGAGAGAGTATTTGATTCTAAGGCTCTAAGGCTTAGAATGTTATTCTGAAAATTGGTGTAGAATAATGAAAGTGAATGCCTCTATTTATAGTTGAAAATTAGGACAAAAACCGGATTAGGGTTTGACCTTGGGCATGGTCCAAAATCGACGTAGAGGCGTCGCGGCCCTAGGGTATGGGCGTCGCGGTGCTCAACGTGCAGTTGCACTTCCTCGATTTAATTTCCGTGCATTCTTAAATAAAAATCCAATTTTGACTTAATTAATGTAATCATTATTCATTTAAATGTCTCGATTCCAAATCGAACATTTTAATTACTCCCTCAATACATCCTTAGATCGAAACGGACAATCGACATAGTGTGACCCTACAGGCCTTCTGATATTGACATTAATCAAATTAAGGTCTACGCAGAACTCCTAGACGGCGCCAGAAAACGAACTCAATATGTGAAGTACGTTTACGTGAATCCAGTAAACTTAACCTTTATGTGGTAAGATAAAATCCTTTCATTCACGACACACCCGATCAAGCTTAGGATTTGTCAAGTGTCTATCCAAATGGCTTAATCATTGTATCTCATCTATATTAGTCGACGACTAGACCATATTCTAAATATGTTTATTGCGTTGGCCAACGACTTAGTCAACCTAATATCACTGAGAATCCGAGTGTTCTCTCGAACATACATTCTAGGAATGAATCCTAATCTTGGCTCAACTACCACCTTCAATCCACATCGTAATGTACCAAATACAAGCCGTATCTCAACCTACAAGGCATTTGAGCTTAGGACGGGATCAAAGTACATTACTTTGTAGATAAGGTGCGTATTAACCTCAAGTCTAAGGACTTCTATCTTCCACATGTTGATCATACGTTAGACAAGTATAACAAATAATATATCAGCAGGGTATACCAATACTTCCAAAGTATCCATCTGTCCATCACGAGTAACCATTACTCGCAGCAGGTGAGACATACTACATCCTCTAAGGATGTGTTGCATACCACATGTCGACTTATCACATATCATCGATATTCCATTCTTGATGATCATTAGTCGAGGCTATTTTGAGAGTTACGCTCTATCATAAATATCTCACTCTATTAATGACAACGTAAGCTCATGGGATGCACATTAATGAATAATTACAAATAATCAAATAATAATTCAATAATTGCAAATACCAAACTATTAATCTCCATTAATAATAATATAAATGTGTATAAAGTACATTTATCCTAATACAGATTGTCTCTAGGACATAAATATACTTTCACAAGAAACAACCGATAGTCATAGAAATTGAAGAACAAGAAACTACAAGAATGATATTACGACTACTAGTCTTCTATCCTAATCCGTACCCTCCATAACCTCATTTCTAAGGTCACGTCCTCGGAAAGCTAAAGTTGTGTCATGTACTGTCTAATCACCTCCCCCCAATGCTTCTTCGACCTACTTCTACTATTTTGAAATCATTCATAGGCAACCTCTCACACCTCCGCACTGGGGCATCCATGCATCTTCTATTCACATGTTCGAACAATTTCAGTCTCGCTTCCCGCATCTAGTCCTCCAACGAGGCCACTCCTACCTTGTCTCGGATATCTTAATTTCTAATTTTATCTCTCCTAGGAAGCCCACACATCCATCTCAACATCCTCATTTACAACTTTCATCTTCTAAATGTGAGAGTTCTTAATTGATCAACACTCCGTCCCATACACTATAGTTAGTCTAACCACTCTTTAAAGCTTGCATGTACGTTTTGATGTCACATTGTTATCACACTAGGGTATTAGTGAAAGAAATAATCCCTTGATTATTTTCATTAATTGAAAGACTATTTATACAAGTTACATATTTCCATAATAGGAGAATCATATTCCTATTCTACTCCTAAAACCTTATTCTATTTGGAGATGAACTATACAATTATGGTAACTACACAATTATGGTAAGAGTACAAGACTAATTAAGGTACACTACAACTATACAAAACCTTGTACAATAAAGTTACACCAGCCATGACCATCCAATATACCAAATATATCTCATGTATATTTGGTATATTTAACACACACCCGCAATCATAGCGAGCGGTCTTCGAACGCTGAGACTGTTCCTAAAATCTTCAAAAAGGACCGAGGGAAGACCCTTTGTAAAGATGTCTGCAATTTGATATCTTGACGGGACATGACAGATGCGTACCTGACCCCGATCAACCTTTTCGCGGACAAAGTGAATGTCCATCTCGATATGCTTAGTGCGTTGGTGTTGTACCGGATTACCCGAAAGGTAGATGATATTAATATTATCGCAATAAACTAAAGTTGTCTTCTGAATGGGACAATGAAGCTCCGAAAGCAAATTACGTAACCAAATTGATTCTGAGACCACATTAGCTACCCCTCGATATTCAGCATCGGCACTTGAGCGGGATAGAGTCGACTGGCGCTTCGCAGACCAGGAGACCAAGTTGTTGCCAAGGAACATACAATACCCAGACGTAGACCGCCTGGTGTCTGGACAGCCACCCCAATTAGCATTCGTGTATGAGACAAGTGTGGATGTGGAGGAAGGATATAAATGCAAACCATAGTCCAGTGTACCCTAAATATACCGAATGATGCATTTGAGTGCATTCATGTGCTCAATCCTTGGATCATGGATGAACAAACACACCTGTTGGACAACATACGTAATATCCGGTCTTGTAAAGGTAAGATACCGAAGGGCCCCTGCAAGACTGCGATAGCGGGTCGGATCCTCGTAAGGTACGCCTGCCGCGACACTAAGCTTGGGCTTAGTATCAACTGGAGTGGAAGTGGACTTACAAGATGACATCTCAGCCCTCTCGATGATCTCGGCTGCATACTTCCGCTGAGACAAGAACAATCCATCGGAATAACGAGTGACAGCAATCCCCAAAAAGTAACTCAATGCCCCCAAGTCTTTCATAGCAAACTCGAAGCTGAGCATGGTCATGATAGACTGGCGTAAGGCATCGGAAGAGGCAGTCAAGATAATATCATCCACATATAATAGAATGTAGGCTAAGGACGAACCACGACGATAGATGAACAAGGAATTATCTGACCTGCTGTGAGTGAACCCAATAGTCAAAACATAGTCAGCAAACCTTGTATACCAGGCCCGGGGAGACTGATTAAGCCCATATAAGGACTTCTTCAATAAATAGACATGATGAGGATGATTGGGATCCCTGAATCCCAAAGGCTGATGCATATAGACTATTTCCTTGAGATCCCCATGTAGGAAAACATTTTTACATCTAACTGATGAATAGGCCATGCCTTTGAAAGAGCCAAGCTTAGCACCGTGCGATGGTATCAGGCTTGACCACCGGAATAAATGTCTCACCATAATCTATACCAACCTGCTGAGTCTTACCATCACCTACAAGTCACGCCTTATGTCGAGCAAATGAACCATCAAAATTCTCCTTATGAGCAAAAATCCACATAGACCTGATAATATTAATACCAGATGGACGGGGCACCAACTCCCACGTCTTATTATCAATAAGAGCATTATATTCATCGGTCATAGCAATTTTCCAATTCGGGTCATTTAAGGCAGACACAGGATTACGGGGTAAAGGGGATTTAGGGATATTAGAATATAAATTAAAATGTCTTTTTGGTTTAAAAACAGCCCGTTGACTACGAGTGACCGGTCGATGACTCGAGGGAGAATTGGACGGATTTTGGGAATTTGCTGGGTTCGGGACGGACTGGCCAGCAAGCAGTGGACCTGCTGGCCCAACACGGTATACTGGAAAAGTAATGCTTGGACTGTTCCGAGTGGGGTGGACTGGTCCAATTGCTGGAACTGGTCCAGTGGAAGTACTGGGATAGACAAAGGGTGACGGGTCAGTGGGACCGCTGGAGAATTTTATACAAACTAGGCACGAGAGTATTAACTTTAGCAAATGGAAATTGGGATTCATCAAAAATGACATGGCGATTAATGATGATTTTATTAGAGGATAAATCAAAGCATTTGTAGCCACGATGATTAGACGGAAAACCCAAAAACACACACGGAGTAGACCTGGCCTGAAGTTTGTTAATTGTGGTGGACGAGAATAACTGATAACATAAACACCCAAAAACCTGAATATGTGAATATGACAGAATTTTATTATATAAAATTTTAAGGGGGGAAGAATATGTCAAACATTTGGAAGGAATTATGTTAAGGAGATAGGTAGCCATTTGGAGAGCATGATGCCAAAAAGACAGGGGTACGGAAGCATGGATTAATAACGTACGGACAATGTTATTTATGGAACGAATTTTACGTTCGGCTTTCCCATTTTGTGAAGATGTATGAGGACACGAAAAATGAAAATTGATCCCTTTATTAGCACAGAATTCTCGAAACACCCCATTGTCATATTCTTTGCCATTATCATATTGAATATTTTTTATTTCGCGGTCGAATTGGGTTCTAATGAATGCTCTAAATTTTAAGATGGAAAAAACTTGAGATTTTTTCGCTATCGGAAACGTCCATAAAAACTTAGAGTAATCATCCAACAATAGAACATAATACCGATGACCCAAAGAACTAAGAACATGAGATATCCATAAGTCGCTGTGAATAATATCAAATGGCATTAGAGTATGAGATTTTGAGTCTACAAATGGTAACTTAACAATTTTACTTAGAGAACAAGACTGACAAATTGGAGTGCTATTTGTACCCTTACATGAAACAAAACTATTTTTATCTAATGATGACAAAATAGATGATCCCGGATGACCAAGACGAGCATGTCACAAGGAAGGATAAATGGCTGCAAAGGCGGATGGCAGGGCTGGACTCGATGGACCGAACTGGGTGTGATAGGATAAAGATTTCCCCTACTATCACACCTCATGAGAGGACTCCCCGTCTTGAAATCATTCACAGAGAAACCAAATGGATCAAATTCAATAGAAACATAATTGTCAGTAGTGAATTTACGAACATAGACTAAGTTTTTAATCAATTTGGGGGCGTGTAGGGTATTTTTCAAGATAAGAGGTGGATGAGGGGGAGACAATATTTTATGACCATAACCACGAATTGGAACAGAATTACCATTACGAATAATTATACCGCGAGGGTTGCTCAAATTGGAATAAGACGAGAGAGTACCTGAATCGGATGTTATGTGGGTAGTGGCACCGGTGTCCATATACCAATTCGGGTCCGGTTGAGTCAAACCAAGTGTGTGCATCATGGCCTCGATATCAGTTTGAGTGGGGCCTGCTGCGTGGTGAGCTTGCGGAGATCGAGGCCTAAGAATTCCAGAACTGAGCTATCCTGGGCCGAAGCGCTTTGGAACCGGCATTCCGGGTCGGTGGGCGAGGCGTCGAGGGTCGGGAAACCCTCGGGAAACCTTTGGAAAATGGTGTGGAGTTGGGTCGTAGGGCCACTGTCCACTAGTCCAGGCCCACGACCCAGAGGCCCAAGGCTGAGACCAGTGGGTCGGTGGCCCATTGTAAGTGGGACGGGGTCCACCGCCACTATTTTGGCCACCGTGACTGCTGCCTGAGCCGCCGCGTTTGCCCCTGCGATTTTTCCCATTATTTTTCCAGCCATTCTTGCTGCCCCCGTGAGATCGGTTTTGGTTCTAATTGGCACCAAAATTTTGAGGACTATTGGAGGAAGTCATCATGACCACGGGACTAGCATTAGTTGCCGCCTTTTTAGGCAAATCGGTTTCTTCCAAGGTAAGCATGGATCGGGCTTGATAGAACCTTGGAAGAGGATTACTTTGACGAAGGAGAGTTCCAATGCCACTATAGGCCTCGGATAGGCCAGCAACCATCTGTAAAACAAGATGATCTTCACTAACTGGCGCACCAACGTTACGGAGTTGGTCCGCCAATTCCTTCAACCTTTTGTATTATGCTAAAACGTTCGGGAAATTTTCCATGTTGACGTGGAAAAAATCATGTTCAAGGGTAACAACTCTGGAATTTTGATTATCCTGGAATATGTCACGCAGTCTATCCCATGCAGCCATCGCCGTAGCGTCTGGCTCAATAATCGTCTGCAATAGGTTGGTAGAGATAGTAGAATAAATCCATTGAAGGACGGTGGCATCAAGTGTTGTCCATAACTTAGGATCATCCTCGCGTTTAGGCACCTCCGTATCATCAGGAGCCGCGGGGATTATGTGATGGATGACTTGATGCGAACGAGCGTGAATTTTGAACAACTCGGCCCACGTCGCGTATTGGACGTTTTCTATTTCAAGAATTAGAGGGATATGATTCTTGATGTTAGAAACAACAAGGGCAGGGTGAAACATGTTCTTTGACCTAGATATAACGAAAGAACAATAGGTGATAGAGGGATTTGGAAGAGAGATTTGGAGAGCGGAAGAACAAATGGCAAACCCGAGGAGGAGGGTTCGGTCTTGGCCGAGAATAGCAACAAGAATTTGTGAGAGAATTTTTTTTTGTTTGACCTAGACTTTTGATACCATGAAAGAAATAATCTCTTGATTATTTTCATTAATTGAAAGACTATTTATACAAGTTACATATTTCCATAATAGAAGAATCATATTCCTATTCTACTCCTAAAACCTTATTCTATTTGGAGATGAACTATACAATTATGGTAACTATACAATTATGGTACGAGTACAAGACTAATTAAGGTACACTACAACTATACAAAACCTTGTACAATAATGTTACACCAACCGTGACCATCCAACCGTGACCATCCAATATACCAAATATATCTCATTTATATTTGGAATATTTAACAATTAGTTACCTATGCCTCATTTTTATGATCGATTGATGAAATTTGTGACATGTAAATAGTGCTTGTATGTTTGCCACGTTTTTAAAAATGTTTGTCGTGTCTATGTTCTTCGAGTTGTGAATAATTGTGTGAGACCAAGCCTAATCTTCTTTACTAACTCATATCACTCCCAAATCTCGACCTTTCTGTAATTAGCTGTTTGCCTCTTAGTTAGAGATGGCAGTGGATCCTGGACCCGGTGGATCCAGATCCGTTTTATAGGATATGGATCTTCAAAATTTGGACCCGACGGATCCGGATCGGACCCGGATCCATTTCTGACGGATCGAATATGGATCTGGATCTTGTATTTGAGATCCGTATCCGGTCCAGATCCGACCCATGGATCTATTTTTTATTAAATATATTCATAACCTAGAATGTAATTTTATAAGTATTTTCTTAAAATTGCTAAGCACATCCTTGCAAGTTTAATTCTCAAAACAAGTTCAATTTATCCCCGCGTTAACTCAAAAACCAAAAAATAAAGAGGTAACTTCGATAATAAAATCAATGTTATATTAGTGAATGACTAACATCTCCATAGACAAGTAGTTAAAATTATATTCACTTCATTTGTGAAGATTCCAAGCACATGCAAGTTCTGCATTGTGAAAATACTAGTCAGCATTTATCACAACTATTGTCATTGTCCAACATTTTCAATTAATAGCTCACAATCAAAATGAGACAACGAACAAAATATCTCATATGAACATTTCAAAATTGTAACACAATAAACTGTTAGCTAAGTAAAAATCGTTTGTCAGTTCAAAAAAAATCTTAGCAAGGTAAATTTTTTTACATGTGGATCCAGATCCGATCCAACTATTGAGAAGGGATTTGCGGATCGAGGCATGATCAATTACGTCGAGTTCAGAGATGAGGTTGCTCAAAACAATCCCATACATGTTGAATGTGATGCCCATGAGGAACCAAGGATTGAAAGGAGGAATGATCGAACCTTACGGTTCGATCTTTCGACGTTTGAAGGAAACTTGGACCCGGAGGAGTTTTTCGAATGACTAAGAACCATTGAAAGACTATTTGAGTTTAAACAATACGACGACCGCAAGTGCTTCAAGGTGACCATATTGAAGCTAAAATCATTTGCCCTTGTATGGTATGAGAATCTAAAGACAAGCCGGAGAAGACTCGGCAAAACCAAGATTGATTCGTGGGAGAAGTTAAAAAAACACTTGAAGATGAAGTTCTTACCATGAGAATCTGAGCAAGATCTCTACCATTAAACTCACTAAGCTTCAGCAAGGTGTTCTTAAGGTCAAAGAGTACGTCCGGGAGTTTGAAAAGGTCACAATGCTATGTGACTTGGAGGAAAAGGAAACACAACGTATTACATAATTCATAGGAGGTTTGAATGTGGCAATACAAGAGAAAGTTGAAGTATCCACTTACCACACGTTTGAGGATGTGTGTCACTTGGCACTAAAGTTTGAGAGGAAACAAAAGAAGGGTGCTCCTAGGCCCTATACCAAACCCGTTAGTATCAAAGAAAAGGGTAGTACTTCGTACTCTAACCCTTTGTATAAATAAGACAACACGGGAAAGGACAAGGGAAATAAGATAGATGTTGCCAAAGGAGTCGAAAGAGGCGGCACAAGATGTTTCAAGTGTCAAGGCCTTGTGATGCAAGAAAGGGTCCGAACTTATCTTCTCAATGCAAGTTTTTAAACGAAGGACCGAATGTGTCAAAGGTTGGTCATCGACCCATGGTTAAGGACCGAGAATGGCATGGACTTTGGGGAGGATTAGGAACCATTACTTAATTGTCTTAGGAGACAACCTTTTATTCAGCCTTTGTGTTGGTCTTGGCCGAGACCATGCCTTTATTTTATTGTCTTTAAATTCTAGACTAGTTATTAGTTGTCTTAGGACATATTAAAAGTATGTAATAACCCTTAGCTTACTTTAGGACACAATCAATGCCTTTTAAAGGAATGATGAAGTCGAGAAGGGTGACTTGGCCGAGAGTGTCAAGATGGCAAGGACAAGTGATGACTTGGCCGACAAAGTGGCAGGACAAGAGACTTCCAAGAAGGCCATTCATGAACAAACTAGAAGAAGTCAAGCTCGGCCTAGGGGATACTAAGAGTTGGCCGAGAACCACTCTCTTGTGCAAGGAATGGAAGATTCCAAACTAGTTCCAAGAAGATGAGACATTGAGACGCCAAATTCATGCACTCTTCTACTTGGGTGCCACAACAAGGGTGTGAAGGAGTTTGAGTTCATCTTTGTCTCCAATAAAAGTCAAATCCTTTCCCATTATTCTCACAATGGCCGAGAACCTTCTTGGTTCCCAAGCCAACCCGATCCCTTTTCTTTGTTCCCATTTGGCCTAGTGGTTGTGGTTTTGTGTCTTTTGGTTTGTCTTCTACAAAGGTCCATATGCTACTATCAATAGGACCTTAGGATGTTGTAGATAGACATGTTGAATATTAAGTGAAGTGTAAACTTGAGTGTTTTAAACTTTTGTGTTGATTACATCAATCGGTCCTTGTGTGGGCCACAGTTCTTGTGTGAACCACCCTCCCTTCTGTGTAAGTCTTGGTTATGACTTGTATGACCTAATCAAAACCCAAGCTTAAGGAACCCCCTTGGTTGCAAGTGAACGTTGGAACTTGTGTGATCCAACCTAACCTAAGCCTAGGGTCTATCTTAAGGTTGTTAACACCCAATTTTGTCCACGATTTTCCGATATTTATTTGCAATTTTAAATATTTTGACACCTCAAAAAATAATTTTATATATATAAGCCTTTTATTATCGTCGTCTATTTTCAATATCATTATTTATTATTATTCGCATTTTTACTATCATTTGCCTTTTAATATCCTAATCATGATTTTTACCGTAATATTCTATGTATTTCTATTTTTTGCAAAATGACACCACATTTTTATTTTTTAAATAAGCATTAAGCATTAAGCATCTCACAAATATTGTTTTTATTATTATCACATCGTTATATCTTATTTTAAATAATTTTTCATTTCTTCAAAGCAGTTTTATTAAACACCTTTTTATTTATTTTTTATTTTATTTTTTTAAACCCATAACCCATTTTATTTCCCAACCCAAAAATAATTTCTACCCAAAACAAAATCAACACATTTTCTTAAAAAACAAATAGGGCCCAGTCGACCAAACTTGACCAGGCCCAACCGAAGCACCCGTCGGCCCAGTCAAACCCAAGCCCAATACCCATTTCCCCACTTTTATCCCCTAACCCCTAAAAAGCCCCAACACCAGACCAAACACCCCCCAACCGAGACCCCCCAACAACGCCGCATCCCTACCCCAGTCACCTCACCACTGCCACCACCCTACACCGAGGTTGCCGAACCTGTCACCTCCCCTGACACCGCCGAACCCGTCACCTCACCAACACCCCCCCAAAATCCGCAACACATGCCCCAAGAAATCGCCCCAAAAATTAGATTTTGTCCCCCCCTTTTTTTTTGAAACTCGAATTCGATTTTTGTAAGGGGGGGGGATGGGGGGGGGTGAACGTTGGGGTAGATATCTATAAACCCCCCCCCCCCCCTTTGCTCACTGTTTTAGAGGTCGGTTTTTGGGGATTTTTGGTCGATTTTTAGGTCCGAAATTTAGGTTCAAGTTTTGGAAATCTGAAATCTTCTTAAAGGTTGCATTGTATTTTGTTTGTGTTGTTCTTCACTATTGGGAAGATTCTGGATTTCAAATATCCGGAATCTTCTTAAGAGTATTTGTTCTTGTTGCATGTGTTCTTCAACTTAAAGATTCCGAAAATATAGGTCGAAATTATTCGTTTTTGGTGTTGAAGAATCTGAAATTTTGCTATTTTTTTTATTGTTTTTCGGGTTCTGGGTCGGGTCACTTCCGGGTCGGGTAAAAAAATTTCAGAAACAGAATTCTTTTAAGAATTACAAATTCAGAATTCAGTGATCAAAATCCAAAAATCTGAATTCTAAACATTCTCAGCGGATTCGACGATTCAAAACAATGCCTCGGTTCGCTGTCCGGAGAAGGTCCGTAACTACATCTCCTCTCTGTTTATTTTCTGCATTTTTCTATTTATTTTGTTGTATTAATCATGTGGTAGTTTGTTCATATTGTTGTGTTCCCTAATGACTAAGTTATATTGTGTATAATAGCCTGTTTGGTTATGTTAATATGTTTTGTTGGACTTCTGATTAATGTGTTGTATTCAGTATTTGATTAGTGGAATAATGTTGTGTTCTTAAAATATCTAAGTATGATATTTGATTAACACGTTTAGTAATTGATCCAAGCAACCCCTAGTCTACTAAGTTATTGATTAGATTTATATATATTGTAATATGTTGAAATGTTGTCAACAACTTTTTAAAAAGAACTGTGATATTGATCGAGTTAAATGCCTTGTGATATTTGCTTATTTAGGGGACTTAATAAGCTAAGTATCCCATGTTAGGTATTTACTTGGGGCTTATGTGATGTGTGTTATCTCAATAATTTGTTTAGTAAATGTTGTGGTGTAAATGATTAGTAGAACGGTTTCCGTTCACTTTGAGAGTTATACACTGTAATAGTTAAGTTCTAGATGTGTTCTTGTTATAGCTTTGGTGATTTGTTGACTTATAATTTATTGTTTGATCATGTGAGTTATGTCCTCTCTGATTTTTTTTTTAAAAAAAAATACCAATATGCCTGATATGGTCCCAACATGATTTTGTGTGTAAGTTCAGCATTACTGGTCCCTTATACTCAGAATCCTATCCTTAAGAGGCCATCTATGAATTCTCCTTATCTCTCATGACTATGGGGTTGATTAGATATCTGCTATCTCATGTCTAAATAGAAAATTCCCTTGCATATTTTAGCTTAGCTTAACTGATTTTTGCATTCGGAAAATGTTGACCTGAATGGATCTTTGGTATGGATAAATGCTTTGCTCTTTGTCAAGTAGTAAATCATAGGTCTGGAATGCTTATTATATAGTGTGTCTTGGTTTCTGTTTAGTTTGTGAAGTAGCTCATGTAACATGGTCCTATTAGGAAGTAGTTGAGTGATCATGTCTAAGAATTTTCCTCCATGGTTTAGTCATAGTGTTGATGTCCAGTATGATTTTGAAATGTTATACCATTCTGAATTTTTTTTTCTCTTTGTTTGTGTTGATTGTGTCCGAAAATAAGAAAGTCTTTTGCTTCTTGTCAAGATGTGCATATATGTCCAAACTATCTACTTGTGAGCATGTGTTTGTATCTTGGTTTATAGATCTGTTTAAGAAAGCATATCTATTGTACAAGTGGTTAAGCATATGTTATGTTAGAAATGGTATAGACTTGTGTCCTTGCTGTCCAATTCCCCTCTACATGTCTAAGTATGCTAAATAATGGGTTTTGAATATGTACAAATATGAATGCTTGTTAATTAGGTTTATCACATAGTGTCTACCTTTAAATCTGAAATTATGTCTTGGGTTTGTTTTATACCCTTTGTCCGCCATTGTTTGCTTCCTAAGGCCCAATAACATATTACTCTCATGAATTATTTATTTACATTTCTTTCTTTTTTTTTTTTTTTTTTTTTTTTTTTTTTTTTGATAATCCGGGTCTCGGGGTGGCCTTAGTACCCCCATATCGCTAGTACTGCACAAGTGCGGTACTAGGCTCCGGAGGTGATGGGACCGGTCCTTCAAAGCACCCCACCACCAGGTAAATCGCGGGATATGCACACATGGTCGGTGTCGCTTGCGTCCAACGGATCAATGCTACAAGGTTGACCCCCCCACAAGCCCCATCCCTAAAGCTTGGCGGAGACCGAACCCACACTGCAACATGCCCGCGCGGCTTTTAGCGCCCAGGCTTTACCACATGTATGTGCCCCGGAGGACGATATCCTTAGGGGGGAATCGAACTTGCGACCCTAAGGCCGCAAACTTGACTCCCTGCCAGCAAGCTGACCCCTTTGGATTACATTTCTTTCTTATGTATATATTTTCAGGTTCGTTTACTAATCCTTTTTTTTTTTTTTCTTTTGTTAACATGAAATGCATCGGAAGCAACGAAGAGTCTCGGCACGAGACTCATCATGACTTTGTCAAACGAAGACTCGCATCCATATTCCTTGCATTCTCAAATCTCGGGATTTCAAAACAAATAGGGCGAGATGACATCGTCATCCGCCTTAGTTCCCTTTTTATTAGTATTCTTTAATCTTGTTATTTCTATTTTTTGGGTTGTAATAATTATTTAATGTTTGTATGGCCGTTAGGATACTTAGACAAATTTGGCTATGAATGGTTGATTAATAGGGTAGTTTAAAATTAGATATCCGTCGCTAGTTTATTTATCTCTAGGCTCGATTAGTTTAAAATTGGAAACCCGCTGCAAATTTATTTACGTTAGGCTCGTTATGCATGTTTCAAACTTTCAAAATAATTTGGTCACCCTTTATCCGCATTACTAACTATACAAAAATGAGTTTAGTTTTCTTATCCTATTAGCAACTTAAAAGACTTCCATAAAAAATCATTGTAAATCATTTGCATCTCTCCATTAATTGCCGATTATGTATTTTGTAAATGATGTCCTATGAACGTTTGCTTTATCTGAAAAATGAACTTTGTATATATTCTAAATAGTAGGCTTTTAACTTGACCCATATTTTTGAAATCATGCAATGCAAATGCATGCCTTTACCAAAATATGCATTTTTAAAAGAAAACATGCCATATAAACGCAGGTAACATTCTTGTATTTTATAATGCTTTTTATAAATAATGCACACCCTTTTACCAAAATCAATTTTACATACATTACACAAATGTATATTTTACATGTACTTTATAAATAATGCATGTTTTTTTTGAAATCCAGTTCTACATATATATAGTTTATAAAAATGCTACATAGATGTTTACATCTTTTATTTTACTACTTGCAACTTCTTTTAATCCTATACTTTTGAACATACATTTTTTAGCATAATAATTAACCTGAGTTTGACCGGATAATCGCAAGTTAGCGAATTTTAAAGGATGCCTAAACTCCTTCCCTTTAGGATAATAAAGAACCCTTACCTAGATCTTCATTAGTTTCGCAGATCATAAAATCGGAGTTACTTTGCAGCATTAGTTAATCTTTAGGTGTCCTAATTCACCATAAAATAATTAGGTAGCGACTCCTTAATCCAATCCAGGAATAACCAATATGTTGTACTCCGCTTTCATCATGCAAACTAATAAATTTGTCGATAATATGTGACATGTAATGAAACAAGCAAACAAAATTCAAACAACGAACATGACTTCGAAGAATATGAGGAAGACTCACAGCCAGAAGAATTGAAGCATTTTGAGAATAAGCTGAAGCCAAATTTAGATGAAATAGAGGCAGTAAATTTGGGAGATGCAAAGTATGTGAAGGAAATAAGAATCAGCGTCCATCTGAGCACCGCATAAAAGAAAGAACTGATGGATCTTTTGAGGCAATATATCGACGTGTTTGCTTGGTCTTATGACGATATGCCGGGTCTAAGCATATATATTGTTTCGCATAGATTACCTATTGATCCATCCTACCCTCCGGTGAAACAAAAACCAAGGAAAATCAAGCCTGATTTGAGTTTGAAGGTCAAGGAAAAAGTGTCTAAGAAATTCGATGCAAATGTCATTCGAGTCACAAGATACCCCACTTGGCTGACCAACATTGTACATGTGCCAAAGAAAGATGGAAAAATACGGGTATGCGTGGATTAGCGGGATCTCAACAAGGCTAGCCCGAATGATGATTTCCCTCTCCCAAATATTCACATACTCATTGATAACTGTGCGAAGCATGAATTACAGTCATTTGTTGATTTCTTTGTTGGTTACCACCAAATCTTGATGGACGAAGAAGACGCAGAAAAGACAGCATTCACTACACCTTGGGGAGTATACTATTACCGGGTAATGTCGTTCGGACTCAAGAACGTAGGTGCCACCTATATGAGGGCCATGACTACCATTTTCCATGATATGATCCACAAAGAAATCGAGGTCTACGTAGATGACGTTATTATCAAGTCGCGAAGGGCTTCAGATCACTTGACTGATTTGAAGAAGTTCTTTGACCGGCTGAGGCGGTATAACCTAAAATTAAATCCTGCAAAGTGTGCACTTGGTGTCCCTGCTGGAAAGCTGTTAGGTTTCATCGTGAGTAGAAAGGGTATTGAATTGGACCCCTCGAAGGTAAAATCTATTCAAGACTTGCCTCCTCCAAAGAGTCGAAAAGACGTGATGAGTTTCCTTGGTCGCCTCAACTACATCAACAGGTTCATAACGCAATCAACAGTGATATATGAGCCAATATTCAAGCTATTGAAGAAAAACGCTGCTACCAAGTGGACAGCGGATTGCTAGCAAGCTTTTGATAGAATCAAAGAGTACTTGTCTAATCCACCTGTTTTGGTGCCTCCAGAACTCGGAAGGCCTCTGTTGTTATATATGTCTGTGTTAGAAAACGCGTTTGGATGTGTTGTGGGACAACACGATGAAACAAGAAAAAGGAGCAAGATATATATTACTTGAGCAAGAAGTTCACACCTTATGAAGCTCGGTATACTTTACTAGAACGCACTTGTTGTGCCTTGACATGGATTGCACACCCTTTTCCCAAAATCAATTTTACATACATTACACAAATGCATATTTTACATGTACTTTATAAATAATGCATGCTTTTTTCGAAATCCAGTTCTACATATATATAGTTTATAAAAATGCTACATAGATGTTTACATCTTTTATTTTACTACTTGCAACTTCTTTTAATCCTATACTTTTGAACATATATTTTTAGCATAATAATTAACCTAAGTTTGACCGGATAACCGCAAGTTAGCAGATCTTAAAGGATGCCTAAACTCCTTCCTTTAGGATAATAAAGAACCCTTACCCGGAACCTCATTAGTTTCGCAGACCATAAAATTAGAGTTACTTTGCAGCATTAGTTAATCTTTAGGTGTCCTAATTCACCGTAAAATAATTAGGTGGCGACTCCTTAATCCAATCCAAGAATAACCAATATGTTGTACTCCGCTTTGACCATGTTAAAAATGGGTGCGACAAAGGTTTCCGGCTACCCTTGGTTTGTATTCGGGCTTGTACTTAGCAACCCCGATCAAGTCCTTGTGAAATTGGTCACCTTCATCTTGGTGTCGACTCGGGCATTAAAACCCATTTGTCCATATCATTGACATATCGACCGCACCTCACTTAAACTACATCGACCAAACACTTCACTAAATCAAACATCTTACACTTGGGTGTGTACTCGGACTTGAACCTTGCATTCCGTGTTCATCCCTCATCCAAACCACTTTAATCCTTTCACCACCATGTTCGAAAACACTTCCAAAAAAACCTACCCTCAAAGTCACCAACTGAAACCATATGTATCCAATCGTCTAAGCCATACAACAACAAACAGTCCACCAAAACCAACCTTGCCGAGACTTCACTATTTTGGTTCATTTCCGTGGCCTTGCCACCACTAAACCACCAAGTCTCGATCATCAACCTAACCCTGAACACACCCGTGACAACTCTACAAAACTCCTAAGCCTGATTCCAAACACAACTATCCGAAAAAACCACCAAACACCCCACTGCCCGGCCAAGCTGAGAACCCGAGACCCCCTACTGCGGCATCCATTTTCAAGTCAACCCGAATATAAACAAGACCCAACCCAATTACCATCCAACACCCCTCCTTACTTGCATCACCTTGGACACTTTGCAAGAGAGTGCCCCAACCCGAGAGTCATGACACTAGAGGAGAACCAAGAATATAGAGACGCCTTTGTCGTGGAAGAACCCGAGGTGGAAGAAATTCAAGAGGAGGCCGAGACCTTTGAGGAAGATGGTGTGAGCCTAGTTCTCCAACATGTATTGATTATGCAACTAGGAGAACTTAAAGAATCATAAAGGGAACAAACCTTCTACACCCGATGCAAGGTGAATGACCGAGTGTGTAGCATGATTGTTGATGGAGGAAGTTGTGATAACATGGCTTCCATTGAGATGGTAAACAAATTGCAATTTCCGACCCTTGTCCATCCCAAACCCTACAATCTTCGATGGGTGAACAAGGCAAATGGGCTAAGAGTGGCCAACCAAGTCCTTGTTAGTTTCCAAATTGAAGGATATGAAAAAGAAATATGATGTGATATCCTACCCATGTATGCATGTCATATCTTATTAGGGAGAATGTGGCAATATGACTGAAGGACCATACATGATGGAGAGGAAAACACCTAATCCTTCCACAAAGATGGCAAAGATTTTCGGTTGATACCACCTAGAAAGGTAAGTGAAATGAAGATTCAAAACACATAAAGGCGTCAAACCGAATCCGAAGCTCACGTACTTGAGGTGCGAAAAGAAGAAGAAGGGCCAAAGAAGAGGAGACCTATGGAGATATTGGTGTGTGAAGGAAAGGAAAGTCGTATGGAAGACATGTAGGAGAATAAAGGAGCAAAACAAGGTTGGACCCTCTTCACTAATCCATTGTATGATCAAATAAATGTGGAAGAAAAAGCCGACTCAAAGGGAACCTTAGAGGTTTCGGAGCTTGCACTACCGAGTGGTCCAACAATCGGACCACCTCCAACAAATGATGTTGTTCGTGCACTTTAGATGGTTCCCGAAAGATGTGACCTATCTATGATAATAACCCGAAGGGGACATTCGAGTTGATTGTCCAAGGAGACCTTTGTTCATGCACGGTACCGATTGTGTTAGTGCCTAGGAAAAATGAAACTTGCTGCATATGTGCCAATGGTCATACGGTTCTCAACTTTGATTTGAGTTACAAACCACTAATACCGAGAGTAGTTGGCTATTGGGGTGACTTGAAAAGAGCTAAGTTTGTTCCTAAGATAGTTTTGAAAGATGGCTCCCAACCAAGGAAGACTCGAGAAGGGATTGAATGAGAATGAGTCGGCAAGGTGCAACATGGAGTGCGCAGATGGCTTGAAGGATCATTCAAAGCATGTGATGGACTAAGCTACTCCATAAGCATCATACCAAGGGAATGGCTGATCTGAGGGTGTAAGGACCTTTGCCTTAAATCATCCGAGGTGAACTAAGGTCAGCTCAAGATTCCAAGTGCTATCCGGGACTGTGGTTTGTTGCCCCATACCCTCGTTAATCCGAGATTGTGAGTATGTTGCTATCCCTATCATGGCCATGAAAGAACTCTTTTGGGTAGAGCATGAGGTTGATGCCACACTAAGATAAAAGCAAGAACCCGTAAGTCACTATGATGAGAAATTAAAGGGTGCACATCTTACACTTTGACGTATGACTCGTAGAGCAAGTGGGAGGAGTACTTGAGGGATAGTCCTTTCAAGTTATTGGACAAATTTTGAGAAAGAGCATGAAAGAAGCAAGGTCCGGACAAAGGCATAGGTACAACGTGGTATGATAATGAAGTGTCCTCTTCCTTGAACCGTGAGAATTTGAGGACAAATTCTTTCGAAGAAGGGGAGATTGATAAAAAGGGTCCCAGACTTGGTTCCTCAACTCAGGTTAAGAAGTGACGTCCCGAGAGTGCCAATAGTTAGCCTTCAATATACGGCTAAGGGCCTAGAATTGTATGGGATATGGAGCGGATTAGGAGACAATACTTGATTGCCAATTAGTCGGCCTTAGTGTTGGTCTTGGCCGAGACCATGCTTTTAATTTGTTGTCTTTAATTTCTTAGATTAATTACTAGTTTACTTAGGACACCATTAAATCCATGTATAACCTCTAGATTCCCTTAGGACACACTCGATGTACTATGTAAGAAGGGTGACTAGGCCGAAGGGGTTTCATCCAAATGGTGACTTGACCGAGGATTGAACAAGGTAGCAAAGGCAAATGCATCATATAGAAGGTGTGGTATTCAAGAGGATAATTCATGCATGAACTTCCTTAATTGGAGGACATCAAGATGAACTTGAAGAAGTCGAAGAGTTGGTCGAACCACTCCCCTAACCGATCGGCCAAAGATGCATGCCAAAGGGAGATAATTCTCAACACTCTCCAAGAAGTTCATTTAAGAGTTAACTAGTTCATATGTGAAAGCCACCAAGAAAGGTTCTAGAACACATGGCAGATCAATATTCATCCCCCTCAGCCAAAGATCCCTTCCCCTCCCCCGTTCACACTTTGGGCGAATGACTTGTGTTTGTGTCCCTTGTGTTTCCCTTCTAAAATGATCATTTACTACTATAAATAGGACCATTAGGACATTGTAATGGGGAAGTTGTTGATGATATATAAAAAGTGAGTTTTACTTAAAAGCTAAGGTATTCATCCCGGGGTTGTATACATTAGTTGGTCCTCCGGGAGGGCCATGTATCTTGTGTTATCTTTTAAGGTTCCGGTCACCCTCACTTGGTTAGTATTGAGCATTGTAGTCAGCAACCTCAATCTAATCCTTGTCCAATTGACCAAACGCATCTTGGTGTCGACTCGAGCAATAAATCCCTCGTGTCAATATCCTTGCCATATTCGACCGTATAACACTTAGTGTGTACTCGGGTTTGCACCTAGCATCCTGTGTCCATTCCTCGTCCAAGTTACTTGTTTCCTTGCTCCACTATACACCACACCATCCCTCCAACCTACATTCAAAGGGCCATTTCCCGAGTCCACCCGCATCCCCACGCAAACACAACTAACATTTCCAATATCCCCACCAAGTTCCCCTTATTGGATCTCATTGTCCCAGTTTATCTCCGAGACCTTACCACCACTAAGCCACCAAAGTCCTGCCACCACAAACTACCGCAACACCCCCGTGTCATCCCTATACAACTACAAAACCCACTTCTTCCTAAAACTATCCAAAACAGTCACCAAACTCCACCTTACCGGTAGAATCTGATAAACCCGAGACCTCACTATTTCAGAATTATTCCATCATCTCACCACCATTCAACCACCAAACCCCGAGAACCATCCCCACCTTCAACACACCAATAACATCCTCATAAAACGTCTAACCCTAACTCCCCATGATTCCACCCAAAACAGCCTCCTAATACCCACTGCCCGACAATAACCGATAAACCGAGAACCTCACTTTCTTATCTATTTTTTGGGTCGACCCGAATATAACCAAGACCCGACCCACTTATAGACTTTTACCCTTCCTTATATACATCACCTATTAGGTATCACCTTGATAGAAGGGTTCCTAATCTGCACTATTCTCTGAATATTAGTAAACACGTGATATATAACCCTTCCTATAGATCTGTTCTCTCCATGCTTGATGCTATTCCTCTTTTTCCATAATTCCTAGATAATTATAGCTGGAATAGATTTAAATATCTGTTTGAGTCTCCATGTAATAGGTGTTGTCCACTATTTAACAATCAGCTATTGTAATTGTAGTACCTCCATAGATATTCCTAGCTTAGAATAAAAATACAACCAAGTTTTGTGAGCTACATAGGAAGTGGTGAACATATGTTGTGGTGTTTCCTTTTTAGGATTAGTACAACACCAATATCTAGACACCATATTATAGCTCATCTTCTTCAGTACATCATCCACTGGTATTTTGAATTTCCAACATCTCCACATGAAGAAAGAGATTTTGAAAGGTAGACCTTTCATCCACATATTCTTATAAGTGTCTGCTTCCTGACATCTCAATCTGACAAATTCCCAAGCAGACTTGACTGTAAAATCTCCACTATTGTGTAATAGCCACCATGGTTTATCCATTCATCTATCTTCCCTTAGAGGCGCAATAGTACTTATGATATGTTGAACTATCTCTTCTGGTAGTACTACTGCCAATTTGTTAAGATTCCAATTTCCATCATGTACTACCTGATTCACTGTATGAATCCTCCCATCATACACCTCCGTATGAGCAACATAATATAAGACACGCATATCTAACCAATTGTCAAACCAAAATTGGGAGTTTCCTATTTTAGTTTGACACCATATCTGATGTTCCACCAGTTCCCTTGCTTGAAGTATTATCTTCCAAGCTTGAGACCCATTCTTCCATTGTACCACTACTGCATTCTTTTTTCTACAATACTTGTTACTGATGAAAACACTCTATAGTGATGACTTTGTTCTGAAATTCCACCAAAGCTTACAATATAAAGCCACAAACACATTATGTAGGGATCTAAAACCCATCCCTCCTTATTTGGTAAGTAAACATAAATGATTCCATGAAGCCCAATGCCTACTTTTGTTTCCTATATTATTACTCCAAAAAATTGAGCAAACAACCTATGCATCTGTTTGATCACACAGTCAGGTGGGTTGACTGTTGATAACAGATGTATTGGTATACTATGGAGTACATGCTTAATGTCACACCCCAAATTAGGGGGGGGCAGCACCTGGCACCTGAAACAGCCCGAGCGTACCACATGTATATCATAATTTGAGCGTACAATGACCTACCCATCTACTGTATATCTACCAGACTCAGCTCCTGACTCTGACTCTGACTCGGTAGCTTCAAATGAAGTGAAGCTCACTACCCGATCCATAGAACTCAACCAACTCCTACAGGGAAGGCCTGTCTGTACTATTACATGCAGTGCCCACGCCAAATGGGACGTCAGTACGAATGAAATGTACTGATATATAAAACATGAATAGGAATATGAAAATATAAGTTGTAAAGAGAAGAATAAAAGAAATCTGATACTCTGATAACCTGTATGTCACATAGGGCGAACAATGAAACTCTAAAACTATATTGAACTCTTGGTATAACAACTTTAGTTTGTAATCTGCCCTCGACTTATAACTCGAGGTGTAATCTATCATTACCCTCAGAGATACTCTGAGGTGTATGTATGCATATGAAATGAAATGCTACACACACGCTTCGGGCGGAATATCTTTATGCCTCGATAGCCGCAAAGTCCATGTACCTGCTGCTGTGCACAACCTGATCCAATATAAGTATATATTGGAGAACATGCAACCCGGTCTAATAAATATGTATATATGATGCGGCGCGCAACCCAATCCAAATGTATGAGCATGATTGTATGAATGATATCAAATGCCAATGAAAACATATTAACACTAATGGGAATCAGTGGTATGGATAACATACTTAATAACAATGGATCTTTGGCCTCTTTTGAAACTCATGAACTCTTTGACTCTGCTTGACACGACTCTTGGTCGACTCGACGATCAATTCTTTGGAACTCTCATTTTTGAGGTCTATGAAGTTCCGAGACACACAAGATATACAAAATTGAATAACGAGATAAAATATATGACTAATAAAGAACAACATATAAATGAGACTCGTCCTTTGAAGGTAACCACAAATTTTAGCCTTTAACTTTGGTTTGATTTCTTCTTTTGCTTTTCAATGACAACTTGTTAGTATACAAGAATGTGACTTGAGGGACTTCATCAGAAAAGAGTATGGTCTCAGCCGGACAACCAACAATAAACATGGAATGCAATAATAGCAATAGAACTACTCCCGACAAGGGATGATTGACATGTGAATATAATGACTCTTTGGTGTTTTTTTAAAAACAATAAATACTTTGGAAGTCATGCTTATGAAAGAAAGGAATAGCCTTACATACCTGTGTCTATTAGTTACCAATACCTCACGAACCCTTGAATGCTTTACGAGTGATCATCTACCCATTATAAAAGGTTTGATCAATATAAGATCGACAAACTAGAAATTGATTTACTCGTGCAATTCAACGAGCACCTATAAGGTGTGTTTCTCAAGCTATGGTGTCCATAGTCACCAACATACTACTACATTCCCTCCAACAAACCAAACAACAATAACAACAATTACATAAAATCATAATACATCCTCCATGTTCTCTACCACTTTGCTTATCAACATTTAGCCATGATATGCAGGTATGTACTCCCGACAATAATAGCAATATGCAGCATGACATGCAGTCCACGACAAACGGGACGTCAGTACGAATGAATATACTGATATGTAAAACATGAATAGTTATATGAAAATATAAGCTATAAAGAGAAGAATAAAAGAAATCTGATACTCTGATAACCTGTATGTCACATAGGGCGAACAATGAAACTCTAAAACTGTACTGAACTCTTGGTGTAGCAACTTTAGTTTGTAATATGCCTCGACTTAAAACTCTAGGTGTAATCTATCACTACCCTCAGGGATACTCTGAGGTGTATGTACGTATATACAATGCAATGCTACACACATGCTTTAGACGGAATATCTCTATGCTTTGATATGCCATGGGGGAGTCCAAGTCCTTGTACGCTTGCGCACAACCCGATCCAATATATGTATATGTAGCGGAACGTGCAACCCAATCCAATATATGTATATATGTTGTGGTGCGCAACCCAATCCAATTATATGAGCATGATTGTATGAATGATATCAAATGTCAATAAAAATATATTAACACTAATGGGAATCGGTAGTATGGATAACATACTGTTATAACAATGGATCTTTGGCCTCTTTTAAAACTCATGAACTCTTTGACTCTGCTTGACACGATTCTTGGTCGACTCGGCGATCAATTCTTCGGAACTCTCCTTTATAAGGTCTATGAAGTTCCTAGACACACAAGATATATAAAATCGAATAACGAGATAAAATATATGCCAATAAAGATCAACATGTAAATGAGACTCGTCCTTTGAAGGTAACCACAAATTTTAGCCTTTAACTTTGGTTCGATTTCTTCTTTTGCTTTTCAATGACAACTTGTTAGTATACAAGAATGTGACTTGAGGGACTTCATCAGAAAAGAGTATGGTCTCAACCGGACAACCAACAATAAACATGGAATGCAATAATAGCAATAGAACTACTCCCAACAAGGGATGATTGACATGTGAATAGAATGATTCTTTGGTGTTTTTTTTTTTAAAACAATAAATACTTTGGAGGTCATGCTTATGAAAGAAGGGAATAGCCTTACATACCTGCGTCGATTAGTTACCAATACCTCACGAACCCTCGAATGCTTTACGAGTGATCATCTACACATTATAAAAGGTTTGGATCAATATAAGATCGACAAACTAGAAATCGATTCACTCGTGCAATTCTACAAGCACCTATAAGGTGTGCTTCTCAAGCTATGGTGTCCATAGTCACAAAAATACTACTAGATTCCCTCAAACAAACCAAAAAACAATAACAACAACTACATAAGATCATAATACATCCTTCATGTTCTCTACCACCTTGCTTCTCAACATTTAACCATGATATGCATGTATGTACTCCCTACAATAATAGCAATCTGCATCATGACATGCAGTGCCCACGACAAACGGGACGTCAGTACAAATAAAATGTACTGATATGTAAAACATGAATAGGAATATGAAAATATAAGCTATAAAGAGAAGAATAAAAGAAATTTGATACTCTGATAACATGTATGTCACATAGGGCGAACAATGAAACTCTAAAACTGTACTGAACTCTTGGTATAGCAACATTAGTTTGTAATCTGCCCTCTACTTATAACTCGAGATGTAATCTATCACTACCCTCAGAGATACTCTGAGGTGTATATATGCATATGAAATGAAATGCTACACACACGCTTCGGGCGAAATATCTTTATGCCTTGATAGCCGCAAAGTCCATGTACATGTTGTTGTGCACAACTTAAGTATATGTTGCGGAATGTGCAACCCGGTCCAATATATGTATATTTATGTTGTGGCGCGCAACCCAATCCAAATGTATGAGCATGATTGTGTGAACGATATCAAATGCCAATGAGAATATATTAACGCTAATGGGAATCGGTGGTGTGGATAACATGCTGTAATAATAATGGATCTTTGGCCTATTTTGAAACTCATGAACTCTTTGACTCTGCTTGACACGAATCTTGGTCGACTCGACGTTCAATTCTTCGAAACTCTCCTTTTTGAGGTGTATAAAGTTCCGAGACACACAAGATATACAAAATTGAATAACGAGATAAAATATATGCCCAATGCAGAACAACATGTAAATGATACTCGTCCTTTGAAGGTAACCACAAATTTTAGCCTTTAACTTTGGTTCGATTTCTTCTTTTGCTTTTCAATGACAACTTGTTAGTATACAAGAATGTTACTTGAGGGACTTCATCAGAAAAGAGTATGGTCTTAACCGGACAACCAACAATAAACATGGAATGCAATAATAGCAATAGAACTACTCCCGACAAGGGATGATTGACATGTGAATAGAATGATTCTTTGTTATTTCTTTTTTTAAAAATAATAAATACTTTGGAGGTCATGCTTATGAAAGAATGGAATAGCCTTACATACATGCATCGATTAGTTACCAATACCTCACAAACCCTCAAATGCTTTACAAGTGATCATCTACGCATTATAAAAGGTTTGGATCATTATAAGATCGACAAACTAGAAATCGATTCACTCGTGCAATTCAACGAGCACTTATAAGGTGTGCTTCTCAAGCTATGGTGTCCGTAGTCACCAACATACATCTATATTCCCTTCAACAAACCAAACAACAATAACAACAATTACATAAGATCATAATACATCTTCCATGTTCTCTACCACCTTGCTTATCAATATTTAACCATGACCATCTCAAGGTTTAAACAAGGGCAACTTAAGAATCATATTACTCTTCCATAGAGTTCACTTGTATTTCATAGATTTCATATATTAACTCAACCAACCAATCCAAAAGAAGCTAAAGACCATTAGGATGCATCAAGATCTTACCTCAACTTAGACAAGAAGACTTGCATAATAGGTTCCATCCAAGCTTCAAGAGGATCCTCACCTCCACTTAGCTAAGTAGGGAGTAACCCATGGTGTTGAAGATTATCCAAGGAAGATATCGCCTCCAACAAGTGTAGGATTGTTCTTAGATGTTGAGAGACAATAATGAGAGTTTTTGGAAGGGTTTAGAAAGTGTTTGGGTCGAAAATAAAGTGTGGATAAGAAGGCACCAATTTTTGGCTTAAATAGTACTCTCCACCGCCTCTCATCTACGGCAGGGTATACGCCGCAGATCGCTATTTGTTGCTGCATGTGCCACCATAGTTGGTGGTGGTGAGGTGAGGAAATGGGGGCTTAAGTATGTGGCCTGATTCGCGAGGCATATCGGTTTTTGTGGGGCAGATCATTTAGCGTATCACTCAATCTTCATCGAACTTTTCCGAGATATGTTTCTTTTAACGCAATTGACTTCTAAACTTTTTTATACCTCTTTAATACTCATGTAAGTCATACATGACCCTCGGGAAGGATCTCGGGTTTCCAGAGTTCAAATCGACTAACCATACGTTCTATCACATGTTGAATCGCGGGGTGTAATATCCTTCCCACCTTAAGAACATTTGTCCTCGAATGTTGAGAGGCGTAGCTGAGAATTTTTAACTCTTGGGCTTTTAACAGAATTTTGGCAGAGTTTCCTCTATAAATAGGACTAACCCAAAACCTACTAAACATCCAGAACTAGCACAAATGACATACAGGGCCATCCAAAGAAATATAACATCATATCAACCTCACACGACTATATATCTATCACGATACTCAAAAGGGTAAGCTATAACTCACCTCAGCTGTCCAATCTTGGCGCCCAAGCTGCGTCTATCACATCTATGTTATGATCATCACCTGTACAAGATGTATAAGATAAGTTCACTGTTATAGAGTATGAACAAAAGGATTGTATCACAGAAGTATTATGCGAACCTGATGTTCAGACAGAGGAAGAATATTTAGATCTCATGCCTTTCTCAGCCGCCCGTATCATTATGTATATGCCATTACTTCTCCCTAGTATGTTAATGAATGTCATCTCATGAGTCCAAAACTTTTGGATTTAATGCTGAAAGATAGTAGTTAAGACCTATTCATAGGACAGGTCGTTAGTAATCGATGCATCATCAACAGATAATATACAAGAGGAATTTCCTATATATACTTTGGTAGTATCGGTACGTAAAAATGGAATGAGCTTTCTATGATCCCAGAGATAATTCTCAACTCATAGGTCACTTGGTTAGATCCTGGGGTGATCTTATACAGTCTATTTAATTTGAAGGTAAGCTTGCATTTCTGGTCGAATCTTATCATGCCTCCTATAGGAAAAATCTTACAAAAAGGTCAATGTTCATAAGTTCTTGATATCGCACATCAGCAAGCTATCCCTGGCAATCCTGAATGGTCATCCTATATTCTGAAGGGACTTTACTCCTTCCCAACCTTGGGAACTGACGGGACCTATACCGGTTTAAACAATGCTTATTATCTTATGTTAAGGCAATAGATCGACGACCTATGCTCTTGACCATACCAAGTCTCATAGGAATTTATATTGATAATGATATATTAACTGCCATAATATGCATCTCATAGTAAGGTAGATGATAATCTCACTCCTTTTATAGATTTAACATACCTTCATGTATTATATCTCCGAGTGTGTGGATAGTGCACTCAGCTCGACCACTTATATGAGAGTAATCACAATGGTTCTCTCTGTGCCTCTACACCTTTATTTGCAACTGAGTTCTCTCCATTTAGAGTACTGGATACTTAAATGTCCTAGAATCTTACGACTTTTTGTCGATGGATAGCTAGTATAATCCTTAACTGCGTGAATAACTCTATTTGTAAAGGACGGGGTCAACTCTGTAAATTCGTTGATATCAACCGTTGAGAGTGGCATTTCTAATAAAAATATGTACAAACCCATACTGAGCTTTATCCTTAACCCACGCTATCTATTCTAGGTGGGAAGCTGAATTCTATATACTAGTCCTTTTGGCCCTCTAATGCTTTATCTTTCCATACTGACCACTAGGGTGCTATGCCAAATCGCGGCACTACTCTACTTACATTTATCACATCAGTCTCTATCTTTGGTATTATAATACGTCCTCCCTAACTCTAGATGAGAAAAATAGCGGGAATAAGGCATTTTCGCTCCCATTTTGTTCTATAATCCAGCTAAACTTGTAATACACTATCGACTTGGTAATTAGAGAACTCTGTCTCGCTTTAACTCTAGCATGGGCTCTATTACCATGGAACCCTACCTTCCGATGGTATCAACTTCTAATTGTCCCTTTCTCATTTGTTTTTCTTTTTCCATCGGGGTGACACTAACATTCCCCACGAACCACTCTGTTATCATTAGAGCCCTAAAATTAGACCTTTAAACTTGCTAATTATTGAAGCTCTTTGACTAGTCTTTCCTTTTTCTTTTCCGGCCTCTAGATAGGCTAATTCAGTTATATATATCCTCTCAAGATACTCCAAAGGCCATCATTACATTCCGCTGAACTTACTCTTTGAAAGGTAATAAGACCTGAATTGTTATACGATTATTTCCCACTATATGCCCTAAAAGAGGGGTACCACTGAGTTTTATATAACACCTCTATTGTTGCTTTAGTCCCATGTTCGGATTCTCGATCAGTCAACTGGAATAATGCTATGCTCTTATCTTTCCACCATATTTGTGGGACACTCACTTGATGAAGTTTAACTTCCAAAATCTCTTTCATTTAAGAAGTGTTTTGTTGTATAACATCATTGGAGTTCACCTTTGTTTACTTCCTTTCTTTTTCTTCCAATAACTTCTATTCTCTTTAATAGGGCTCATGAATCTTTATACCATCGCGACCCATCTAAGTCACGGGCTTAACTTTCACATCCGATCTTTAGGTGTAAGCAACCTCACCCTCTTGTTTATACTAGGTAGGAACCTTATAGTGCGTCGATTGATCTCAACCTCTACCATTCAGGGATTCTTTATTTATCTGGCCTTATGCTCAATTCTAGGATCAAATCTTGGTCTTTCTTTATTCCACTATCACCATTACATTACCGGTGAGTCGTGCACGCGGATCAAATCCTTCTCATGATCTTAATAGATATCTACTGGTGATATACCTTTAGCAATTTCATAATCATATACTCTTGCGGGATCTTGGATATCTCTAATCCTTTATCGCTTATCCTTCTTACCATTACATATCTTCTCATTCATTATGAGTATCATCTTTAACTGTTTAGTTTTACCTCCATGATTCATAGCCCCACAACTCGATTACTTCATACTAGCCTCTCATACTATTACTTTCTGCTTGTAATATTTCTTGGGAGTTGTTGTCGCTTATTTGTGATATTAAAACCTCAGGTACAAAGACTGTTCCATATTATAAATATTGCATAGTCTGATGGCTCATCTGGCCATTTGACTCTTCTTTTTCTAAGGTCTACATTAATCCCTTCTCGATGAAACTCGACTTACCCCTTTGCCATAAACCCCGAATAGCTCATCTTGATCCTACATATGTCTTTTCCTTTGATTACTCTCCACGTTTTCCTTTCTGAATCTCATACATTTGGTAGTTTTCACTATTACTTTTAACCCCTTATATGGGAGGCCACTTACTATTCCTTCTCAATGTTAGTACGTACATATCCTTTTGTATTCATGGCATATCTACCAAATTTGGGTAACACAACCTTAGTCGTCGCAAAACTTTCTTGAGTAACCTTTGCATTTGCGCACTAAATCATTGTATGGGTCTATGTCGGTCCTTTCCCGTATCATCTCCTATGTATTACTCTTCCTGCATCCGAAATTTCCCTCTTAAGATGTCAGGTCATCAATTCGGCAATCTTCAGAATCTACAATCCTTTAACGACTCACAACTTGCCTTAAAGCAACACCCCTTAGTAGGGTCACTAAATCGCTCGCATAAGTAAGGTGTCACATGTTCATGAGTGACACACTTAATCTCGATAACAAAAACAATAACCTTGGGGCGGTGCTCATTCCTTTCTTGCTAACCTTTAAGGGTCGCCCTTCCCTGCAGAGTACTTCTTTACTGCCTATTTGCTTATTTTGCCATACCATAATATCTCTTATTATATTATCTTGAGAGTCTTCAACTCTTATTCCGTTCTATCTGAAGGATCGACTCAACATTAATGTTTCTTGATTCAATGGATAAATCATCTTGACGGCCTATCCTATCAATTTATGGCTTACTCAAATCTCGTAATAGGTACTCGATCTTATAACACCTTCCCCTCGACATCCCAACCATTACTGCTTTCATTTATTTCTATCTTTATTGGCCATGACTTTCCATTCTTCTATGCTTTATATCACGACTCTTCGTTATCTCATACATTTATTCAAATGTTTCATTTACCTTTGCGTTTTTCTCATGCTATCAATCTCACCTTTTATCCACATCTATACCTTCATAATATAACCCTTTCTTATGTCTAACATCCTCATCTTCTCCATTTCTGAAAGAGGTCTCAGTGAGGGAAATATTTACCTCCCACACAAAGGGCTTCATGCCCGGTCCGCTAATATTTGAATCATTTCAAGGTCATATTTGGCTAATAATTCTCAGGTACATCACGTACATGTTCTCTAAAGGGGTATCACTGTTTAACCATACTATATTTCAGTATCGTCCATACCTAGGATCATGCTAAATCCTGACTAAATCATGGGGTCCCACTTCCTTCGAAACATACATTCATTGACGCCAATAATCAACAACCGAAATAGGTACTTTTCACTGTGATTATATCACCGCTAAAGATGAGACAACAAGGCTTTCATTATTATTATTTGGATTTCAGCCTCGTTACCATCTTCTGTATTTTAGACATCGGGCACCTCCAATACTTTGCCTTCTTGACAATTTTAAGGTCAATACTTCACCTTTTTGAACCCACAACACTTTCTCTATGTACAGGGGAGACAGTTGATCACACTGAAACTCCAATATCATACTCACACCTCTGGAGTGTCAATAATCTTGGTCAGAATATTTCATGGGCTAGCTATGAATATGAATTAACTAAGGTCTTTTTAGGTATTGTCAGAACTGAAATGGTGTAAAGCACGAGTTAGACCGGAATTTTCAAAACTTAGCTCTACTGCACGATCTATGAGATGAAAGATCATAAACCATCCCTTAATGCCCAATAGCCTCTCGCTTATAAGTGTGGTGCACATTACACCCATAAACAAGACTCTGCTAGACACGACTTGTAGACTCCCTAGGACTGACCTGTTATGATACTAAGTTTGTCACACACCAAACTGGGGGGTATGGCCGGTACTCGGTGCCTAAACGACCCGAGTGTACTACCTGTATATCATAATATGAGCGTACAATGTTCTGGGCTGCCAAGGCTTCAGAATTATCAATATAAGGGAAACTGAATATGATAGTCTGATATAAGGACAACAAGGCCAAGATATATACATCAATGTCGAGAAGTCAGTAATAAGACAATTATACATACACCCTGTGAACAAGCCTCTATGGAAAATATAATTTTGATGTGGCTGGGATAGGGCCTCGACCTACTATCTACTGTAACTGTACTAGACTCAGCTCCTGACTTTGACTGGGTCACTTCAGATAAAGTGAAGCTCACCAACCGATCCGCATAACTTAACCAACTCTTATAGAGGAGATCTGTCTACACCTCTATCTAAATCTGCAGCATGACATGCAGCGCCCCCGACAAAAGGCATGTCAGTACGAATAAAATATACTGGTATGTTAAGTATAAATAGGAATATGAAAATATAAGTTGTAAATAGAAGCTATAAATAGAAGCATAAAAACAATCTGATACTCTGATAACCTGTATGCCACGTAGGGCAAACAATCAAACTCTAAAACTGTACTGAACTCTTAGTATAGTAAGTTTGGTTTATAATCTGACCTCGGCTTATAACTCGAGGTGTAATCTGTCACCACCCTCCGGTATACTCTAAGGTGTATGTATGCATATACAATGCAATAATACACACACGCTCTAGGCGGAATATCTCTATGTCTCAGTAGTCATAACCCAATGGGGGACCCGCGAAGTCCTTGTAGCTACTGCGGCGCACATCCCGATCCAATATAAGTATATGTTGCAAAATGTGCAACCTAGTCCAATATATGTATATATGTTGCGGCGCGCAACCCGATCTAAATGTATGATCATGATTGTATGAATGATATCAAATGCCAATAAAAATATATTAACACCAATTGGAATCGGTGGTGTGGATAACATACTGTGATAACAATGGCTCTTTGGCCTCATTTGAAACTCATGAACTCTTTGACTCTGCTTGACATGACTCTTGGCCAACTCGGCGATTAATTCTTTGGAACTCTCCTTTTTGAGGTCTATGAATTTCCGAGACACACAAGATATAAAGAATAGAATAACGAGATAAAATATATGCTCAATGAAGGACAACGACATGTAAATGAGACTCATCCTTTGAAGGTAACCATGACTTTTAGCCTTTAACTTTGGTTTGATTTCTTCTTTTGATTTTCATTGTGAACTTGTTAGTATACAAGAATGTGACATGAGGGACTTCATCAGAAAAGCATATGGTCTCAATCGGACAACCAACAATAAACATGGAATACAATAATATCAATGGAATTACTCCCGAAAAGGGATGATTGACGTGTCAATAGAATGATTCTTTGGTGTTTCTTTTTTTTTTTGAAAACAATAAATACTTTGGAGGTCATGCTTATGAAAGAAGAGAATAGCCTTAAATACATGCGTCGATTAGTTACCAATACCTCACGAACCCTCGAATGCTTTACGAGTGATCATCTACACACTCGGACAATTCAACTAGAACCTATAAGACGTGTTTCTCAAGCTATGGTGTCCATAGTCACCAACATACTACTAGCTTCCCTTCAAACCAAACAACAACAACATAAATCACAGATCATAATATATCCTCCATGTTTTACACCACCATGCTTATCAATATTTAACCATGACCATCTCAAGGTTTAAACAAGGGCAACTCAAGAATCATATTACTCTTTCATGGAGTTCACTTTTATTTCATAGATTTCATTTATTAACTTAACCAACCAAGCCAAAAGAAGCTAAAGACTATTAGGATGCATCAAGATCTTACCACAACTTAGCCAAAAATACTTGCACAATAGGTTCCATCTAAGCTTCAAGAGGATCCTCACCCCTACTTAGCTAACTAGGGAGATTTCCATGAAGTAGAATATTATCAAGGAGGATATCACCTCTAACAAGTGTAGGATTGTTCGTAGATGTTGTGATACCTAAGGGAGAGTTTGGAAGGGTGTAGAGAGTGTTTGGGTTGAACATGAAGTGTGGATAAGAAGCCACTGTGTTTTGGCTTAAATAGTACTCCGTATCGCCTCTCATCTGCGGCTGGGTATGTGCCACAGATCGCCATCTGCGACCGCATATGCCCCCAAAGTTGGTGGCAGTAAGGTGAGGTAATGGGGGCTTAAGTTTGTGTCTTGATCCGTGAGGTGGATCAGCTTCCGTAGGGCGAATCATTTAGCGTATAGCTCAATCTTTGCCAAACTTTGTCGAGATGTGTTTTTTTTATCCAGTTGACTTCCAACCTTACGTATACCTCTATAATACTCATATAAGTCATACATGACCCTCGGGAAGGATCTTGGGTTTCCGAAACTCAAATCAACTAACCATACGTTCGATCGCACGCATAATCACGGGGTGTAACACTTAATCAGGATAACTCTTCCTAAAAAAGATAACATCTTTCCTTTCTAGCTTTGTGATCTATTCATGATTTTGATCAGAATGCCATTGAAAAAATCTTTGCTTCTCCTACTATGAAAAATAGGACATCCTAGGTATATGAAAGTAAAATTTTCCCTTACTAAATAAAAGGAAAATTGAAAGTAACAACATAAGCATTGACATAAAATGTTGGGAGAGAAAGTAGTTGTAAATTGGTGCAACTTTAAATGGTCATAACTCTGCGCTGGATGTCCATTTTACCCGATTTTTTTATTTTGCGTATTTTTTCGAGACGTAAGGTGTCTGGCACTGCAAATTTTTAGAAAAACAAATGTTTTCCCCCAAATCAGTTTCTAATTATTTCTTTTCTTTAGTAAAGATCTCACGATATACAATAGATTTCAACGTCGAAATTTCATGGTAATGTAGATGTGAATGTCAATTTCAGTGTTGGAACTTCAATTTTTTTTTAAATTCCCCCGACCCGTTTATTTTATTTCAGTGTTGGACTTTTATTTTGTTGGGATGTAAACTTTAATTTGGAGTTTTTTACATGTTTTAAGAATATATGTGATGCAGACTTTATGTTTTTGGACTTTATATTTGTTGATTATGATACACTTGAATTGATAAAACCGATATAAACTGATATGTTTCGTGATATAAACCGACACACTCATTTTTTTAAAAGTTTGATTCGGTTTTTTAAAATAAAAACCAAATTTTACTTGGTTCATACTTTTTTGATACAAAATCGAACCGAACCGATATACGCCCACCCCTAATTTCAATAGTAATGAACATTCTGATGCATGTAAACTGCACTTTTCTCCTTATTGATTTTCTGTCCAGACACTTTTTCATAATTCTCCAGTACCTCTATAATCATTTGTAGAGATAAAACATCATCAGAAGAAAATATTATCATTTCATCAGCATATGCTAGATGATTCACCTTGGGACTCCATTTGGGCTACTGAAGCTCATGAATTGAGAACAATGGTGTAGGGTATTTAAATTTCTTGTAAGCACCTCAGAAGTCAAAATAAATAGTGTTGGGGATAAGGGGTCTCCCTATTTGACCCCCCCCCTAAAAGACTGGAAGAAACCATTTTGTTGTCCATTAATCAATATTGAGTTCCATTTGTTGCTTACAATTATGTACACCATGTCTATAAATCTCTCATTGAAGCCCAACTTCTTTAGTACCTTTATTAAAAATAACCAAGATACTCGGTTATATGCTTTAGCCATATCCATTTTCATCACCACATTAGCATTTTTGGTCCTCAATATGATATCTGCCACTATTTTCATGTAAAAAGTATATTTTCCGCAATACTTCTCCCATTCACAAACCCAGCCTGATTTAATGACACAATATCTAATAATCTATTCACCAGCCTCTCATGAATCAACCTAGAGAGTATTTTATTCACAAAGTTACTCAAGCTAATTGGTCTCATGTCTGAAAAGATTGATATGATATCCTTTTTTGGCAAGAGAAACAAATTGGTATGAGTAATAAATTTAGGTAATTCTGCTCCACAAAAAAATGTCCTTACCATATTGATAATGTCTTCTTTGATTATGTCCTAGCAAGTCTGATAAGATATACTAGTAAAACCATCTGGACAACCTACACTATCTCCATTTAGACTAAAAATCACTTTTTATTCTCTTTTTCTGACATCTCCACAATTTCATCCCTCATATTATCATCAATTAGTCTAGGGATATGATCTAGCATTTCAAAATCTATTGGATTTTTTTATTTATGAATTGATCTTGGTAGAAATCTTTTTTTTTTCTTCCAACCAATTACACTCTTGATCTTGTATCCTCTTCGGTTGTAATCTCTTTCTTCTCCCCTGTACATAAGCATGAAAGAATCTAGTATTTCTATCTCCATCTTGAAACTATTGCATCCTAGCTTTTTGTTTCCAAAATTCCTCTTCCAAAAGCAGAAATCTATTCAAATCTGCATGTACTTTATGTAAATTTTCTCTATTTGCAGGAGTTGGTCGATCTTCAAACTGAGCTTCACGTATTTTGATCTCATCTTCTAAAGTTTCTATCTCTTTGAAAATATTTCCAAAGGTCTCTTTTCTCCATTGAGTTAAACTAGGTTTCACTTTTTTCAACTTGTTATGAAAAATAATGAAAGGATTTGCCATAAAGTCCACTGTCCACAAAGATCTTACCTTATCTAGAAATTACTCCTGCTTAACCCAAAAATTTAGAAATTTGAAAGGTTTTTGAATTGGTTCAGAATTTCCTATGTAAGTTATCAATATAGGAGCATGATCAGACCCAACTCTGATTAAATGTGTGATATCTATACCAGAAAATTTATTTTGAAGAGCATGATTTCCCAAACATCTATCCAGTGTTTTGAAAATGCAATCCTCACCACTTTGACCATTCCACCAAGTATAGGTACTACATCTAAAACCCAAATTAGCTATCCCACAATTTTGAATGCAGGCTCTGAAATCTTGAATTTCATTAATATTTACTGTATTCCTCCACATTTCTCTTATTTTGTAACTATAATGTTGAAATATCCTCCTATTATCCAAGGGTGCTGAATTGTGTTACTCATCTCTTCCAAGGATTCCCACAACTCTAGCCTATCTCTTTGTGAACACTTTACATATATCAGTGTGATCACCATCTCTTCCTGTGTCCCCCTGATTTTAAGTTTTATGCTTAATTGCTTAATTTGATCTACCACCACTTGAATTTCAAACATCCACAAATACCCATATCTTCCATGAACAGTTAGCCACGACATATTGTTGCCCCATCCTTCTCCTGTATATTTCAATGTTATCTGCCTATTGAAAAGGTTTCTTTAATCTTATAAAACCAAAATGGTATTTAGTATGCATTTATATCAGCCTAGGGAAGGCCTTCATTGTGTTGACTGACCTGATATTCCAAATGATAACATTCATTATAGAATATTGGATTTATTCATAGTTCTTCTAGTTTGTACCCTGTCCAAGGTGGTAAACTATGATCTTTGAGGGCTTTCTTCTTTCCTCTTCCTAAGGCTTTTTCTAAAAGTTTTGGGGGTATATCACCTGCTCTAGTTGTTGACTTATACTCTTATCAAGAGAATGAGTATCTATGTCCTTCTTTGCTGATTTTTCTGCCTTCTTTTGTTTAGTTCCTATCCCAGTTGGTACTATATTTCATTTCTTGCCAGAACTGGAACCTTGGTCATTAGTGTGATGCTTCTCAACATTATTGACTACTGTTTCCTGATGTTGATATTGTCTATCCTCCTCCATATCCTCTTTATTAAACTCATATTGACTCTGCAAATCCTCATCTGATTCTTGTCCAATCCCTTTCTCCTCATCTTCTTTTTGTTCATTTTCTCCATTATTTGATTTCCTACTGTCTCATATTTCCTCATTTTGTTGTTGTGACTTATCTGTGTTGTTGGTGCTTTTAGTAGGGCTTCTTTCATGTTCCTCATTATATTTGACAAGCTTTATGGATTTATTTTGTTTTGGGCTTGGTGTTGTGTTTGTATATGCTCCACCTCTGCCTCCACGACTCTCTAAATCAATTTTATGTCCTTTGCTTTGTTAGTCCTATACCCCTGATGTTCTCTTTGATTTCTCCTCACCTGCTCTACTTGTATTCCATTTTATGTGTGAAATTTTTTCCTCCTCAATATTGTTGTTATTAATCTTCTCCTTGTTATTACTAACTTTCCTTTTATCTTCACTAATGGGTTGATTGTCTCCATATTGTGTCTTTACAAGACTGTTGGTTTCCCCTTTTTGTTATATATGCGTCTCCTCCTTACCAAGCATATGGAATACATCGTGAGTATCCACCTTATTCCTTGTATTCTGATAAATATTGTCTCCCACTTTCCCTAATATTATACCACTCTTGTCTTTGATGTACACCTGTCCAAACCTCGGGTCGGGCCAGTTTTGGTGGCTTTTTTTCTGCTTGCCCGACCCTGACCCTGACCCTATTTTATTTTTTTTTTTTGACCCTGGCCCTGAACTGACCCTACGGGTCAGGGGTCGACCCTGACCCGCTCGGAGGATTTTTTTATTAAAATAACAGTCCAAAAACATAATTTGAACTCGGGTCGGGGGATTTAAAAAAAAATCCAAGACTGAAATTGACATTCACACCTACATTACCACGGAATTTCAAAGTTGAAATGTATTGTATATTGTGAGATCTTTACTAAAGGAAAATTTAGAAACCGGTTTGGGGGAAAACAGATGTTTTCGTAAAAATTTACCAAACTACCTTACGGAGTTTGACCGGCCGCATCTCAAAACCAATACGCAAAATCAAAAAAGAAATCGGGTAAAACGGACATCCGAGCGCAAAGTTATGACCATTTAAAGTTGCACCAATTTACAACTACTTTCTCTCCCAACATTTTATGTTAATGCTTCCGTTAATTAAGTTCATGCCGCATTCGACTTTCATATAAGCTTCATAAAATAAATATACCTTAAATAAATATTAAAAAAATAATATATCTTAAATAAACATTAATAAAATAAAAAATAATATGAAATGGTCGGGTCGGTCTGGGCTGGGTCAGACGGATAAAAATTTCGGACCCTGGCCCGACCCTGACCCTGATCGGGTCCTCGCTTTTTCGGGTCAGGTGGCTCACGGGTCAGAAATAAGCTGACCCTCGCCCTGATTTTTTCAGGTCGGGTCGGGCGGGTCCCCGACCCGATGGACAGGTTGATGTATCTGTTCTTTCTCCTTTGCATCCATTCATGTTTACCCTAGTTATATCCCTCTTCTTCCATTGTTTCCTCGTCTTCTGTGATTAGAATCATTGTTATTCTCCTCTGCTAGTTTCTTGCCATTACTTTATTTTTTCAATTCATCTTTGTATTGCTTTTCCAGTTCTGGGTTCAAAGCTTTGCATTCATGCTCATCATGTCCTTATAGCTTACAATGTTTACAATATTTTGGTATAAATCATAGTTTATGTTGACCCATTTGGATTGTATTTTTCCTGTTAAGTCATCTTCCTCAACAATATGTATTCTCTTAGGATGTTCTGCTATCAAATCTAACTCCACTTTTACTTTTGCATAGATTGGTCTGGTTCTATTTGTTGTATCAAATCCATAACAAGAGGTGATGTAAGTAAGCCAATTACCTTAAGCTTACAACAAGAATCGAGATGTTGTTTGCTAGGGATGCCCAACATTGCCAATCATCCGATGGTAACAAGCCTAGCTTGGGATGGAATATAGAGCGGGGTCGAGAACAAAACTTGAAGACTCAAGGATGCCATAAGCTTTGTCGGCATTCATGTGGTCCTGACCGAGATCTTGCAACTTTCTTTTAGCTTATCTTAATGTCTAGGCTATTATTATTTCTTATTAGGACACAATTAAGGAACCTTGTAATAACGAAGGATGACTAGGCTAGGAGAAGAGGTGGCAGAGGACTTTCTAGACCACGGAGCTTTCCGCGGCTCCCAAAGTGATGATTCATGAATTTTATACGTTCATGAATTTATCCACATAGAAGTAACAAAAGGGTGACTTTGGGAGTTCAAAGGTTGGCCGCGGTTTTCCACACGGTTTGGATCATTCACACCGTGCGTTCCCACCTTAGCCGACACTTCTTAGTTGCTTTCTATAATCATCCATGTAGTACTATAAATAGGGACTTTGTTTGTTGTAAAGAGGCAGAGTTGTTTGATATAAAACTTGAGTGTTTACTCATTTTGCAAAGTCTTTCAATCCGGGATTGAACTTCTTAGTTGATCCTCTGAGAGGGTCTCTTGGTTCTCCGGGAGAACCACCCATATTTTATAAGGTTTCGGTCACCCTTGCTTGGTTAGTGTTGAGCCTTGTGGTCAAAAACCTCAACCTAGTCCTTGTGGAATTGACCACAACATCCTCGGAGACCACACGAGAAATTAACTCATCGTGTTACCATCCACGAACCACATATCGACTGGATTGAGATTTGGTTTGTGTCTTAGATTGTTTCCAAAAATACTTATACATTCCTTATTTGAATTACTTGTTTCCACCACTCTATTATCTCCCACAACACCTCACTAACATCCTCTCAAAAGGCCTCCATCTTAAACCAACCGTAACTCCACGCAAACAAACCAATGTCCCTACCTAGCCCACCCTCGGACCCTCACTGTCTCAGGATGTTTCCGCAACCTTAGCACCTCCAAAACACCAAACCACTAACACCATCATATCCCGCAATACCCTCGAGACACATTCCCAAATCACCTTAACACACCTCCAAGTCGTTCCACCCGAATCGGCCTTCAACTATCCTATTGTACATTCTACCCGAGAAATAAAAACCCCATTATTTTGGCTTTTGCCACGACCCTACCACCACTAAACTACCGAACCCTGACAACCATCCCAGTCCTCATACCACTCATGACCACCACACAAAGCTTCTTGACCCAACTCCTTCTCCATTTCCCCAACACTGTTGCCAAACACCTCACATCCCGGCTTACCGAGAATCCGAGAAACCCCACCTTCCTTGCCTAATCTTGGGTCAACTCGAATCTCACCAAGACCCGAACCACTTACCAACTCAAAGCCATCTGTACTTACATCAGATTGGTATCAGAGTCAAGTGTTTCCGTCCCATGCAACAACGCTATGGCAAATTTAAACGAGGAACTTAGGAGGGTTATGTCCGAGTTAGTTGTGGAACATGTGCAAGCCTTGAGAAAGAAACTTGTCAGGTATACCATGAGGAACTGCACCAAATCTGGGCCTATACCAAACAACCCAAAATATGAAGGCTTGGTACTTCAATGGGTAAACGAAGACGGAGAACTAAGCCATATGATCTTTAATGGGTAAACGAATATGGAGAACTAAGGGTCACAACCCAAACCCTCGTTGGTTTTCGGATTGGAAAATATGAGGATGAATTATGGTGTGATATCCTACCCATGGACACTTGCCATATTCTGTTAGGCCGCCCTTCGCAATTCGACCGAAAGGCACGACACGATGGAGAAAAGAATACTTATTCTCTTCAAAAGGATGTTCATAAAATCCGATTGGTTCCACTACCGCCTAGTGAGTTTTAAAAAACAACAAAGGGACAAGACACCAAGCCTCGAACGGAATCCGAGATCCAACCACTTGAAGTGCGGGAGATCAAAGAGGAATTAAAAAAGGGGAGTCCTTTCCATGCTTTGAAACACAAGGCTAAGAAGAGCTTTTTGGGAGAAAAGGTTGAGGACCCCGAGTTAAAGGCCCTCATAAAAACATTCGAGGACGTATTCCCGAATGACCTCGCCCCTGACCTTCCACCCATCAGGGGCATTGAGCATGCCATCGACTTCATTTTGGGAAGTTTTTTGCTGAACCTACCAGCCTATAGGTGTAATTCGGAGGAAGCCAAAGAACTACAAAGGCAAGTCCAAGACTTGTTAGATAAGGGATTTTTCCGAGAAAGTAATAGCCTATGTGCGGTACCCGCATTGTTGGTACCAAAGAAGGATGACCTCTTAGATGAATTGAACGAAGCCAAATTATTCTCCAAAATTGATTTGAGAAGCGGCTATCACTAAATGGGAATCCGAGAGGGTGATGAATGGAAGACAGCCTTCAAAACAAAGTATGGATTGTACGAATGGCTTGTGAGGCCGTTCGGATTATGTAATGCCCCAAGCTCCTTCATGAGACTTATGAACGAGGTGTTACGACTGTTCTTGGGAAAGTTTGTCGAAGTCTATTTAGACGACATCTTAATTTATAGTCGAAACATGGAGTCCCACATGGCACGTTTAGAAGTCGTATTCAAAAGGTTAAGGGAATTCAAATTGTATGGTAAATTGGAGAAGTGTGCCTTCATGATCACTAGCATCCCATTTCTAGGGTACATAGAGTCCTCGGAGGGCATCACGTGGACCTTTCCAAGGTAGAAGAAATTCGAAGTTGGTCGACGCCCAAAAATGCGAGTGATGTAAGGAACTTTCATAGATTAGCTTATTTTTACCATCGATTCATTCTGGACTTTAGCACCATTACGGTTCTCATCACGGAACTCACAAAAAAGGGTGAGTTTAAGTGGTCTCCCGACGCTCAAAAGGCCTATGAAATCTTGAAGGTACGGTTGTGTGAGGCACCGGTTCTAGCCATTCCAAACTTTGAAAAACTCTTTGAAGTAGAGTGATGCGAGCGGAGTTGGTATTGGTGTCGTCTTAATCCAAGAGAAATGACCTCTTGCATTCTTTAGTGAAAAGCTAAACAGTGCACGACTCAATTATTCCTCTTATGATAAGGAATTCTATGCTATCGTAAGGGCTTTGACTCAATGGGAACATTACTTGAGGCCTCAACACTTTGTGCTCTATTCGGATCACGAATCCTTAAAGTACTTGCACGTGCAAAGAAAGTTAAATTCGAGGCATGACAAATGGGTAGCCTATTTGCAAACCTTTACATTTTCCACAAAGTACAAGGATGGCAAATCTAACGTAGTGGCAGACGCCTTATCTCGTCGCCATGTCATGTTAATCCTACTAGAATAAAAGCTTACGGGATTTGAGGTGCTTAAGGAGTTTTATGACCAAGACCTTGAGTTTAAGAACGTGATAACCGAATGCAAAAATAGAGCTCATGGGTCTTATTCATTGGAAGAAGGGTTCCTTTTCAAGGGGAACAAGTTATGTGTGCCTAAGTGCTCCACGAGAGAGTTGCTTGTGCATGAGGTACACTTGGGCGGGCTTTCCGGTCATTTTTGCGTAATGAAAACCTTGGAGATCCTCCAAGAACACTTTTATTGGTTGCGGATGGGTAAAGATGTGAATGGAGTAGTGAGTCGGTGTTCCACTTGCCAAAAAGCCAAGAGTTTTTTTCACAAGGGGTTGTACACTCCTCTCCTGGTTCCGGAAAGACCATGGGAAAGTGTGAGCTTGGACTTTATTCTCGGCTTACCAAAAACACAACGTGGGAAGGACTCCATCATGGTGGTCGTGGATAGGTTTTCCAAGATGGCGCATTTCATCGCTTTCCACAAAACTGACGATTCAACTCACGTTGCGGATTTATACTTGAAAGAAGTGGCGAGATTGCATGGTATACCGAAAATAATTGTATCGGATAGAGATGTAAAGTTTCAAAGTTATTTCTGGAAGACATTGTGGAGGCTCCTTGGCACCAAGTTATTGTTCAGCACTTCCCACCATCCTCAAATGGACGGTCAGACCGAAGTGACTAATAGAATCCTTGGTACATTATTGAGGGGGTTAGTAAGTAAGACTACCAAGGATTGGGATATCAAACTAGCTCACATGGAATTTTCCTACAATCGAAGCCCGTCTCGCACCACGGGAAAGGCACCGTTCGAAGTTGTGTATGGTATGAATCCATTCTTACCCCTTGATGTGATTCCCATTCCAAAGAAGAAAATCTTAAATTTTGCAGCTAAGGACAGAATTGAGGCTTTCAAAAAATTGCATGATCAAATTCAAGCGCAAATCCAGAAGGCCAATGACAAATACAAAGGGAGGCGAACAAATCAAGGACTCAACTGCAATTGCAACCCGGAGACTTGGTTTGGTTACATCTAAGGAAATAGTGGTTTCTAAATCTAAGGAAAAACAAATTAATGCCTAGATTGGATGGTCTATTCAAGGTATTGGCGAGGTTTGGAGAGTGTTCCTACAAGATCGAACTACCAAGTGAGTACATGGACGTTAGTGCCATCTTCAACGTTGGAGATTTATGCCCCTATTTGGATGACAAAAATTTGAGGAAAATTCTGTCAAAGAAGGGGAGAATGATGTAAGTAAGCAAATTACCTTAAGATTACAACTAGAATCGAGAGGCGGTTTGCTAGGGATGCCCAACATTGCCAATCATCCGATGGTAACATGTGTAGCTTGGGATGGAATATGGAGCGGGGTCGAGAACAAAACTTGAAGACTCAAGGATGCCATAAGATTTGTCGGCTTTCATGTGGTCCTGGCCGAGACCTTGCAACTTTCTTTTAGCCTATCTTAATGTCTAGGCTATTATTAGTTCTTGTTAGGACACAATTAAGGAACTAGGCTAGGAAAAGAGGTGGTCGAGGACCTTCTAAACCACGAAAGCTTACCATGGCTCCCAAAGTGATGATTCATGAATTTTATAAGTTCATGAATATATCCACATAGAAGTAACAAAAGGGTGACTTGGGGAGTTCAAAGGTTGGCCGCGATTTTCCACACAGTTTGGACCATTCACACCGTGCGTTCCCAACTTGGACGACACTTCTTAGTTGCTTTCTAGAATCATCCATGTAATACTATAAATTGGGACTTTGTGTGTTGTAAAGAGGCAGAGTTGTTTGATATAAAACTTGAGTGTTTACTAATTTTGCTAAGTCTTTCAATCCGGGATTGAACTTCTTAGTTGATCCTCCAAGAGGGTCTCTTGGTTCTCCGGGAGAACCACCCATATTTTATAAGGTTTCGGTCACCCTTGCTTGGTTAGTGTTGAGCCTCGCAGTCAGAAAACCTCAACCTAGTCCTTGTGTAATTGACCACAACATCATTGGAGACCACACGAGTAATTAACTCCTCGTGTTACCATCCATGAACCACATATCGACCAAATTGAGACTTGGTTTGTGTCTTGAATTATTTCTAACAATCCGTATACATTCTTTGTTCCAATTACTTGTTTCCCCACTCTATTATCTCCCACAACACCTCATTAACATCCTCTCAAAAGGCCTACATTTGTAACCAACCGTAACTCTAATCAAACACCCTCAAACACACCAATGTCCCTACCGAGCCTACCCATCGGACCCTCACTATCTCAGGTTGTTTCCGTAACCTTAGTACCACCAGAACACAAAACCACAAACACAATCCTATCCCGCAAGACCCCCGAGACACATTCCCAAATCACATTAACACACCTCCAAGTCGTTCCACCCGAATTGGCCTTCAACCACCCCATTGTGCATTCCACCCAAGAAATCAAAAACCCCACTATTTCGGCTTGTGCCGCGACCCTACCATCACTAAACTACCGAACTCCAACCACCATCCCAATCCTCATACCACTCGTGACCACCACACAAAGCGCCTTGACCCGACTCCATCTCCATTTACCCGACACTGTCACAAAACACCCCACATCTCAGCTTACTGAGAACCCAAGAAACCCCACATTCCTTTCCTAATTTTGGGTCAACCCAAATCTCACCAAGACCCAAACCACGTACCAACTCAAAGCCATTTATGCTTACATCAAGAGGTTTCCCAACTACAGAGGCTAATTAAAATACTACATTTTTTGCAAAAATATTGGGAGGTAGCTCCGGAAAGCTTATGCAAGCAACTACTACAGAAGTTTCTTCAGAAGGTTTAAACCATGGACTCCATATCAAAGGTCTCATATGACAATATCTATAATGTACTTTGATATAATATGTTGGTTTACACAGTACTTTAATTTAATCTTCCAATAGTTCCAGTCTAATTAGTACATGTTTGTCATCCATTACACCAATTGTACAAGGACCTTTAACTGAACATTGGTTTGGGATTGCCTTCCTTAATTCCTTAATATCTATTATATCATATGAAAACTTGCCAATAATAGCATATTGTAAATTTTCCTAAATGATGAGTTTTTAAAAATCTGAGGATTTCCAAGTCAAGTATGGCTCACCATCAATATAAACTTCTTATTTTGGTCGTATAGTGTATACCTCCTTCTTCTCCATAAGATTCAATAGACCAGCATATTTACCATCTTGTGTTGCTTGGGGGTTTGTAGAGGTGGATGTGGATGGTATGTCTTTAGGCAGATCATTAGGATTAGCTTTGTTGTTTTTTAGGGTTGAATGTAATATCAGTGGAGGGAAATCAGATTGAGATAGAAAAGGGCTGTCATTGATAGTAAGCACGACTTTCTACGCAACGATTTAGGAGGCAGAACAGCCATCGGTGGTGGCTGTCCGCCGGTCGTATTGGCCATGCAGGCCACAATAGCAAGTTTTTTGGTAGGTTTAGGGTTTTAGTCTTGAGAGTGTTTCCAAAACACATAATGACTCAAGCTATTGTCAAGTCTAATATCTTTGTTTTAGAAAAATCACCAAAAATGGTGGGAATTTATTGATGAAAAAGTTCTATACAGATCAACCTGAAGAGGTTGATAAAAACAAACAAAAGAAACTAAACAAAAATAAACAGAAAGTAAAAATGTAAGCTAGCAAAATACAGAATCCTAACAACACTACAAAAATGCATCATCTAAAGTCCAAGGGCCTTGACTTGAATTCATATTTCACACCTACAAGTCACACAAATAGAATAGATCAAGATCTCATGATGTTTCCTTCATGCATTCCTGGATGTAATTAAATCCTCTTGTTATGTGTGTCAAAATCTCCATAATCAGCTTGAATAACTTTGGACCATTGACATATAGAGCCAAATTTTCCATTTGCAGTTTTCATGTTCAGGAATGAGTATGTAAATACCACCCATACAGAGATTCAACATTAAATGGAATATCTCTCAAAAGTTGAAACCATGATCCTGAATTATTATGCAACACCTGTTGATACTGTTTTTTCATAGTTGTGGACTCAACAAAAAACAATACCTGAATGTTTGAATTCTCAACCAAGAATAGTGTTAACTTCAGCATAATGAACCTTGAGGTTACTACCACACACTGAAGTCAATACTATTTTGGTTCAGTCCCTTCCCATAAGTCATACCATGAACTATAGCTTACTGATCAGTGTTGAACTGTCTAGTAGTAGATCTTATTGTAAAATTTGGTGTTTGAGCTTTTTCCAGGTTGATTATCCTTCTTCCAAAAGATGGAACATCTTAAAAGTTATTATATTGAATTGTACATACAAAATCAAAAATCAAGTTAGTGAAATAATATGTCAAACAGTTCCCTTCTCTCATTACATGCTCCACCTGAACTTGTTTTCCCCTTCTCCAGTTTTGAATCCTCTTCACCACCAATGAAATACTCCAAGAACCTCCCATATTCCATCTAAGATCTTATTCATTGTTAAAGAGTCTATTTCCACTATTAATGGTAATAGCTTGTGTATAATACAACATTTTACTCCTTCTTCAATAGCCACAACTTTTGTCAAAAGATTTGAAGTATTTGGTAACCTTTTTTCCCTTGCATAAATGAGGTTACCAATGTGGTTTCTTACACAAAAAAAATTGCAGAACTTGGCCCTAGATTTCCTATTGATGCACCATCTGTGTTACACTTGTACCATCATTCATTAGGCAGCTTCTAAACCATCACACCCCAACCTAGATAAGACGTGGCTAGATACCTTTCAATACCCTCAGTCTACGGACATCATTACCCATGAGAACTGCTCTTATTCCAATTGCTACTTTCTTACCTTGCTCACTATCTTTAAATCTATTTCCTCTTGATCGTCGAGCACGTGATCCTTATTTGTCAAACTTCTATTATACACTTTCTTATGAAGGATCATCGTACTCCTAGGTACATTTAAAATAGTCATTCCTTATTGGTTATACTATTCGTGAGTACTAGGTGTTTTTTCTAACTCATATCCCTTCTTAGGAGTCTAAAGATTTCTATGTTTTCCTCGGTTCTGTCCTCTCATCTAATCTTTCTATTCCTTAATGCCTAACTCGAATGATTCCCCTCTTATAATGTTTACTTCCAAACAGTATGTTCTATATTGACCTCTGACTCTAGATCCTATCTCTGTAGCCTAGATTCAACACTTAATAACTTGTTGAACTTACCATTGCCACTCTGTATCTTAGCATTTCTATTATTTTAGTCCCATTTTTTACCCATACTTAAGTAGCGCAAATTACACCCTAGATTCTCTTTGTTACGGATCCAAAACTGTCCTTGTACTTCTCAATATACGTATAGATCTATGCTTTTTACTGTCCCTGCTACAATTTCTATTTCTTTTGCCAAAATCTCTATTCCCGCCTTACTCTAGTCAGGGTTATGCTAATCTTTCTAATGTATCTTTTTGATTTTGCCTACCTCTTGGTCTCTGTATCGCTTCCTCACCAAGGTTCATCTTAGGAGTACTGGTCTAATCTTGGGTATTCATCTGAACTTCTAGTCTTTCTGTCATATCCTAAACTTATAGGTAATAAATGTCGCAACAAGATAACCGCTAACATGCATGCACCCTCTAAGAGGTCTCAAACACTGTCGGGGCTAAGGCTCCATCTTCGCTCTTACCTTGAGTCTCTCGGTTAAACTCTGGACACTCTCACATCCTATGATCTTTACTCCCACATCAGGGATAGTCCCCTATAATCATACGGCATGGCTCATCATGCAGCTGACCACACTAGAGGCAAAAAGTCCTCTGAACTATATTACTTTGGCCCTTGGATTCTGATGCTCGCGAACCCTACCTTGGCCCTACATAAGAGCCTTGATCAGGTGTAAACTGCCGGGGTGATCCACCCCATTCCCCATGCATTGGCAGTCAGCTATCCTGGCCCTCTTGGCCTAAATATCCACCTTATCTGAATTAGATCCAGTATGTTCTTGCAGCTCCTAGTTAACTGACTCCCAAGATTGTATTGATCTTGAACCCTCAGAGGACTCAACTCTATGTGGTGATGCTGGAATTTCCCCCTGCTCTTCTGACGCAGGCGGAGTCGACAACAACTAGAAAGATGACTCACTTTGAGACTCGAACGGGTCCTCCTCAATAGAATAGCTTGCCACCTCATACGGATCCTCTTCGCTAGAATAGCTAGCAACCTCTGATAGGTCTTCTTCGATAGAGTAGCTCACTTCTTGTCTTGCTATTGTCGTGGTCCTTTCACTAATCGTAGCCTTTCCGTAGGAAGGCATCTATGTACGCCATCAACAATACAAATACATAAAGGTAAGCTCCGCTCTCGTAAGACTTAACTTCACAACACGATCTGGATCTACAAGAAGGGTAACTGACTCCTAAATGCCTTGTAGCCTCCTGTCTATAAATGTGGTGCACAACAAATGTATAAACAAGACTCTAGTAGACACGACTTATAGAGTCCCTAGGATTGACCTACTCTAATACCAATTTGTCACACCCCAACCTAAGTGAGGCGTGGCTGGCACCCGTACCTTTCTAGGTCCAAGCGCAGCAAAATGCACTTATAATTTGAGCCTTCGAGGCAGACTGGGCCATTGAAGCCCTACTATAAAAGCAATCTTGACTTAGGCTGACAAGGCCGTATACTAAAATATTTGTAAATAGAAATCACTCGACCAAAATGCACTTATATATATATATATATATATATATATATTTAACATATAATACTTTTGTGTAATATACACAAGAAATGATATTATATATAGTATAGTTAATATACATAACAAATAATACCATCTTAGTGCCTTGTTCCTTGTACGATACAGGAACAAACAATAGTTAATATACGGTACGGGATCACTCCCTTATTCTCAGTGCAACATGTGAAATGACTTAGTCAAGAGATCGATCTTAGGATATCGACAAAGGAAGAATGTGGATACTACTTTGATTTCGATTAGGTGAAGAAAGACTGATTTAGAGGGGTAGACATTCCCGTCCATCCTTACATACACACACACACACCCTAAAGAAAAAAGAAATGTGGTATCGACTATGATGACACGTTGGACACAAATCCGTCATTTTTATGATTTGGATTATACATGACAAAAGTAACTATCTGACACACTAGGGAGTCCTCACAATATGAGTATATACACTTTCTAGCTAAGATGAAATTGTTAAAGACTGAATTTCTTTTCTTAATACCTTCCTTATCTCACCTAAGGGTCTTGCCCTAGCTATAACCTATATACAAAGAGTTCTAACTATCGAATCAAAACAAAGAGGAACCTTTCCCCAGTTGATGAGAGAAAGAAAAGAAAGGAAATTAGCCCATTCATTCACCTATCTAAAGTTGAAGGAATGAAAGCACTAGAGTCTTGATCCCTTGCTTAACCTGAAATGAACCATCAGGTTCATTTCTCAGTGTATATATATATATATATATATATATATATATATATATATATATATATATATATATATATATATATATATATATATATATAATACTTTTTGTGTAATATACACAAGAAATTATATTATATATAGTATATAATGATTAATATACATAACAAATAATATCCTATATTGTGTTTTGATGTATTTAATTTGATTATCACTAATGTAGGAAACTCCTTATTTTTAGCTTTTTATTCATAACAAACATTCTTGATTTATGGTATAAAATCATATATACCCCTATATATATTATAGAGTATCTATTGTAGATTATGTAATTTAATTAATAGTTGTAGATTATGAAATATTTTACTCATTTACGAAGTAGTATTTATGTAACTTCCGTTGCAAATGCTGCTATGGAGCACAAGCTCCACTCTTTTTTATTTTTTTATTTTTTATTATTATATTAATAAGATTTTTAGAAATAGAGAAACACATTTTCTCATCTCTCTTTCAACTTACGTTACCAGCGCTTCACTGCTATGGAGCACCAAGCTCCATATTCAGTTCAACGTCATCATTACAGAAGACAATAAAAAGAACTAATCTATTTCATTTTTTTTCTTACCAGATTCAGAAAAAACTCACATAGTATAATTATATATATAAAAATAGATTAAATATTGATTTAAAACTTTATTCTAAATCAGTGTCAGAAAATTGATTTACTATACCCAATTGTACAGTATAGATAAAATAGAAACGCATTTCTTGATACGCACGGAAAATAAGAACAATTCAATAATTTTTTTGGAGCAGAAAATCAGTTTATGGCTCTGATACCAATAAAAAGTTTACACTTTAACACATTCATTTTAACTAATTAGATATAGCACAATGTGCTCTTCGTGTAGCAAAATTGTAAATGTGAAGCGAACTGCGACTGAAATTACTGACCGGTATTGATTGTCACAGTATATAGTGGAAAAAAGAAAAACGTCAAAAATCATTGTTCGAAGTATATTTTATTATACACCATAAGTGTACTTATATTAGTAAATATTATGATTAACTTTAATTACTCTAATGGGCCTTAAGCACCCCTTATAAATGGGATCCAAATTTCCTATACTTTTTTTTCACGTAAGAATTACTCATACTTCCCATTCCTTTTCATTTTTCCAAAAAATACTCCTTATGATTTTTCATCGTTTCTCTTTGTTTTTCAAATTCAGTGGGGAGCACACTAGTGTAGGAAAGAAGAAAATTAAAAAATTATTTGTGGGTGACCGAAAATATTTTCAAATGATATATTCTATAGATGATATTAATGTAAGAAGAAGAGAGAGAGTAAAAGTAATCAAAGAAAAGAAAAAGGAATAAGAAAATAAAATTTTAAAAAGAAAATGAAAGAAACATTTTCGGTGGATATATAATGGGGAGGCATTAACATAAGTAAGAAGAAGAAAAGGTAAAAGTTAAAAAAAGAAAAAATACAAATGAAATAATATTTAAATAAAAAAAGAATTAATTATGCGCAAATATAACTGAAATAACTATACTATTAAAATTGATTCATATTTTAAAATCTTATGCAAATTGGCTCAAAACAGCAATGTCGCCTCTTTTCTTTCTCTTGTTTCTGACCATTGTCCCCTTTTTCCATTTTCTTTCTTCTACAGAGTCTCCACCACCTAGGAGCTATTAGACCCGATATCGCTAGATCTCACAACTGGTTATAGATTTTAGAGGAGTTCAAAACATAAACATATAGTAATTTTGGAGTAGATTTGAGTTAAATTTCAGATTTAATTTTTTTGAGTTTGTTTATTATTTGCATTATATGTTGTTCCAACTGATTCTAAACATCAAGAGGAATTAAATAAATAAATTTGAAGTAGTTTGAAGTAAATTTGAGCTAAATCTGAGTTAAATTTCAGAAGAGGCACATGAAAGAAGATAAAGTCAGCTTTCGTATAATAATGCTTATGGGTGTATAAATACCTATTATAATTTTGTATAATATTATATAATGATGTATATGAGTGTATAAACATCTCTTATAATTTGTATAATATTTACATACTAAGTTTATAATATTATATATCAAATTTTTAAACAATGTTGTAAAATTAAAAGTTTTGAGTAATGTTGTATACGAGTTGTATTATATTGTATACCGAATTTTTGAACATTAATGCAACAAAATAGTGGGATATGCGACTAAAACTTGGTTGTGTAGATATAATGTAGTGATGTGGGTTGTACTTTTGCGTAATTATCCTGAAAAAATGTTACTTCTTCCATTCCTATGTATGTGGTGTTTGACCGGAAACGAGTTAAGAAAGAAAGATTTTTAAATTTATAATCTAAACTAGGGGTGGCCAGTGGGCCGGGTCTGGCGGGGTCGGGGTCGGGGCGGGACGAGCCGGGGGTCGGGATCGGGACTAGCGGGCCTAGCGGGGTCGGGTCGGGCGGGACTGCTCCGATGCATCGTCCGATCCCGATCCCGTCGGTATCGGGCGGGGCGGGCTCGGGTCGGGCTCGGGTCGGGGCGGGGCGGGGTCGGGTTTTCCTTTTTTTTTTTTTTTTTTAAATAACATATGTATAAAAAAACTCAATAAACAAAACAAGATAGTGTAATAAAAACATCCCAAGGCTATTTTTGTGCCTCTTATATTATTTAATAGACATATGATTTTTTTGTAATACAAATACAATTGTCTAAAATCTAAATTGCAACTTTATGGTGTTGTCCAAAAGTTGCAAATTACATAATAAAATTGCAATTAAAAAAATTACATTTTCAAAAAAATCTGTTCTAATTGCTTGATGATTTCATGTGGTTCTTCGGTTGGAATAGGTATTTGTTGGTCAAATTGATCCACGTCGCTTCCACTACCTTCGGTTAAGATTTCGTTGTAGTTTTCATCATCTTCTTCGTTGATCTCCGGTTGACCGCGCCTTCTCCGCTCCGCTCGTATCCAATCTCTCGAATAATACGCAATTTCCAAGTTGTCTCCGCCAATGAGTGTCCGTGGTCTCCTATTTGATATCTCGCCGCGAGAAAAAGCGCTTTTCGACGCAAGTTGATGACGCTTGAATGTTCAAAACATCTCGAGCCATCAATGAAAGTGTCGGAAAGGTCTTCTCATTCCCCTCCAAGTATTTCAAAGCAAGTCTTCTTGTCCATCTTCATTGATAACTTCTTGATACGGTACGTAACCCCGCAAAACAAAAATATCCAACTCGCTAATTTGGTTAGTAGAGGTACGGCCGCACATTCTATTTTCGAGGCTTTCAATACTAGCCGCGAAACAAGATGTCTTTTGTGAGGTTGTGTTGAAGATGAAGAAGATGGTATGGTAGCCGGTACGTTACTAGCATTTTCTTGTTGATAAAATCTATATATATTTTTGCATTGGTGTTCTACGCTATTCAACACTTCTTCTTTAGTTTGTTCAATAGGTGGTGGGTGATTTAGATTTTTGGGACTTGGAGGTGGTAGTACTTCTATACAATCGTAAATAGTTTCAATTAGTGATTTAGTACCGTCTATTTTAATAGTAGGATTTAATAGAACCAATAATATAAATAGAAGGAATAGGAATAAAATATTTTTTTATTTTGACAAACATTTTTTTAATAGTGCCTTATAATTTGGTTTTTCCATATATTCACTAAGTAATAAAAATATTAGAGTTATATAAAATAACATAGTTGAAATAGTAGGATAATATATACCGGAAAATTCTTTTGTTGCTTGAAAAAATTTCTCTAAAAATACAATAAGTTCGGAAATTTTTACCCAATCACTATCTAAAATCATATCATTTGGGTTTTTATTATGAGAGTTAAAAAATAAAGTTATAGGTAATTTATAGTCATAAGCAACAAGTAGTTGCTCGTATAAAGAATTCCACCTAGTCGATACTTCTTGTGGAATTCTTCTATAAGGTAGTCCACAATCGTGACAAGTTTTTTTATATTCTTTTCTACGTTGTACTTTATTACTTTTAAAAATAAAGTTTATAGCAAATTGTATTTTACTAAGAATGTCTTCAAAAAGTGATAGACCATCCTTTACAATTAAGTTATATATATGGCACGCGCATTTTATATGAAAATGGTCCGGAAAAGATGGAGCTAAACTATTTTTTAACATTGTAATTGCGTAATTGTTATTAGAAGCGTTATCTAATGTAATAGTCATAATTTTATCGGTAATTCCGTAATAATCGCACACTTGATAAATATTTTCTCGCAATAAAAGTACCAAAGTGTGCCTATCATCTATATATCTATACGCTAAAATACGTTTTTGCATAGACCATTTATAATCTATCCAATGACAAGTTACAGTTAAATAATCATGGCCGTTAGTACTACGACCTATATCGACGTGATAGATACTTTGCCATTAAAATGATATAATGAAAAACGTAAATATTGTTGATATTCATGCGCAAATTTAAATACATCTCTCTTAACGGTTGACCTACGAAAACCGTTAAAAGCAGGATTATATATATCTCTAATGTAATGAATAAAACCGGGAGATGAAGGAAATGAAAAAGGCAAACCCTCCATCGCAACTAATTTTGATATTGCTTCCCTATCTCTATGTTTGTTGTATTTAGAGCCTACAATTCCCCCGTCATAGGGTTAATTTGACCCGTACTTGGTCCGGGACGAGATCGTATGTGAACCTTGTCCCGATGGAGCGGCCGTTTGCGCACCCGGTTTTGAAGCCTGGTATTGGGCATACCTAGCTGGATGAGCACTTACTACGTGTCTAATTAAACCCCCGTCCCACCGTGACCTTTTCCAGTTTTAAATTTTAAAACATTTTTACAAATTTTACATATGGCTACTTGATTCTCTACGTCCCTATCAAAAAATGTCCATGCATCTCGATTTTAATGGTCGTTTTCTTTGGACCCGTCTCATACTAGGGGGAATAGGAGGTATTTCGATTGAAGGTGCACTAGTGGGCGTGTTGTCATCAATATTAGTGGGTGTATCGTCTAGATCATCGTCTAAATTAAAGTCTTCTTGAGTTCCAGAAAATAACTCCTCGTCTAAATCTAATGGTATTGTAGGAAAATGTTGAGTATCAACAAAATCATCCTGTGTAGGAATAAGATGACTAGAAGAAGTACCCTTGCCCCTGGTTGCCTCTACTAGAAGAAGCACCCTTATCCTTACCCTTAAACATACCTTTTAATCCTTCCATTTTAATTATGATAATAAATAATTAAAGACAATAAAATTAAGTGCGCTAAATAAAATAAACAGACAATAATAATTTAATGAAGGAACGAATGTACCAAACGCCGACGTAACGTCGACGTGTAATCGAGAGGTTGAAAATTGAAACTTTGCTCGATGGAAGATCCTCAAGCTAGTTGCCAACTTCACTCCCAATTCCCAAATGAATTAATAAAATTGAATATTTAGCAAACAATGTAGAGAGATATATTGAGAAATTAGAGAGATTGTAGGAAGATTTGTGAGAAAGATGAAGAGAAAATGAGTTATTTATAGTTGAAAAATTGGGTTAAAGTGTAAATATAATAACTTATGGGTTAAAAATAAATATTAAGGGGTAGGGGGGGTTGGGGGAGCGGGGGGCCTAAAATGGCCGTTGGCCAACGGCCATAATCTAAAATGGCCGTTGGTGCAACGGTCATTTTTGCAAAGGGGGTTTAAGGGTCGGGGTCGGGGTCGGGACGGGCTCGGGCGGGCTCGGGTCCGGCGGGCCTGGGGGGCGGGCTCGGGTCTGGCGGGACGAGACATCGTCCCGTCCCGAGTTCGAGTCCCGCCCCCGTTAAATTTTTTTTTTTTTTTTTTTTTTTAGAGCGGGGTCGGGGCGGGACCGGGGCGGGGTCGGGACGGGGTCGGGCCGGGGTCGGGTCGTCCCGGCCCACTGGCCAGCCTTAATCTAAACTAAATCATAATATTTGTGTGATTACAAATAATTTTATTAAGAATAAAATAAGATATTTAAAAGTAAATTATTTTCAAATAAAAAGTGAGAGATAGACTAAAGGAATATAATACTTTAGGGAGAGAGATATTATTTTTCCTTCTCAGATAGGATGCTTATCGATCGATTTGGTTCGGTTTTATATACTACCGATTCGGTTTATCAATTTTCAGTTAATAAATACCCTCAATATATAACCAAATCGATAAGATATTCGTTATCAATTTTCGATTTATTGATTTTTTGGTCCTTACGACTTGGTTTTCGATATAACAAAATGCTCCACTAACTTTTCTTTGCTTTGTCTTATTTTCTTTTGTTCATTTATACACCGTCATCATGCATAACGAGACAGATCCACTCTACTATCAAACTCAACAAAGTAAAGCCAAAATAAAATGCACAAATTAAAGCATATTATACTTAAGCAGATCCACTCTACTGCCAACGTAACAAAGTAAATAAATCCCAAAGCAGATTTAAAGTCATTAGTATATAATTAGAGATGAAAGATAATTTTAATATAAGTTTATTAAATTATCGGTTTAACCATTAACTAGATTCTTAAAATCGAAAATCGAACCGATAACCCATAAAAAAATTATAAAATCGCTTACAAACCGTTAACCCAATAATTCGATATTGATAAATTAATGATGTTTTTATTAATTTGACTTATCGATTAAACCGATTTTATATTTATATTTAAAAAAACTCACTTTATACATATAAATAATTTAAAATTTAAATTTGTTTATGTTTGTAATTATAACTCGATGGATGTCCAAATATTTCTAATGTTTGAAAGTGTAATCATCGACGATATATTATTGCTATCAAATTATAGATTTGTACTCCATTGACATGAGTTGTTTCATTCCACATTATTGGTTTTGGAATTCAACTTCCACTAAAAGCCATCATGGTATAACTATCATGTCACACCCTAATCTTGGTGAGGCAGACGAGCAACAAGTGTCTTACTTATGTGAGCGACCCACTCTGTAAAGCAAGTAATTTACTGTATTCAACTATCTGCAAATAAAAGTTCCAAACATATATATATATATATATATATATATATATATATAAAGTTATAATATATATATATATATATATATATATATATAAACATGGGCTTACGAGGCCTCAACCTGTACGACACTTTACTTGCATAATTCTACTGGCCACATGTGTACACACGTCCACAAAAGCCTCTAAAAGTATCTGACAACACAACTTAGTCGGGTTAGGGCCCGGCCTACCCATATAGTATGTGCAACTATATCACAAGTGTGTATAGACTCTGTTACTCCAGAAGGAAGTGGAGCTCACCAAACTTTGGTTGATCGACTAAAGCTACTACTGGAAGACCTATCAACCCAGAAACATGCACATGCAGCATGACATGCAGCACCCCAGCAAACGAAGGCCTCAGTACGAAATAATGTACAGAGTATGTAAGGAAGATAAACATAATAACAAGTACTGAAACTTCAAGTAGAAACAAGTAACAACAAGTGTAGTGAGATCTTCTCTTACTTGTAAGCTGTATTCTGCTAAGGTTATTATAAACTCTGCAATGTGAAGTATTACAACAATTCAAGTTATGCCTACTTATACAACTAATCTTTATTTCACAAATATGCTCCGCTAGATCGACAAATGGACGTTGGGAGGTCAGCAAATAGGCCCCGGTGACCGCCAAATAAGCCTCGATGGCTACTAAGTAAGCCTGAAGGCTAGCAATAGGCTCAATGGCTAACAAATAAACCATAAGGGCCAATGAGCCATTTCTTAACTCAACTAGCTTCTTTGCTATTATTTTATTCAACTAAAGCTCTCTACTGAGATGACAACATACGATACATATAATTGCTTACAAGTAATGTAACTAAAGAATTCACTTACCTTTGGAGTTCATGATAAATGCATATATAATCAAATAGGAAAGTAGTAACCACAAATGAAGTAAGCTTGGATAACTAAACAACAAACAAGTATATGACCCGATTCTCTCTACAATTTATCTTTTGGGCCTCTTATCTCATGAAGATCAACTAACGATTCCAAATACTATGTGAGATCATATCGAGTAATATAGCCTCTAATGGGGATTTAGTAGTTTAAAATGAAACCAACTACGCAGCTCAAAGACCAGCAAGTATATAGATGAAACTTCGTATTATGACTTTCTTACGACTTTTGACTCTTATTACACGCCGACAACTATTACGCGCAACTGGAATTTCGAGGCACAATTGATAAAACCTCTTACAAGCTGATTCACCTACTATTTAAGATACACACTCGTGTGACGAATCAAATGAATGCTCATAAACTTAGGAACTGACTTATGAGCCACATAACTCTCAACTAGACTACACACATCACAATCTGAGGTAATAAGGACACCAAATACAAGAATAGAATACCTATGACAATTGTTATTCTTATGCTTTCTCTCTTCAAATACACTTTCTAAAATAGTCATGCCAAATGAAGGAAGGGATACCCATTACATACCTTTAATGTAGAACCTTTACTCGCGGCGTTGGAACCATCCTCCTTTTACACGTTAATCTACAGGAAATAACAACTCTAGCATTAAACTAACAGAAGACACAATAACTAATCATCGAGCGGCAAGCTCGCTACGCAATGAGTTGTACAACGTTTAACATAAAACAACCACCAACCAGCCCACACGATAGCAACAATAACTTATACGATTCCTCACTATTAATTTCGTATTTCTCATTTCACAATTTAGTTATGACCTGGACAAACATAAATATATCTAGGAGAGGAGGAGAGGAGAATTCTTACCTTATATGTCAAGAACTACTCTTCATCCATCTTACTTCACATTGAAGTAAGCCCGAATTCAACAACGCGATTAACGGAACAATGAGATCGAATCGGTGCGCAAATCTATTTTCATGGGTGTAGACCCCGTGTATCTGAAAAATTCAACCCACTAGATATACTCATTTATTGGGAACGTTTTTATCTCTTGAAATAATCAATTTAGTCCTATGCAGTAAGTTTTTCTCATTATTCCAAAATGAAACATTTGTAACAATTATATGTTAAATTTCAACCATGATTAATCACTTCCACGTGTACTCCCCTCGTTTTGTATACCCTTGACTCATCAATCTATTTGACCAACTTAATTATATGTGGCAGCCTCATCAAATTCTTATCCATTTGTTCAATGATTAATCTCATAATTAATTTTATACTCTTCTACTCTATTCTAACGTTTAATCAGTTACACACGTAATTAATTTCTTGATCTCAATTAACTTAAATAGTAATCTTTTTAACACATTTTTTATACCCATAATCATGATTAAAATTCCATAAGTCCATATAACTTGTTCAACATTCTGAACTTCAACGAAATTAATTTTCTCCTATTCAATTAACCTCTAATACCCACGCTAACCTCTTTAACATTGTTATAAATCATCGTTATCCATATAAGGGATCTTAACCCCTCCGAGTTTCATTACTTTACTCACGATGTATACTAGCGCGAAAATATGGGGTGTAACAATGGAGTTCTCCAAGTTTATGTCAACTAACTTACGACACACTTAAACATGTATAAGTATGGGTAACAGTTTAACATACTAATCTACGGGATATAACATCTTATGAGTCCGAAACTTAAATGACCCAAAAAGTGAGGAAGTGAACAAAAGTATTCATAGAGAGATCGCTTTCAAATCTAACACTTTATTTGGTGTTAAAGGTTTTTTTTTTTTTTTGGTTGGTGTGTATGGTAATAATCAACCCAAAATCAAGTTTTGGGTGATAATTGGTTTCAACACTAGAGTTTGATTTTTGTGCATTGATAATGTATGGATTTTTTCACCATTTACAATAAAATTACTTTGATGTATTAATTATATGTATAAATATACATACATACTCATACATATGTAACTTTGTAAAAAATTAAACAGATACTAACAAGAAACATAAGCTGTTGAAGTATTCGCCTTATTACTTTTCTCTTATAAATTTTGTTGTTGGAAAAAATACTACATTCTTGTTATCATTCTCTATTAAAAAGTGAACACACTTAATATAGATTATTATCAGCATTAGTGTTTTAAAAAGCGTAGGCACAAGGCGAGTCATTTTACCTGATAAGAGACGGGGCATTGTACCTGATAAGAGGCGAAGCGTAAGCCTTGAGGTGCTAGGGCGTAAGCCCCATAAATCTTCAATTTTTAATAATTTATAAATTAATATAATATAAATAAATATGAAAAGGAGGTCAATAAAAATTACAAACAAAATCAAGAAATTATATAGCATGTGATATATATATATACACACATATATAATGCTAATTAGAATTAGCAATTTGCGAAAAATAACCAGAATTGTTTCATCTAAAAGAAACTAATGAGACTTTGAAAAATAATTGAATAAAAATTTATAAAATTACTTGAAAGAGAGAACTTGAAAAAAAAAAGGGAAGAATGAATCTACGATTAGAAGTGTCGAATCAGAACAAGTGATGATCGATGAAGCGTTTTTACTTTTGTAATTGATAAATTGATCATTTCCACTTACGCGGAAGACGAAGAAAAACAATAAAAATTAGGACTGGAAATAAAAATACCTTTTGACTTTAAAGTTTTAAAACGTTTTACTTAATAATGTTAAAACTCGAATTGAAGCTAAACATTGAGATAAAATGAAGTCGGTGTATGTGAAAGTAGAGAGAAAAAAAGAGCCTAAATTAATTTTCAGAATTGGAAAATATCTAGAATGAATGTCTATTTACAATTGGGCCCGGATCACCCTTATATGAGATTCACAAACTTAAAATATAAAACCCCAACTTTCTGAATATTACACATAAACCCATAAATAAAATGACCAAGAAGAAACTAAATATAAAATATCAACCAATGCCACTAAGAGAAGTATTAAATCTAACCCCCCCCCCCCCCCCCTTCAAGTTGGAGGGTGATAAAACTCCCAACTTGCCAAGATGAGAGTGATGAGCAGCTCCGGGTAGACTCTTAATGAATATATCAGTCAGTTGAGTAGAGCACTAGAAGTGTGATGAAGACTAATCAAACCATCATGAAGCTTGGTGCAAATAAAATGACAATGCAATTCAATGTGCTTGATCCGCTCATGAAAAATAGGATTTTTTGCAATATGAATTGCCGCTTGGTGATCACAAAACACCATAATAGAATGCATAGAAGGAAGACCAAAATCAGTCAACAGTCGGGATAGCCAAGTTACCTCACCTACAGCCTTGCTTAAAGACCTGTACTCAGATTCAGACGAAGATAAAGGCACCACAGGTTGCCTCTTAGCCCTCCAGCTAACCAAACTCCCACCCATCAAGACACAAAAATTTGTTACTGATCTTCTGTTGTCTGGACAGGATGCCCAGTCACTGTCACAATAAACTTTGAGATATAAATCGGGAGAGTTGTTGAAAAACAGCTCAAGATAAGGAGTGCCTTTCAAATATCCGAGCAAATGCAAAGTAGCTTTCATATGGGGAGCACAAGGTTGTTGAATAAATTAACTGAGGTATTGTACGGAAAAAGATAAATCAGATCGGGTATGAGTCAAAAAATTTAGCTTCCCGACTAAACACTTCTATAAACATCAGGCTTAGGAAGAGGATCCCCACACCAGCCTTCAACTTTTCATGAAGTTCAATTGGACAAAGAACACATATCAGAGTTAAATTCCTGAAGTAGGTCATGAACAAATTTACTCTAATACATCAATACACCAGACTCAGAATATAGGACCTCTATGTCAAGGAAATAACAGAGCAGACCCAAATCCTTTATTTTAAACTAGTCATGGAGAAAAACTTTAAGAGCAGTAATTTCTGTCAGATCAGTCCCAGTCAAGACTATATCATCCACATAAACAACTAAAATGACAAGAGAACCTGAACCCCTAGTGAACAAGGAATAATCATTCAAAGAATGTTGATAACTCCTGGAATGAAGTGCTTGAGACAATTTGACATACCATTGCCTAGAAGCCTACCTTAAATCATATAAGGACTTTTGAAGCTTACAAACTAGAGGAGTTGAGGAAGAAGAACCAGAAACAGATAAGTTGGGGGAAAGTTTCATGAATACCTCTTCATCTAAGTCACCATGTATAAAGGCATTATTAACATCAAGCTGAAATAGTGACCAATTCTGCTTGACAGTAACTGCCACAAGAGTTTTGATGGTGGACATCTTGACAACTAGAGAAAAGGTCTCATAAAAATCAATGCCCTCAACCTGAGTGTCACCCTTAACTACTAGTCTTGCTTTATATCTTTCTAAACTCACATCTGCCCTATACTTCACTTTATAAACTCATTTGCATCCAATTGTTTTTTTCATGAGGTAACTCAATAATGGATCAGGTGTTGTTTCGTTCTAAGGCCTCAAATTCCAGTCTCATAGCATTTTTCCATTCAAGTATGGGTGTTGCTTGAGAATAGGTTTAAGTTTCAAAGATAGATTGCTTAATAGAGATAGAAAGATAGATTGCTTAATAGAGATAGAAAGATAGATTGCTCTGACTTGGAGTCTGAAACAGTAGAAGAATTGCACACATAGATGTCAAGATAAATAGGTCTTTTAGGGGCTCTGGAGGACTGGCTAGTAGGCACAACATGCTGGATAGGAACAGCTACAGGAATGTTGGAATGAGGAGGAACAAGACTGTGGGACGGATGGAGGATGAATGTGGTGCGGTTGATTGGGGAGAAACAGGAACAGAAGAATAATCATACTGAGGCACAGAGGTAGAAATGGAAGAACCAGGAACTGGTATAGGTATAATAGGAGTAGGAACAAAATGAGGAAAAACAGTAGTAGGGTATGAAGAATGAGTGTCATCAAAGAAAGTAGAGGATGGAAAAGGGGAAGAAAGAGAATGAGTAATGAAATGAAGAAAAGGAAAAATGGTTTCATGAAAGACCACATCCTTAGAAATGAAAGAAGACGGAGAAGAAAGGTCATACAACATGTAACCCTTTTTTGCAAAAGAATGTCCAACAAAAACACAAGGTAATGCTCTAGGGAGGAACTTGTCTTTGTAAGGATGAGGGATTGTGGCGTAACAAAGGCAACCAAAAGCTCTTAAATGGGCATAGCCAGGAACTTTCCCATAGAGAACCTCATAAGGACTTTTGTGTTTTAAGAGTGGAGAAGGAAATTTATTGATGAGATAAGTGGCAGTTAAAAGACAATCACCCAAACCTAGTAGGAAGATGAGATAGAAATAATAATGCCCTAGCAGTCTCTAGTAAATGCCTATGTTTCCTTTTCACCACCTCAGTTTGTTGAGGGGTGTATGGACAAGAAGTTTGATGCATAACGCCCTTCTCAGAGAAAAAATTTGAACCAGAAATACTAGAACCAAGTTCTAAAACATTATCACTCCTTACAGTTTGAACTTTTGTATGAAATTAGGTTTCTGTTAAAGCAATGAAAGCTTTCAAAAGATCAAAAGCATTGCTCTTGGCTCCCAGTAAGTAAGTCCAAGTAGCTCTAGTGTAATCATCAACTATGGTAAGGAAATACTTAGATCCAACATATGTGGAATCATGATAACGACCCCAAGTGTCAATATGTATCAATTGAAAAGGGTTAGTGGTTTGTATGGTGCTATCAACAAAAGGAAATCTTGTGGCAAGAGGACAAATAGGACAAGTAAAAGAATGTTTTGTGGATAATTTTGGACTAATATCAGATATGTTTCTCATTTTAGAAAAAGGAGCATGAGCAAGTCTATAATGCCACAAAAATGTCCAGTTTATTCATATTATGTACATGTGCAACAATGGTTACATTTGACAAAGAATCATGCACACTTGTATTACTGCTAGAAACATGAGAAAGACTAGTAGGAGGGGGTTACATGGGGAACCACAGAATCATATGGAAAAATACTAGAAAATGCATGAACTTATTGTGAAACGGAACTTGAAGATGTAGAGAAACCGGAGGAAACAAGAATCTAATGAAGCTTGTAGAGTCCATTTTCAAGCCTACCAAGAATCATTGGCTTCTTCATTGAAGGGCCTGTAACGTACAAGCAGCATTTATAAACTTAACACTGTTACCATCAGGTTTAACTAATTGGTAAACAAAAATTAAGTTGTACTGGAAACTAGGTATGTAGAATGAAATCCAGAAACAAAGTCAAGAAACCAACATTGTTAACCTTGACTTTATATCCATTTGGAAGAGACACAAGGAAAGGAACATGAAGAGTTTGTACATTGAAAAGGAGGGAAATATCAGAAGTCATATGGACAGAAGCACCAGAGTCTATGATCCATATTGTTTTATCTATCTTAGTAAGCAAGCAAAATTTAAAACTATCATTCTCGGGCTGCAACTCACCAGCAAAGTTGGCTGAAGCCAAGAGATTAGGAGCTGAAGATGAAAAAGGAGAATCATATGAGTTAATGTGAGCCCTTTGTAGTAACAGCAACAGTTTGAAATATTGAGCTCTGCTCAGACCAGGAATAACATAACTAGACTGATCATCATATGCAGTAGTAGGAATACCAGAGGATGCATAGTCACTTCCAGGAATGCTAGTGCCCTGTGGCTCAAGTTCAACATGTGCAGTAGCCTTCTTGGAAGGAAAGGGCTTGGTGAACTTGTAACACTTATCAATGTTGTGCCCTGGTTTCTTGCAGTATTTACAAATAAGGCCAGGTCTCTGGGGATCAAAGTTGATTTTTGGAGAAAAACTCTGCTTGGACACCCCAACATTGAAATAAGTAGAACTAGAAGAGAATTGAGAAGTTAAGGATACATGTCTCTGCTTCTCATCAGCCAGTAGAATACCATAGACAGTTCCAATAGAGGGGAGAGGCTTTATCATGAGTATGTTGCTACGAACTTGAACGTAAGTCTCATTAGGTCCCATAAAAAATTGGTAGACTATTTGTTCATTTTCAGACTTCTTACTCCCCCCACAAGTACATACATAATCATGATTGGCAGAAATAGAAGCAATCCCATCCCAGAGCTGCTTTATTTTGTTGAAATAGGAGGCTACATCTAAAGATCTCTGAGAGATGTGGGTTAAGTCTTTCTTAAGTTCAAAAACCCTAGCCCCGTCAGCCTTACCATATCTCTCCTCTAGTTCAAGCCAAATATCTCTAGCATAGACTGTGATTTCTACACTTATAGAAATGTCCTTAGTTAAAGAATTAGTTAGCCAAGAGACTACAAGATTGTTGCATCTTTGTCATTGTCTGGCAAGAGGAGATTGGTCTGGATGTTTAACGGAAGAACCATCGATAAAATCTAATTTGTTATGGACAGACAGATCTACTAGTATAGTTCTCCGACAAGAACCATAACAAGATCCATCGAATGGAATAGAAACCAAAGAAGCACGTAGAACATCAGATGGATGGACATATAAAGGATGGAACAGATGAGTATAGTCCTCAGTATGAAAGCAGTGCGATTACCAATCGGAATTGCATTATTAGCTGAATTAGAGGTATTAGAAGTCGTCATTGTCAATTAACAAAGAAGGAACTCAAATGCTTAGATGAGAGATGTATAATCGATCACGAAACACTTACCTAGATAAAACAACCGCCAAAAATAGTAGAGGAATGAGTTTACCAACACCTTCGCAACCGGAAGGAGACGACCTTGAAATAAAGAAGAAACAACAGTTGTGCGGAAGGAAAATGCCCGTCCGAACCCTAGATCTGAACAACGTCGGAACCCTAGAAATGAACGAAGTTGCGAAGACTGAAAACTTCGAAAAACCACAGGCAAAAACTTGCACGGACAGCACCGCACAAGCTAAAAACTCTGATATAGGTATCGAAACCCTAAGACAGACAAAAATCCGATGAAACTCCGGCAAAACTCCGAAACGCGACAAATCTCCAGTTAAAACTCAAAAGGGTACTATCGAACGAATCTAGAACACCAGATCTATCAGGATCTGGGATCTGATACTATGTTAAAACTCGAATTGAAGCTAAACATTGAGATAAAATGAAGTCAGTGTATGTGAAAGTAGAGAGAGAAAAAAGGAGAGCCAACTTTATTTCTCGTAATTGGAAAATATCTAGAATGAATGTCTAATTACAATTAGGCCCAAATCACCCTTATATGGGATCCACAAACTTAAAATATAAAACCTCAACTTCCTAAATATTACACATAAGCCCATAAATAAAATGATCAAGAAGAAACTAAAAACAAAATATCAACCAATGCCACTAAGAGAAGTATGAAATCCAACATATAAAGCTATTTTTTTTTGTATTTTTTGGTGTTGAATTAAAATTTTATTTAGCAATTTAAACTATAATTTGAGAGATTTTTTGGGCTTACGCCCCAAAGCAAAAACTCGTCCAACGCCTAAGCGTATGTCCAAAATATTGGATCTTACGCCTCGCGATACTTTCGCTTCCCCAAATCACCGCGATACGTTTTTATTAAGCTCCACTCCGAAGCTCGCCTGAAAAACGTCTTTTAAAACACTGATCAACATTACTTTATGTAAGTCCCCCGGGCATAGCTGGATGTCAAAGGAGGGGAACTTAAAATCCAGCTGGAGGCCTACAGCGTGGGTTCGAATCCTGGTGGGAGCAATTTGTTCTCTTCTGATGTAGGACCTTGTAGGTAATATCAGTTGCTCTATTCTCAAACCCTGGTCATTCAGGCACATCCCGTGATTTATTGGTAGTAGTGCTGAGGGACCGGACTATTATCTCCAGAAATAGTCTAGTGTAAGCGGAAAGCTAGATATAAAAAAAACATTACTTTATGTAATGATGAAATTGTCCGTATTCATATACAGTTGGATGGGTCACATCTATGGGGACTTGATTCTGAAATGGAATGATTGATAGAATTGATATTTCGCATGTTTCTGGGACTGATAGGGAGGGGTCTAAAACTGAAATTTCTGCTATATCAACCTTCCAAACCAAATAGTCAAGCAAGTACAAGTGGCTTGGAGCATCTTTCCTTACGGTCAAGATGTCTGCCAGCTACCATCTCTCTCTTACCTAACCATCCATTTATTATTTATTTATTTTTTTATATCCAGCCTCTCGGCTTACGTCAGACTATTCCTATAGATAATAGTTTCGGTCCCTCAGCACTACTACCAGTAAATTGCGGGATGTGCCTGAATTACCTTCCATTTATTTATAACATACCCCCACACCCTACCCCTACCCCCTTCCATTTATATCTTATTGTACAATCTTTATCTCATTGTCCTAAATTCCTAACAATTTGAGCTTTTTCTATGGACATAAACTATTTGAGGTATATAGGAGTATTTTTCTTAATGATTCATTCTTCCTTATTAAAAGACCATTTGGGGCTTGGCAATTTTAAAGTGAGGTAAAAAAATTTAAAAGCTGCGTTTTCTGCAGTGTATATACTTTACAGAATCTTCAAAATATTTCGATCAGAGAATCAAATACTATTTATTTCTGTACAAGTTAGATGGCAATGTATAAGATGCGGGTATTGAGTCAAGTGGGGATGCAGAAGCCACACTCTTTGCCAACTCGGTGACAGCATGCATGGCTGCAAATAAAGAACTCTTGGATATTAAATAAATTAAACTGTTCTTTTTTTCTTTTCCTTTTTTTTTTTGATAATCCAGGTTTCCAGGCTTGCGCCTAACTACTTCACTGGTATTACCCAGACGTCCTGGAGGTAATAACACCGGTCCTTCAACACTATTACCAGGTAAATCGAGGGATGTGCTCCGGTGGCCAGTTTTTCTGGAAGCGTACAACTGATCAATGAGACAAGGTCAAATTCTCCAACATGCAGAGTTTCTTCGTGCTTGCGGGGAATCGAACCCACGTTGTTCCATGCCAGAGCGCCTTATAGCACCCAGGCTTTGCCACTGGACTATGCCCCGGAGGACTAAACTCTGGTAGGGTAAATTTTTTAAAGTGACTGGTCCCACCGTATTACGGCCCCATACCCCATAAAACCCCACCTCCGGCCTGACCCTACGGATTAGTATACACCGCTTGGCCCTACGCGTATGGAGGGATTTTTTTGGGGGAACACAGTTCCACTCTCGCTGATCAGAGGACTCGAACACGGAACCTCAGACAGCAATATCCTAATGTATTGGCCACTGGGCCAAACACTTTGGATAAATTAAACTGTTCTTTAATCCTTCAAAAAGATTGTACTATCATTTTTAGGTAGCATTTGTAAATATTTGTAATTTTCAATTATTGAGCTGTCCCTTTTAGAGCATGTGTTTTTTATTAATTAATTTTGGGAATGTCTAGTGCCTTACTGTGGGTAAGTTGTTAATATTAGTGAATATATTCTCCGAATATTCACAGTATATTTTGTAATTATGATAGATATATATTTAAGGTAACTTAGAATTCTTATTGTATTAAGAATCAACCATTTAAGGTAAGTTAAGATTCTTATTGTATTAGGAATCAATCTTCCACTCGCACCTAACCCAATCGGAAATGATTATTGCACTAATGTCCTATGTATTATGCGGGCCCTCCTATGATGTAGCAATATTACTAGGATCGATGGCACTCGAAAGGGCGATTCTTCTAAAGCCTCTGATGGGTCCTCCTCCATAGACAAATCCTCCGATAGATCTTCTTCCATTAAGTAACTCACATTCCCTTCTAGTGACCTTATATTCCTCGGATCCATATTAATGGGTGGCTGTCGACTAGTACCTTCTCTCGCATTTCTAACCCACTTCCTGCTATCAGTACTTTCCTTGGCTCTTGGCATTACCGAAAAAGAGAATCAAGATGAAAGATAACATCTAAATGCCTTGTAGCCCCATGTTTATAAGTGTGGTGTGCAACACACCCATAAGTAGGACTCTACTAGACACGGCTTGTAGAGACACCTCTAGGACTGACCTTCTCTGATACCGTATTTGTCACACTCCAACCTTAGAGGGTTTGGCTGACACCGGTGCCCTAAGGCCAGAGCATACCAACCCTAATATTTCAGACATACTTAAACTCATAAGCTGATAAGGATTCTGATTTAGAGATCTTTCAGAACAAAAACAAAATTCCCTACATGTACAAAATCCCAACCTATACATAAATATATAATAAGCCCGACAGGAACATAATAAGTCTACTGGAAGGGCTGACAAGGCCACACACAAACCATCATACACAACACAACTGTCTACAAACCTCTAAGAGTAAAATGACAACATCTAGTTGGGATATGGCCCTTCCATACCCAACTATATACATATGCATATCCATCATACCTATCAACTCACTACACCGCTCAGAAATAAAATAGCATGACAACCCCATCTAAGATGAGTCCTGTTGTGAGGAAAGCATCTACATCTCTATCTGTACATGCATGCTTGAACGCAGTGTCTCCGAAAAGGGACATTAGTTCGAAAGATGTACTGAATATGTAAGGTAGATAACAAATGCTAACAGAGATAAAACATAAGAGACATGGGTACAAAAGTCAACCTGAAACTCATAACAGGCCTATGAAGGCCTACCTGTCACAATCATGATATGCATATCTGTAAAAATCAAGCCACTCTATGGGGCTAAATAATGTAATATCTATCCTCTCTATGGGGCAATTCATACATAATGTATATATGTATATATATCGTACCCGGTATTGATGAGGACTCGGTCGTACCCGGCCCAAATATGGGACTCGATAATAACAAAACCAGCTGCAGTGGTTTGTTTGCTTGTTACAAATTAAATGGATACCTAGGATGAAACATGGTAGGGAGATGATCTTAATATAGATTGTGAATAGGAACTTTGGACCTTTAAGGAAGATAGGAAGGTTTAAATCTGAATATGGATGTTGTTAGTGTTCTAAAAGGTAATTCAGGGTCTGCTAGGATGAACTTAGGTCTGGATGAGAGTTAAAATGATGGATTTTAACATAATATCAGAAGAATTTGTTTGAATCTGTGGATGTTGGCCTATAGGATTAAGTCAGTTTATTTTTGCTAAAGAATAGGACATTTGTGTTTGTTCTTGGCCGGAATATAAGATATATGAAAAGAAGTGATATTTGAAAACTTTGAATGCCTTTTGATACATCTGTCAAATTGTCTCGACTACTGAAAAAACCTCCAATTGCGACATGTTATTATGGGTCGTCGGGCTCGAGCCTTGCCCTTGGCAAGTCACTATGAGTCGGCTTTGCACCAGACATCCCAAAAAACCTCTACTTGCGAGACGTCACTAGTGTCGCGAGAGTCGAGATATCCGTTGCCGAGAGTCATTTCGGATTCAAAAGAAGCACGCGACCTCCCGCGCGCGACGCGGACGGGGGCGGGAGGCGGGCTGTCCATTCAGTATTCCTTGGCGCTTTCCGCGCCGGGGTTCGTTAGTCGCCCGCCGCGCCTATGGATGTTGTTCTTTGTGTATATTGATTTGGTTTAGGTTTGGTATCTGAACAATATACTTTTAAGTGTTGTCTTGATGTATTTCCTGATCATTTTGTGCATATTGTTTGTTGAAATTGATTTTAGCCCGAGTCAAAATAATATCTAAAAATGGGACAGTATGAATACTTTGCTATGTGGATTTGTTACTGTTGTCAGCATGTTTTTTAGTTTTAAACTTAGGTATTTTGTGCTAAGCCATGAAGTACCAGAATGTTGGTGTTGTATGAGTTAGCTATGAGTATTTCATGCTCCCTATTAATGTTTATGTTAAGTGATTAAATGTATGTTTTGATGTGTCATTGCTTTGATCATGTATGACCTTGTTTCGGACTAGTCCACATATCTTAGCCATGTTACTTACAAACCATGTCAGAATCCTTCTTTAAAGATCTAAACCTTATCATATCTGCTTGAAACCATGTTGATAGCCCTGGATCACATGTCTAGTCTCCAATAGTTCATGACCATGTCTTGTCTCTGATTAGGAACCATGTTGATAGCCCTAGATCTCATGTCTAGTCTCCAATAGTTCATGACCATGTCTTGTCTCTGATTAGGTTGATCCAAGGTATGTTGACTAGTCTGCTATCAATTTTGAAATGTTTAAATCATAACATAAAGCTTGTGTAACTCTGCTAACTGATTGTGTTCTGTCTACTTGCCCCCCCTACATGTCTAGATCGACATGTTGAGGCTAGAACACTTAGACTTGTATATGGGTAGAAAAAATGAAAATACAAAAAAGCATGTTACATGATCAGTTTGATTGCTTAGTTCTTTAGTGTACTCTGCTTGTGCTTTCAACTAGCCTAAACTGACATGAACACCTGATAAAACTGCTTGCATATGTTCACTCAATATATGTCCCATGTCATCTCTGCATATATGAAGGCTTAATCACATAGCCTAAACATCTCATGAAATGGAGCTCTCAACTTAAAGTTGGGACTTTGTAATAGTTTGACACCTGTCTAAGTTAGTACATACTCAGGACTGTTTCATGCTTAGTTCATTTGCCCTCACCTATGTAGAATACACTTAATCAAAACCTAATTGGCTAGGAATAATGTGATATTGTGTCCATTTGACTTGAACTAAATATGAATACTTGCCACTTAATTGATAGCCTTAGATGGACTAGGACTTATCTACCTATCCCTTTGTATGCCAGAAGTGTATGAAATTGATAATGTCGAGTGTGTGCAACATGCCTGTTTTCCTTCTTGATACAATCTGATCAGTTTTTGATAGTCAATATGAATCCTTATCCCATGTAACATGTGATAATTTTAGGTAGGCACTTTGCTCTTCCACTCTCTGCTTGCTTGAATAAACCTGAATACATTCATATGAACTAAGCAAGAAGCCATATTTGTGAGATGACTACTTAATTAGGAATAGTAGGATCAATCCTTGTGCTATACAGTCCGCTATCTGCATTCATTTAGGATTGTTTTCCCCTTTTTCCTTGGGATCGTGCTTCAGATGTGTGTGACATATGTTAAATATATTGGGGTATATATCAAGTATATCTTGAATATAAGTTTACATATAGGTATAGGTATCTTTGTGTATATCATCTATGCCATACTTGCCATTATTGGTTGTGGGCTTGGCCCATTTGTATTCCCTCTTTATTGTGTTCCCTTATTTAAAATCACAACTAGGCTTGGCCCATGAGTTATGCTACTGCTTGCTTATTTTCTACTTGTTTATTATGGCAGTTATCCCACTCATGCCACCGTGTGTTTTGATTCCTATATCTTGATTTGGGACTTGATTCATTCTTGTATAGTTCTTGTGTGTTAGTTTCATTTTGTGTTATTTAATTGGACAAGTCTTAGATACTTTCTAACCAATACCTTTTTTTTCCTTTCTGTCCTTCTCGCTGGACTGCATACGATGGATTCTTGGGCCTCCTTATTCCCTTCAGCCAGTTGGGCTGAGGCCCAACTACACACATTCTTGATCGAGTCTACGGAAAGCTAGTATTTGCATTGAAGGCATAGATATGGGTGAAAATAACCAACTGGTGGGCTTAGGTAGGACCACCAGTCTAAACTCAAACTCTTTCTTCTATCTTCTTTTATATATGTATTTTGTATGTATATGTACTTATTTGTATAAAAATTCTTTGCATTATATATTGGAACCTTATTATGGTTGCGAACTTAGGATAGGAAAATGATATGTACATCGTTTAGTTAGATAGCCAAAATTATTTCGGATACTTGTTACAATTTGAATTGGAAGAGAAAACAAGAAACGAATTGTTTGGGACTATAAGGATTTGGAAACAAGAAATTGATTTTAAAGAATTAATAAAGAAATTGTGTTTCAAAGTTAAGATTGAAATTGATTTTGGACTTTAAACTTTGAAACATGATCTAAAAATGGATTCGGGCCTTAGATTAAATTGCATAGATTATGAACCAATAGAGGATCCAAGTTTGGGCTTGAGTGACTAAAATAAGTGGGCATCTGAACTTGTTTTGAATCTGAAACCAAAATTGGCATTTTATAAGATAACTTTACGGGCTAAACCCAACTAAATATTTTTTACTTTAAAACCAGTCTTGGACTTGAGTTTGGGTTAAGGAATTCGGAAAGTGGAATATGACTTACCTTGGGAGATATAGTATATAGAAAGGACCAAAAATCATTTTGTATTACTTTTTCTTTCAAAAACCAACTTGTCACTTTTAAAGGAACTATACCATTTTCTAAAACTAGAAAAGGATTTCAAAAATGCTAGTGTAAATTAGTCAAACATTGTTGGAATAAATGTGAAGTTTTACTCAAATTCACATTTAAGTGTTCTTAGTCTGAAAATGAAATTGACTAGACTACCCCGTGCATATTATTTTGGCAGAAGTTTAACTCTTTGTTTTAAAATAAAACTCTGAGTTTGAATGAATGAAGTGACAAGTTACTTTGCGGATTTTTAAACACTGAAGCAATTTAAATCATTTTGAAGCATGTTATAGAACCTGTCGGTCAATTGTATTCTATGGATCCTTAATATCGGGGTGTTAACACCTTCCCCGAGATTACCAGAACCCTTACCTTGACTCTGGATCAGATAGGATTTTTTAATGAATTTAAATAAACCCTTTTATACTGACTTTTCTAATTTACCTATAAATTAGGTGGGGACTTTAAAACACATTATCCAATTTAGAACACCATCCAAACAGTTAGTAGCTCTTTATGCACTCACCCGTATAAAGAACGAATTGTAACTGATGGTGACTATACTAGGGAAAACCCAAGATTCTAACCATAAGGGTTCCAATACAACATGTGTTTTTTGAAATGATATAAATTGCTTATGTGTTTAAATACCACAATTATAAATGTCATTCATGCATATCATAAACTCCACCAAATGGCACGCCCACACACTTACATCAGCGCACAAAGGTGATTATGCGGATTTCGCAATCACACTCCAGTCTAAAACCAAAAATCCTTTCTTTGAGCATATTGAAGACGTAGTTGGGTCAGTCGACAATGGTTCACCCTGGGTTGTCTACTTGGGTCCCTAAGTCATTTGCTAAACCACTCTAGTACAACTAGGATAGAGCGAAGCCAAATTCCTACTGAACTAGCGCATTCTAACCTAGTTAGGTTCGGGTATCTCAGACCTACCAGGACTTATTAGGCTTACTACATTGTGTCTTGGCGGTCTATGATCCAAAGACACTGCATCCAATTATGTGAAAAATTGAAAATGTACATGTCGTTATACAAATTGTTTGCTCAGGTTTTTTATTTCTAGACTTCATCCAAAAAGAATTCGAAAAGTCTGAGGGACAATTGAGGACCTTCCATGGCGGTTTAGTCTCGAATTTGTACCCCTGCGCGGGATTGGCATTTAGTATACCCCGTTCCCCTATTGTGTATCCCCATTGGACTATTCATAGGTATTGTACAAATCTGGGCAAACAGAACGTCTTTATGACATTTGCATCCTTCAAACAAATAGGCTTACCTTTGGTTGAAAAAAGGTCACATATATGCTAGGGTCAGATATATATTGTTTACGTGCTACGTGCTATATAATATGATTTTTCATGCCTATTTTGATTTATGCGTATAAAGACATTTGTTTTGCTTCAACACAAATGGTCCATTATTCGGTCCCAAAATCTTAGAATATTGTCAAACGCATCCCGAAGTAAGCTTTGAAACCTTACGTCGATGTCTGAAATTCCAAGTCTTCCAGAAACATCGTTCGGTCATCATCCAATTATCATTGACCACATCGCATGTCAATGGTTTAGAGTTCGACCTCTTAGGTCCTCAAAACCTTGCATCAAAATCCAAACTTTCTAGGTTTTCCTGAAAAAGCATCGGGTCATCGTCCAATCCACGTAGACCACGTCGTTTCCAAAAAAGTTTTTTTTTGCATTCCATTGTGCTAGAGTTGCACAATTCGGGTCCTCAAAACCTTCAAAGGTTTTAGGACAACAACCCGATCATCGCTAATTACCATTCACCACTTCGCTCCAAAAAAATCATTTTACCGCACCCAAAAGGTTGCTAGGGTTACACCTTACCCTTTCAAAGTCTAGACATCCAAGTTGTCTAGAAGAAATAGTCGGGTCATCATCCAATGCTCGTTTACCACGTCATCCTTAAAATTCACTTTCACACCCGATGATTGTCAAAGTCACACCGGTCATCGACTGTTTTAGTGATACTCAATTAGTTTAGAGTCAATCATAATCCTGGGATCATAGTTCCAAAGTCAGTCGGATGGGCAACATCTTGTCCATTCAGTTCACTCCTTAGGTCGTCTTTGAAAGTTTCTATTTTGGCCGAATTTTGGAATATTCTATTTCAATCAAAACAAATGTTACATGTCTTATTTATTATAGTCTATAAATTATTAGGTTTACCTTTTGAGTTTTTCATTTTCTTTTGATTAACTCGTGGGAACCACAAAAATGTTTATGTTACGAAATAAGTCATAATCCTTTTTAGCTCATCCATGCGCTACACTATCATGATCTTAGAAAATTCAAGTCATGATCATTTTTAGCCCATGCAGAAACTACGCTATCATTATCTTACAAAAACTCAAGTATGACCTGTTTTAGCCCACCATGTGCTATGCTAAAATGTCTGATATCCAAAAAATGATAGTCGTCATTTATTCAGATTCTACCAATCTCCACCCATCATCCCTTTTGAAAATAGACGGGCTAATACGATGGTTTCGGGTTCCGAACTACGTTAGACATGATTCTTGTTCCGGCAAGATACGTAGGAAATCCTATATATGGGTACGGTCTTTCCACTGTTTCAAACTACGAACCCCTGGTGAGGAATTGGGGCACATTTTGAATCAGTCTTCAAATCTTCAATATTCCCACTATTTCAAACTACGAACCCCGGTGAGGAATTGGGGCACGTTTTATATTAGTCTTCAAATCTTCAGTCTTCCTACTACGAACCCCCATTGAGGAACTAGGACACTTTTTTGAATCAATCTTCAAACCTTCCAAATGTTTCAAACTATAGACCCTCAATGAGGAACTGGGAACATTTTGAATTAGTCTTCAAATCTTCGTTCTTCCGCAGCTTCAAATTACGGACTCTCAGAGTGGAACTGGGGCATGTCTTTGAATCAGTCAAACTATTCAAATCTTTAGTCGTGATCATTTTGAATTAAGTACCCTAGGACTGGAAACCGGGGCAACTTGTTCAGAAAAAGTTTGACTATTTTTTTATCCTTAATCAAATAAACAACTCCTCCCTTTGATGGAAATCCAAAAATGGGAACGTAAGTTAGCCAATCAAACGAACAACTCCTCCATTTGATGGGAATCCAAAAAAAATGGGAACGTAAGTTACCCAATCAAACGAACAACCTCATTTTATAGGAATCCAAAAAAATGGGAACGTAAGTAACCATATCAAATGAACAACTCCTCCTTTTTACAAGAATCCAAACAAATGGGAATAAGCCTTACATGACGTCCCTAAATCAACTATTTTGCCTTCAACCCACTCAACACTTATCCCAGGGATCATATTCCCATTATTGTCAGTCTATCATGACACATTTGGTGGGATCAACACGAGTCAGTCACTTTTACCCTAAAGAAACTTTCTTTGAGTGCAGGGACAAGAAAGTTACAAGGCGACGAGTCCCGAGTCGACGTCGAGTCCATCAATCTTTACCAAAGGCGTTATTAGGCCTACTACGGTCTCATCTTTATAAGATAAAATGGCTTTACCTCTAACTCCACCTTCAATTATAATACTTTTACTTCATTATGTCTACTAACACTTGTTCTCAAAATATTGCAGGTGATGACATTATATAAAGTTGAGCTCAGGAATCAAGACTATGAGGCCCTGGATGAATTTTCACAACTTAATCCACACATGACAAAACGGCTTCATCGCTAACCTCTATATTCTCTTATCCTTCATTTTTATCATAACAATGTTATGATTTTACTGACAGTTATAGTCAAATTATGTGTCAACACTGCCAAAGTATGGCACATCAAGACTAAAGGATCAACGGCATCACATGGCCAAACATGATCACCACAAAGCGGTCAGAACAAACATTGAGTCTTAAAGGATGATCGAAATCTCAAACAAAAAGCCTATTTGATGGCACAAGCCGAACGACAACATTTTTTAACTCTTCTCTCAATTCTAATAACTACTTTGTCATTGCTTTTGACCACTCTAACGACTTTGCTTTGAAGTTTTGCAGAGTCAACTTCAAGTCATCAATGACTCCACTTGACCCTAAATCAAGAAAACTTGCCGAAGAGGAATGACAAGCCCTCCCGCAAAAGTAGGAAATCTACATCAAACTATGAAGTACGGTCGAAGATCGCCAAAACCGAAGGAAAGCAAGACCTACCTCTATAGTGAGCGAACATTTCTCAGTGGTTTCGATATGACATTAATCTTTCTAAAAGCTCTTTTTAAGATTATTTTGACTTAAGTCACTGGTAAAGCGATGATGTAGCTACTAATTCTCTTCTTTGAGTACAGGTTAGTACGAATATCAGAGTGGACTTCAGAGAAGCATCAGGGTGATTGATGTAAGATCGAATGGCATCAGAATAATGACTTCTCTTAACATAAAAAAAAATGAGTCAACCGAGCCAAAAAGGTTATCAAACGGACAAAGCACCACATGGGTGACAAAATTGAGCCAAAAGGGCCGTAAAATGGATAAAGCGCCATAGGGGCAACAAAATTAATCCCAAAGGGCTATAAACGGAAAAAGCGCCACAATGGAGATGCAATCGAGCTAAAAGGGCTATAAAAGGACAAATCGCCACAATGGTAGCACAATCGAGCCAAAAAGGCTATAAAAAGGATAAAGCGCAACAAGAGCGGTACAATCGAGCCAAACGGTCTATAAAAGGACAAAGCACTACAAGGGCGGCAGAATCAAGCCAATAGGGTTATATAAATGAGTAGAAAGGGCAATTCGACCGAGAGGGTCACAACTTACACAAATGAATGAAAAGGCGATCACACCGAGAGGGTCGTAGCCAACAAAAAGACAAAATGGCTATCTGACCGAGAGAGTCACAGTCGATGAATGAACAAAATGGCAATCCGATCGAGAGGGTCATAGCCAAAAAAGGACAAAACAGCCATGTGACCAAAAGGGTCACAACCGACGAAGAGATAAAAGAAGCACAATCCGACCGATAGGGTCACAACCGACAATAGATGAAGAAACATAAGTCGACCTTGAGAGTCCAGAAAAACAATGAAGAAAAGCAATCTAGCCATGAGAGCCATATAAAGAGTCAGACGATGTAAATCTGGTCAAAGAGGTCACAGTCTTCGTCTTCAAAATTAGATGATGTAAAACAAGTCAAATGGGCCGTAGTCTTCATCTTCAAAATCAGACTGATGTAATTCCAGTCGAAAGGCTATAATTCACTCCAAAGTCAGAATGATGTAAATTCGGTCAGAAGGCTGCAGTCTTCATTCTAAAGTCAGAGTGATATGATTCTAGTCCAAAGGCTACAATTTTCACTCCAAAAGTCAGACGATGTAAAACCGGTCAAAGGGGCCACAGTATTTGTCTTCTAAATCAGAGTGATGTTATTCCAGTCGAAGGGCTACAATATTTACTCAAAGTCAGAATGATATAAATCTAGTCGAGAGGACCGCAGTCTTTGTTCCCAAAGTCAAAATAAATTACATCCAGTCAAAAGAGCCACAATATTTAATGACATACGAGAAATCTACTCAGCAAAACACTCATACAAGACGCCAAGATTTCCATACATAAATACCGAGAGGGTCATCCATAAGATCAAACCGAGAGGTTATGATGACACAACCACATAGGAATGGTAAAACAAAAAATGAATTTATCTTTGTGACAAACATGGCCGTCCACCCTAAAATTGTGATACTTACCTTTAGTTTTAATCGGGTCGTCCACTCTAAAATTGTGAAAAATAGGATCGTCCACCCTAAAATTGTGACACTTACCTTTATCTCTAACCGGGTTGTCCGCCCTAAAATTGTGACAAATTGGGTCGTCCACCCTAAAACTGTGACACTTACATTTATTTTTCAAATCGGGTTATCCGCCATAAAAATGTGACAGTTACCTTTATTTCAAAACAGATCGTCTACCCTATAAGCGGACACACATTAGGTTGACCACGTCGAAGTGGAACACTGCCTATTTCTAAAGTGAATTATCTTGGGACAAGACACTTGTCTTGAAGATTTGAGCTAACATCGTGAAGGCGTCGCTACCAATTATGTTTATAGTACATTTTCAACTAATGATGATTTTGTTGTGTAAACGACTCATGCCATGAACTACGCAATGACCTAATTCTCGAGATGAGATACATAGCCGCTCTTCGAGCTCGGTCGCACAAAAAAAACCTAAAATATTCCATAGGTAGAAACTAGTGCAGATTTTTTGAGAAGATCTCAGAAATTCCTTTACAAGACTCGGCACGAGAGGTCGCCAACACAACTTCAATTGGGGAAGAATTTTTGGGAGGGTCTCAAAAATTCCAATTCAGACTCGGCACAAGAGGTCGCCGATACAACTTCAACTGGAGCAGAATTTTTGGGACAGTCTAAAAAATTCCAATTCAGACTCAGAATGACGCCACCGCCAAGTCAGCATGATACTATCAGAGGCATCAACCAGACGAAGATCAATGTATCGAATGGTTTCATATCCAATTTTATTTGTCATACCTTACTATCCTCTGTATTAGGATTTTACAAGTAGCGCCGTCAAGCATCATGTCTATCAATCAAACTAAAGAGATGCTCGACACGCTAGACAAAGTGGACATCAAGTCTCCGACAACGGCCAAACAATATCAAATAAAATGTATCTAACAGAAAACGTCGAACGACTACACTTTGTACTTTCTTATCTATTATAAATACTGGGTCATTCATGTTGACTATTTTAATGACTTTGCTTTTTAAAATTTTGCAGAAGTCAACATCAAATCGTCGATGACTTTTCTTGACCACAAGTTGGGACATTAGAAAGCCACTCCGACACTGGAAAACAATTGCCGGCTCCGAGAGCTACCAATGAAGCAAAGACACAATGCCGAACTTGAGAGCCTCAACTAGAGGAAAATCTCGTAAGGGGCATAAAGTAAAAGGTACAACCTAACCCTAAGAGTTGAGAGTCTAAATGACGTTATTCTGGCCAAAAGGTTGCAGTCCTTATTCAAAATTCTGAGTGTTGTAATTCCAGTAGAAAGGTTGTAGTCCTCACTCTAAGTTTCTAAATAATCTAATTCCATCGAAAAGGTTGCAGTCGTCACTCCAAGTGTCAGAATGACATAATTCTGTCTGAAAGGTTATAGTCGTTATTCGAAAGTCCGAGTGATGTAATTTCAATCGAAAGGTTGAAATCATCACTCCAAGTGTCAGAATGACATAACTCCATCGAAATGTTACAATCGTTATTCAAAAGTCTAAGTGATGTAATTCCGGTCGAAAGGTTGCAGTCGTCCTTCCAAGAGTAAAAATGACGTAATTTCGTCCGAAAGGTTGCGGTCGTTATTCAAAAGTCTGAGTGATATAATTGTAGCCTAAAGGTTGCAGTCGTCCATCCAACTGTTAGAATGACGTAATTCCGGCCAAAAGGTTGTAGTCATTATTCAAAAGTCCGAGTGATGTAATTCCTGCCAAAAGGTTGCAGTCACCACTCCAAGCGTCAGATTGATGTAATTCTTGCTGAAAGGTTGCAATCTTCATTCAAAAGTGTCAAGTGATGTAAGTTTGGCCGAAAGGCTACAGTCTTCACCCCAAAGTCTGAATGATGCAATTCTGGTCAAAAGATGCAATCTTCGTTCCCAAAGAATCAAACTACAGGATCAACAACATCTACCAGTAAAAGCCAGATGGTGTCACAGGTGACATCCGCTCAAACAATCACTCCCGAGCAAGTCAATAGAGCCAGACGGTGTCGCAAGTGGCATCCGCTCAGTAAAATCTATAAGAGCCAATGGTGTCAGAGGAGGCGCCCACTCAAAATAAATCACTCAAAAGGGTACAACAAAAAAAGTCGTGCAGGTATGAAAAATATAAATATAAATAATCAACACGCAGGTCTCAGCATATGGAAATAGGTCAAAGCTACCGGAGGTTGAAAACAGAAGACCAGATCCAGATATATGCATAGCAAAGTTGGGCAGTCGGTCTAGAATAAATGTCAACGAAAGTCAAGCTCTCTGCACATGAGCTTGAACATCACTCTGCATCGACCTCACTCGCATATCATTAAGTTTTTATTTTTAAAACCTATAACTGATCGAGCATATACCGAAAGGGTCAAAGGGATTACCACATAACAGATACCCTTTTAGAGTTATCGAGTCGAACTACAAGTGACCCGATTCCCAAAAACCCACTCAATCTCCGAGGATCGGTCACATTCCAATAAAATCATTTTGGAGCTTCCGATCTAATTTTTTATTTTATCAGCTTTTTAGTAGTTAATTGAGTCAAACTATAAGTAGCCTGAATTCTCATGTAACCTGAGATATACAAGAAACCCAAAAACTAGGGTCCGACCATAATTTTTATAAATTGCATAAAAATGATAAGTAATTTCCTATTGGTCGGCTAAAAACTAGGTTAGTCAAATTTCGATACTCAGGGATGGTCTAGCCATCCCCTAACAATGAAGGGACAATTGTTGACACTAATGTTTTACCTAGGCTTGGCCAGTGGGCCGGGCTCGGGTCTGGTGGCGAGGTCGGGGTGGGGACGAGCGAAGGGGGCGGGGTCGGGTTTGGCGGGACTTGCTCCAGTCCCGTCCCGATCTCGTCGGAATCGGGTAGGGTCGGGGTCGGGATTGGGGCGGGTTCTGGCGGGTTTTTTTTTTTTTTTTAAAATAACATATGTATAAAAAACTCAATAAGCAAGACAAGATAGTGTAATAAAAACATCTCAAGGCTGTTTTTGTGCCTCTTATATTATTTAATAGACATATGATTTTTTTGTAATACAAATACAATTGTCTAAATTGCAACTTTGTGGTATTGTCCAAAAGTTATAAATTACATAATAAAATTGCAATTAAAAAAATTTCATTCTCAAAAAAACATGTTCTAATTGCTTGATAATTTCCTGTGGTTCTTTGGTTGGAATTGGTATTTGTTGGTCAAATTGATCCATGTCGCTTTCACTACCTTTTGATCTCCGGTTGACCGCACCTTCTCCGCTCCGCTCGTATCCAATCTCTGAATAATACTGCAATTTCCAAGCTGTCTCCGGCTAATGAGTGTCTGTGGTCTCCTATTTGATATCCGCCACAGAAAAAGCGCTTTCGTACGCGCGATTGATGACGCTTGAATGTTCAAAACATCTCGCCATAATTGAATGTTCAAAATTTCCCCTCCGGGGCAAGTCTTCATGTCCATCTTCATTGATAACTTCTTGGTACGGTACAGAACTTTGCAAAACAAAAATATCTAACTCGTTAATTTGGTTAGTAGCGGTACGACCGCACATTCTATTTCTGAGGCTTTCAATACTAGCCGCAGAAACATCATGTCTTTTGTGAGGTTGTGTTGAAGATGAAGAAGATGGTATGGAAGCCGGTAAGTTACTAGCATTTTCTTGTTGGTAAAACCTATATATTTTTTTGCATTGGTCTTCTATGCTAGACAACACTTCTTCTTTAGTTTGTTCAATAGGTGGAGGGTGATTTAGATTTTTGGGACTTGGAGGTGGTAGTACTTCTATACAATCGTAAATAGTTTCAATTAGTGATTTAGTACCGTCTATTTTAATAGTCGGATTTAATACAACATCAATAATATAAATAGTGGGAATAGGAATATTTTTTTTTTTATTTTGATAAACATTTTTTTAATAGTTGCCATATAAGCTGGTTTTTCCATATATTCACTAAGTAATAAAAATATTAGAGTTATATAAAATAACATAGTTGAAATAGTAGGATAATATATACCGGAAAATTCTTTTGTTGCTTGAAAAAATTTCTCTAAAAATACAATAAGTTTGAAATTTTTTACCCAATCACTATCTACAACCATATCAGCTGAATTTTGATTATGAGAGTTAAAAAATAAAGTTATAGGTTTTTATAGTCATAAGCAACAAGTAGTTGCTCGTATAAAGAATTCCACCTAGTGGATACTTCTTCTGGAATTTTTCTATAAGGTAGTCCACAATCGTGACAAATTTTTTTATATTCTTTTCTTCGTTGTACTCTATTGCTTTTAAAAATAAAGTTTATAACAAATTGTATTTTACTAAGAATGTCTTGAAAAAGTGATAGACCATCCTTTACAATTAAGTTATATATATGGCACGCGCATTTTATATGAAAATGATCTTGAAAAGATGGAGTTAAACTATTTTTTAAAATTGTAATAGCGTAATTGTTAGAAGAAACATTATCTAATGTAATAGTCATAATTTTATCGGTTATTCCATAATAATAACACACTTGATAAATATTATCTGCAATAAAAGTACCAGTGTGCCTATCATCTATATATCTATACGCTAAGATACGTTTTTGCATAGACCATTTATAATCTATCTAATGACAAGTTATCGTTAAATAATCATGGCCGTTAGTACTACGACCTATATCAGACGTGATAGATACTTTGCCATTAAAATGATATAATGAATAACGTAAATATTGTTGATATTCATGTGCGAATTTAAATACATCTCTCTTAACAGTTGATCTAGGAAAACCATTAAAAGCAGGATTATATATATATATCTCTAATGTAATGAATAAAATCGGGAGATGAAGGAGATGAAAAAGGCAAATCCTCCACAACAACTAATTTTGATATTGCTTCCCTATCTCTATGTTTATTGTATTTAGGGCCTACAATTCCCCCCGTCATAGGGTTAATTTGACCCTGTACTTGGTCCGGGACATTATCAGTATGTGAACCTTGTCCCGATGGAGAGGGCGTTTGCGCACCCGATTTCGAAGCCTGATATTGGGCATACCTAGCTGGATGAGCACTTACTACGTGTCTAATTAAACCCCCCGTCCCATCGTGACCTTTTCCAGTTTTAAATTTTAAAACATTTTTACAAATTTTACATCTAGCTACTTGATTCTCTACGTCCCTATCAAAAAATATCCATGCATCTGATTTTAATGGTCGGTTTGCTGGACCTCGTCTCATACTAGGGGGAATAGGAGGCATTTCAGTTGAAGGTGCACTAGTGGGTGTGTTGTCATCAACATTAGTGGGTGTATCATCTAGATCATAGTCTAAATTAAAGTCTTCTTGAGTTCCAGAAAATAGCTCCTCGTCTAAATCTAATGGTATTGTAGGAAAATGTTGAGTACCAACAAAATCATCATGTGTAGGAATAAGATGACTAGAAGAATTACCCTTGCCCTGGTCGCCCCTACTAGAAGAAGCACCCTTACCCTTACTCTTAAACATACATCTTAATCCTTCCATTTTAATTATGATAATAAATAATTAAAAATAATAAAATTAAATGCGCTAAATAAAATAAACAGACAATAATAATTTAATGAAGGAACGAACGTACCAAACGCCGACGTAATGTCGACGTGTAATCGAGAGGTTGAAAATTGAAACTTTGCTCGATGGAAGATCCTCAAGCTAGTTGCCAACTTCACTCCCAATTCCCAAATGAATAAATAAAATTGAATATTTAGTAAACAATGTAGACTTGTAGAGAGATATATTGAGAGATTAGAGAGATTGTAGGAAGATTTGTGAGAAAATGAGTTATTTATAGTTGAAAAATTGGGTTAAAGTGTAAATATAATAACTTATGGGTTAAAAATAAATATTAAGGGGTAGGGGGTTGGGGGAGGGGGGGGGGGAGGCCAAAAATGGCCGTTGCCCAATGACCAAAATCTAAAATGGTCGTTGGTGCAACAGTTATATTTGCAAAGGGGACTAGGGGCAGGATCGGGGCGGGCTCGGGATGGGCTCTGGGCGGGATCTGGGCAGGCTCGGGTCTGGCGGGCTCGGGACGGGTCCGGGACGAGACATTGTCCAGTCCCGGTTCGAGTCCCGCTATCGATTTTTTTTTTTTTTTACTAATCGGGGTTGGGGCGGGCTCGGGACGGGGCCGGGTCGGGGCCGGTCGGGTCGGGCCGTCCCGGCCCACTGGCCAGCTTAGTTTTACCCACTAATAATTTTATTTAATTATTCAGAGTGTCAGAGTTATGGACGGAGTGAAATATACTTTTCACAAACCGAATATAATTTTACAAAATTATTCCGAGAGTATTTTGTCATTTCATTTGACAAAATATCACTTGGTATATATATATATTGTATATCATATCCTAATTTCATCATTAGTTATTATTTTGGAATTTTAACCGACAATTATAAATGTAATTGTCTAAGACGATTTCTCAAAATTAAAGATTAATGTTCCACTCTTTTAAATTCAAGAAATTGTTAATTAATTACGATAATGGAATTAAATCTTAATTTTAAGTCATGTTTATTTTTAAAAGATGTTTGCATGCTTTGCATTATTTTAATCCCCGATTAGTGTCAAAATTAGGCCTAAATTAAAGCTATTGACCGAATTTGACTATATTTCAAATGATCGGATCTTCGATTGATTTAAAATTTGGTCACATTTGTAAAATGTGGCCAATGTGTTGAAAGATCGTATTTAAAACAATGGGCCTTTCCTATTTTCATTCTAGTCAGCCGAGTCTTAAGGCCATAAGGCCCAGAACTCGGCCCATACCCGTTTGAAGTCCAAAGTCCCTTTCAATCTTTCAATACGAAACAAGAAAAAACCCTAGCCATTGCCTATTTGCCAAAAATGGTGAGGCAAGCTATACACTGGCTTTTCTTTAGAGCTGTACAAGCCGAAAATGGCAAGCACACTCTCGTACCATCACCCCGAACCCCTCTGTGTATTACTTTTTATGTGAGTTTCTTTATTGATTTTTCTCTTCCCAATTTCAAACTACGAATTCCTATTAGTTGAGAACTCATTGGAGGGAAATTTCCTCCCAAAACCAAGTTCTCCCACATCGATTTATTGCTGGGTCTGCTAGGGTTTTGACACCTTATAAATACAGTCCTATTCTCTTCTATTTAAGGGTTTGAAATTTGATTCTTGGCTTTTGCATTGTTAAGAGTCATTGTCAAGTTATATTTGACTGATTTATTGTCAAGTCCTATTCTCTCTTCTATTCTCTTCGACCTTTCAGCTGCCTGCACACAAGGTAATCCCTAATCCTTGCTTTGTATAGTTTAATTTGGTTAATTTTAGTGAATACATGGCATCATAATCTATTGTATGTGTATTGTGAGATGTTATGATGGTTTAATGTGACTATTGAAGTTTTGATTTACGAGTATATAGTTTAATTTATGCAAAGCATGTATTAGTCTTCAAAATGTGATGTTTAGTTATTATACTGTTCATGTTTAAGAATAACATCAATGCGGTAGTTTAAAAATTGTTCTTAAGTTGATATATGTTAGTTTGAGATGTTATGGTAGTTCAAACTAGTATGTGAAGCCAAAACAGATCATAGGGTGTTGATCTTAAGTTTATATTAATGACATGTGGGTTGTGTTATCTAATCTAATACATAATATTGTTAACTTAAGGTTTATTTAAGCATGTGAGGACTGTGTTGAGCCATAATATTTATCTGAGAATGTTAAGATCCATGTTTAGCTGAATTAGTGTCTCATTATGTGGGGTTAATCTGAGCCTAGTAATGAATTGAAAGCCATTGGACTGGTCTAGTCAATCTGTTTGAACAAAAATAGCTGTGGTTTGAGTATGTTACTAATTTGTTGTGGTTAAAAAGATAGAGGCCCCCTTAATATTCATAATTTATGTACTCTGGGACTTAAAATTAATATAGACATTGGTTTGTTTGCTTGTTACAGATTAAATGGATACCTAGGATGAAACATGGTAGGGAGATGATCTTAACATAGATTGTGAATAGGAACTTTGGACCTTTAAGGAAGATAGGAAGGTTTAAATCTGAATATGGATGTTGTTAGTGTTCTAAAAGGTAATTCAGGGTCTGCTAGGATGAACTTAGGTCTGGATGAGAGTTAAAATGATGGGTTTTAACATAATGTCAGAAGAATTTGTTTGAATCTGTGGATGTTGGCCTATAGGATTAAGTCAGTTTATTTTTACCAAAGAATAGGACATTTGTGTTTGTTCTTGGCTCGGAATATGTGATATATGAAAAGAAGTGATGTTTGAAAACTTTGAATGCCTTTTGATACATCTGTCAAATTGTCATGCCTATGGATGTTGTTGTTTGTGTATATTGGTTTGGTTTAGGTTTGGTATCTGAACAATATACTTTTAAGTGTTGGCTTGATGCATTTCCTGATCATTTTGTGCATATTGTTTGTTGAAATTGATTTTAGCCCGAAGCCCGAGTCAAAATGATATCTAAAAATGGTACATTATGAATACTTTGCTATGTGGATTTGTTACTGTTGTCAGCATGTTTTAAAGTTTTAAACTTAAGAGGTATTTTGCGTTGAGCCATGAAGTACCAGAATGTTGGTGTTGTATGAGTTAGCTATGAATATTTCATGCTCCCTATTAATGTTTAGGTTAAGTGATTAATTGTATGCTTTGATGTGTCATTGCTTTGATCATGTATGACCTTGTTTCGGACTAGTCCACATATCTTAGGCATGTTATCACTTACAAAACATGTCAGAATCCTTCTTTAAAGATATAAACCTTATCCTGTCTGCTTGAAACCACGTTGATAGCCCTGGATCACATGTCTAGTCTCCAATAGTTCATGACCATGTGTTGTCTCTGATTAGGTTGATCCAAGGTCTGTTGACTAGTCAGCTATCAATTTTGAAATGTTTAAATCATACATGAAGCTTGTGTAACTCTGCTAACTGATTGTGTTCTATCTACTTGCCCCCCTACATGTCTAGATCGCCATGTTGAGGCTAGAACACTTAGACTTGTATGTGGGTAGAAAAAATGAAAATACAAAAAAGCATGTTACATGATCAGTTTGATTGCTTAGTTCTTTAGTGTACTCTGCTTGTGCATTCAACTAGCCTAAACTGCCATGAACACCTGACAAAACTGATTGCATATGTTCACTCAATATCTGTCCCATATCATCTCTGCATATATGAAGGCTTAATCACCTAGCCTGAACATCTCATGAAATGGAGCTCTGAACTTAAAATTGGGACTTTGTAATAGTTTGGCACCTATCTAAAGTTAATACATACCCAGGACTATTTCATGCTTAGTTCAGTTGGTCTCACCTATGCAGAATACACTTAATCAAAACCTGATTGGCTAGGGATAATGTGATATTGTGTCCATTTGACTTGACCTAAATATGAAGACTTGACACTTAATTGATAGCCTTAGATGAACTAGGACTTATCTACCTATCCCTTTGTATGCCAGAAGTTATGAAATTGATGATGTCAAGAGTGTTTTCAACATGCCTGGTTTCCTTGCTTGATATAATCTAATTAGTTCTTGATAGTCAATATGAATCCTTGTCCCATGTTACGTATGATAAGTTTAGGTATGCACTTTGCTCTTCTAGTCTCTGCTTGCTTGAATAAACCTGAATCCATTCATATGAACTAAGCAAGAAGCCATATTTGTGAGATGTCTACTTAATTAGAAGTAGTAGGATCATTCATTTAGGACTCTTTTCCCTTTTTCCTTAGGATCGTGCTTTAAATGTATTTGACCTATGTTAAATATATTGGGGTATATATCAAGTATATCTTGAATATCAGTTTACATATAGGTGTATAGGTATCCTTGTGCATATCATCTATGCCACACTTGCCAGTAATGATTGTGGGCTTGGCCTATTTGTATTTCCTCTTTCGTGTGTTTCCCTCTTTAGAAATCACAAATAGGCTTGGCCCATGAGTTCTGCTACTGCCTGCTCATTTTCTACTTGTGTATTATGGCTTGGGCTAAGCCCATCTAGTTATCCCACTCATGTCACCGTGTGTTTTGATACCTATATCTTGCTTTGGGACTTTGTTCATGCTTTTAATGTTCTTGCGTGTATGTTTCATTTCATGTTATTTAATTGGATAAGTCTTAGATACTTTCTAACCAATGCCCTTGTTTTCCCTTTCTGTCTTTCTCGCTGGACTGCATACGATGGCTTCTTAGGCCTCCTCATTCCCTTCAGCCAATTGGGCTGAGGCCCTACTACACACATTCTTGAATGAATCCGCGTATGGAAAGCTAGTATTTGCATTGGAAGCCTAGCTATGGGTGAAAATAGTCAACTGGTGGGCTTAGGTAGTCCACCAGCCTAAGCTCAAGCTCTTTCTTCAATTTTCTTTTATATATGTATTGTGTATGTGTATGTATGTATTTGTATAAAAATACTTTGTATTATATATTGGAACCTTATTACGGTTGCGAACTTGGGATAGGAAAATGATACGTACATCGTTGGATAGCATTTCGGAATACTTGTTAAAATCTGAATTGGAAGAGAACAAAAAACGAACTGTTTGGGATTATAAAGATTTGGAAACAAGAAATTGATTTTAAAGAATTAATAAAGGGAATCTTTTATATTGTTTGGATTGATTCAGATAGCAAATATTGGGAAATAAGATTTGATTTTAAAATTTAAGATTGAAATTGATTTTGGACTTTAAACTTTGAAACACGATCTAAAAATGGATTTGGGCCTTAGATTAAATTGGGCAGATTGTGGACAATTAGAGGGCTCAAGTTTTGGCCTGAGGGACTAAAATAAGTGGGTCATTTGAACTTGTTTTGAATCTGAAACCTAAATTGGCATTTTAAAAGATAACTTTATGGGCTAAGCTCAACTAAGTATTTTTTACTTTAAAACTTGTCTTGGACTTAAGTTTGGGTTAAGGAATTTGGAAAGTGAAGTATGACTTAACCTTTGGAGGTATAACATGCAGAAATGAACAAAAATCCATTTGTATTACTTTTTCTTTCAAAAATCAACTTGACAAGTTACTTTGTTGATTCTTAAACACTGAAGCAATTTATATCATTTTGAAGCATGCTATAGAACTCGTAGGTCAATCGTATTCTATGGTTCCTTAATATCGGGGTGCTAACACCTACTGAACTAGCGCATGCTGACTTGGACTGGTTCACGTATCTCAGACCTACATGGACAAATTAAGTTGACTACCTTGTGTTATGGCGGTCTATGACCCGAAGACACGACATCTAACTATGTGAAAAATTGAAAGATGTACATGCCGTTATATGAACCATTTGCTCTTGGGTTTGGGTTTTTAATATTTAGACTTCATCCGAAAAGAATTCAGAAAGTCTGAGGGACAATTGAGGACCTTCCACGGCTGTCTAGTCTACTATTCGTGCCCCTACGTGGGATTGGCATTCTACATACCCCGTTCCCATATTATGTATCCCCATTGGATTATTCATAGATATTGTACAAATTTGCGGTAAACGAAACATCTTTATGGCATCTGCATTCTTCAAATGATAGGCTTACTTTTGGTAATAAAAAGGTCACATATATGCTATGGCGAGATATATATTGTTTATGTGCTATTGTGCTATATAATATGCTTTTCCATTCCTATTTTGATTTATGTGTATAAATACATATGTTTTGCTTCAACTCAAATGGTCCATTATTCGGTCCCAAAATCATAGATTGTCATCTAACGCAGCACGAAGTAAGCCTTGAAACCTTACGTCGATTTCCGAAATTCCAAGTCTTCCAGAAATGTTGTTCGATCATCATCCAATTATCGTTGACCATGTCGCATGTCAATGGTTGCAAGAGTTGCACACCTTAGGTCCTTAAAACCTTGCGTCAAAATCCAAACGTTTTAGGTTTTCCTAAAAAAACGTTGGGTCATCGTCCAATCCACGTAGACCACGTCATTTTAAAAAGTACTTTTTCGCATTCAATTGTGCTAGAGTCGCCTTTAAAGATTTTAAGACAACAACCCCGTCATCGGCAATTACCGTTGACCACTTCGCTCCATAAAATTATTTTACCGCACCCAAAAGGCTGCTAGGGTTACACCTTACCCTCTCAAAGTCCAGACATCCACGTTGTCTAGAAGAAATAGTCAGGATATCATACAATGCTCGTTGACCACGTCATCTTTAAAATTCACTTTCACACCCGATTATTGTCAAAATCGCACCCGTCATCGACTGTTTTAGTGATACTCAATTAGTTTAGAGTCAATCACAATCTTGGGATCATAGTTCCAAAGTCAGTCGGATGGGCAAAATCCTGTCCATTCAGTTCACTCCTTAGGTCGTCTTTGAAAGTTTCCATTTTGGCCGAATTTTGGAATATTCTATTTCAATCAAAACAAATGTTACATGTCTTATTTATTATAGTCTATGAATTATTAGGTTTACCTTTTGAGTTTTTCATTTTCTTTTGATTAACTCGTGGGGACCACCAAAAGGTTTCTGTTACGAAATTTAAGTCATGATCTTTTTTAGCCCATCTATGTGCTACGCTATCATGATCTTATAATATTCAATTTAGTATCTTTTTTAGCCCATCCAGTAACTACGTTATCATGATCTTACAAAAACTCAAGTATGACCTTTTTGAGCCACCCATGCACTACGCTAAAATGTCTGACATCCAAAAAATGATAGTCATAATTTATTCAGACGCTACCAGTTAGATTCCTTTTTAATTACAAAAATTCCATGTAAAACTCCTATAAAAGGAGACTCCCTCTCCCTTAGTTTCATAAGTTCTTTTTCATAAGTTCTTTTTTCTAAGTTCATTTCTTTAGGAAGTCTTTCTCTTTCTAAACTAGAGAGAAGTTGAGAGCTCTAAAGAAATTCCCTTTTAGGTTAGATTAAAATTTCTAATATTTCCTCAAATACCCATAGGATTCAGTTCATATGATTCATATCATATGACTCATATCATATGATCCAAAATACCCTAGAAATTCCCAAGGTATATCTCCTTGATAATATACTTTGTAAATTCCAATTTATTTTAAATGAATATGATTATGGACGGTACTACCTCCTAATCTTTTAAATACTTCATGCTTTTAAATTATTGCATTAAATACTTGGCCGGTTCAACCGCCTATTTGATTTAAAAAATTCTGCAGAACCTTTGATTTATGGTTTCCATAACTGGAACCTTAAATTGTAAGTTAATCTTTATTTACTTTCTGCATATTTCAATTATCTTTTAATTTTTCAATACCTTATATCCCGATTCCTTCTGTGTCTGTGATCCCCTTTAGATCCTCAACCTAAGTTTGGTAACGATAGACTGATCTACCATCCTGGTATTGGGTTATTTATCTGAGACGGGTATTTGGTTGGAAAGTCTCTAGAGGTTTAGGTTTCGCAACACCTTCTAAGATCCATTCGTCTGGTAGGGTAATATCCTTCCATCTAATAGGTCTCGGTATAACGGTGTTAGATCTGGAAAGATCAGTTTGTAAAAGAAGGGTTTAACCTTTCTTACTATGGTATCTGACTTTTGTAGCAAAAGCTGAAGTAATAGCTTTGTAATGGATTCGGTAAATTATAGCTACGGGAATCGATCCTTCAAGCATTTTGTAACTGTGTGTCTTGATTTGTAAGACAAGGGATTTATGGATATTTTTGCCTTTTAAAGAAACTGAGAAATTTGGGTAATAGTCAAAAGATATTGGTCTTGTGCAGAGACTAGACTCAACAAAACTCAATAGGGAATCTTCTAAATTTGTGAATCTGGCATCACGTAAGATAGCAAGGATTGAGGTGTTTAATCTTTCCTTCGTGAGGGGTTTTATCCCTACTTGGACTAATCCAATATGAATATATTTGTAATTTCTTTCTCTGTGTCTCTTCAGAGAATTTTGAGAAAGTAATTGGATTGTTTCAAAAGGTTGAGATAATTGGATATCTCTTTCCTCTGTTTTGACTGTGAAATCGGTTTTGAATAACTGGTATTTGGAATTTTTGTAAATCTGATCTCGATTTTACTCTCGGTATTTCCCAATTATCAATAGATTTTTCAAAATCTTGTATCAAGATTTCTTCGGTGTTTATTATCTTCTTTGAATCCATGGAAGAAGATGAACAAAAATCACTAGAAGTAGATCTGTTGAGAAACGGATCCATGTTATGGAACTCTCACAGAGCACCCGGACTCTTCCTACAATCAAAGGTCTTCCCTAGGGTATAACTTCCTGCGTTCGTTGAGGACTTACCGACCCTGGACGATCCTAAGCACAAAACCTCGGAAGAACCCGAACCTCTAAAATGGAATCTCATATGATCTGGACACTATTCTCTCTATCTCTACCCTTTATGGATTTGATACCAAACTTAGGTCGAGGATCTAAAGGGGATAACATACACAGAAGGAATCGGGATATAAGGTATTGAAAAATTAAAAGATAATTGAAATATGTGGAAAGTAAATAACGACTAACTTACAATTTAAGGTTCCAGTTATGGAAACCATAAATCAAAGGTTCTGCAGGAATTTAAATCAAATAGGCGGTTGAACCGGCCAAGTATTTAATGCAATAATTTAATGAATTTAAAAGCATGAAGTATTTAAAAGATTAGGAGGTAGTACCGTCCATAATCATATTTATTCAAAATAAATTGGAATTTCCAAAGTATATTATTTAGGAGATATACCTTGGAAATTTCTAGGGTATTTTGGATCATATGATATGAGTCTTATGAACTGAATCATATGAGTATTTGAGGGAATATTAGGAATTTTAATCTAACCTAAAGGGGAATTTCTTTAGTGCTCTCAACTTCTCTCTAATTTAGAAAGAGAAAGACTTCCTAATGAAATGAACTTAGAAAAAAAGAACTTATCCCACTAAGGGAGAGAGAGTCTCCTTTATAGGAGTTTTACATGATATTTTGGTAATTAAAAAGGAATCTAACTATTCATCTAAGTGGAGAATAACTATTCATACGAGTGGAGAATGACTATTCATCCTTTTGACATTTTCTTGAATTATAGTTGGAATCTTTGCTTTTGCTTTTGCTTTTTTGAAAGTAGCTTTTCGAGCACTTTTTTCTGTCGGAATTTTGTCTGAACTCTACTCCGGGTATTTTGAATTCATTTGGCAATTTTCTTCAGAATCCACTGTTGCCAAAAACTGGACTGTCTTCAATATCAATCTCTGGTTCTTCTTCTTCTGACGAAGAGCCTTGTTTTGATGAAGACGGTGCAAATTTCAGAATTATGGCTTGCATTTCTTTTGGATTTTTGGCCGCTGCAAGCATTCATGCCATCTTGGATTTCTGTGAAAGGAACTGGGTGTGCTCCTTTGTTTGTAGTGGTGCCGGTGGTGTTTGTAGAGGCGCCTGTAAAGGAATGAGTTTTTGGGTATCTAACCATTCTTGGACTTTTTGTGGTGCGAGGCTTTTTGGTATTTTAAAGCTATCCCACTATCGGATTTTGAATCTTCTTCGGATAATTGGGATTTTATCGTCCGAATAATTTGCGAACCATGTAAATACCCATGGTAAGTGGAATTTTGTATGAAAAAAGTGAGGGGCACAAATCTTTTTTCTTCCTCAGAGGGTTTAAACTGGGATTTGAAGAGGCTGAAAGATTTAGTGACTTCTGATTTTTGTATTTCTAGGGTGGATCCGAATTGACCCCACCATGAATTCCATCATGTTGGAAATTGTGATGGATCACGTGAGGTATCAAAATGGAAAAGCCAAGTGTGGCTTTGACTTGTATTTTGAATAAATAAAGAATTGAACCAAGCTTGTTGATAATCCCAGTAATTAAAAGGAATATAAAAAAATGGTTCATTTTTGTGGATATCTGGAAAATTTAGGAGTTGTGACAGGTCATTCCCCCAATCAATAGGAGCAATTACACTAAGTATTTTGCAAATTGAATAAGAGGGATCTGAGTTATTTTTGTGAAAATTAATTTTAATTGTCGCTGATCCTGATATTTCAAGGATAGCTTGATAAAAATATGGGGGTTTTAAAATATCCCATGATTTATAGAAACATTTTTGTCCAAAATAATTTTGTAGTGCTAAAAAAGGGTCTTTATTAAAAAATTCTTTTTCAAGAGTCACAATATTTTGAAAAAAATGGTTTTATGAAGAATTTATGAGCAATGTTTTTGGGGACTTGTGGTACCACAAGTTGATTTTTTGAAAATTGTTTTTGAGAAAGGGTTTTTGAAGATTCTCCTTTCTCGATTTTTGGAAAATTTTGAGAGGTTTTTTCCTCTCCCGAGCTTTGAGCAACTTCTTGTTTGGTATTTTGAAATTGTATCAATGCCTGTTGTAATTTCGGGGACTTCGCCAGGAGTTGCAGTAGATTTTCGGCAGTTATCTCATGTGTTGGTGTTTTTTGCACAGACGTTGCGGCATTTTCGTTTTCTTCTTTCATGATTGCATCGTACCACGACAGGTTTTTTTGTTGGAGATGTGGTAGGGAATTTTTCCTTTTCTTCTTTTGTGGGTTTTTTGGGGGCTATGGAATTTGTTTGTTGTTGTGGTGCAACAACAGGTGTATTTATTGGTGGAGGTATCTCTTCTTTTCTTTTTTAGAGCAAGGCTTCACATATTGCGTGGACACAGTATTGCCCGGATTCTCGCATGTCCTTCCTGAATATTTTTTCTCTGTAGCCCAGACATTGGGGCAAGGGACAGTGATAAGACATCTCTGTGTTGTAACCGGTATCAGAAATCTATGGGTTTTTATAGTGATAGGTTATTTCTGTGTTGTAACTGGTATCAGAAATCTGTGGGTTTTTCTCACCTGTTTTTGAGTAAACCACTGGTTAAAATATTTTTTAAGCAAAAAATGTCGGGAATTAATTTGCAGAAAATATCTTTTAATGCAATGTTTTGAAAATGTTTTTGATATTGTAAATCATGCTTCAAAAATTTTGTATATGCAACGAAATCAATTAAATAGATATTTGGGTTTCTAGGGGACTCAGACTTCTGATCTAAAAAACTATTCCTTAATTCGCCTAGATGACAAGAATAAGTTTTAATCAGATTGAGGTCTCTAGCTTTTGGTTTTGTCAGAAAAGGGAATTTTAGATTTTTATTATTGGAATCAAAAGAGATGAAATCATTATCTACCTTATAAGGAGTGATAAGATTTATAAATGGTGTTCCTAAGATAACGGAGTTGTGAATATCTTTTACTAAGACAAACAATGTCGCGATAGAAACTCCATTAATAATAACGGACGCATTGGTTTGGGAATTGATTTCTAGCTTTGTGTTATTAGCCGCCTCTAGAGTTTCCTCGGTATTTTCATGAAATTTATTTGGTATTAGAACTATTTTTATGCAATTCAGATCTGCACCGGTGTAAAAAGAGCAATAGTAGTACTTCTAAAATTGCTTGAAAATTTAAGGGTTATTTGAACAAGGTATTTTTTGGACGTGATTTGTCTTAAAACAGTAAGGAATTCTTGTGGGACCTCTTCAAGGAAAGGGTTGTCAGGAGGTTCTCCTGGATCTTCAGAGTCGGAATTGTCTGACTCAGAACTGGATTCAGAATTATCCTGGGTTTTTGAAACGACTGTTTTTAGTAGAAGAGAGTCTTGTTCTTGTTTTTCTCGTAGAGCCTTGATCTCTACTTTGATTTGTTTCACCTCCCTCTAGAGTTCTAGAATTGAGATTTCTTTGAATTCTTTCATCCCTTTACCCTTTTTCAGGATTTTGGTCTAATCGTAGGTATTTTTGGAGGTATTTGGCAAAATCGTACTTTTGAAATCTTTTTTCTCGTCAATAAAGGATTTGAGGAGTTTATTCAAATAATATTTTTGGTGTTCGACATCTATGTGTTGAACCATTTCTAACATGAATTCTTGATCCTTGGTTAAAACACAAACAAGTTTTTCCTTACCCTTATCAGAATATTCAGAAGAACTGATTGTAAGCAATTCATCTATTTGAAGGGCTTTGTTGTCTTCAGAAGACAGAGAAAAGTAGTCAGGTTCTGACTCGGCATTTGAATCGGAGGAATCAATAAGAAGATTGGAGATTTTTTGGGTGAATTCATCGTCGAGTTTCAACTCTTGTAATTTTTTATTCATTTTGCAGTATTTCGATGTATGACCCTTTTTGTGACATTTGTAACACGTAATGTATTTGTATTTGGAATCATTGACAATGGTAGTGATTTTGTTGGAAGATTGTGGAGTATCAGGAATAACGTGTTCAGTATTAGAACTGTTGGACGTCCCTATTCTACTCATTTGATCTTGGATAGCCTGAATAAATTCAAACTTGTTTTGCTGGATATTCTTGACGCCATCCTTGGACACCTGAGAGGGTTTAAAGATAGGGCTTTGGATTTTCTTATCCTTTGTCGTTCCTTGGGAATCAATGGTGACTAAAGGGTTGGTTTTATGTGTTTTTCTACCATGTCGAGTTGTTTTCATAGGGTATTCAAACTGATATTGGTAAAATTGTTTTGGGCGAGGATATTCTTGGTATTTGTTTTTTCATCCTCTGTAGGATTCTTAAGAGGAATTGCGTCTACAGGGCAGCCATGAATGTTAAGCTTAATCCCTTGTATGGGAGGGTGGTTGGACTGGACTTTCCTAGAATCATCTAGGGTTTTCCACTCCGGTGTTTTGTTCCTAGTCGTAACGGGATTTACCGTTTTAGAAAAGGGGTAATCAATGGAATTTTTGGAGGAGTAAATTTCAAACAAGTCAAAGAATAGGATGTTTATCCTATGTTCATTAACAAAATTATAAAATTCTTCCAGTATTTTTGTCCTAGTATTTAAAAAGGTTTTGAAGAACCAAACTCTTTTTTCTAGGTTGTATTTTTTTATAGAAATCTTTTTGTAGGAATTTTTTATCAATTTTGAAATCTTTTTGTAAAACACCAAGTTCGTTTACAATATTTTCTGTAATCGAGGAAAAAGTCAGACTAGTAGGTTCCTGGTCCTCTATCTTTTCTCTAACAGTGAAATTTTAATAAACGGGTCTCGGTATTTCGTTGGAGTAGTCTACGTTTCGAAGATTGGGAAGATCTGACGTAGAATGTCTCAGTTTTGTTTTGTAAGGAGTATTTATGACTGAGGGAATCTGTGAGATTCTTCCTAAGTCAAGAGTTTATGCGAAACTGGAATCATCGTATCTACTACTCGTATATTTTCTATGGAACGATAGACTGACTCTACCATCCCGGTATTGGGTTATTTCTCTGAGACGGGTATTTGGTTGGAAAGTCTTTAGAGGTTTAGGTTTCGCAACACCTTCTAAGATCCATTCGTCTGGTAGGGTAATATCCTTCCATATAATAGGTCTCGGTATAACGGTGTTAGATCTGGAAAGATCAGTTTGTAAAAGAAGGGTTTAACCTTTCTTACTATGGTATCTGACTTTTGTAGCAAAAGCTGAAGTCATAGCTTTGTAATGGATTCGGTAAATTATAGCTACGGGAATCGATCCTTCAAGCATTTGGTAATTGTGTGTCTTGATTTGTAAGACAAGGGATTTTTGGATATTTTTGTCTTTTAAAGAAACTGAGAAATTTGGTTAACAGTCAAAAGATATTGGTCCTATGCAGAGACTAGACTAAAAAAAACTCAATAGGGAATCTTCTAAAATTGTGAATCTGGCATCACGTAAGATAGCAAGAATTGAGGTGTTTAATCTTTCCTTCGTCAGGGGTTTTATCCCTACTTGGACTAATCCAATATGGATATATTTGTAATTTCTTTCTATGTGTCTCTTCAGAGAATTTTGAGAAAGTAATTGGATTGTTTCAAAAGGTTGAGATAATTGGATATCTCTTTCCTCTGTTTTGATTGTGAAATCGGTTTTGAATAACTAGTATTTGGAATTTTTGTAAATCTGATCTCAATTTACTCTCGGTATTTCCCAATTATCAATAGATTTTTCAAAAGCTTGTATCAAGATTTCTTCGGTGTTTATTATCTTCTTTGAATCCATGGAAGAAGATGAACAAAAATCACTCGAAGTAGATCTGTTAAGAAACGGATCCATGTTATGGAACTCCCACAGAGCACCCGGACTCTTCCTACAATCAAAGGCCTTCCCTAGGGTATAACTTCGTGCGTTCGTTGAGGACTTACCGACCCCGGACGATCCTAAGCGCAAAACCTCGGAAGAACCGGAACCTCTAAAATGGAATCTCATCTGATCTGGACACTATTCTCTCTATCTCTACCCTTTATGGCTTTGATACCAAACTTAGGCCGAGGATCTAAACGGGATAACAGAAAGGGAAGGAATCGGGATATACGTTATTGAAAAATTAAAAGATAATTGAAATATGCAGAAAGTAAATAAAGATTAACTTACAATTTAATGTTCCAGTTATGGAAACCATAAATCAAAGGTTCTGCAGGAATTTTAATCAAATAGGCGGTTGAACCGGCCACTGAGATAGAGAGAGAGAATAGTGTCCAGATCAGATGAGATTCCATTTTAGAGGTTTCGGTTCTTCCGAGGTTTTGTGCTTAGGATAGTCTAGGGTCGGTAAGTCCTTAACGAACGCAGGCAGTTATACCCTAGGGAAGGCCTTTGATTGTATGAAGAGTCCGGGTGCTCTGTGGGAGTTCCATAACATGGATCTGTTTCTCAACAGATCTACTTTTAGTGATTTTGGTTCATCTTCTTCCATGGATTCAAAGAAGATAATAAACACCGAAGAAATCTTGATACAAGATTTTGAAAAATCTATTGATAATTGGGAAATACCGAGAGTAAATCGAGATCAGATTTACAAAAATTCCAAATACCAGTTATTCAAAATCGATTTCACAATCAAAACAGAGGAAAGAGATATCCAATTATCTCAACATTTTGAAACAATCCAATTACTTTCTCAAAATTCTCTGAAGAGACACAGAGAAGGAAATTACAAATATATCTATAATGGATTAGTCCAAGTAGGGATAAAACCACTCACGAAGGAAGGATTAAACACCTCAATCCTTGCTATCCTACATGATGCCAGATTCACAAATTTCGAAGATTCCCTATTGAGTTCTGTTGAGTCTAGTCTCTGCACAGGACGAATACCTTTTGACTGTTACCCAAATTTCTCAATTTCTTTAAACGACAAAAATATCCAAAAATCCATTGTCTTACAAATCAAGACACACAATTACCAAATGCTAGAAGGATCGATTCCCGTAGCTATAATTTACCGAATCCATTACAAAGCTATGACTTCAGCTTTTGCTACAAAAGTTAGATACCATAGTAAGAAAGGCGAAACCATTCTTTTACAAACTGATCTTCTCAGATCTAACACCGTTATACCGAGACCTATTATAGGGAAGGATATTACCCTACCAAACGAATGGATCTTAAAAGGTGTTGCGAAACCTAAACCTCTAGAGACTTTCCAACCAAATACCCGTCTTAGAGAAATAACCCAATACCAGGATGGTAGAGTCAGTCTATTGTTCCATAGAAAATCTACGAGTAGTAGATACGATGATGCCAGTTCCGCAGAAACTCTTGACTTAGGAAGAATCTCACAGATTCTCTCAGTCATAAATACTCCTACAAAACAAAACCGAGACATTCTACGTCAGTTCTTCCCAATCTACGAAACGTAGACTACTCCAACGAAATAACGAGACCTGTTTATGAAAATTCCACTATTAGAGAAAAGATAGAGGACCAGGAACCTACTAGTCAGACTTTTTCCTCGATTACAGAAAATATTGTAAACGAACTTGGTGTTTACAAAAAGATTTCAAAATTTATAAAAACATTCCTACAAAAAGATTTCAATAAAAAATACAACCTAGAAAAAAGAGTTTGGTTCTTCAAAACCTTTTTAAATACTAGGACAAAAATACAGGTAGAATTTTATAATTTTGTTAATGAACATAGGATAAACATCCTATTCTTTGACTGGTTTGAAATTTATTCTTCCGAAAATTCCATTGATTACCCCTTTTCTAAAATGGTAAATTCCGTTACGACTAGGAACAAAACACCGGAGTGGAAAACCCTAGCTGATTCTAGGAAAGTCCAGTCCAACCACCCTCCGTTACAAGGGATCAAGCTTAATATTCATGGCTGCCTTGTAGGCACGATTCCTCTTAAGAATCCAGCAGAGGATGAAAAAAAAATACCAAGAATATCCTCGCCCAAAACAATTTTACCAATATCAGTTTGAATACCCTAGGAAAATAACTCGACAGGGTAGAAAAACACATAAAAACCAACCCTTTAGTCACCATTGATTCCCCAGGAACGACTAAGGATAAGAAAAGCCAAAGCCCTATCTTTAAACCCTTTCAGGTGTCCAAGGATGGCGTCAAGAATATCCAGAAAAACAAGTCTAAATTTATTCAGGCTATCCAAGATCAATTGAGTAGAATTGGGACGTCCAACAGTTCTAATACTGAACACATTATTCCTGATACTCCACAATCTTCCAACAAAATCACTACTCTTGTCAACGATTCCGACGACAGTGATACTCCAAAACAATTCCAAAACAGAAAACCTTTTGTTAACCATATGGATTGGCAAAGACCAATACAACAGGTACAACAACAACAATTATAGATTATTCCTACCCCAGATCTAGGGATAGTCAAACCCCTTGTTCAATTCCGTTTCAATGCCTCTTCCATTTATGATTGGAACATAGATGGGATGATCGAATATAATATTCTCAGTTTTCTTCAACAAATGACTATGGCTGCAAACGCCTATAAAACCCAAAACGGTATGCAAGATAAGACCATTGCAGAACTGTTCATCGCAGGATTCTATGGTCAATTGAAAGGTTGGTGGGATAATTATCTCGCTGATCAACAAAAAGAATAGATCCTCAATTCCATCAAAACTGATGAAGAAGAAATACCAATCCTTAATGAACAAAGTGAACCCCTACAAGATGCCGTATCAACCTTGATTCTCACAATCTCCTTAAATTTCATAGGAGATTCTTCACATTTTGGAAAGAGAAATTCCTGGCCCGACTACATACCCTTTTAGGAGAAAAGGTTAGGAACAAAATCAAAGAGAATTGCGGTAAACAGATTATACCCTACAGTGAGTTTACATACGGACAACTTGTTAGTATAACTCAATAGGAAGGTCTAAAGATCTGTCAAGACCTGAAATTGCAAAAACACCTCAAACTGGGGCTAAAGAGAACTAACTGCGAACTTGGAACCTTTTGCAAACAGTTTGATACGAATTTCTCAAAACCCTCTTCTAGTTGTACAGGAAACTAAAGCAAGACTCATAAATTCCTTAAGAGTACTTCAAGAGGTTACAAAAGGAGAGATTTCAACAAAACCAATGAAGAGTATTACAAAAATCCCTACAAAAATACTCATCATTCCAAAAACCAAATACCAAAAAAGCTGATTCCAAATACAAAGACATTACGTGTTACAAATGTCACAAAAAGGGTCATACATCGAAATACTGCAAAATGAACAAAAAATTACAAGAATTGAAACACGATGATGAAGTCACCCAAAAAATCTCCAATCTTCTCATTGATTCCTCCGATTCAAATGCCGAGTCAGAACCTGACTACTTTTCTCTGTCTTCTAAGGACAACAAAACCCTTCAAATAGATTAATTGCTTACAACCAGTTCTTCTGAATATTCTGATAAGGGTAAGGGAAAACTTATTTGTGTTTTAACCAAGGATCAAGAATTCATGTTAGAGATCGTTCAACACATAGATGTCGAACATCAAAAAGATTATTTGAATAAACTCCTCAAATCCTTTCCAGACGAGAAAAAAGATGTCAAAAATACAATTTTTCTAAATACCTCCAAAAATACCTACGATTTGACCAAAATCCTGAAAAAGGGTAAAGGGATAAAAGAATCCAGAGAAACCCCAATTTTAGAACTCCAGAGGGAGGTAAAAAAAATCAATGTAGAGATCAAGGCTCTATGAGAAAAACAAGAACAAGACTCTCTTCTACTAAAAACAATCATTTCAAAAACCCAGGATAATTCTGAATCAAGTTCTGAGTCAGACAATTCCGACTCTGAAGATCCAGGAGAACCTCCTGCCAACCCTTTCCTTGAAGAGGTCCCACAAGAATTTCCTATTGTTTCAAGACAAATCACGTCCAAAAAATATATTGTTCAAATAACCCTTAAATTTTCAAGCAATTTTAGAATTACTACTATCGCACTTTTTGACACCGGTGCAGATCTGAATTGCATAAAAAAGGTCTAATACCCAATAAATTTTATGAAAATACCCAGAAAACTCTAGCGGCGGCTAATAACACAAAGATAGAAATCAATTCCCAAACCAATGCGTCTGTTATTATTAATGGAGTTTCTATCGCGACATCGTTTGTCTTAGTAAAAGACATTCACAACTCCGTTATCTTAGGAACACCATTTATAAATATTATCATTCCTTATAAGGTAGATAATCATTTCATCTCTTTTGATTCCAATAATAAGAATCTAAAATTCCCTTTTCTGACAAAACCAAAAGCTAGAGACCTCAATCTGATTAAAACTTATTCTTGTCATCTAGGCGAATTAAGGAATAGTTTTTTAGATCAGAATTCTGAGTCCCCTAGAAACCCAAATATCTGTTTAATTGATTCCGTTGCATATACAAAAATTTTGAAACATAATTTACAATATCAAAAACATTTTTAAAATATTGCATTAACAGATATTTTCTGCAAATTAATTCCTGACATTTTTTGCTTTAAAAATCTTTTAACCAGTGGTTTACTAAAAAATAGGAGAGAAAACCCACAGATTTCTGATACGAGTTACAACACAGTAATATCCTATCACTATAAAACCCACAGATTTTTGATACCGGTTACAACATAGAGATGTCCTATCATTTTCCCTTGCCCCAATGTCTGGGCTACAGAGAAAAAATATCCAGGAAGGACATGCGAGAATTCGGGCAATACTGTGTCCACGCAATGTGTGGAGCCTTGCTCCAAAACAAAAAAAGAGATACCTCTACCAATAAATACACCTGTTGTTGCACCACAACAACAAACAAATTCCATGGCCCCCAAAAAACCCACAAAAGAAGAAAAGGAAAAATTCCCTGCCACATCTCCAACAAAAAAAATCCTGTCGTGGTACGATGCAGTCATGAAAGAAGAAAATGAAAATGCCGCAGCGTCTGTGCAAAAAACATCAGCACAGGAGATAACTGCCAAAAATCTACTGCAACTCTTGGCGAAGTCCCCAGAATTACAACAGGCATTGATACAACTTCAAAATACCAAACAAGAAGTTGCTCAAAGCTCAGTAGAGGAAAAAACCTCTCAAAATTTTCCAAAAATCGAGAAAGGAGAATCTTCAAAAACCCTTTCTCAAAAACAATTTTCAAAACTCCAACTTGAGAAAGAAGAATCTTAAAAAACCCTTTCTCAAAAACAATTTTCAGAAAATCAACTTGTAGTACCACAAGTCCCCAAAAAACCTGCTCTTAAATTCTCCATAAAACCATTTTTTCAAAATATTGTGACTCTTGAAAGAGGATTTTTTTTAATAAAAACCCTTTTTAGCACTACAAAATTATTTTGGACAAAAATGTTTTTATAAATCATGGGATATTTTAAAAAACCCCATATTTTTATCAAGTTATCCTTGAAATATCGGGATCAACGACAATTAAAATTAATTTTCACAAAAATAACTCAGATCCCTCTTATTCAATTTGCAAAATACTTAGTGTAATTGCTCCTATTGATTGGGGGAATGACCTGTCACCATTCCTAAATTTCCCAGATACCCACAAAAATGAACCATTTTTTGATATTCCTTTTAATTACTGGGAATACCAACAAACTTGGTTCAATTCTTTCTTTATTCAAAATACCAGTCAAAGCCACACTTGGCTTTTCCATTTTGATACCTCATGTGATCCATCACAATTTTCAACATGGTGGAATTCATGGTGGGATCAATTCGGATCCACCCTAGAAATACAAAAATCAAAAGTCACTAAATCTTTCAGCCTCTTCAAGTCCCAGTTTAAACCCTCTGAGGAAGAAAAAAGATTTGTGCCCCTACACATTTTTCATACAAAATCCACTTACCATGGGTATTTACATGGTTCACAGATTATTCGGACGATAAAATCCCAATTATCTGAAGAAGATTCAAAATTCGATGGTGGGATAGCTTTAAAATACCAAAAAGCCTCGCACCACAAAAAGTCCAGGAATGGTTAGATACCCAAAATCTCATTCCTTTACAGGCGCCTCCACAAACACCACCGGCACCACTACAAACAAAGGAGCACACCCAGTTCCTTTCACAGAAATCCAAGAGGGCCTCAATGCTTGCAGCGGCCAAAAATCCAGGAGAAATGCAGGCCATAATTCTGAAATTTTCACCGTCTTCATCAAAACAAGGCTCTTCGTCAGAAGAAGAAGAACCAGAGATTGATATTGAAGACAGTCCAGTTTTTGGCAACAGTGGATTGTGAAGAAAATTGCCAAAAGAATTCAAAATACCCAGAGTAGAGTTCAGACAAAATTCCTTAGAAGAAAGTGCTCGAAAAAGCTACTTTCATAAAAGCAAAAGCAAAAACAAAGATTCAAGCAATAATTCAAGAAAATGCCAAAAGGATGAATAGTCATTCTCCACTCGGATGAATAGTTATTCTCCACTTAGATGAATAGTTAGATTCCTTTTTAATTACCAAAATGCCATGTAAAACTCCTATAAAAGAAGACTCCCTCTCCCTTAGTGGGATAAGTTCTTTTTTCTAAATTCAATTTTTAGTAAGCCTTTCTCATTCTAAACTAGAGAGAAGTTGAGAACTCTTACTAAATTCCCCTTTAGGTTAGATTTAAATTCCTAATATTCCCTCAAATACCCATATGATTCAGTTCATATGATTCATATTATATGACTCATATAATATGATCCAAAATACCCTAGAAATTACCAAGGTATATATCCTTGATAAAATACTTTGTACATTCCAATTTATTTTAAATGAATATGATTATGGACGGTACTACCTCCTAATCTTTTAAATACTTCATGCTTTTAAATTCTTTAAATTCCTGCATTAAATACTTGGCCGGTTCAACCGCCTATTTGATTTAAATTCCTGCTGAACCTTTGATTTATGGTTTTCATAACTGGAACCTTCAATTGTAAGTTAATCTTTATTTACTTTCTGCATATTTCAATTATCTTTTAATTTTTCAATACCTTATATCCCGATTCCTTCCATGTCTGTTACCCCTTTTAGATCCTCGGCCTAAGTTTGGTATCAAAGCCATAAAGGGTAGAGATAGAGAGATTAGTGTCCAGATCAGATGAGATTCCATTTTAGAGGTTCGTGTTCTTCCGAGGTTTTGTGCTTAGGATAGTCCGGGGTCAGTAAGTCCTCAACGAATACAGACAGTTATACCATAGGGAAGGCCTTTGATTGTAGGCAGAGTCCGGGTGCTCTGTGGGAGTTCCATAACATGGATCCGTTTCTCAACAGATCTACTTATAGTGATTTTGGTTCATCTTCTTCCATGGATTCAAAGAAGATAATAAACACCGAAGAAATCTTGATATAAGATTTTGAAAAATCTATTGATAATTGGGAAATACCGAGAGTAAATCGAGATCAGATTTACAAAAATTCCAAATACCAATTATTCAAAACCGATTTCACAATCAAAACAGAGGAAATATATATCCAATTATCTCAACCTTTTGAAACAATCCAATACTTTCTAAAAATTCTCTGAAGAGACACAGAGAAAGAAATTACAAATATATCTATAATGGATTAGTCCAAGTAGGGATAAAACCACTCACGAAGGAAGGATTAAACACCTCAATCCTTGCTATCCTACATGATGCCAGATTCACAAATTTCAAAGATTCCCTATTGAGTTCTGTTGAGTCTAGTCTCTGCACATGACCAATATCTTTTGACTGTTACCCAAATTTCTCAGTTTCTTAAACGATCAAAATATCCAAAAATCCATTGTCTTACAAATCAAAACACACAATTACCAAATGCTTGAAGGATCGATTCCCGTAGCTATAATTTACCGAATCCATTACAAAGCTATGACTTTAGCTTTTGCTACAAAAGTCAGATACCATAGTAAGAAAGGCGAAACCCTTCTTTTACTAACTGATCTTTCCAGATCTAACACCGTTATACCGAGACCTATTATATGGGAGGATATTACCCTACCAGACGAATGGATATTAGAAAGTGTTGCGAAACCTGAAACTCTAGAGACTTCCCAACCAAATACCAGTCTCAGAGAAATAACCCAATACAAGGATGGTGGAGTCAGTCTATCGTTCCATAGAATATCTACGAGTAGTAGATACGATGATTCCAGTTCCGCAGCAACTCTTGACTTAGGAAGAGTCTCACATATTCCATCAGTCATAAATACTCCTTACAAAACAAAACCTAGACATTTTACGTTAGATCTTCCCAATCTACGAAACATAGACTACTCCAACGAAATACCGAGACCCGTTTATGAAAATTCCACTGTTAGAGAAAAGATAGAGGACCAAGAACCTACTAGTCAGACTTTTTCCTCGATTACATAAAACATAGTAAACGTACTTGGTGTTTTACAAAAAGATTTCAAAATTGATAAAAAATTCCTACAGAAAGATTTCTATAAAAAATACAAACTAGAAAAAAGAGTTTGGCTCTTCAAAACCTTTTTAAATACTAGGACAAAAATACAGGAAGAATTTTATAATTTTGTTAATGAACATAGGATAAACATCCTATTCTTTGACTGGTTTGAAATTTACTCCTCCAAAAATTCCATTGATAACCCCTTTTCTAAAACGGTAAATCCCGTTATGACAAGGAACAAAACACCGGAGTGGGAAACCCTAGTTGATTCTAGGAAAGTCCAGTCCAACCACCCTCCCCTACAAGGGACTAAAAGGATGAATAGTCATTCTCCACTAGGATGAATAGTCATTCTCCACTAGGATGAATAGTTATTCTCCACTTAGATGAATAGTTAGATTCCTTTTTAATTACAAAAATGCTATGTAAAACTCCTATAAAAGGAGACTCTCTCTACCTTAGTTTCATAAGTTCTTTTTTCTAAGTTCATTTCTTTAGGAAGTCTTTCTCTTTCTAAACTAGAGAGAAGTTGAGAGCTTTAAAGAAATTCCCCTTTAGGTTAGATTAAAATTCCTAATATTCCCTCAAATACCCATATGATTCATATCATATGATCCAAAATACCCTAGAAATTACCAAGGTATATCTCCTTGATAATATACTTTGTAAATTTCAATTTATTTTAAATGAATATGATTATGGACGGTACTACCTCCTAATCTTTTAAATACTTCATGCTTTTAAATTCTTTAAATTCCTGCATTAAATACTTGGCCGGTTCAACCGCCTATTTGATTTAAATTCCCACAGAACCTTTGATTTATGGTTTTCATAACTGGAACCTTCAATTGTAAGTTAATCTTTATTTACTTTCTGCATATTTCAATTATCTTTTAATTTTTCAATACCATATATCCCGATTCTTACCCTTTCTGTTATCCCCTTTAGATCCTCGGCCTAAGTTTGGTATCAAAGCCATAAAGGGTAGAGATAGAGAGAATAGTGTCCAGATAAGATGAGATTCCATTTTAGAGGTTCGGGTTCTTCCGAGGTTTTGTGCTTAGGATAGTCCGGGGTCGGTAAGTCCTCAACGAACGCAGATAGTTATACCCTGGGAAGGCCTTTGATTGTAGGAAGAGTCCGGGTGCTCTGTGGGAGTTCCATAACATGGATCCGTTTCTCAACAGATCTACTTCTAGTGATTTTGGTTCATCTTCTTCCATGGATTCAAAGAAGATAATAAACACCGAAGAAATCTTGATATAAGATTTTGAAAAATCTATTGATACTTGGGAAATACCGTGAGTAAATCGAGATCAGATTTACAAAAATTCCAAATACCAGTTATTCAAAACTGATTTCACAATCAAAACAGAGGAAAGAGATATCCAATTATCTCAACCTTTTGAAACAATCCAATTACTTTCTCAAAATTTTCTGAAGAGACACAGAGAAAAAATTACAAATATATCCATATTGGATTAGTCCAAGTAGGGATAAAACCCCTCACGAAGGAAGGATTAAACACCTCAATCCTTGCTATCTTACGTGATGTCAGATTCACAATTTCAAAGATTCCCTATTGAGTTTTGTTGAGTCTAGTCTCTGCACAGGACCAATATCTTTTGACTGTTATCCAAATTTCTCAGTTTCTTTAAACGACAAAAATATCCAAAAATCCATTATCTACAAATCAAAACTTACAATTACCAAATGCTTGAAGGATCGATTCCCGTAGCTTTAATTTACCGAATCCATTACAAAGCTATGACATTAGCTTTTGCTACAAAAGTCAGATACCATAGTAAGAAAGGCGAAACCCTTCTTTTACAAGCTGATCTTTCCAGATCTAACACCGTTATACCGAGACCTATTAGATGGAAGGATATTACCCTACCAGACGAATGAATCTTAGAAGGTGTTGCGAAACCTGAAACTCTAGAGACTTCCCAACCAAATACCCGTCTTAGAGAAATAACCTTATACCAGGATGGTAGAGTCAGTCTATCGTTCCATAGAAAATCTACGAGTAGTAGATACGATGATTCCAGTTCCGCAGAAACTCTTGACTTAGGAAGAGTCTCACATATTCCCTCAGTCATAAATACTCCTTACAAAACAAAATTGAGACATTTTACGTCTGATCTTCCAAATCTACGAAATGTAGACTACTCCAACAAAATACCGAGACCCGTTTATGAAAATTCCATTGTTAGAGAAAAGATAGAGGACCAAGAACCTACTAGTCAGACTTTTTCCTCGATTACAGAAAACATAGTAAACGATCTTGATGTTTTACAAAAAGATTTCAAAATTGATAAAAAATTCCTACAAAAAGATTTCTATAAAAAATACAACCAAGAAAAAAGAGTTTGGTTCTTCAAAACCTTTTTAAATACTAGGACAAAAATACAGGAAGAATTTTATAATTTTGTTAATGAACATAGGATAAACATCCTATTCTTTGACTGGTTTGAAACTTATTCCTCCGAAAATTCCATTGATTACCCTTTTCTAAAATGGTAAATCCCATTACGACTAGGAACAAAACACCGGAGTGGGAAACCCTAGCTGATTCTAGGAAAGTCCAGTCCAACCACCCTCCTCTATAAGGGATCAAGCTTAATATTCATGGCTGCCCTGTAGATGCGATTCCTCTTAAGAATCCAGCAGAAGATGAAAAAACAAATACCAAGAATATCCTCGCCCAAAATAATTTCATCAATATCAGTTTGAATACCCTAGGAAAACAACTCGATAGGGTAGAAAAACACATAAAAACCAACCCTTTAGTCACCATTGATTCCCAGGAACGACTAAGGATAAGGAAAGCCAAAGCCCTATCTTTAAACCCTTTCAGGTGTCTAAGGATGGCGTCAAGAATGTCCAGAAAAACAAGTCTGAATTTATTCAAGCTATCCAAGATCAATTGAGTAGAATTGGGACGTCCAACAGTTCTAATACTGAACACATTATTCCTGATACTCCACAATCTTCCAACAAAATCACTACTCTTGTCAACGATTCCGACGACAGTGATACTCTAAAACAATTCCAAAACAAAAAACCTTTTGTTAACCATATGGATTGGCAAAGACCAATACAACAGGTACAACAACAACAATTACAGATTATTCCTGCCCCAGATCTAGGGATAGTCAAACCCCTTGCTCAATCCCGTTTCAATGCCTCTTCCATTTATGATTGGAACATAGATGGGATGACTCATCGCAGGATTCTCTGGTCAGTACGGTACGCAAGATAAGACCATACGGTACGCAAGATAAGACCATTGCAGAACTGCTACAAGATGCCGTAGAAATGCTACAAGATTCATATCATATGACTCATATCATATGATCCAAAATACCCTAGAAATTACCAAGGTATATCTCCTTGATAATATACTTTGTAAATTCCAATTTATTTTAAATAAATATGATTATGGACGGTACTACCTCATAATTTTTAAATACTTCATGCTTTTAAATTATTTAAATTCCTGCATTAAATACTTGGCCGGTTCAACCGCATATTTGATTTAAATTCCTGCAGAACCTTTGATTTATGGTTTCCATAACTGGAACCTTAAATTGTAAGTTAATCTTTATTTACTTTCTGCATATTTCAATTATCTTTTAATTTTTCAATAACTTATATCCCGATTCCTTCCCTTTCTGTTATCCCGTTTAGATCCTCGGCCTAAGTTTGGTATCAAAGCCATAAAGGGTAGAGATAGAGAGAATAGTGTCCAGATCAGATGAGATTCCATTTTAGAGGTTTGGTTTTTCCGAGGTTTTGTGCTTAGGATAGTCCGGGGTCGGTAAGTCCTCAACGAACGCAGGCAGTTATACCCTAGGAAAGGCCTTTGATTGTAGGAAGAGTCCGGGTGCTCTGTGGGAGTTCCATAACGTGGATCCGTTTCTCAACAGATCTACTTCTAGTGATTTTGGTTCATCTTCTTCCATGGATTCAAATAAAATAATAAACACCGAAGAAATCTTGATACAAGATTTTGCAAAATCTATTGATAATTAGGAAATACCGAGAGTAAATCGAGATCATATTTACAAAAATTCCAAATGCCAGTTATTCAAAATCGATTTCACAATCAAAACAGAGGAAAGAGATATCCAATTATCTCAACCTTTTGAAATAATCTAATTACTTTCTCAAAATTCTCTGAAGAGACACAGAGAAAGAAATTACAAATATATCCATAGTGGATTAGTCCAAGTAGGGATAAAACCCCCCACGAAGGAAGGATTAAACACCTCAATCCTTTCTATCTTATGTGACGCCAGATTCACAAATTTAGAAGATTCCCTATTGAGTTCTGTTGAGTCTAGTCTCTGCACATGAACAATATCTTTTGACTGTTACCCAAATTTCTCAGTTTCTTTAAACGACAAAAATATCCAAAAATCCCTTGTCTTACAAATCAAGACACACAATTACCAAATGCTTGAAGGATCGATCCCCGTAGCTATAATTTACCGAATCCATTACAAAGCTATGACTTCAGCTTTTGCTACAAAAGTCAGATACCATAGTAAAAAGGTGAAACCCTTCTTTTACAAACTGATCTTTCCAGATCTAACACCGTTATACCAAGACCTATTATATGGAAGGATATTACCCTACCAGACGAATGGATCTTAGAAGGTGTTGCGAAACCTAAACCTCTACAGACTCCCAACCAAATACCCGTCTCAGAGAAATAACCCAATACCAGGATGGTAGAGTCAGTATATCATTCCATAGAAAATCTGCGAGTAGTAGATACGATGATTCCAGTTCCGTAGAAACACTTGACTTAGGAAGAGTCTCACAAAAAATCCTTCAGTCATAAATACTCCTTACAAAACAAAACCGAGACATTCTACGTCAGATTTATCCAATCTACGAAACGTAGACTACTCCAACGAAATACCGAGACCCGTTTATGAAAATTTCACTATTAGAGAAAATATAGAGGACCAGAAACCTAATAGTCCGACTTTTCCTCGATTACAGAATACATAATAAAAGAACTTGGTGTTTTACAAAAAGATTTCAAAGTTGATAAAAAATTCCTACAAAAGGATTTTTACAAAAAATACAACCTAGAAAAAATAGTTTGGTTCTTCAAAACCTTTTTAATTACTAGGACAAAAATACAGGAAGAATTTTATAATTTTGTTAATGAACATAGGATAAACATCCTATTCTTTGACTGGTTGGAAATTTATTCTTCCGAAAATTCCATTGATTACCCCTTTTCTAAAATGGTAAATCCCGTTACGACTAGGAACAAAACACCGGAGTGGGAAACCCTAGCTGATTCTAGGAAAGTCCAGTCCAACCACCCTCCGTTACAAGGGATCAAGCTTAATATTCATGGCTGCCTTGTAGGCACGATTCCTCTTAAGAATCCAGCAGAGGATGAAAAAAAAATACCAAGAATATCCTCGCCCAAAACAATTTTACCAATATCAGTTTGAATACCCTAGGAAAATAACTCGATAGGGTAGAAAAACACATAAAAACCAACCCTTTAGTCACCATTGATTCCCCAGGAACGACTAAGGATAAGAAAAGCCAAAGCCCTATCTTTAAACCCTTTCAGGTGTCCAAGGATGGCGTCAAGAATATCCAGCAAAACAAGTCTAAATTTATTCAGGCTATCCAAGATCAATTGAGTAGAATTGGGACGTCCAACAGTTCTAATACTGAACACATTATTCCTGATACTCCACAATCTTCCAACAAAATCACTACTCTTGTCAACGATTCCGACGACAGTGATACTCTAAAACAATTCCAAAACAAAAAACCTTTTGTTAACCATATGGATTGACAAAGACCAATACAACAGGTACAACAACAATAATTATAGATTATTCCTACCCCAGATCTAGGGATAGTCAAACCCCTTGCTCAATTCCGTTTCAATGCCTCTTCCATTTATGATTGGAACATAGATGGAATGATCGAATATAATATTCTCAGTTTTCTTCAACAAATGACCATGGCTGCAAACGCCTATAAAACCCAAAATGGTATGCAAGATAAGACCATTGCAAAACTGTTCATCGCAGGATTCTCTGGTCAATTGAAAGGTTGTTGGATAATTATCTCGCTGATCAACAAAAAGAATAGATCCTCAATTCCATCAAAACTGATGAAGAAGAAATACCAATCCTTGATGAACAAAGTGAACCCCTACAAGATGCCGTAGCAACCTGATTCTCACAATCTCCTTAAATTTCATAGGAGATTCTTCACATTTGAAAGACAAAATGCCGAGTTACTTTCCAACCTCAAATGCAAGAAACTCAGCGATTTCCAATGGTACAAAAATACTTTCTTAACCAGAGTTATGCTCAAGGAAGAATCCAACCAGCCATTTTGGAAAGAGAAATTCCTGGCCGGATTACCTACCCTTTTAGGAGAAAAGGTTAGGAACAAAATCAAAGAGAATTGCAGTAAACAGATTATACCCTATAGTGAGTTTACATACGAACAACTTGTCAGTATAACTAAACAGGAAGGTATAAAGATTTTTCAAGACCTGAAATTGCAAAAACACCTCAAACTGGAGCTAAAGAGAACTAACGGCGAACTTGGAACCTTTTGCAAACAGTTTGATACGAATTTCTCAAAACCCTCTTCTAGTTGTACAAGAAACTGTAGCAAGACTCATAAATCCCTTAAGAGTACTTTAAGAGGTTACAAAAGGAGAGATTTCAACAAAACCAATGAAGAGTATTACAAAAATCCTTACAAAAATACTCATCATTCCAAAAAACCAAATAACAAAAAAGCTAATTCCAAATACAAAGACATTACGTGTTACAAATGTCACAAAAAAGGTCATACATCGAAATACTGCAAAATGAACAAAAAATTACAAGAATTGAAACTCGATGATGAAGTCACCCAAAAAATCTCCAATCTTCTCATTGATTCCTCCGATTCAAATGTCGAGTCAGAACCTGACTAGTTTTCTCTGTCTTCTGAAGACAACAAAGCCCTTCAAATAGATGAATTTCTTACAACCAGTTCTTCTGAATATTCTGATAAGGGTAAAGGAAAGCTTGTTTGTGTTTTAACCAAGGATCAAGAATTCATGTTAGAGATGGTTCAACACATAGATGTTGAACATCAAAAAGATTATTTGAATAAACTCCTCAAATCCTTTTCAGACGAGAAAAAAGATGTCAAAAATACAATTTTGCCAAATACCTCCAAAAATACCTACGATTTGACCAAAATCCTGAAAAAGGGTAAATGGATGAAAGAATCCAGAGAAACCCCAATTCTAGAAATCCAGAGGGAGGTAAAACAAATCAATGTAGAGATCAAGGCTCTACGATAAAAACAAGAACAAGACTCTCTTCTACTAAAAATAATCCTTTTAAAAACCTAGGATAATTCTTAATCAGTTGTGAGTCAGACAATTCCGACTCTGAAGATCCAGGAGAACCTCCTGACAACCCTTTCCTTGAAGAGGTCCCACAAGAATTTCCTACTGTTTTAAGACAAATCACGTCCAAAAAATATCTTGTTCAAATAACCCTTAAATTTTCAAACAATTTTAGAATTACTACTATCGCACTTTTTGACACCGGTGCAGATATGAATTGCATAAAAACAGGTCTAATACCCAATAAATTTCATGAAAATACCCAGGAAACTCTAGCGGTGGCTAATAACACAAAGCTAGAAATCAATTCCCAAACCAATGAGTCCGTTATTATTAATGGAGTTTCTATCGCGACATCGTTTGTCTTAGTAAAAGACATTCACAACTCCGTTATCTTAGGAACACCATTTATAAATCTTATCACTCCTTATAAGGTAGATAATGATTTCATCTCTTTTGATTCCAATAATAAGAATCTAAAATTCCCTTTTCTGACAAAACCAAAAGCTAGATACCTCAATCTGATTAAAACTTATTCTTGTCATCTAGGTGAATTAAGGAATAGTTTTTTAGATCATAATTCTGAGTCCCCTAGAAACCCAAATATCTGTTTAATTGATTATGTTACATATACAAAATTTTGAAGCATGATTTACAATATCAAAAACATTTTCAAAACATTGCATTAAAAGATATTTTTTGCAAATTAATTACCGACATTTTTTAAAAAAAAATCTTTTAACCAGTGGTTTACTAAAAAACAGGAGAGAAAACCCACAGATTTTTGATACCAGTTACAACATAGAAATATGCTATCACTATAAAAACCCACAGATTTTTGATACCGGTTACAACACAGAGATGTCCTATCACTGTCCCTTTCCCCAATGTCTGCGATAGAGAGAAAAAATATCCAGGATGGACTTGCGAGAATCCGGGCAATACCGTGTCCACGCAATGTGTGGATCCTTGCTCAAAAAAATAAGAAGAAGAGATACCTCCACCAATAAATACACCTATTGTTGCACCACAACAACAAACAAATTCCATGGCCCCAAAAAAACCCACAAAAGAAGAAAAGAAAAATTCCCTGCCACATCTCCAACAAAAAAACCCCTGTCGTGGTACGATGCAGTCATGGAAGAAGAAAATGAAAATGCCGCAGCGTCAGTGCAAAAAACACCAGCACAAGAGATAACTGCCGAAAATCTACTGCAACTCTTAGCGAAGTCCCCAGAATTACAACAGGCATTGATACAACTTCAAAATACCAAACAAGAAGTTGCTCAAAGCTCAGAAGAGGAAAAAACCTCTCAAAATTTTCCAAAAATCAAGAAAGGAGAATCTTCAAAAACCCTTTCTCAAAAATAATTTTCAAAAAATCAACTTGTGGTACCACAAGTCCCCAAAAAACATGCTCCTAAATTCTTCATAAAACCAGTTTTCAAAATATTGTGACTCTTGAAAAAGGAAATTTGATATAAACATAACGAGTCTAATGAAATGGCCAACAATGTCACACTAGACCACTATACACAAAATAACTGTCTACAAGCCTCTAGAGAGTATATCAACAATATCTTGTGGTAATAGGGCCCCGCCATACCAGACTATATACATATATGAAACCATCATACATATCAGCTCACTAGACAGCTCCAGAAGAAAGGAGCAAGATGACCTTTAGCTGAGTCGAGTCACCTACTATGAGGAATCATCTGAATCTCTATCTATACCCGCGGGCATGAAACGTAGTGCCCCAGAATGGGATATCAGTATGAAATATGTATTGAATATGTAAGACAGAGACTGTAAACAAGTACAATATTGTAAATGATACATAAGCTGAACTGTAACTGTATGCATAACTGTGAGATAGAGCAATAGAAAGACAACATGTACTTTGAATGCCTCTATGGGCCAGAATATGCATAATGAAGTATAATCGCGAATATATAACATCGTACGCCTCTATGAGCAGTACCCTCAATATCATATCTGTATAAATTTTGCAATAGCGCTTTAGGCCTCTGTGGGCAATATCATCAATCTCTTAGTTGTATAACTACATATATAACGCCATAGGCCTCTGTGGAAAATATATATACATACGTGCATATGATGACCTCTTAAGGAATATAAAATACTCTTTTGAACCCGTTGGAGTGACGTAAGGTCGTTACATCTCCGACTCCCTTATGAGGGTTACATATTACCTTCCCTTCTAATGTGAATCAATAAGAACAATATGATGTGCAATTGACTTAAACTTTAAGAGCATCAACCTAGAACTTTGTTATATCAGGTTAAGCACGACACGATAGGATACAAATAGTAGATTTAACTAAGAGCAGTTGAGAACTATAAACAAGCGACGGAATAAGTCATAAATACATTCTTGGCAATTAGGAATGGAGTATATACATTGGTTAGCAACTCACAAGTTTCATTTTCATGCCGATAATGCCAAAAGAGAGAAGGTAAGTCTTACAACCCTTGTTGATGAAGTTATCTATGTTCAATGAGCCTTCACACGTTCTACGGATGATTATCTACATTGTACGAAGAATTTGTATCAATTCGAAATTCACATCTGATAAGAAAGTTCATTTAGACGCTTTATTGAGCAACTAAGTACGTGGAGCTCTTGAGCTATTCTACCATGGAAACATATCCAAATCAACACCATCATCTTTCATAACTTTTCTTCTTAACTTCACAACTTAACTAATAAGATTGAACACTTGTATCCACCCATAACTACAACATAAAGCCCCAACACTCCAAGCAACATAACTTCATGCTACAAGAATTAGGTCTTCAAAATCATACTTACAATACTCCCACAACCCACAAGTTATCCTTACCAATAAAATCACTAAGCAAGGAAGAATCTAAGAGCATTGAAAAGCCATAAGAAATTACCTTAAGTGGCCAAGAGAGCTCCCACTTCACACCTTTCTTCAATTCTCCTAGAGTACTAAGCTCAAAGCCATAACTTAGAGGGAGTTTTATGATGATTTAAACTTCTCAAGGATGGAATCACTCCAAACTCGTAGAGGATGGTCTTTGATAAATATATTCACCTTTGGAGAGTATTTGGTAACCTCTAGGGTTAGTTTGGGATGAAAATGAAATGAAATGAGGAGAACTTCGAGAATAGAGCTTATATAGCCAACCCACCGCCTCCATTCCGTGGATCATTTTGCGGGCAGCAGAACATGAATGTTGGCCGCACTTTTGATCGCAGAAATGGACATTAACTCAGCCAGATTTTGGCCATTCTTTGGACCATTCTACGCCCCACAAATTGGTTCTGCGGACCACAAAGTGGGCTGCTCTGGCCGCACGTTTTTTCAGCACTGCAACCTTTTAGTAAAATTATCATAACGTTTAGTAAAAATTTCCAATGGACCTCCACCATATATATTTAGAAAGGTATTTCAAAGGGCTACAATGTTCATGTGTGGAGTTTTCCTAAAAGCATAACTTATAATGGTGTTATTCTCTCTTGAAGTAAGGCCTCATGATAGCTCACTTGAAAACATGCTTCGTAGGGTAGCTTCTGACTATGCTTTTCCAAAAGACTCTTCTTATACCTTGATTAGTCTTCAAAACCCTTCTTAAAGTCCTCATATTGGTTCCGTTATGATCCCATCATACGGTTCAAAAATTATCCTAAAGGTACGAAAGGTTACACGTTAGTTAACCTACCATGGAAATGACATACAAAGTATGGGGTGTAACAAAGAGCTTGTGAGTTCAGCTGTTGGTTGATAAGCTTAACTTCTTTCGTAGCTACTGATTCAGAAGTTATGATTTGAGTCTTATGTATCTACAGTTTATGGGTAGGTCGGGGTCCTCTCCCAACAAAGAGCTTGTAGAGTTATACATCATTGTCAGTTGATCCATGCGATGACCTTGCCGGTCTTGTATATACATGTACACAAATACTTTGGGTTATTTACCCTTCTTATTGAGATATCCAGATGACGTCATGTATTCATTGTTGGTGGCCTCGTGGGCCCTATTGATATGTTGGTTAAACCTCTATAACTTTCACAATTGTTATGACCTTGTTGGCCGAAGTTTCTATCAGTTCACAGGTTATGTTTCAGAGTGGTACGCTCGGGTCAGTGCGGTAATGGGTGCCGGCCACACCCTTGGTTTGGGGTGTGACATAGGAACTCCACTTAGGGTGATTTTGACTATACAGTGGGGGTAAGTGTTCTAATTATTATCTTGTGATTATATCTTAATTACTCATTAAATTCTATCATTAAAACAAGAATTCTGTTGTAGATTTCAGGGATTTTAGGGTTAAGACCTAAAATAGATAAATTGATGATTTGAGTTAGCAAATGAACTCAAATAAAAATTTAAGTAGCAGTTTGGACTCGTGGGGTTATGGGCATCTGGATATAAATTTTCCTTCGATTTCTGACTATGTGGATTTGAGGTTGACCTTTCATTATTTTTTACCTAGACCACATATTAAATTATGGAGAATTGAGCCCAATAACATTATTTAATGTCGTTAAGCATTCTTTTGAATAATGTTGATCTGTTTGGAGGTTCCGGACGCGAAAAAACTATTTTGCAAGGATAAAACTTCACTTGGGTCGAGTTAAGTTAAGACTTTGACCTTAATGAAAAATATTTCTCAAAAATTGAACTTGTTTTACATATGCTACGTATATAGGAGTACCACATATTGACAAGTATATATGTGATAGCCGGGTTATTTGTGGGACATATTGTTGATACTTATTGTGCATTACTTGCTAAATATGTGACATGACTAAATATGCATTCTGTTTATGCTAGTATAATGACATAGGCATCCATTACATGGTAGTTTAACATTATAGATTAAACTTATGTTGGATTTCATATTTGGACTGATTTAGTCATATACTTTGCATATGTATATTTATTTTGTTAATGTGTTTCACATTGAATTGTGGAATTTGACATGTAAGCTGTTCAGGCGGATTGAGTTATGCTCATGCGAGTTGGGAATGACCTAGTGATTGAGTTTACGACAGATGAATTGTCTACGACACAATTATTATGTGTGGATCGGATATGTTTCTCGTAGACGTGGATGTAGCCTTTTGGTACTGGGCTCATCAGTATTTTTTATGTGGAATATAAGTTTATGTATAAAAATTAACTAAAATTACAATAAATAATAATATGAACTCATAATTTTAATTTTTTATAGTGAATTCAATGCTAAAGTATTATATATTAAACCCGTAAAACTTAAATACTAAATCCGCATTTAGTTCCACATGAGGACTTATCCTAAAGTTCAACGAAAGATGCATCACGCTATACTGAAGTGGACCATGAGACCTGGAGAAAGGTCTCGCTTGGCGAGAGCCCCATGATCATGGAAAGACTCAACCAATTCACTTTAGTTTTAGATCAGAACTAACAGAATATATGCAAATATATTTTATTGATATAATTAGTGATTTTGTATATCTGTAATTATTGTAGCAATATTTTATATTAGTTAGGTGACTATTTGATTTCCGTAATTATAGCGTAGGATGACTATTGTATATCATGTATATAAGCTAATTACATTAATAAAATCAGCAAGGGATTATTCTCTTTCATGGTATCAGTAGCCTAGGGTAAACAAATTTTCCTTCTCCATCCTTCTGCCGCCCTATCTCCTCCTCGGCCGCCCCTTCGGATTTTTTTCTGCCACCCTAATTTTATTCTTTTTCATCAATCATGTCTAACACAAAGAATACATTTCATCCTACTCTTGCAGTCTCCAACATCAAGAACAACATCCCTATCATCCTTGGAATGGAGAACGTCCAATACACGACGTGGGCAGAACTTTTTAAAATTCACGCAAGGTCTCATAGAGTCCTCCATCACATCGTCAAACCGAAAAAGGCAAGCAGAAGGAGCCTTCCACCAATGATGAAATAGAGTTAAGGGAAACTCTTGATGCAACGGTCCTCCAATGGATTTATTTCACCATCTCTACGGACCACTTGCACACAATTATCGAACCCGATGCCACGGTAATGGAAGTTTAGAATAGGCTGCGTGATATATTCCAAGATAACAAAAATTCTCGTGTCGTAACCCTTGAGCAAGAATTTTCTCACACAACTATGGAGGATTTTCTTAATGCCCCCGCCTATTGTTAAAGGCTCAAGGAATTGTCGAATCAACTCAAGAACGTCGGCACGCTAGTCAGGAATGATCATCTCATTCTTCAGATGGTTGCGGGCCTATCCAAGGCGTATAATGGGGTTGGAACTCTCTTTCACCAAAGCAATCCTCTCCCACATTTCTACCAAGCACGTTCCATGCTCACCCTAGAAGAAGAAGGTTTGGTTAAAAAGGCCACAACCGGAGCACATTCCTCTATGATGGTGGCCACATCCCGAGACACTGATGACCCTCAATCATTCTCTAAAAATTATAGTCAAAACCGCAATAAAGGTGGTGGCAAAAAGGGTTAAAATTGGAAAAATAATGGCAAAAACCAAGCGGGGGCCACAGAGTGGAAACGGTGGAAGTCGTGGTTGCGGTAGTGGAAGCAGTGGCAGACATGGTGGCGGCCAGCAGGGGTCTTGGCCACAACACCAGTGGCCGCATCCTTAGGCCAGTGGGTAGTGGTCGTGGGGCTGGGCCAGTGGGCAATGGCCCATTCCGCCCTGCCTTTTTCCCATACAAAATTGGGCTAGGCCCAATGGTAAGCAGGAGCAGCAGGCTCAATAACAGGAGGCATGGCAGCAGCCTGGTCTACTTGGACCTCAGCCACAACAGTCCTTCACTGCTGCGGGCACAACAGTCTCCCCGACCTAAAAAGATATAGAGGCAGCAATGTATATACTTGGGCTAAATCCTCCGGATGTGAATTGGTACATGGACACCGGTGCTACTTCTCATATGACATCCGCGCAAGGTAATCTCTTATCTTATTTCAATTTGAGCAAAAATCATGGCATAATTATTGGTAATGGTCATTCAATTCCAATTCGTGGTTATGGTCACACAAATTATCTCCCCCGAACCCGCCTTTAGCATTGAAAAATGTCCTTCATGCTCCTAAATTAATTAAAAAATTTGGTGTCTGTTAAAAATTTTACAACTGATAACTCAGTTTCTGTTGAATTTAATCCATTTGGATTTTCTGTGAAGGATTTCTGGACGGGGATACATCTAATGAGATGTGATAGTCGGTGCGAGCTCTATCCCATCACCACCACCTTTACCACAAAACAATCCACACCGTCAACGTTTGCCGTTGTAGCACCTTCTTTATGGCATGCACATTTGGGTCATCCGGGAGCATATGTGTTGCTTCCCTGAAAAATAATAAATTTATTGAGTGTAATAACTCTTGTAGTGCTAATTTTTGTCCTTCTTGTCCACTTGGAAAACATATTAAATTGCCTTTTGTTGCCTCTAATTCCAATACTATGTTGTCTTTTGATAATATTCATAGTGATCTTTGGACGTCTCCCGTTTTGAGCTCTTCAGACCACCGTTATTATGTTTTGTTGTTGGATGATTACTCGATTTTTTTGTGGACATTTCTTTATCTAAAAAGTCTCAAGTTTTTTCCACATTCCTATCATTTAGAGCATTCATTCGTACTCAGTTTGAACGGGAGGTTAAGAACATTAAATGTGATAATGGAAGGTAATTTGATAATGGTCATTTAGGTAATTTTGTAGGATTAATGGTATATCTTTTCAGTTCTCATGTCCTCATACGTCATCAAAAAATGGGAAATACGATAGAAAAATCTATACCATTAATAATATTGTTCGTACTTTACTGGCTCATGCATCATTACCACCTTTTTTTGGCATCATGCTTTACAAATGGAAACTTACATTCTCAACATACTCCTTAGCAAAGGATTAGCCTACCAATCTCCACTCAAAATTATTTATCAAAAAAACCCTTCGTATTCTCAACTTAGGGTATTTATGTTATCCTCTATTCCCTTCCACTACCATTAACAAACTTCAAGCTCGGTCTACTGCTTGTATTATTTTGGGGTACCCATCTAATCATCGTGGTTACAAATGTTATGATTTATCCTCTAATAAAGTCATCATTAGTCTCCATGAAATTTTTTATGAAACTCAATTTCTGTTTGCTAAGTTGCATACTTCCGCGTCCAATCCCTATGATTGTTTAAATGATGGGCTTTCACCGTATGTGGTCCACCATTTGGCCAAACCCGCACCTCGAAACATGGACCAGCAGGTGCAAGAAGACCCACTGCCTGCTGGCCCAACACTCCCTCATCTACATATTTTGCCAGCAAACCCACTGCCTGCTGGCCCAACACTCCCTCATCTACATATTTTGCCAGCAAACCCACTGCCTGCTGGGCCAAATACTTTTGTCCCTAGGATTTTTCCATCAGGCCCACTGCCTGCTGACCCAAATACTCCTGTCCCTGAGCTTTTGCCAGCAGACCCACTACCTGCTGGCCTAAATGCTTTCGGTCCGCAGCTTCTGCCAGTAGGCCCACTGCTGGTGGCCCAACTTGTTCCAGCCACCAACCAGCCCAGGTCCTCCCAACCCGAATCCAACCCAACACCATAACATCTGCACTGGGCCAGCCTACGACTTCCACCCAAATCCAGTCCAATTTTACTATGGGATAAGGACCCGTTACTTGTAGCCAACGGGGTATTTTTAAACCAATGCGACAATTTAATCTCAACTATAATGACACTAAATTCCCCCTACCACGTAACCCCGTGTCTGCCCTTCATGACCCGAATTGGAAAGTGGCCCTGGATGATGAATATAATGCTCTTATTAAAAATAAGACGTGGGAGTTGGTGCCCCATCCACCTAGTGCTAATGTGATTCATTCTATGTGGATTTTTACTCATAAGGAAAACTCTGATGGTTGTTTTGAGAGGCATAAGGCCCGTCTTGTAGGTGATGACAAAACCGTCAACCATTCTCACTGTTCTCAGTCTAGCTCTCTCAAAAGCATTGCCCATTCATCAACTGGATGTGCAAAATGTGTTCTTACACGGCGAACTCAAGGAAACTATATACATGAATCAACCCTTGGGTTTCAAGGACCCCGCTCATCCTAATCATGTGTACTTGCTGAAGAAATCCTTGTATGGGCTAAAATATGCTCCTCGGGCCTGGTACAAAATATTTACAGTTTATGTGTCTACTCTTAGGTTTTCTCACAGCAAGTCTGATCATTCTCTGTTCATCTACTGTCACGGTACTTCTATGGCCTACATTATGTTATATGTGGATGATATTATATTGACTTCTTCCTCTGATAAACTTTGCAAGTCTATCATATCTCTTCTCAGCTCAGAATTTATTATGAAGGACTTGGGGAGAATTTATTATAAAGGACTTGGGGCTATTGAGTTATTTTTTGGGGATAACTGACACTCATCATGCATGTGACCTATTTCTTTCTCAAAGGAAGTATGCAGCATAGATCATTGAATGGACTGGCATGTCAGCCTGTAAGTCATCAACTACTTCGGTTGACACTAAACCGAAGCTGAGTGCTATTTCTAGCACACTATATGAGGATCCCTCCCACTATCGTAGTCTTGCGGGGGCTTTTCAATAACTCACATTTACGAGGCCCGATATTACTTATGCAGTACAGCAAGTGTGTTTATTCATGCATGATTCGAGGGAAGAACACATGCACGCTCTCAAATACATTGTGTGGTACTTACCTGACACTCTTGATCATGGCTTACATCTATATCCATCATCGGTATCTACTCTCATTTCGTATACAGATGCTGATTGGGGTGGATGTCTAGATACCAGGCGTTCGACATCTGGTTATTGTATATTTCTTGGTGATAACTTGGTCTCTTGGTCGGCTAAACGTCAGGCTACTTTGTCGTGCTCTAGCGCGGAGGTCGAGTATCGAGGGGTCGCTAATGTGGTGTCTGAGTCTTGTTGATTGAGAAACCTCCTCTTGGAGCTTCATTTTCCTATTCAGAAAGCTACATTGGTCTACTGCGATAATGTAAGTGCGATATATCTCTCGAGGAATCCTGTACAACATCAGTGCACTAAACATATCGAGATGAATATTCACTTTGTTCGTGAAAAGGTTGCTCGTGGACAAGTACATGTCTTGCATGTCCCTTCACGTTATTAAATTGCTGACATCTTTACTAAGGGTCTTGCCTTAATTCTGTTTGATGATTTTAGGATAGTCTTAGTGTACGACAACCGCCCGCTACGACTGCGGGGGTGTGATAGAATATATGCAAATATATTCTATTAATATAATTAGTGATTTTGTATATATGTAATTATTGTAGCAATACTTTATATTAGTTAGGTGAATATTTGATTTCCGTAATTATATCCTAGGATGACTATTGTATATCATGTATATAAGCTAATTACATTAATTAAATCAGCAAGGGATTATTCTCTTTCAAAAACTATTAGAGTTACATGTCTTCATATAAGTGAATTATCCCACTGACATAGTATATTGGCACTTAGTTGATTCCTTCCTCACGTCTACATGATAGCATGTAGAGTAAGAGAACTTGACAAAATAAATGAATATGTATTTCTACAAAAGGATGGAGGCCTATTACATAATACATACAAAAGCTTAGTTTTGGTGCCTAGTAAATATCACACAAAGGAACTTGTTTTTATAAAAAAAAATGTTTACAAAATTTTAACGAACCAAATATGTAAAAATAAAAACTATTTCCCTCATACCAAACACATCCTTAAAGTAGCAAAAGGTCGGAGATGCTTTTTTTTTTAGCTCCATAACACTATCTTGGAGTTCGAAATTTGTACATGTGACATTCTAGGATAGTGTATCTGAAATTTGAACTTACACAAATATAGCTTTATGATAGTAATGTAGGGTTTTGTTGGGTTCAAAACATATAAGTAAGGCACAACGCAAATTTAATTTTTTTGTTTCTTACTTACCCCAACAACTTACTCTAGTATGGTTATACAACAATAAAAAATTTGTAACATAAAGCATAAAACTTACAGGTTATAATATCTGGAATCTTTATCTACTATAAGGATAACACGTGGTTGCCCTTTCGATTGCAAGCTCCAAGCTTCAATGTATTTCTCTTTCGGAAAGCTAGGAAATCCGACAGAGGTTTGAGAGAGTATTTTAATTCTAAGTATCTAAGGCTTAGAATGATAATCTGAAAAATTAGTATGTGAATAATGAAGAGAATGCCACTATTTATAGGTAAAAATTAGGTCAAAACAGATTAGGGTTTGACCTTAGGCCTGGCCTAAAATCAAGGCAGAGGCGCCGCGGCCCTAGGGTATGGACATCGCGGCGCTCGACGTATTCCTGCACTGTCTCGATTTATTTTCTGCGCAGTCTTAATTAAATCCAAAATCTAATTTTGACTTAATTAAAATAATCATTATTCATTTAGATATCTCGATTCTAAATCGATCATTTAATTACTCTCTCAATACATCCTTAGATCGAAAGGACAATCGACATAGTGTGACCCTACAGGCCTTCACATATCGAAATTAATCAAATTAAGGTCTATGCGGAACTCCTAGACGGCGCCGCAAGACGAACTCAATATGTGAAGTACATTTACATTAATCCAGTAAGTTTAACCTCTATGTGGTAATCCTTTCATTCACGACACACCCGATCAAGCTTAGGATTTGTCAAGTGTCTATCCAAATGGCTTAATCATTGTATCTCATCTATATTAGTTTACAACTAGACCATATTCTAAATATGTCTATTGCATTGGCCAACGGCTTAGACGACCTAATAGTATTGAGAATCCGAGTGTTCTCTCGAATATACATTCGAGGATTGAATCCTAATCTTGGCTCAACTACCACCTTTAATCCATAATATAATGTACCCAATACAAGCCGTATCTCAACCTATAAGGCATTTGAGCTTAGGACAGGATCAAAGTACAATACTTTGTAGACAAGGTGCGTATTGACCTCAAGCCTAAGGACTTCTATCTCCCACACGCTGATCATACTTTAGAAAAGTATAACAAATAGTATATAAGCAGGGTATATCAATACTTCCAAAGTATCCATGTTTCCTTCACGAGTAGCCATTACTAGTAGCAGGTGAGATATACTACATCCTCTAAGGATGTGATGCATACCACATGTCGACTTATCACATATCATCGATATCCATTCTCGATGATCATTAGTCGAGGCTATTTTAAGAGTTACGTTATAATATTAATATCTCACACTATTAATAACAGCATAACCTCCAGGGATGCATATTATAGAATATTACAAACAGTCAATTAATAATTTAATAATTGCAAATGCCAAATTATTAATCTCCATTAATAATAATACGAATGTGTATAAAGTACATTTGTCCTAATACAGATTGTCTCTAGGACATAAATATACTTTTAATCTCCCACTTGGCCTAGAGCCAATCTCCAATATATCTAATGCCCATATTCTCAAAATGACCATTATGCTTGACTAAGCTTAATGGTTTAGTGAATGGGTCAGCTAGATTATCGTATGTGGGAACATAGTCTAATCTAATCTCTTCAGTCTCCACCATCTCCCTGAGTATGTGGTACTTCCTTGGTACGTGCTTGTTTCTGTTGGTTGATATTGGTTCCTTATCTTTCGCAATCGCACCAGTGTTGTCACAATAAATCGTTATTGGATAAGTTGCACTTGGAACAACCCCTAGTTCCTTCAAGAACTCAGAAATCGCGACAACTTCTTTACCAGCTTCCGATCCAGCAATGTACTCAGCTTTTGTTGTCGAATCAGCAGTTGTATCTTGTTTGGAACTCTTCCAGCTTACTGCTCCACCATTGAAAATGAACGTGTACCCAGACTGAGATTTGTAGTCATCAACATCCGTCTGAAAGCTAGCATCAGTGTACCCATTAGCAACTAGCTTTTCTTTCCCACCATAGACTAAGAAGTAATCTTTAGTTCATCTAAGATACTTAAGAATACTTTTGACTGCCTTCCAGTGTTCTTCCCCAGGATTCTGCTGGAATTTGCAAGTCATACTAAGTGCAAAGGCCACATCTGGCCTAGTACAGGTCATGGCATACATGATCGATCCTATAGCCGAAGTATATGGGATCATTTTCATGTGTTCAAGTTCTATAGTATTAGAAGGACTATCCTTCTTAGATAACTTGATGCCTTGTCCTATAGGTAGATCGCCTTTCTTGGAATTTTCCATAGAAAAACGTCTAAGCACTTTGTCTATGTAGACTGACTGTGACAACCCCAACAATCTATTAGGTCTATCTCTATAGATCCTAATTCCCAGAATGTAGCAGGCTTCACCTAAATCCTTCATCATGAAGGTACTGGACAACCACTCCTTGACTGACTGCAGGAGAGTCTTATTGTCTCCCATTATTAATATGTCATCTACATATATGATAATGAAGGCAATATTCTCATCCTTGCGTTTACTATAAACACATGGATCCTCTTTGCTTCTTACGAAATCAAATTACTTGATAGCCTTGTCGAAGTAAATGTTCCAACTCCTCGAGGCTTGCTTAAGCCCATAAATGGACTTTTGTAGCTTGCATACAACATTTGGTTTGGACTCAAGTGAAAAACCCTCAGGCTGTTTCATAAACACCTCTTCAACTAGATTACCATTGAGTCTTATTGTCTCCCATTATTAATATGTCATCTACATATATGATAATGAATGCAATATTCCAATCCTTGCGTTTACTATAAACACATGGATCCTCTTTGCTTCTTACGAAATCAAATTACTTGATAGCCTTGTCGAAGTAAATGTTCCAACTCCCCGAGGCTTGGTTAAGCCCATAAATGGACTTTTGTAGCTTGCATACAGCATTTGGTTTGGACTCAAGTGAAAAACCCTCAGGCTGTTTCATATACACCTCCTCAACTAGATTACCATTGAAGAAAACAGTTTGACGTCCATCTGCCAAATGTCATAGTCATAATATGCAGCTATTGCAAGCAAAATCCGAATGGACTTAATCTTAGCAACAGGTGAAAAGGTTTCATCATAATCGACCCCAGGCCGTTGATTATAACCTTTAGCCACCAATTTTTTTTTATAAGTCTGTACCTTGCCATATGCATCAATCTTCTTCTTAAAGACCCATTTGCATCCTATGGGTCTAACCCCTGTTGGCAAATCAACGAAGTTCCAAACTTGATTTATGTACATCGAGTCCATCTCAGATTTCATGGCTTCTTGCCATCTCTGCCAATCAATGTCTAACATAGCTTCGCTATAGGTTGTAGGTTCATCGTCATCAGGAATATCTATCTCATTGTGTGTTTCAACAAGGAGATTAAGTCTTTCAGGCGGACGATGAGTCCTAGTAGTCTTACGGAGTTGATTATTCTGTGTTTCAGTGGTTGTTGCATTCTGATTGTGAGAAGATCTTTGTGTGTTGGACAATCCATCACCTTAAGAGCTTTCAGGAATGTCATTTTCATGTATTTCCTGAGTGGAATGATGTATAACCATTGTATCATCTTCCATTGGTTGTGTATGAGAGTCTTGCATTTCTACATTATCTCTCACAGCACTCCCACTGGATGAAGGGCGTACTCTAAGTACCCAATCTTCAAAAGATACTCCCACTGAATCCTTGTTTAGGTCATTCGACAAGGGTTCAACTTATGTGTTATCTTGTGGTTCTTGAATTTCTTCAAGTTCTATCTCTGTGCAGCTATGTTCCTTGTAGACATATTCTTCTTCAAGGAAAGTTGTGTTCCTGGAAACAATGACCTTATGTTCTCCAGGAAGATAGAAGTAGTATCCCTTAGTTTCCTTTGGATACCCCACGAACTAACATTTTTCACTTTTAGATTCCAACTTGTCAGTGAGCATCTTCTGAACATATGCAGGGCACCCCAGGGTCTCATATGTTTAAAAGTTGGCTTCTTGCCATACCATATCTCATAGGGTGTATTTTCTACTGACTTGGAAGGAACCCTGTTCAGAACATATATAGAGGTTTGTATAGCATGTCCCCAAAGGTATGTAGGTAGAGCTGAGGAGCTCATCATGGATCGAACCACATCCAATATGGTTCGGTTTCTCCTTTCGACAACACCATTCATCTGTGGTATTCCAGGAGGTGTCCATTCTGATTGGACTTCATGTAGCTTTAAGTAATCCAGAAAATCCTTGCTCAAGTATTCACCTCCTCGATCCGATCGAAGGGTCTTGATACTTGTTGCAAGTTGCTTCTCTACTTCCGACTTGTACTCTTTGAACTTCTCAAAAGCCTCAGATTTGTGTCTTATAAGATACACATATCCATACCTTGTGAAGTCATCAGTAAAAGTGATGAAGTATGGGAAACCTCCGTGGCTCGCACACCCTTCCTAGAAAGTGGTTTATTGGTCATCTTTCCTCTCAAGCAAGATTCACAGTTACCATAAGACTCCAAGTCAAATGGTTCTAGGTAGTCTAACTTCCCCAACCTTGTTATCCTTGATTCGTTGATATGACCAAGTCTGCAGTGCCATAGGTAGGTAGAGTTTCTATTACTTATCTTGGCTCATTTATTTTGTACATTGAATATCTCTCGACTACAGTTTAGTGTATATAATCTATCCATAAGAGGAGCAGTTCCATATATAATATTATCAAAAGACAGCACTTGATTGCCATTATAAATATATGAGGAAAAACCCTCCATGTCCAAAACTGGGATAGAAATGATATTCCTCGTTAACGAGGGTACATAGAAGCAATCATTCAACACTAAACAATAGCCAGAAGGTAAATTTAATCTATAAGTCCCTACGCGCTCAACATCCACTCGTGCTCCGTTTCCAACGCGTAGGTTTACCTCCCTTGGTCCAACCTTCCTGCTATTAGTTAGCCCCTACACATTTGTACAAATGTGCTAGCCACAAGCGATATCCAATACCCAGGAATGAGAGTTATTTATAGACATATTTATTTCAATGACGTACATACCTTGTCCACCAAAGGCAGAAGCACCTGGTGCTTATCCTCCTCCGGGTGTCGTGCAGTCCTTCTTCCAATGCCCCTTCTTGTGGCAGTGGAGGCATTCATTCTTAGATGGATTTACCTTCTTCTTCACACCTCCCTTGGGCTTCATAGCTGAGGGCGTAGAGACTGCTTTGCCCTTCTTCTTCTGCCATTCCTTGCCTTTCGGCTTGGGTCGGCTAGAAGAGCTCACCATGAGCACAGCTTTGCCTTTGGAGGTGGAAGACTCAAAGGTCTTGAGCATGTTGTGCAGCTCCGGCAGAGTCGACTTCGTTCCATTCATATTGAAATTCACTATGAAGTTCTCAAAAGAACGAGTGAGAGAGTTCAGGATGATGGTGGTAGCGACATTCTTTTCTAGCTTCGTTCCAATTGAAGCAAGCCTTTCTATCAGCCCTATCATTTTCAACACATGCTGCGAGACCTGACCCCTTTCATTGAGCTTACACTTAAAGAGTTCTATCAGTAACTCATATTCCATAGTCTGAATTGTGAGTCATAGAGACTCTTCAAGTGTTCGAGCATCTCATTGGGCCCCATGTTCTCATGTTGTCTCTAAAGTTCCATAGACATGGAAGACAACATCACACACTACGCTGAAGTGGCATCATTTAGGTGTTTCTGGTAAGCATCCTTATCAAAAGAGGCATATTCAGCAGAGTCTGTCGCAGGGACTATTGGGAACACCGTGTCTAACACGTATTCTATTTTCTATTGTCTCAGCATTATTCGCAAATTCCTTAGCCAGTCAAGGTAGTTCGGTCCAGTAAGTTTGTTCATCTCAATCAACATTTTCAATGATAAGCTCGACATCTTTGATAATCTGAAGAATTAGATAGACTGGAAATCAAACTCAAAATCTATTTCCTATTATACACATTCCTTTAGGCTAATCAACATGGCCTTTTGTTTAATTATCTCCCACTATTTTCACATACTTCTACGACCCCATAGTAGAATACAGACCTATATTAATTGAGGTCATAATGGGCCAAGATCCAAGCCTATGCTATCTCCGCGTTTGATTTGGCTGATAACTTCAATAACACATCTTGGTAGGTTCTAAACCAATTGCAAAACTTATTTGCAACTCTTGGTTGATCAAATATTACATTTAATCTTGCGTCCTTAGATTAGTCCGACACTTTGGCGCCAAGATTTGTCTAAGCAAGTCAACCACATTACACGACTGCATTTATGTATCTAAGCAAATTTGGCCTTTCTGAGCAAACACTTTGGTGTAAATACCCACAAAAGTTTATTGTTTACCTTTACATTAAAACACATCTATGAAAGAGTCTGGGTCCTCGTAGACTTAGAGCAAATTCTTTGGCATAAATACTCGTATCGCCGAAAAGGATTTTGCACTCTACCAATTATAATGGACGACGCGTTTTAATTTAGACTTGTATTTAAAATTTTAGGGAACATTTTAATTCAGGGTTATAACCAAGATCAACTCTTTTATGCCATATCCAATATGACATCTTAACATCATGCAAAACCAATGACACATATAGTTGGGAACCATTAACCTAATATGTATGATACAAGATGGTTTAATCAAATACTGGGCGCCGCCTGCCCAGACAGTTAAAGCGGACGTTATTCTAGTAATTTAAATGACAAACAATTTGACATTTAACACATAAACAATATAATTATCAATTATACTGTGTAATAATAATCTTGCGTTAAACATTCTGAACTTTGAAAATATATTTTTTTTTCTGGACAGGTGGGGCCGCGGTGCTAATCATTAGGGCTGCGATGCCACTGAGGCAGGAGCCTTTTCGCTTCTGTTAATGCATTAGCGTCGCGTCTCTCCACCATGGAGCCGCGGCGCCGCCTTGAATTCTTAGCAAGCATCGCGGCGCCCTACCATAGGGTCGCGACGCCGATGTCTTGACAAACATTTCTACGTTGATTTTTCAAAATTGTTCGAGCCTAAATCCAATTTAGGGACCAAATCACAGATCCTTTATCATCACCCACCATTATCAATAACGCCCATATCGACCATCATCCGTTCTTACTCATTTTTAGCCGTGCACCGTGCAATGAGCCGGACAATTTAGGGTAGCGTAGGAGATAATTTAGGGTGATATCAAAAGGTAAACATTCGGTCAAGACATGTAGGATTTCAAGAAGCCTCATTTTAATCCAATTTTATGTTTAACCCATATTATTACTTTATTCAATTGTTATATAACCATCGAACCAACCTAGGCTCTGATACCACTATAGGGTTTTGTTGGGTTCAAAACATATAAGTAAGGCACAACGGAAGTTTAAAATTTTTGTTTCTTACTTACCCTAACAACTTATTCTAGTATGGTTATACAACAATAAAAAACTTGTAACATAAAGCATAAAACTTACAGGTTATAGTATCTGGAATCTTTATCTACTATAGGGATGACATGCGGTTGCCCTTTCGATTGCAAGCTCCAAGCTTCAATGTATTTCTCTTTCGGAAAGCTAGAAAATCCGGCAGAGATTTGAGAGAATATTTTAAATCTAAGTCTCTAAGGCTTAGAATGATAATCTGAAAAATTAGTATGTGAATAATGAAGAGAATGCCACTATTTATAGGTAAAAATTAGGTCAAAATGGATTAGGGTTTGACCTTAGGCCTGACCCAAAAATTAAGGCAGAGGCGTCCCAGCCCTAGGGTATGGGCGTCGCGGCGCTCGACGTGTTCTTGCACTGTCTCGATTTATTTTCTGCGCATTCTTAATTAACTCCAAAATCTAATTTTGACTTAATTAAAATAATCATTATTCATTTAGATATCTCGATTCTAAATCGAGCATTTAATTACTCTCTCAATACATCCTTAGATCGAAAGGACAATCGACATAGTGTGACCCTACAGGCCTTCACATATCAACATTAATCAAATTAAGGTCTATGCGGAACTCCTAGACGGCGCCGCAAGACGAACTCAATATGTGAAGTACGTTTACACAATCCAGTAAGTTTAACCTCTATGTGGTAAGATAAAATCCTTTCATTCACGACACACCCGATCAAGCTTAGGATTTGTCAAGTGTCTATCCAAATGGCTTAATCATTGTATCTCATCTATATTAGTTTACAACTAGACCACATTCTAAATATGTCTATTGCGTTGGCCAATGACTTAGTCAGCCTAATAGTACTGAGAATCCGAGTGTTCTCTTGAATATACATTCGAGGAATGAATCCTAATCTTGGCTCAACTACCACCTTTAATCCATACACCAGTAGACACCAATTCCAAGCTCAGCATTGATTCCGACCTCCCATATTCAGACCCGACTCACTATCGTAGCCTGGCTTGGGCCCTGCAGTACCTCAGATTCACGAAACCTGACATATCCTATGCCATGCAACAAATCTGCCTATACATGCACAAACCGGCGAAAGCACACATGCATGCCCTCAAACGTAGTTTACTATACGTCCAAGGTACACTTCACTTTGGATTACATCTATACAGGTCATTGCTCACTGGTCTCACTGCTTATTCTGATGCTGACTATGGTGGATGTCCTGACACCTGACACTCCAAGTCTGGTTACTACATTTTCCTCAGAGATAACCTATTGTCTTGGTCTTCTAAAAGGCAAAATACACTATCCCGATCCAGCGCCGAAATAGAGTACAAAGGTGTCTCCAATGTCGTCTCTGAGTCTTGTTGGATCCATAGCCTTCTACTTGAGCTTCACTTCCCGATTCAAAAGGAAACACTGGTCTACTGCGATAATATTTGTGCGATATATCTTTCCGGCAATCCCGTCCAACATCAGCGCACTAAACACATTGAGATGGACATTCATTTCATTCGTGAAAAAGTGGCTCGTGGTCAAGTTCATGTCCTTCATGTTCCTTCCATGTATCAGATTGCCGACATCGTCACCAAAGGAATTCCGCGCATACTATTTGATGATTTTCAAGCCAGTCTCAGTGTTCGTGAACCTCCCACTTCGACTGCGGGGGTGTAATAGAATATTTTTCAAATATTCTTTCATTAATTGTATATCTCTTATTTTAGGGAAAATTATATTCATATTGTAATTAGGTCTCCTATTTTAGGTAAAATTATATTTTCTATTATAATTAGGTTGATTAGTTACCTAGTTTAAATATTCTTGTACTACTATATATATTATACATTATTGATGAGTATGGTTATACAACAATTGGAACTTGTAACATAAATCATATACTTACAAGTTTAGATTATCTGGAGTATTTATCTACTATAAGGTGCACACGCGGTTGTCCTTCCGATTGCAAGCTCCAAGCTTCAATGTACTTCTCCTTCGGAAAGCTAGGAAATCCGACAGTGGTTCGAGAGAGTATTTTATTCTAAGTCTCTAAGGCTTAGAATGTTATTCTGAAAAATTAGTATTTAATAATAAAAGTGAATGCCTCTATTTATAGTTGAAAATTAGGTCAGAAAACCGGATTAGGGTTTGACCTTGGACATGGCCCAAAATCGACGCAGAGGCGCCGCGGCCCTAGGGTATAGGCGCCGCGGCGCTTGATGAATTTCTGCACTACGCCACGGCCCTAAGGTATGGGTGTTGCGGCGCTCGACGTGCAGTTGCACTACCTCGATTTAATTTCCGTGCATTCTTAATTAAATGCAAAATCCAATTTTGACTTAATTAATGTAATAATTATTCATTTAAATGTCTCGAGTCCAAATCAAATATTTTAATTACTCTCTCAATACATCCTTAGATCAAAACGGACAATCGACATAGTGTGACCCTATAGGCGAAGTCATATTGACAATAATCAAATTAAGATCAACACGGAACTCCTAGACGGCGCCGGAAGACGAACTCAATATGTGAAGTACATTTACGCGAATCCAGTAAACTTAACCTTTATGTGGTAATATAAAATCCTTTCATTCACGACACACCCGATCAAGCTTAGGATTTGTCAAGTGTCTATCCAAATGGCTTAATCATTGTATCTCATCTATATTAGTCGATGACTAGACCATACTCTAAATATATCTATTGCGTTGGCCAACATCTTAGTCAACCTAATATCACTGAGAATCCGAGTGTTCTCTCGAACATACATCGAGGAATGAATCCTAATCTTGGCTCAATTACCACCTTCAATCCACATCGTAATGTACCCAATACAATCCGTATCTCAACCTATAAGGCATTTGAGCTTAGGACGAGATCAAAGTACATTACTTTGTAGACAAGGCGCGTATTGACCTCAAGTCCAAGGACTTCTATTTCCCACACGCTGATCATACTTTAGACAAGTATAACAAATAGTATATCAGCAGGGTATACCAATACTTCCGAAGTATCCATGTGTCCATCACGAGTAACCATTACTCGTAGCAGGTGAGACGTACTACATCCTCTAAGGATGTGATGCGGACCACATGTCGACTTATCACATATCATTGATATCCCATTCTCGATGATCATTAGTCGAGGATACTTTAAGAGTTACGCTCTATCATAAAATATCTCACTCTGTTAATGACAACGTAAGCTTAAGGGATGCACATTAATGAATAATTACAAACAATCAAATAATAATTCAATAATTGCAAATGCCAAAATATTAATCTCCATTAATAATAATATGAATGTGTATAAAGTACATTTTTCCTAATACAGATTGTCTCTAGGACATAAATATACTTTCAATCTCCCACTTGGCCTAGAGCCAATCTCCAACATATCTAATGCCCATATTCTCAAAATGACTATTATGCTTGACTAAGCTTAATGGTTTAGTGAATGGGTCAGCTAGATTATCGTCTGTGGGAACATAGTCTAATCTAAACTCTTCAGTCTCCACCATCTCCCTGAGTATGTGGTACTTCCTTGGTACATGTTTGTTTCTGTTGGTTGATCTTGGTTCCTTAGCTTGTGCAATCGCACCAATGTTGTCACAATAAACCGTTATTGGACAAGCGGCACTTGGAACAACCCCTAGTTCCTTCAGGAACTCAGATATCGTGACATCTTCTTTACCAGCTTCCGATCCAGAATGTACTCAAATTTTTCACTTCGTTGTCGAGTCAGCAGTTGTAGCTTGTTTGAAACTTTTCCAGCTTACTACTCCACCATTGAAAATGTATGTGTAAGTTGATTGAGATTTGTAGTCATCAACATCTGTCTGGAATTTAGCATCAGTGTACCCAGTACATACCAGCTTCTCTTGTCCACCATAGATTAAGAAATATACTTTAGTTTATCTAAGATACTTAAGATTACTCTTGACTGCTTTCCAGTGTTCTTCCCCAGGATTCTGCTGGAACTTGCAAGTTATGCTAAGTGCAAAGGCCACATCTGGCCTAGTACAGGTCATGGCATACATGATCGATCCTATAGCCGAAGCATATGGGATCCTTTTCATGCGTTCAAGTTCTATAGAATTAGAAGGACTATCCTTCTTAGATAACTTCCCATAGGTAGACCGCCTTTCTTGGAATATTCCATAGAAAAACATCTAAGCAATTTGTCTATGTAGACTGATTGTGACAGCCCCAACAATATGTTAGGTCTGTCTCTATAGATCATAATCCTCAGAATGTAGTAGGCTTCACCTAAATCCTTCATCATGAAGGTACTGGACAACCACTCTTTTACTGACTACAGGAGAGTCTTATTGTCTTCCATTATTAATACGTCATCTACATATATGATAATGAAGGCAATACTCTCATCCTTGTGTTTACTATAAACACATGGATCTTTTTGCTTCTGACGAAATCAAACGATTTGATAGACTTGTCAAAGCAAATGTTCCAACTCCTCGAGGCTTGCTTAAGCCCATAAATAGACTTTTGTAGCTTGCATACGACATTTGGTTTGGACTCAATTAAAAAACCCTCAAGTTGTTTCATATACACTTCCACAATTAGATTACCATTGAGGAATGCAGTTTTGACATCCATCTACCAAATGTCATAGTCATAATATGCAGCTATTGCAAGCAAAATCCGAATACACTTAATCTTAGCAACAGGTAAAAAAGTTTCATCATAATCGATCCCAGGGCGTTGATTATAACCTTTAGCCACCAGTCTTTCTTTATAAGTTTGTACCTTGCCATATACATCAATATTCTTCTTGAAGACCCATTTGCATCCTATGGGTCTAACCCCTGTTGGCAAATCAACCAAGTTCCAAACTTGATTTATGTACATCGAGTCCATCTCAGATTTCATGGCTTCTTGCCATCTCTGCGAATCAATGTCTAACATATATTTGTTGTAGGTTGTGGGTTCATCGTTATCAGGAATATCTATCTCATTGTGTGTTTCAACAAGGAGATTAAGTCTTTCAGGTGGACGATGAGTCCTAGTGGTCCTACGGAGTTGAGTATTCTACGTTTCAGTGTTTGTTGTATTCTAACTGTGAGAAGTTCTTTGTGTGTTGGACAATCCATCACCTTCAGAGTTTTCAGGAAAGTCACTTTCATGTATTTCCTATTGTGTACGACATAGTGTGACCCTACAGGCCTTCACATATCGACATTAATCAAATTAAGGTCTATGCGTAACTCGTAGACGGCACCGCAAGACGAACTCAATATGTGAAGTACGTTTACACAATCCAGTAAGTTTAACCTCTATGTGGTAAGATAAAATCCTTTCATTCACGACACACCCGATCAAGCTTAGGATTTGTCAAGTGTCTATCCAAATGGCTTAATCATTGTATCTCATCTATATTAGTTTACAACTAGACCACATTCTAAATATGTCTATTGCGTTGGCCAACGACTTAGTCAACCTAATAGTACTGAGAATCCGAGTGTTCTCTCGAATATACATTCGAGGAATGAATCCTAATCTTGGCTCAACTACCACCTTTAATCCATAACGTAATGTACCCAATACAAGCCGTATCTCAACCTATAAGGCATTTGAGCTTAGGACAGGATCAAAGTACATTACTTTGTAGACAAGGTGTGTATTGTCCTCAAGTCTAAGGACTTCTATCTCCCACACGCTGATAATACTTTAGACAAGTATAACAAATAGTATATCAGCAGGGTATACCAATACTTCCAAAGTATCCATGTGTCCATCACTAGTAGCCATTACTCGTAGCAGGTGAGACATACTACATCCTCTAAGGATGTGATGCAGACCACATGTCGACTTATCACATATCATCGATATCCACTCGATGATCATTAGTCGAGGCTATTTTAAGAGTTACATTATAATATTAATATCTCACACTATTAATAACAGCGTAACCTCCACGGATGCATATTATAGAATATTACAAACAGTCAATTAATAATTCAATAATTACAAATGCCAAAATATTAATCTCCATTAATAATAATACGAATGTGTATAAAGTACATTTGTCCTAATACAGATTGTCTCTAAGACATAAATATACTTTCAAGTAATGTGAAATTAAAATTCGTACAAATGAAACTCCAAGACAACATTCTAAAGTTGGAAAATATCGAATAAGATAAAGAAGGTCTCTACCACTTTCAAATGAACAAGATAAGGGCAAAAAAGTTTTTATAGACCAATCTTATGGCTTTTGATAGAATTTGTTGTATAAGTACCGACTTAAATACTTTTTTGTATTCACTAAACGTGTAAATAAACCAACAAAGTACATCTAAGTCGGTAATACCACTCCACTAGAAAATACTATTTGTTACAAAATTACTAATTACAAAACATTTACTTATAATTGTTTGGCCGTCGGGACGGCACAAATTCGCAAGCTGGTCCTAAGTAATCGTTGTTGTTCATTGGATTCCGGAGGAACTACTTCGTTAGGATTGGGGAATTGCTGCGATTCTTTCGGAATAGCCTGGATTCTCCCGTCGAGAGTCACTTTGAAAGTATTACCTAATATATATAGTTAGAAATAAAAATTGGTGTGGTATATTGAAAAGATCATGCAAGTGGTCCCGGTGATAAGTGAAAAGAGCCAAACTTCACGCCCCTCAGTCTTTAAATATACAACAAGAAACAGATAAAAAGGGCCATACAAGAAACCCAGCAGGGATGTGGGGATCAACTCTACCACTCTTACTTATATATAGAAACACTCATTTATAACCATGTCCTCTTCTAAGCCTCAATCGCCTCGCATCTGTACTTAATTCTCGTTGCAATACATCACACATACATTACCAACAAAGTTATTAACAAAAAAAAAAAACAGAGGAGATGAGATACGTTCGTACAAGTAGCCTAAAGAGGCTATTCTCATTTGGAAGGCACAGTTTTGATGGAGATTTTCCAAAAGCTTGTGCTTTCAATGAAGAAAATAATACAAGTGCTGATGCTGCTTGCCCCACTACACAGACACCTCGTAGACCCACATGGAAATGCTTCTCTTTTCAAGAAATTTTTCATGCCACCAATGGCTTCCGTTCAGGTTATCTATCTTGTTATTTATACTTCATCCGTTTTAATTTGTTTGTCTTACTTTTTTTAGTCAATTTCAAAAAGAACGTCTCTTCCTTTTTTTTTTATAACTTTTTAATTCCAACTTTTCATACGGTATGTTTAAAATCACAATGTTAAGAGTCCCACGTCGGAAATGGAATGAGAACATGGACTCATTATATGGACTTGGACAATCTTCACCCTACAAGCTAGCTTTTGGGTTTGAGTTAGGCCCAATATACATTCTTTACATGGTATCAGAGTCAGATCCATTCCAATTCTTTGTTCACTGATGTTGGGCCCCCAAATCATATTATTCACGCTTCAGTTAACAAGTTCTGGGCGTGCGGGGAGTGTTAAGAGTCCCACATCGAAAATGGAATGGAAACATGAGCTCCTTATATGGACTTGGACAATTCTCAGCCTACAAGCTAGTTTTTTGTGATACATTCTTTACACACAAGATTAAAAGATATTTTGGTACATTATACATGTCTTATCTTTAGTTTAAGACAATAAAATTCAAAGAATTTCTTTACTTTCTTAAACTCTATGTCAAGACAAAATCAAACAAACAAATTGAGACAGAGGGAGTAGAAATTTGGTATCATAGCCAAAGGGATATTTAGGAACTTAATGAATGTATTGACCTATGATCATAGCATGTTTTTGTTTTCTAATTAATTAATAATTGGATGTTCAGAAAATATGGTTGGGAGAGGAGGATATGCAGAAGTGTACAGAGGAATATTAGATGATGGACAAGCAATAGCTGTAAAAATGCTGACAAAAGCCACCGATGATGAGAGAAAGGAGAAGGAGTTCTTGACTGAAATTGGGACACTTGGTCACGTTTGCCATCCCAATGTGACATCACTGCTAGGTTGTTGTATTGAAAATGGGCTTTATCTCATTTTTCAATTTTCCTCTAAAGGCTCTGTTGCTTCAATTCTCCATGGTAATATAATGTTCTATTAATTTGAAATAAAAAAACTTCAAGAATTTCAAAGATCTATCTAGAGTTTTGCTTATTTTTTTAATAAATCTTCTTTATTCTTCAATATTAGATGAGAAATCACCCATTATGGACTGGGAAACAAGGTACAAAATTACAGTTGGAACTGCAAAAGGTTTATATTACCTGCATAAAACTTGTCCTAGAAGAATAATTCACAGGGATATAAAGGCTTCAAACATTTTGTTGAGCGAGGAATATGAGCCACAGGTAGTATTTTATTTGAGATATTATTTCAAACTTACCTTTAAATTTCAATGGCCACTAATTACTGCTGGTGATAATGTTAGAGAAATATTTCATGGGTGTTGCACTGTATGCCTAAATTGTTGTACCAAGTTTGATATAGAATAGGACTAGTACCGGTTGGTTCATTAATTATGTGTTGGTTGAATGACAGATATCAGATTTTGGACTAGCAAAATGGCTTCCATCACAATGGACCCATCATTCCATTGTGCCAATTGAAGGGACTTTTGGGTAATGTACTCCTTTCTTATGCCTAATCATAAGCCAGTTGGCAAAAATGTAACAAATAATAAACTTCAATCTTGTATATGGTATTTGTCCAGGCACTTAGCACCAGAATATTTCATGCATGGAGTAGTTGATGAGAAGACAGATGTTTTTGCATTTGGAGTGTTCTGCTTGGAGCTCATTTCTGGAAAAAAGCCAGTTGACAATTCCCATCAGGCCTTACATAGCTGGGTAATCAATACTCTATTTTCTTGAATTTTTTCATTAGTCACTAGACTCTGAACCATGGCGTCTAAATTTTAAATTCGCCACTAAGAGCAACAATATGTTGCAGATTTTCTTGAATTTTTTCATTGGTCACTAGACTCTAAACCATAACGTCTAAATTTTAAATTCGCCACTAAGAGCAACATGTACTAACATAAGCTTTGATTTGTATCGTACAGGCAAAACCTCTTTTGAGCAAAGGAGTAATAGAAGAAGTAGTAGATCCTAGGCTAGAAGGGACATTTGATTCTACACAGCTTTATAAACTTGCCTTCGCTGCTTCTCTTTGCATTCGTGCTTCTTCTATATGGCGCCCTGCCATGAGTGAGGTAAATTATACTAGTACTTATTTTCCCTTTTATCTTTAGTAGTAAATGTGTAGCAGGTAACTCATAACATCATACATTATAATCATTTCCCAAAAATAAATTAAAGAAAAGCCTGTAAGAAAATTATTCACCAAAAAATGTTGAAATGCATTTGAAGATACAACTTACATGGTCTAAATCTAGCAAAGTGAAAGAATTAGAGCTTTGTCAATCATTGATGTTATTATATCTAATATTTGCTCAGACTTGTTGAGGTGGTAACAAAATGTGATTTTAAGCACCATAATGGTGAGATTAGCGAGTTTTTTTATTTGATAAATTACGAGTAATTCTAAAAAAAATTATTCAAAACCCAAATAATTAACGATACCAAGTTATTTTTCCTGTTAAGTATAATTTATTACGATAATGAGTAATTCCAATTATTATTACTTCATAGGATTCCCTTAATAATGTTGGAATACCCTTCCAACTTGCATAAAGTAAAATATTTGGTAGTATTATTTTCTATTTTATATTTGTCTTGTTCTCCTAGGTTGGCCAACTGAATCAATTCCAAGTTGTCTCAATCTTCTCACAGCATATACGATAATTCTTTCAAAAATGCATTGGTCTATATATCTACCCACTTTTTAAATGTTTGGTCTATATAAAGGAATTGTTGTGACAGATGGATTGAATTTTTAAGATTAACATCATTTTCTTTAATTTTATGAGTGTAGGTTAAGCATTCTTGTAATTTTAATTAGGCAATTCACCTAAGAATTGCAAACTTTTCTCACCTGCTTAGGCTTTCCTGATAAGGACCTTAATACTTCCTCTATCTCAAAACTGAACTTTCAACTCTTTTGCTTTTTTTGTACTAATGCTTAGAACATTTCCTTGAAATCTTAAAAATCCAAAATTAGAAAATTCATTTTTTTGCAGTAATTTGAAATATTTTTAGTTTCTTTTGAGGAAAACATAAATACCTATGAGTCAAATCATGGTTCTTGAGCTGCGAAAGTCCCATCTCATGTTTTGTCCGTAAGTAAATATTTCAACAAACAAAGAAAGAATCATTTTAAACTTTAGCAATTTTCCAATATTTTAAAAGGGAAAAAGATTTATTTGTCTCTTCTAATGGTAAAAAAAAAGTCTTTAACTCTTAATATTTTCAAGATGATTCTAAATTTGTAAGATACACTCATCGAGCAAAAGAATGTAGTGGAATGGTTAACATTTTTTCAAATTAACCTGAGGTATCAGATTTAAAAACTCTGAAAAATGAAAGATCTTCCTATAGAGAAGCGGTTTTATCCCTTAGTGGATCTATCTTGCCCAGTTTAGATTAGTATCGGATCGATGACCTTTAGATAACGAATAGCTAAATATATAAGGCTTTGTTCAATCGGCAAACAAAAAAAATACTTTTTTAACATGATAAATGATATTTACATCACTATAAGAATTATTTCCAAAAAATGAAGTGAAATTACATTTGAGATCAGCTCATGCATGTAAGAGAAACTTACAAAGTTGACCACGCCGAATGCATATTAAGAATATTCTACTATGGTCTTGATGACATCTGTGCAGTTCAATACAAAAACCATCAATTTTTTCAAATATTTAGAAATCTCTTTCGAGAGGCGTGCTGCAGTTAAACTAAGATATTTTGATGTGAAGCATTTGTATTTCTTCTAAAATAATTTTGATTGTTTCGTCTCACCAAACTCATTAGTTTTTTAAAGTTTTATTAAGAAGTTATCTACGGTCATTGACAATTGATTAGAAAGAACATCCAGAGGCATGACAAAGAAGTGTCCAAAATCCATATTTAATGTGGGTCCTTCAAATTTTCACTAAATCACTTGCTCTCTCTATCATAGAGATAAAACATCATTATACAATATTAATTATCATCCTATTCTTCCCATCTTTGTTTTCTTTATTTTTTCCTTTCTTTCGTAGAACAACACATTAACGAGGAAGACTTGCTACATTATTGTTGCTTATGTCTCACCATATGTAAAATAATTTGACTTATTTTTTGGCTAAAAATTATAAATTATTCATTGATTAAAAATATAAAAATAAAGCTGCAATAATTACAAAACAACAAGAAGAATTTGAAATACAATAATGATTCCATTTTCGTGAAGATTTAATAAGACTTCTTAAAGAACTACTATATGGAAATTGATAAAACCTGTGATATACATGGGTGTGTATACCATGTATATCACGGTTTCACAAGGCAATTTACCTAGTGTGAAACCGTGATATACACGGTATACATACCAGTGTATGTCACGGTTTTGTAGACTTATTTAGTGTAATGTTATTGTGCCTTATTTAGTGTAACATTATTGTATTAAACTAGTATTGTACACTTATCATAATTATAGGATTCTTGTACACCTAGAATAGGGTTTTGGGAGTAGAATAGGAATAGGATTTTCCTATTATGGAAAATTGTAAACTGTATATATACTCTTTCATTAATGAAAATAATCAAGGGATTATTTCTTTCATGGTATCAAAGCTCTAGGTCTCATATTTTCTCTCCCAAATTCATCCTATTTGCCTCGGTTTCTGAGCCCTTCTTCTCAGTTTCTGTGCCATGTGTTGCCTTCTCTCTTCCTAAATTTTCTTCCAAATCCCTACATCACGTCTTGCGTTGCAGTTATGGCTAAGAACACGTTTCACTCTGCCCTTACTGTTTCTAACATCAAGAATCACATCCCTATCATTCTTGAAGTAGAAAACGTCCAATACGCGACGTGGGCTGAACTGTTCAGAGTTCACGCACGCTCGCATCAAGTCCTCTATCAAATAATCTCCTTGGCTCCTGCTGATACGGATGTACCAAAACCCGAGGATGATCCTAAATTATGGACGACCCTTGATGCTACCATTCTTCAGTGAATTTACTCCACTATCTCTACCGACCTCTTGCAAAAGATTATCGAACCAGACGCTACGGTGATGGATACTTGGAATAGAGTGCATGATATATTCCAAGATAATTAAAATTCTCGTGTTATTACCCTTGAGCAGGAATTCTCCTACGTCCACATGGAAGATTTTCCAAACGTTTCAGCTTACTACAAAAGGTTGAAAGAATTGGCGGACCAACTCCGCAACGTTGGTGCGCCCGTTACCAACGATCGTCTTGTCATTCAAATGGTTGCAGGCCTATCTGAGGTCTATAGTGGCGTCGATACGCTTCTTCGTCAAAGCAGTCCTCTTCTGCAGTTTTATCAGGTCTGTTCCATGCTCACGCTCGAAGAAGTAGGTTTGGCTAAGAAAGCGGCCACTGGGGCCTCTTCCGTCGTCATGGTGACAGAGACCGATTTTTCTCCCTCTGTCTCCAACAATTCCGGCCAAAACCGCAACAACGGTGATGGCAAAAAGGGTCAGAATCGCAAGAATAATGGTAACAACTGTGGTGGAAACCGAGGTGAGCATAACGGGGGTGGCAACGGGCCTTGGGGCAGTGGGCCGCAAGCCAACTGGCCACAGCCCTGGGGTCCATGGCCGTGGAACTGGGCCAGTGGGCCTGGGCCCAACAGCCCCTATTACTGGCCAACTGCTTTCCGGGGAAACTGGGCCCAAAATCCCAACAACAACAGGCCCAGTTTTTTCGGGTCAGCAGTGGTACCCGAGAGGCAGTTCTGGGCTGGGGCAGCAAGCGAGTGTGCTTGGGCCTCAGCCTCCGCAGGCACACCATGTAGCGAGCCTCAGCCTCCGCAGGCCCACCATGTAGCGGGCCCCACCCTTACCGACGTTGAAGACGCAATGAACACTCTTGGATTAAATCCCCCAGACACAAATTGGTACATAGACACAAGATCCACTACTCACATGACGTCCGACCAAGGTACTCTCTCGTCTTATTCCAATTTGAGCAATAATCGTGGCATAATTGTTGGTAATGGCAACTTAATTCCAATTCGTGGTTATGGTCATAAAAAATTGTCTCCCCTCCATCCACCTCTTGTCTTGAAAAATATCCTTCACGCCCCTAACTAAATTAAAAACTTGGTGTATGTCCGTAAATTCACCACTGGTAATTGGGTTTCTATTGATTTTGATCCTTTTGGGTTTTCTGTGAAGGATTTCAAGATGGGAATTCCTCTCATGAGATGTGATAGTAGGGGAGATCTTTATCCTATCAGCCCGCATCCGGTCTCTCGAGTCAAGCCTCTCATCTACTTTTGCAGCTCTAGTTCCTTCCTTGTAGAATGCACGTTTGGGTCACCCTGAGTCGTCTATTGTTCCGTCCTTACATAAAAACAATTTTATTTCTTGTAAGGGTACGCGTAGTACTCCAATTTGTCAATCTTTTCCTCTAGGAAAACCTGTTAGATTATCATTTATAGACTCTACTTCTCGTACTTTGATGCCATTTGATATTATTCATAGCGATTTATGGACATCTCATGTTCTCAGTTCTTTGGTCCATCGTTATTATGTTCTATTTTTGGATGATTATTCTGATTTTTATGGACTTTTCCGTTAGCGAAAAAATCTCAAGTGTTTTCCACTTTTTAAAAATTTGGATCATTCATCCATACCCAGTTTGAACGGGAATAAAAAATATTCAATGTGATAATGACAAAGAATATGATAATGGGTTTGTTTCGGGATTTTTGTGGTACTAATAGAATAAATTTTCGTTTCTCTTATCCTCATAGGTCCTCACAAAATGGGAAAGTCGAATGCAAAATTCGTACCATTAATAATATTGTCCGCATTTTATTGGTCCATGCTTCTGTACCCCCTTTCTTTTGGCATCATGCTCTACAAATGACTATTTATCTCCTTAACATATATCCAACCAAAGGATTGTCATATTCGTCCCCTCTTCAAATCCTCTATAATAAGGCCCCTTCGTATTCACATCTTAGGGTCTTTGGGTGTTTATGTTATCCCCTATTTCCATCAACTACAATTAACAAACTTCAAGACCGCTCTACCCCCTGTGTATTTTTTGGGTTATCCATCGAATCATCGTGGTTACAAGTGTTTTGATTTGTTATCTAATAAAATCATCATTAGTCGTCATATTATTTTCGATGAAACCCAATTTCCATTTGCTAAGGTAAGTATTCCCGATCCTAGTTCGTATAATTTTTTAGATGATGATGTCCCACCGTATATTATGCATTTTTCTGGACCAATGTCCCGTCCCCCGTATATTAGCTCACCATTTTTTCGGCTCACAAATGCCGCACCCAAAATTTCCAATTTGGTCCCGCCCGTGTCCGTCCACCGGATAGCCGGCCGCAATTACCGCACCAAACCATTACCGATTTGGCCATTACTCCGTTACGGAATTCCAACTTCCGAACATAGTGTCTTGGGCCGAGCCCACTTCCCGCCGGCCATCCATCACCGAGTCCCTACCTGTTTCCCAAAATCCACCCAATTCTCATTCGAGTCATAGACTTGTTACTCGTAGTCACCGGAGTATTTTTAAACCAAAAAGATATTTTAATCTAAATTCTAATGTTCTTAAATCACCCTACCCTGAAACTCAATTTCTGCTTTAAATGACCCGAATTGAAAAATGGCTTATGACCGACGAATATAATGCTCTTATTGATAATAAGATGTGGAAGTTGGTGCCCCGTCTTTCTGGTGTTAATATTATTCGATCTATGTGGATTTTTACTCATAAATAAAATTCTGACGGTTCTTTTGCGAGGCATAAGACTCGTCTTGTAGGTGATGGTAATACTCAGCAGGTTGGCATGGACTGTGTGGAGACATTCAGTCCGGTTGTTAAACCGGCCACCATTCATACTGTTCTTAGCTTGGCACTTTCGAAATTCTAGCCTATTCATCAATTAGATGTGAAAAATGTTTTCTTGCATGCTGATCTTAAGGAGACTGTATACATGCATCAGCCGTTGGGTTTTCAGGATTCCAATTATCCACATCATGTCTGTTTGTTGAAGAAATCCTTATATGGCCTTAAGCAGGCCCCATGGGCTTGGTATAAGCATTTTGCGGACTATGTATTTACTATTGAGTTCTCGCACAACTGGTCTGATAATTCTCTGTCTATTTATCGTCGTGGGACTTCTATGGCCTATATTATATTGTATGTGGATGATATTATTTTGATTGCCTCATCTGATGTGTTACGCCGGTCGATCATGACATTGCTCAGTTCTGAGTTTGCTATGAAAGACTTGGGACCCTTGAGTTATTTCTTGGGTATTGTTGTCACTCGTTATGCAAGGGGGTTATTCTTTTCACAGAGGAAGTATGTTGCTGAGATTATTGAGCGAGCTGGTATGTCCTCTTGTAAGTCTACTTCTACGCCAGTTGACACTAAACCCAAGCTAGGTGCTGCGTCCGGCATCCCATATGAGGACCCCACCCATTATCGTAGTCTTGTAAGGGCGCTTCAGTATCTCACTTTTACGCGATCGGATATTACGTATGCCGTGCATCAGGTATGTTTGTTTATGCATGATCCTCGAATTGAGCACATGAATGCGCTCAAACGCATTATCCACTACCTATAAGGCACTTTTGATTATGGTTTACATCTATATCCGTCGTCGGTTTCTACACTTGTCTCTTACACAGATGTTGATTGGGGTGGTTGTCCGGACACCAGACGCTCTACGTCTGGTTAGTGTATATTTCTTGGTGATAACTTGGTCTCATGGTCTGCTAAACGGCAGGCTACCTTATCCCGCTCTAGTGCAGAGGCCGAGTATCGAGGGGTGGTCAATGTGGTTTCTGAATCATGTTGGTTACGTAATCTCCTCTTAGAGCTTCATTTTCCAGTTCACAAAGCTACCTTGGTTTATTGTGATAATGTTAGTGTTGTATACATTTTCGGAATCCGGTTCAAATCGATCAACGCACTAAACATATTGAGATGGATATACATTTAGTTCGCGAAAAGGTAGCTTGTGGACAAGTACGCGTCCTGCATGTCCCTTCCAGGTATCAAATTGCAGACATTTTTACCAAAGGTCTTCCATCGGTTCTATTTGAAGATTTTAGGGACAGTCTCAGCGTACGAAGACTGCCCGCTATGACTGCGGGGGTGTGATACAACCCGTGATATACATAGGTTTGTATTCCATGTATATCATGGTTTCACAAGGCAATTTACCTAGTGTGAAACCGTGATATACACGGTATACATACCATTGTATGTAACGGTTTTGTAGCCTTATTTAGTGTAACGTTTTGTGCCTTATTTAGTGTAACATTATTGTATTAAATTAGTATTGTGCACTTACCATAATTATAGGATTCTTGTACAACTAGAATAGTGTTTTGGGAGTAGAATAGGAATATAATTTTCCTATCATAGAAAATTGTAAATTGTATATATACTCTTTTATTAATGAAAATAATTAAGGGATTATTTCTTTAAGAAATTATAAAGTTCAAGTTACTAGAAAAGTAAGATTTACGTTACATGTTAGATATATAAAGTGCATCTCTTTACCTTTGAATTATATGTTTTATGTGGAAAGTATAATTCTGGGGAACTCGTTCATATTTTGAGGAAAGAATTCGTGTTTAAAATCTTGAAATGTTCATGAATAGCGAAGTTTGGACAAAACATTATTAACTCTAGTAGGTCAAATACCCTTCTAATTAATATTTTTTAAGGGGCGTGTGTAAAAAAAAAAAACGACAAATAATTTGAGACGGAGGGAATATTCTTTTTATCCCAATTTATGTGATACAGTTCGATTTTCGAGAGTCAAACTTTTTTAGTTTGATCGTGAATTCGAACATACTATCTTTATATTTTTTGAAAAATAATTTATTTATTTAGAAACTACATAAAAAGTACTATAAATTACAATAATTAATAATTTAAAATATTTAAGGGACATACGAGTAAATCGCGATCAAAGAATTTCTTGTTCGACTCTTCAAAAAAAAAGTACCACAATAATTGGAACAGAGACTACAAGAAATGAGACTTTGTGGGGGCGACTAAGGTGGCCAAAGAAAGTAGAAAAGTCGCATAATTTATTTTTTGTTTTCTTGGGGCAACAATTATCATAACCAGTGCAATTTGATGTTGCATAGGTGTTGTACGCGATGTAGAGCACTCTTTGTGGTTGGATAACTGTGGTACAACGATATCAGTTTTCTTAATTAGGATACATTTTTCTAAAAAAGTGTTTGTTCTAATACTTATTCTTTGTGTCATCAATTCAATTTGATGTACTAATGTAATGTTGTCCGTGTGATGACAGATTCTGGAGATAATATTGGGAGGTGAAGTTGATAAAGAAAAATGGAAAATGCCAGAAGAGGAAGAAGAGTTTTGGGGTTTTGAGGACCTTGAATGTGAATGTGATAGCTCCTTCTCAACCAGAAGCTCATGAATCCAAATCCAATATTCAACATCATTTGCTATGTATATATGAGTACTACATGACTATATATGTTAGTGTTAGATATGTATAGGTAACAATTAGGGGGGTTAGTTTACTAGTCATAGTACACAATTTTAATTTTTTGAGGTTGAATTTCCATGTTTTAAAACTTCGGATATATGCTTGTACTTTACAAAATTTCGCATTTAATTAATTAATTAATGTCCACATGTAAAATAAAAAGATTGGAATAATTGATATCGTTGATACTGATAAATATAAATCTTCAGATGGGTAAAATTATAACTCAGATATATGCTTGATGCGATTTTTTTCGCAGGTATCCACATGAAAGAATTTCTTACATATTTGTGGAAAAGGATTATTTTTTAGAATAAGTATTTTTGGAACTATTAAATAAGAAATGAACACAATTTACTCAATAAGATGACAAAAAAATACGTATTTAGCAAAAAAATTCTTTCAAAACTTTTAAATTTAATGATGTTATTCCTATTTTTAGGAAATATTTAAACCTCTTCTATAATAGAAATTCTACATAAATAAAACTTCATCTACACTTAAATTTTTTCTGCAAGTATAACCAAGTAGTTAAATTACTACCATTTCTTTAATGATTAATTGATCTTTCATATAGTATTTGTATTTTGCTATCAAAAGTCTTTCGTTCTTTCTTAAATTCTATATCCAATCAAATATGTCACATAGTTTTAAATGTATGGAGTATTAATTATTTTTCAACAAATTCTAGTTATATACTTTAAATGATGCAAAATTCTTTTCTTATATACAAAAAATACTTCAAGTGGAAAAAATTTAAACATATTGTACATCATTAAGTTATTTCAATAAGATTAGAAGTTAGTCAATATGAAGATTGAAAATAGAATTATAAGATTATTTGATGCTTGAGTCTTAATACTAACATTTACAAACTAATATCACTTAAGTAACATACTATGATTATATTAGATTTATGACAATTATTCTTTTATTGAATTAGTACTCGACTTGTCATGTTTAATTACTTGTAATATACAATCCAAAAATAAATCACTTCTATATGAGAGTAATATTTTAACTACATGTACCAGTAAAATCTAACAACAGAATCTCCAAGTAATTCCTTAAGCAATAAATTTTTTAGGTACATCCGAGGTAAATCCCTAAGTAGTAATATAATTCTCAGATAAATTCCAAAGAAATTATTTCCAAGTGAAATCGCAACAACAAATTCTCAGATAATTTTCTAGGTAATATAATCCCAAGGTAAATTTCCATGCGAAAAACTCCAGGTAAAGTCGCACTAACTAAATCCCGAAGTAAATTGCTAGATAATATGATCCCAAAGTAAATTTCCAAGAAATAATTTCTAGATAAATTTGCAAGTATTGTTACTTGGGAAATTTCCTACGAATTCACAAACAAAATAAAAATTTTATATTATTATCGGTTACCTGTGGGATTACATACGAAAGTGATACCTGGGGATTATTTTTCTCAAATAAATTTCCAATTAATTTCTGGCGTAAATGGCTCCAAAAATTTCTGCGAATTTATCTGGGAAAATCATATCCGCGGATAAATATTCTACAGTTTAGAAAATTTTAGATTTTCGCATGAAAATTCATGAGAATTATTTGCGAAAAAAAATTCCAGATAAAATCCCGATGTAATTCGAGTTTTTCTAATAGTGTAGGGTGATTTGAAAGTATGAAAAGTAGAAACAAAGCACTAGAGGGTGGAGTGCAGATATTCGATAGAAAACTTGTGGTGGTGAAGGGATGGTCTCCAAATGTGGAGATGAGCAAGGTGATGGTTGAGAAAGTAGCAATATGAATTATACTAGAAGGGTCGGATCTCAAATACTGGGGACAAGTTCTCTTACGAAAATTACAGGACTGATTGGTAACCCTATGAAGGCTGATAATGCAACTACAAACAGGGAAAGATTGATGTATGCTACGGTAATGGTGGAAGTGTCTCTGAACCAAATATATCCAGATTCAGTGATGTTTGAGAATGGAAAAAGGACAAATTATAGAGCAGCAAGTACATTACGAATGGAAGCTTGTGGTGTTCTTCCACTGCAAAAACTTTGGTCACATTTAGAGGGATTGTACGATACTAAGAACCACAGGAGATGGAGATAAGGGAAAACAAGTGGAGGGGCCAGTTCAAAGCAAAACCACTGCTGAGAAAACACAAACAGATGGAGAGGGATTCACAAGATATCCCAAATAACAATGCTAGAAAGGCAAAGCAGAATGCCACAGACAGAAGAACAACTATTAAAACAAGTAATTCATTTGCAACACTTGCTGAGGAGGTTGGGAATGATCCCAAGGAGATCCATAAAGCCACTTCATCTAACCCTGTAGGTGAAAGGGTTGATAAGGTTTCGGAAAATGGGAAGGGTGGGGAAGCCCCCTTTTCAATGGATAGGATTGGTTTTTAGAACACCAGGGGTTTGAATAGATCATAAAAGCAAAAAAAATGAACCTGTTTTTGCATAAAAGTAAAACTGGTCTATTTGGATTCCTGGAGACAAAGGTTAAAAGGAATAAAGCTCAGAAGGCATCCCTTAACCTGTGTAATGGGTGGGCACTTACAACTAACCTGTCTCAACATCCTAGAGGTAGAATATTGGTGTTATGGAGACCTCTGATATACAATGTCAACATTAAAGAGGATGACAACACAAATAGTGCATTGTGAGGTCCAACATCGAGGAATAAGTAAGCAGTTTAATTTGAGTATAATATTTGATTTTACTGATCAGGCATTAAGGAGAGAACTATGGAAAGATTTGGTATCCATACATAGCAATGTCCAAGGGACATGGACAGTGATGGGTGACTTCAATTGTGTTTTGCATAGGAATGAAAGGGTAGGTAGTCCTGTTACTGTGGCTGAGATCACAGACTTCAAGCAATGCATTACAGCTTGTGGCCTCCAAGAACTTAAGTCATCAAGTACATTTTATACATGGAATAACAAACATGGAGATGCCATCAAAGTATATTGCAGAATTGAAAGAGTATTAGTAAATGAGGATTGGATCACCACATTGCCAGACTCTATAATTTTTTTTGCTAATGAAGGTGTGTATGACCACTGTCCTGCAATAATCAAATTGGAAGATGGGACACCAAAAAGTATAAACAGTTACATGTACTTTAATAAGTGGAGCATGGCTCTAGACTTCAAAGAGAAGGTTCATGGGACAGGGAAAGGAGAATTACAGGGACAAGAATGTACCAACTGATTGGCAAGTTGAATATACTTAAAAGGTACTTTGAAGAGAAAAACAAAGTGTAAGATGATATTAATCTCCCTTGGGGAGTCTTTCTCATTAATATCAATATATATAGTGTACAATATACAATCCTAATACAAGAGGAATCCTAGTCCCAATACAAGAGGAATCCTAGTTTACCATAATTATCTATCACTAAATATATTTACAATATATGGGATATATTCTAATTATGGGTAGGGATTGTAGTGTTATACTAGTACACGTTTACATACCCCCTCAGTCGGAGCGTGATAGATAATTATGGAAACTAGGATTCCTCTTGTATTGAGACTAGGATTCCTCTTGTATTAGGATTGTATATTGTACACGTTTACACAAAGACAGGTTACTAAGGTGGAAACCAGGCTAGAGCAAGCATATGACAAGTTGCTCCAGTGTCAGGCTAAGCTGCAAAAGAATCCCAGAAACATACAACTGATAACTGAGAAATAACTTTGATAAAGGACTGCTCTGTTTGGAGCCTGACAAGAACAAATTTTTTTGCAGCAGAACAGCAAAATAAACTGGATGAAGTATGGAGACTTAAACACAAAGTTCTTCCATAGTATTCTGAAGGAAGAAAAAGTGCAAATAGAATTTTGAACATTAGAGATTCAGCTGGTAATACTGTAACTGATATAGAGGGGATTGCAAAGGCATTTAAGGAATTCTATACTGAGCTATTAGGAGCATCTAATTCTGATAGAACTCATGTATGTAGTGCAACTATGCATCAAGATCCTGTTGTGTCAATGGAGCAAAGGGAGATGCTGGTCAGGAAAGTTGAGGAGATGAAAATAAGGCAGACACTATGGGAAATAGATGGGGATAAGGTACCTAGCCCTGATGGATATGACAGTCAATTCTTCAAAGATTGTTGGGGCATTATCAAGGATGATTTAATAGCATGGGTGAAGGAATTCTTTACATTAGGGAAGTTGTTAAAAGTATGGAACTACACTGTGATAACACTGATCCCTAAAATGATCATGCTGAAAGTGTGGGTGACTATAGGCCCATAGCTTGTTGTAATACTGCATATAAAGTGATTTCAAAAGTACTCACAAATATATTAAAGAAGGTGCTATCAAGAATAATATCAGCCAACCAGAGTGCATTTGTGTAGGGGAGAACAATTGTGCAAAATGTGCTAATATGCCAAGATGTGGTAAGGTTGTATAATAGAAAAAATAGTATCAAAAGTTGCTTAATTAAGATTTACTTGAAGAAAGTATATGACTCAATAGAATGGGGGTTTGTGGAAGAAAGTGTGTATGCTCTTAATTTTCCTCAGTTTATAAAATGGATAATGACCTGCATTTCTACTACTCAGTATACAATTGCAATAAATGATGGAGTGTATGAATGCATTAAAAGATAGAGAGGCTTGAGACAAAGGCATCCTATCTCCCCTCTTCTCTTTGTTATTTGCATGAAAAATTTCACTGGGATCATGAAAGTGGTGGCAGATTAGGAGAGTTTCCAATACCATACTAAATGCAAAATTTTTGAAGTTTAATCACTTATGTTTTACAGATGATGTCTTATTATTCTGCAAAGCTGATTTTCAAGCTGTGATATTGATGTTGAGAGGACTTAAAACCTTCTCCATGGCTTCTGGATTGACTACCGGTTTACCTAAGTCTAACATTTTGTGTGAATATGGAAACACAAGCAGTAGTTGACTTATTTGAGATCACATGGTATTCAAAAGGTACACTCCCATTCAGGTACTTAGGGGTACCCATATCTCCAAGGAAGATTTCGAAAATAGACTGTGAAGTGCTTATAGATAAGCTTACATCAAAAGTAAGGAGATGAGGATCAAGACACCTATGCTGACAGGGTACTGCTAATTAATTCAATCTTACTGCATATACATAGCTATTGGATTTCAATGTTTATTCTCTCAAAGCAGGTGATGAAGGGTATAACCTCAGTGTGTAGAAACTTTCTATGGAATGAAAAAATTGTGACTAACAAGTCTCCTTTGGTGGCATGGTACCTGGTTTGTCAAGGGAAATTAGGGATTACTGAATGCATAACATGGAATGAAGCGGCTATTGAAAAATACGTATGGAACATAGCCCAAAAAACAGACAATCTAGGAGTCAAATGGGTGAATCATGTTTACTTGAAAGAGGAGGATTGGTGGCTATACATCCTTCCACTGGATTGTTGTTGGTATTGGAGGAAAGTTTGCAAAATGAAAGATATATTCTCACCTGGATATGTGTAGCAAAGGTGGCTTAAACCTACAGAAAGTACACTAGGGAGTGGGTATGATTACAACGCGTTCATTATTTTTTTTATCTTCCCGACTTACGCTAGACTATTTCTGGAGATAGTAGTCCTGGTCCCTCAGCAATAGCGGGATGTGCCTGAATGATCAGGGTTTGAGAACAGAGCAACTGATATCACCTACAAGGTCCTACCCCAGAAGAGAGAAAATTGCTCCCATCAGGGTTCAAATCCACGCTGCATGCCTCCAGCTGGATTTTGTGGGGTTACAACAATTGCGGGAAATGGGAAGTAAATAAATATTACAGCTTGCTAGAAAGGATAAATTAAAGATTACAACAAACTGGAATCAAGAACGATACAAATTCCTTGTGATTTGCTGAGTTGAGTGATGACACTCTGTATTTAAGACAAGATTGCCCCGTATATATCCTTTTACGTTCGTGGGCAATAGTCTCCCAAGATACAACAGCAACTAACTGTTGGAAATTAGCCTTTGGCGGGAGTTGCGACCGACCAACTTTAACGGCTTAAACACTAGTGTTACGTATGTTGGAGAATCCGGTTCTTCACACATGCATGATGTACTAAGTACGTAGATAACCGTAGGGCCAAGAATCGTCAAATTTCATTGAGAAATGAAAGAGATATTGGTTCACGAAGTAAGGTGTTTGAAGCATGGAAAAGTGTGGTGTGTGATCAATTCTCCCTCATCGGTAGAGGAAGAAAGAATTGTTGTGTATATAAGACTCGAAATTGGTTTGGGGTTTGGGACCCCAAGGGGTATCCCATGTGTTTAAAGGAGGGAAGACCTAGATGTGCTTCGGTTCGAGGAAAGACCACACGCGCGCCGCCGCCGCCCGCCCGTCCGGTTCTCGGGTTCACGGGTTCACGGGTCTCGGGCCGCGGGCTGTGGGCTGTGGGCTGTCTGATATTATCTTTTTGGGCCAGAAAACTTTGCCGAAGTACGAGTTTGATCCCGAAGTTTCGGATGTACGGTTTGGACAGAATTCTTTCGGATGTACAGTTTGGTCCCCGAAGTTTCAAGATGTACGAGTTTGGTCCCCGAAGTTTTCGGATGTACGTTTGGTCCCCGAAGTTTTTAGAAAGTCGAATTTCGACGGTCCGAACGAAACATCAAAGCACTCAATTCATCCATTTATTTTGGCTGAATTACACCTCTATAATGGCCAATCCGTTGGCAATTTTCTCCATTTATTTGGTGGCTTTACTACCTCCATAATGGTCATTATTTGGCCAATAATGCATCTGTTATGGAGGCGATCAAATGATCCCTCTTCCTCTATATAAACACCCCTTACACCATTATTGAGGCACACTTGATATACACGAAAAATACACAAAGAAAAGCGTTTCTTCCTAATCTTCCAAACATCATTTCGTTATTCAATATTCTTCACGGTAGCTCTTGAGTTTCCTTTGCTCAATAGTTCCATTGCTTTGTTTTATCTTGGGAGACGAATTGTCCAGACGTATAAAGGATACATACGGGGCAATATTGTCTTAAGGACGAGTGCCACACTCGACTCGCAAAAAACAAGTTTCCAGTTTTCGTGTTCAACAAAATAGTAATTTCAGTTTTGTTGTTATATTGGTATTTTCAGTTTTATAGTTGAATTGTAATTTCAATTCTTACATAAGCAGATTACTTGTAAATTTTTTCCGCAAATCCTTGTAATCCAACAACTTAAGACAATATTTTGCTTACGATAACCGCAATAACATGGTGGAAATATGACCGATGTTGCTGCCATCGTCGCTGCCTCTTCGAGGCAACGTTGTCGCCTTCCCCGCCACTACCGCTATCGGCCAAGGCAAGTAACTCCGCCGCATTCACCGCTGGCCGCCGCGGCCATCGCTCAAGGCGTAACACCGCCGCCTTCCGGATCGTTGGAGCTCCACCCTCTTCATCACACCACCATGATCGCCCCGAAAAATTCATGGGATCGAATTCAAAAGATGGCGCAAAAGATGCCGTTTTACTTAATGATTATGGGCATGGCCCGGTTCCTTACGGAAGATCCTCCACAAGTGGAGATGAAATGGACTCTTCGCCCAATGAAACGGGTGAAGGGGGCCTTGGTATCCATGTCATTAATGGCATGAAGATGGTTCGTGACGCATGGAATCATAGCAATTTCATGTGCAAGAACTATATACCGAATCGCTAATGAGACCCTCTCTACACGGTCTATTGCACCGTTGGCACCGCCAAAGAGCTATGGGAAAAACTGCAAAAGAAGTACAATGCACAAGATGCGGGTACTAAGAAGTTCATCGTTGGAAAATTTCTAAAATTCCAAATGGTGGACAGTAAGAAAGTGATGTCCCAAGTCCAGGAATTCCAAATGATTTTACATCACCTGGATTTGGAAGGACTGAAACCAAATGAGCAGATTTTTGTTGCATCGATTGAAAAGTTACCTCCTTCATGGAATGAGTTTATGAGTTACTTGAAACTCAAGACAAATGAGATGACCTTTGAAGAGCTTGTTATCAAACTGCAAATCCAGGAAGATAATAAGAAGACCTTGCCAAAGGGTAGACAACATGCTGAGGCAAAGGCAAATCTGGCTGAGGCCAAAGGGAAAACAAGCAACAAGCGGAAGTTCCACAAAGACGGCAAAGCCCCCGCAGCGGAGACGTTTAGAGGTAACTGTCATCACTGTGGGAAACCTGGTCATAGGATCAAGGAATGCCGCAAGCTCAAGACTGAGCAACAACAGAAAGCCAAGTCGAAAGGCAAGGCTCAAGCTAACGTCGTCAAGGACACGCTCCTAGATGACATGATTGAGGATCTCTCGGCCGTGGTGCTAGAAGCCAACTTGGTTGAGAATCCGATGTAGTGGTGGGTGGACACAGGTGCAACAAGACACATCTGTTCCAACAAAGATGCCTTCTCCACGTACACTCCGGTCTCTGACAAGAAGCTGTTCATGGGCAACAACGCTTCCTCGGACGTGCTAGGGGTTGGAAAGGTGGTCCTGAAGATGACTTCCGGCAAGGAACTCACTCTGAAGGAAGTGATGCACGTCCCAGAGATTAGAAGAAATCTAGTTTCTGGACCTTTATTGGTTAATGCTGGTTTTAGGCTAGTGTTTGAATCAAATAAATTTGTACTCACTAAAAATGGCATATTTGTGGGGAGGGGCTTCGTCTGTCAAGGCCTCTTCAAAGTGAATACCATGTCTGTATTGCGTTAAGGAAATAAAGTTGAGTTTTCTTCTTATTTGCTTGAGTCTTCTAATTTATGGCATCATAGATTAGGACACGTAAACTACAAGTCTATTCAAAGGCTGGTAAAGATGGAGTTGTTGTCTTCTATCGACATAAACCCTCAACATAAGTGTGAGGTGTGCGTAGAGGCAAAACTCACCAAGCTTCCTTTTCGATCCGTCGAAAGGAATACCGCTCCTCTAGAACTTATTCACACAGATATATGTGATTTGAAGTTTGCACAAACTAGAGGGGGGAACAAGTACTTTGTGACATTTATAGATGATAGCACAAGGTATTGTTACCTTTACTTGTTGAAAAGTAAGGATGAAGCCTTTGAAGCGTTCCGACGTTACAAAGCAGAAGTTGAGAATCAACTTAGCCTACGGATTAAATCCATTCGTAGCGATAGAGGGGGAGAATATGTAGCGCCTTTTGAGGAATACTGTGCCCAAGAAGGCATTATTCATCAAACGACGGCTCCATACTCACCTCAATCAAACGGTGTGGCGGAACGTAAGAACCGCACATTAAAGGAAATGATGAATGCCTTGCTTATCAATTCCGGACTTCCCCAAAACATGTGGGGAGAAGCCGTCTTTACCGCTAATACGATTCTTAACAGAGTCCCATTTAAGGGTAAGGACAAAACTCCATATGAATCATGGAAAGGAAAGAAACCCACCTACAAGTATTTTAAGGTGTGGGGTTGTCTGGCAAAGGTTGAAGTACCTAAGCCAAAGCAGGTCAAGATTAGGCCTAAGACTGTAGATTGCATATTCATCGGATATGCAAATAACAGTAGTGCTTATCGCTTCTTAGTGCATAAGTCAGATATTCCAGATATCCACCAGGGTACAATAATGGAATCAAGGAATGCTCTATTCTTTGAAAGTACCTTTCCTAGAAAGGAGAAAGACATAACCTCTCGCAAACGAAGTTATGCACAAAGCTCTCAAAATCGGGAGTCCTTGACTGGCCGGATCTAAATGGTTCAGATCTAGCGAATCTCGAGGTGGCTGAACATCCGGAATCTAGTGTTCCTGATTCTCAGAACTTTGAGACTCCAGAGATGGATCTAAGGCGAAGTAAAAGGGCCAGGAAGGATACATCCTTCGGTCCTGACTTTGTAGCTTATATGGTTAATGATGAACCAAGGACAATTGCTCAGGCGTTGTCAACTCCAGAAGCACCGCTCTGGAAAGAAGCTATTGAGAGTGAAATAAGCTCCATTCGCATAACTATACTTGGGAGTTGGTTGATCTTCCTCCGGGAAATAAACCGTTGGGTTGTAAATGGATACTCAAACGGAAATACAAGGCAGATGGGTCTATAGACAAGTACAAGGCCAGGTTGGTAGTCAAGGGCTATCGACAGACAGAAGGCTTTGACTACTTTGACACATACTCTCCGGTATCCGGATGACATCCATACGGGTATTTATTGCGATCGCACTTTGCGTGACCTTGAGATACACCGAGATGGATGTTAAGACATCCTTCCTAAACGGTGATTTGGAAGAAGAAATTTATATGGACCAACCCGAGGGGTACGTGGTTCAAGGACAAGAGAAGAAAGTCTGTCGACTTATCAAATCTCTATACGAGTTGAAACAAGCCCCGAAGCAATGGCACGAAAAATTTGATAGTACTCTACTATCGAAGGGGTTCGCCATTAATGAGTGTGATAAATGTGTTTACACGAAAGGTAACTCGACTCATTTGTTATGATATGCCGTATGTAGACGACATGTTGATCACGGAAGCGATCCTAGGGTAATCCTAGAGACTAAGAACATGTTGAAACAATGCTTCGACATGAAAGATATGGGTATCGCAGATGTCATCCTAGGGATTAAAATCTCTAAGACGTCCGACGGATCGGTCTTATCTCGGTCTCACTACATCGAGGATGTTTTGAGAAAGTTCAAGATGTTAGACAGTTCTCCGATAGCCTCACCAATGGATACAAATCAAAAGCTTGATAAAAATCTTGGTGCACCGTATACCAGGAGCGATATGCACAGTGATCGGTAGTTTGATGTATATCATAAACCGCACCCGACCCGATATTGCTTATGCGGTCAATAAGTTGGCTAGGTTCACCCGTAATCCAAGTGATAATCACCGGAAGGCGTTGAATCGGGTATTACAATACCCGAAATACACGTTAAATTTCGGGTTGCACTATTCGAGATATCCAGTTGTACTAGAGGGGTACAAAGTGATGCAAACTAGATATCGATATAGAGAACACCAAGTCCACCGGTGGGTATATATTTACAATTGGTGGTGGGGCCGTGTCTTGAAATCCTCTAAGCAAACTTGCATCGCCCGATCCACGATGGAATCGGAGTTTATCGCTTTAGACAAAGCGGGGAGAAGAAGCCGAGTGGCTTCATGACTTCTTAGAGGATGTTCCGTGTTGGAACAAACCCGTACCTTCGGTAATGATCCACCGCGACGGTCGGTCGGCTCTAGGAAGGGCAAGGAATGCTATGTACAATGGCAAGTCTCGTCATATTCGACGGAGGCATAAGACCGTTAGGCAACCGATCACCACGGGTATAATATCCATTGATTACATTAAGTCAAAGGATAATATAGCAGACCCATTGACAAAGGGCTTACCCAAAGATCGATGGCTTGCCTGTCTAGGGAATGGGCTTAAAACCCAAAATATAAGGACCAATACGGTGGTAACCCAACCTTACGAACCGGATATCCCAAGTAATTTGGTTCAATGGGGAAACGAAGTTGTAAAGGTTCGATTGATCGCTTCGGTGGAAGTATGAGCACTTCGGATAGTGATTTCGAAAAGAAACACTAAATCCAAAGCCATTTCCGCGATAGACGTTAAGTGCTATCTGCGATGTATGGGTAAAGGTTAAGTTTTCAAAACCGTAATGATCCTCAACAGTTGAGGTTAGGTTCTTGGGAAACTTTTAATGGTTCCTAACACTTGTGAAGTGGGGTATAGCAGGATACCTTGTAGGAGACCACCTATTTAAGTGCGAGGACGGGCCGCCTCAAAATGAACGCACTTAAGAATCCAAGACGTTGTCCATGGACAAAACGGACAAAACATTACGAAGAAGAGAGTAAGGGAATTTGTTGTGTTGGTACCATTGTCTTGGCTTACACTAAACACTGACGGTTCAAGACATCACGTTCACCGCGCAGTAAGTAAGTCCGATGGTATTCAACTATGGAAGGTTCAAAGCTGAGGCTACCTCTCCTTATGCAACATCGATCCGCTGAAATATTGCTGGAAATGAAAAGACACCATGTGAGTGCGCCAAAATCTCTTTCAAGAGGGGATTGTTGGAAATTAGGCTTTGGCGGGAGTTGCGACCGACCAACTTTAACGGCTTAAACACTAGTGTTACGTATGTTGGAGAATCCGGTTCTTCACACATGCATGATGTACTAAGTACGTAGATAACCGTAGGGCCAAGAATCGTCAAATTTCATTGAGAAATGAAAGAGATATTGGTTCACGAAGTAAGGTGTTTGAAGCATGGAAAAGTGTAGTGTGTGATCAATTCTCCCTCATCGGTAGAGGAAGAAAGAATTGTTGTGTATATAAGACTCGAAATTGGTTTGGGGTTTGGGACCCCAAGGGGTATCCCATGTGTTTAAAGGAGGGAAGACCTAGATGTGCTTCGGTTCGAGGAAAGACCACACGCGCGCCGCCGTCGCCCGCCCGTCCGGTTCTCGGGTTCACGGGTTCACGGGTCGCGGGCCGCGGGCCGCGGGCTGTGGGCTGTGGGCCTTCTGATATTATCTTTTTGGGCCAGAAAACTTTGCAAGAAGTACAGTTTGATCCCAGAAGTTTTAGATATACAAGTTTGGTCCCCGAAGTTTCAAGATGTACAGTTTGGTCCCCGATGTTTTCGAAAGTCGAATTTCGACGGTCCGGAACGTAAACGTCTGAAGCACTCAATTCAGCCATTTATTTTGGCTGAATTACACCTCCTATAATGGCCAATCCGTTGGCAATTTTCTCCATTTATTTGGTGTCTTTACTACCTCCATAATGGTCATTATTTGGCCAATAATGGCTGTTATGGAGGCAGTCAAACAGTCCCTCTTCCTCCTATATAAACATCCCTTACACTATTGTTGAGGCACACTTGATATACACGAAAAATACACAAAGCAGAAAGCAGTTTCTTCCTAATCTTCCAAGCATCATTTCGTTATTCAATATTCTTCACGGTAGCTCTTGAGTTTCCTTTGCTCAATAGTTCCATTGCTATTTTATCTTGGGAGACGAATTGTCCAGGACGTATAAAGGATACATACGGGGCAATATTGTCTTAAGGACAGAGTGCCGCACTCGACTCAGCAAAAACAAGTTTCCAGTTTTCGTGTTCAACAAAATAGTAATTTCAGTTTTGTTGTTATATTGGTATTTTCAGTTTTATAGTTGAATTGTAATTTCAATTCTTACATAAGCAGTTACTTGTAATTTTCGTTTCCTGCAAATCCTTGTAATCCAACACTAACAAATGAGCAAAGGAAACTCAAGTGTTACTCTTGAAGAACTTTGAATATAGAAAACTTGCTAGAGAGGAAGAGAAAGATTTCAGAAAATTTCTAAGTGTTGAACAATAGAGCCAAATGCCTCAATTTATAGTGTAAGGAAATGACCCCTCAACTAGCCAACTAATGTCCTTCAATAGCCATGTAATGATACCTATTGAGGGGTTACATTCATCCAAATAATTGCTGAATTCATGTGCGAAATAATGGAGATTCAATGCTCCAAAACCAGCCCAAAAGTCAGAACTTTCCATCTTTCCGTCGCAGCATTCTGCCTCCGAAGTGCTGCGGCGCTGCCATGGGGGCGCCGCGGCTCCGACCATGTTGCGCCCCGGCCCTTCACGGCTCCGCGGCGATTTCCGACTAGTTCGATCTTACACTTCGTACACTTCTTCCTTCATTTACCAACGTGTAATACTTGTCATTTGGCCAATAACCGTCCATCATTCTATGTCTCAAACGTATTACGTATGTACCAATACCTCTTTCACTAATGAAATTTACGATACTTGGCACTACGTGTACACGTGTGTGGAAACGACGTTTCCGACATGCGGGGCCCCAATTGGTCGAGTCATAAATAATGGAATAAACTTAATTCCACATTAGTAAATTTCCAACAGATATTAAGTTTCCCTCCTTTTTCATCTAGTTATGCACCGGGGACTACAAACTTCTTCATTAATTGACTTCTTGGGGGAGTGGCGAGTAAGTCGACTTTCCATATATATATATATATATATATATATATATATATTTGCTTTCTTTGTTTACCCGTAACTTTGTTTTTCTTTTTTTGTTGTTGATGATTTGTCCTTCCATAGATAGTTGTTGCTTCTTCTTTGTATCTCTTAATTGACTTCGTTTGTTCCTGCACATGTAATACATTTAGTTAGTCATCATTAAAATTAAAACCCCATTACTATATGCTGATCATAGTCATAATTTTAAGTTTACGGTTCCAAGTCAATGCAATCGTCACCGTGAGCTAAACTATAACAACACAAATAAATGGACTCACTTCTAACAAATAAAAAGAGTTTCGAAAGAAGTTTTTGCACGGATTTCCCTCAAACGGACTAGTGTTTAATTTTTGTCCCTCGTATCTCTGGTGTTTAATTTTTGCCAATGCTTCTTAGTAAATAAAAATTTTGTGGACCAAAGTATTCTTATCTATCCAGACCTAATTTGCTCGGCATAAATTTAGAGTTTTTTTTTATCTTCTAAAACTGAAATTTTGCCTCGCCGGCCTAAGTTCTATAGTAATTAACTTATGCAGCATAAGATGTGTAGTATTTTTCGAATTTTTTGCAGTGTCCAGAAATTAGAGTTATTTTTTTTTGCGGCATATGTTCTTTATCCTTTTTATAGAAAACAATTGTGCAGCTAACGTGGGATATATAGAGTATATGTGTGTTTTTGTGTGTTGTGTTTCTTTTTGTGGAAATACGGCTTAACTTGCGGGATATTATGATATGAACATATAAACATATGTCGCAGAAAAGTTGTTTGTTATTTCGATGTCAGGGGCATAACTTGTTGTGCCTTTTACGACATTAACTTGTGTGATATTATGATATGAAAATATAAACTTATGCCCCGCGAAAGTTGTTTGTTGTTTCGGTGTTAGGGCTATTCTCGGCCACTTACTTGTTACTAAAAGTGCTAAAGGGCAACCCGGTGCACTAAGCTTTCACTATGCACGGAGTTCGGAAAAGAATCGGATCACAAGGATCTATTATACGCAGCCTTATCCTGCATTTCTAAAGGGCAAAGACCATCATATTTGAGGGCAAAAATTAAACATTTTCTATTAGATGGAGTTCAGATATAGATACTGGAGGTTTATTTCCAAACATGCTCTAAATATTTTTGCAGCAATAACGAGCGTAATAATTTCTTAATAAATTTAATATAATACGCTAACAAGCAGAAAATTGTTACTCAAAGGGGACAAGACAAAGAAACAATTGAATGGTTCTCAAGGTCAATTTTGTTCGCCATCTCATCACACACCTGACATAACACCTGGTCTTATCGAGTTCCCAAATTGCTTTTGACCTCATTATATTGTCTAATGATATGGACCATAATTAAATATTCATACCCTATTGATGAGGTTCCAGTTGTTGGAATTATGAAATCTTTAGACAAATCTGGTTAATTGCATGAAAACAATAGTTAAAGAACAGTTAGACTGGCATCTATTGCCTAAATCACTAATTCACCAAATGCCACTACAGGATGTTTTAGAGAATGAGTTAGTTGAACCCCTCACTTCCAACAACGAAAATACAAAAGACCATGTTTGTTTGAAAAATAATTGGGAATATTAAACTTTTACGATACGGTGGAATCAACTAAACGACAACACATTATTAAGGAAATTAATTGGAAAAGAGAAATTAAAAATTAAAATAAATTAGGGACAAGATAGCTAGGAGTCAAATTCTCAAATTGTTGTGCGAGCATTAAACTACAAAACTTTCAAAACAATGTTAAACAATATTGTCACCTTATTTTCGTTTTTACAATTAATAATGAATGAGCCTCTCAAGTACCTACATTAAGGATTTGAGAGGGAAGCATTTACAACGTATTTGATGCTAAAAAACTTGGAGTTTTCTCGAATAAAAATGAAAAGCAAACAGCTCATGATCTGAAATTAAACTTTATGCTAGCGTAAGTTATGATGAAGGAGCTACATGAAATATTGTAAATAAACACAACATCATAGGAGCATGAGTGAAGCTAAAATTAGTTCAAATAAACACTTTCTTGAAACAGTGTGAAAAGTTTAGAGGTGCTTCAAGAAGTTGCAAGAAAGAGGAACTTTTAATTTTATTTGTATATTTTAACCCCTACAATAAAAATTTAATTTTCATCCTTCAAATTAAAGATATATTTCCAATAGCCTAATTCACTATTTAAAAGTTTTATATAGTTATTCCACAACTACTGGTTAAATTATTTACGAATATCTGTCGAGTTGTTAACCCAATTAGTCCAAAAAATGAGCTAGCGTGGGCTTTTGAGAGCCTTTAGTACAAGGCAAAAAACTGTTCGGGTAGAGTACGGTGAACTAAGGCTGTTCAGTGGGCCAGGTCGGTCCGATCGACCCGGCCTGCCCCGATACCCGGCCCGCGCCATTCCAATCCCCCAAAATAAAAAAATATATTTTGCTGGGGTCGGGGTTCGAACTCGGGACGGGGCCTGGGTTCGTCCCGACCCATCCCGACCCATCCCGACCCATCCCGACCCGTCCCGATCCCAACCCGTCCCCCCCCCTTTGTATAAACCATTGCAACAACGGTCAAATTTCGATTTTGACCGTTGTGCAACGGCTATAACGGTCATTTTTGTCCCCCCACCCCATAAACCCCCCTACCCCCTTAATATTTATTTTTAACCCCTAAGTTAATATATTTACACTTTAACCCTATTTCTCAACTATATATAACTCATTTTCTCTTCATTTTTCTCACAAATCTTCCTACCATCTCTCTAATCTCTCAATTTATCTTTCTACAATTCTACAAATCTTTCCACTATTAAATATTATATCAAAGTTAAAAAATTAGGAGTGAAGTTGGCAACTAGCTTGAGGATCATCCATCGAGCAAAGTTTCAATTTTCAACCTCGATTACACGTCGACGTTACGTCGGCGTTTGGTACATTCGTTACTTAATTTTAATTATCACGGTTAATTTCATTTACTTTAATTATTTATTTATATAATTATAATGGAAGGATTGAAACGTATGATTAGGGGTAAGGGTAAGGCTTCTTCTAGTAGGGGTAACAAGAGCAAGGATACTTCTTCTAGTAATCCTATTCCTAGTCCCGAATATTTCAATGATTTCACTCATATAGATGAAATTAGATGATGAAGTAGATGAACCAGACTTTAATTTAGACGATAATATAGATGACACGCCTACTAGTGCACCTCAACCTCAGGCTCAGTCTGAGTCTCAGCCTAAAACTGCAACTTCAATGCCTCCTATTCCCCCTAGTATGAATCGAGGCCCCACAAAACAAAAATTAAAATCAGATGCATGACATTTTTTTGATAGAGACGAAGAGAATCAACTAGCTAGATGTAAAATTTGTAAAAATGTTTATAAATTTAAAACTAGAAAAGGTCAAGGTGGGACGGGAGGTTTACTGAAACATGTACAAAGCGAGCACATAGCTAGGTGAAATCAATACCTAGCTAAAAAATCGGGTGTGCCAATGCCATCTGAGTCGGGACAAGGTTCCCACAGTGTCCCCGACCTAGTACAGGGTCAAATTAACCCGACGACGAGGGGAATTGTTGGTCCTAAATATGATAAAAACAAAGATAGGGAAAATATGGCAAATTAATAGCGGTGGAGGGTTTGCCTCTTTCATTTCCTTTCTCTCCTGGTTTTATTCATTACATACGAGAAACATATAATCCTGCTTTTAATGGTTTCCCTAGATCAACTGTTAGAAGGGATGTTTTTAAATTTGCAAGTGAATATCAACAGTATTTAAGTTATGCACTGTATCATTTTAATGGCAAAGTGGCTATCACTTCTGACATAGGCCGTAGTACTAACGATAATGATTATTTAACAATAACATGCTATTGGATATATCAAAATTGGTTTATGCAAAACGTATTTTAACATATAGATATATAAATGATAGACACACTGGAAGTTTTATTGCAGATAATATTAATGAAATTTGTGATTACTATGGAATAAATGATAAAATTATGACTATTACATTAGATAATGCTTCTTCTAATGATTATGCTATAAGACTTTTAAAACTTAGATTAACTCCATCTTTTCCTGATCATTTTCATATAAGATGTGTGTGACATATTTATAACTTAGTAGTAAATGATGACCTAAAACTTTTTGAAAGCATTCTTGATAAAATACAATTTGCCATAAACTTTATTTTTAAAGGTAGAAAATACAAAGACGCGCAGAGTATAAAAAAATATGTCATGATTGTGGATTATCATATAGAAAAATTCCAGAAGAAGTTTCGACTAGGTGAAATTCTCTGTATGAGCAACTACTTGTTCCTTACGATTATAGACAACTTATTACTTTATTATTTAACGCCCATAATAAAAATCCAAGGGATATGCTTGTAAATAATGATTGGGATAAAATTTTAGAACTTAATGGATTTTTAGAGAAATTTTATCAAGCTACTAAAGAATTTTTTGGTATTTATTATCCTACTATTTCAAATATGTTATTTTATATATCACTAATATTTTTGTTACTGAATGAATATATGCAAAAACCAACTTACAAGACATCTATTGAAAAAATGTTTAAAAAATTAAAAAAAAAGATATTTTATTCCTATCCCCACTATTTATATTGTTGGTATTGTATTAAATCCAACTATTAAAGTAGACGGTTGTAAAACACTTATAGAAACGATTTATAATTGTGTAGAAGTACTTCCAACAGACCCAACTGAAGAACCAACTGACACACCAACTAAAGAAGCAGTTATGTCTAGCATACACAATGAATGCAAAAAATATATACGTATTACCAACAACAAAGTGCAAATAATCAACCGTCTTCTGTACCATCTTCTACTACTTCGTTGCAACCTTATAAAAATATGTGGTTTCTGCTGCTATTATTCAAGGCGTTAGAAATAAAATGTGTAGTGGTTCAACTTCTTCACAAGTTAGCGAATTTGATGTTTATGTTTTACAGGGTATTGTACCGTACAAATTAATTGTCAATGATGAAGGACAAAAAGACTTGCTGAAATACTGGAGGGAGAATGAGAAGACATTTTCGACGCTAACAAAGATCTCGAGATGTGTTAAACATTCAAGCGTCATCAACAGAGTCTGAAAACGCATTTTCTGTGGGAAGATTTCATATTGGAGAGCACATACATTCATTGGTGGGAGACATATTGGATATTTTTGTTCTATTCAGAGACTGGATTCGTGCGGAGCGTAGAATGTGCGGTCGACCGGAGACCAACGAAGAAGAAGACTACAACTACAACGAAATCTTGTCCGATGGAGCAGGAAGCGACATAGAAGAATTTGACAAACAAATTTCAATTCCAATCGAAGATCCTCAAGACATTGAGAGGAAATTCGAAAGAGTATGGTTGAATATGTAATTTTTTTAATTGCAATTTTACTATGTCATTTGCAACTTTTGAACAACACGACAAAGTTGCAATTTTGAAATTGTATTACAAAAAAATCATAAAATAATATAAGAGGCACAAAACAACCTTGAGATGTTTTTTATTACACTATCTTGTTCAATTATTGAAGTGTTTATATATATATATATATTATTTTTTTAAATTAAGTGGAAAAAAATCCGAGTCCCGACCCGCTTAACCCGGCCCCATTTCGGCGGGATGTGGGACATGACGGGACCTCCCACCGTCCTGCCGGAACCTCCCACCGTCCTGCCGGAACCTGAGTCCCGACTCCCCCCCCCCGTCCCTTCGGGTCCCATCCCGCCCCATTGGACAGCCCTACGGTGAACTACTACAGACAAAGAGCTCTTTTGTTTGGTGCTTAAATGGCCTGACAAGGGAAAAGTGTCTTCCTTGAATATTCTTTTATTTTATTTTTTTATATTTTACTTCAATAGTCAATCTATAGTCAAACCTCTCTATAGCGGCAACGTTTGTTCGAAATTTTATGAGGTGTTGTTATGTATGTATACTGACATTTAATATTTAGATCTCATTTAGATGTGATAAATAAAAATAAGGAAATAATTATTTTTCTGTATTTTTTATGTTAGAAACGAAAATAGTATACTTGGAAGCTCAATTGATTTTCATATCTTATTAATTAAAAATTTAGAATACTAATAAATTCATAAATAGTTGTAACATACCGATAAAGAATTAAAATCTAAGGATTATATGCATTTAAAATTAATTGAGAATTTAAATATCTCAAGTTTGATGTAAGAATTCTACAATTGTAGGTCATTTCCTAAATTCCAGTCTCTTAGTGATAACATAACGCTTGAATTGACGAATAACTTTGTCCAAACTTTCAGCAAAAGGAAATTTAATAGATTTCCCTTAAAGGTTGTCTAAGAGATTAACATATGTATTTTAATATTTTATTTTTGTACATAATATATTTCTTACGAAATATTATTACACAATATTTGAGTATGACTGTTATAGAGTGGTAATTTTACAAAGAGTGTACCGCTATAATGAATGTCACTGGTGTTATAGGTATGATGTTATTATAAAGAAATAAAATATTACATGAAAAATTAATTTTGGAGAAAATCGGGTTGTTATAGTGAAATAGTGTTATAACAGAATGACAATTATAGTGAGGTTTGATTGTATCTATTTTTTCCTCCTCTGTTTGCAATGTTCTAGAGAAAGGTCTTTGTAACATTCCTTCAGGCCGTTTTGAGCATTTGAACTTTCCCCCCTACAATATCCTTCTCTTAGCTTCGTCTTATTATTTATGACTTATGGGGATGAGTGGCATGATTCCTGAGGCAATCAGGTGGGTTTCAGATCAAAATTAGTGAAATTGAAAGTTTTAAAGTTAAAGAATTTGAGAAGTTTGACCAAAGTCAACGCCGGGGGTTAATGAGGTCAAATGAGAGTTTCATCAATTCCATTAGTTTCGGAATGTTCTTTTTGACTTAGTTGAGTCGTTGGTTTTGGGTCCCGAAGGGTTCGGATGTAATTTGGGTCATTGGTTAGAAACTAGTTAAGGGTTGACCACGGTCAACATCGGGCCAAGACGACATTTTCTCATTGTTTTGAGTGCGCGAGCAGGTTCATAGTGCGCTTTATGACTAAAATGCATATTTGATTTGTGTCCGAGAGGTTCCAAATGAATTTCTGGTGTTAAATCGAAGTCTGAAACATAGCTAATTTTTTTTATTTTTCTAGTGTTAAAATCTTCCTTCCCGATCTCGAGAGGAGGATCGTGACCGCGAAGACCAAGATGGGTGGTAATTGCGATCCCAGGCGGCTGATCGCTACCTCGAAAGCCAATTCTTGGGTCAGGTCGAGTGTGGTCATTGCGATCGCAGGAGTGGGCCTTGTGATCGCGATTAAGGAAATTGATGAACAATGTATTTAATTCCTATTTCGAACTTAGACTTCATTTTCTCATATTTTAAGTTCTAGAGATCGTTTTGGAGTGATTTTAAGGGGGGTTTGCTCGTCTAAGCTCGGTGGTAAGATTCTAATCCTAAATCTATTGATTACTATTGATTCTTATCATTAATTAGTAGTTAAATCATGATTTGAGGTTGGAAAATTGGGATTTAAGCCCTAAGTTAAAATTTAGCTTTTCATGAAATTGGAGGTCAATCTATGATTAGTTTTGGATGATTTTCTGAATTTAGCTTATTTAGTCTATGGGTCAAGTTAATTATTTATGAAATAAAATTTTCATTTTTGCCCTTGGGCCTCAGATTTGACTATTTTGTGTTCATTTTTGTGTTCTGAATATTAGTATAGCAATATGGGTGTCTACGAACTCGCATTCTCATGTAGGTCATGTAATTGATAAATTTATATCCATTTGAGGCTTAACGAAAAGGAAAGGCGATCGATGAACGATGCTTGACTTTTGAGATAGGTTAAGACTTGACTTCACTTGATGGAAATTTTCACTAATTAAAGGTTAAAATCAGATTAATAAGGGGTTAAGAGAGTAACGAGGGTCACGTACCCGTGATGTCACAAGCATTGGTACGAGTACCAGTGTATCTATTGAAACGATGTTATGCTGTAGATATGGGTTGTGACCCGAAAATACCAAAATATATGGGCATTAGCTGTTATGTGCTACGTGTTATATTTGATTGATTGAATGATATCCTTAATAACCTCGTCCGCTCATGATAAGTACATTTGTGAATAAAGATGAAAACTTTGACTAATAAGTCTCATATTTGTGAATAAAGATGGAAATTTTGGCTAATAAGTCTGATAACTGATGAGTTTATATGATTGTTGGCTATAAAGTCCAGTTGTTGAGTTGTTCATACTCTTATACTATCATTATACACATGGTGAATCATTGGCTATTAAGTCCAGTCGTTCATACTCTTATACTATTATTCTGCATACAATTATAAAAAGATCGGGTTGCACGCCTGCAACAGGTTGCATTATAATGCAAGGTAAGTGATTCATATGATTATGAGCATGAGTAGGTCCCTTGAGGCATGTATGCGATGTGCCTCGGAGGGCTGTATTGATTTCAGGTGATATATAGACCTCGCGAGTCCCCCATGAATCACATCTTCCATACAGTTCTGGAAGCTATGTATATACAAAGCATATTGCATTGCATTGCATTTTCTTACATTCCTTATTCGATTATTTAATTGACTTCATATCTAATTCTTATCTATTGGACTACGTGTTTATCTGATTAGGTATTTAAGAGGATTCTTCTCACACTCTGTATTTGTGATGATTCCGGTTATGTTGACTAAAGCATTGGTAAGATAAAAGGAGATTTCTACTTTACATCGTCACTACTTCTTTTTTGTTGGTTTATAAGACATATTGAGTACACGTGTTTCCCATATTTAATCTACACTTGTTGCACTCTTTTTGGTGCAGGTTCGGTTCTAGGTGCACGTGGGATCTGCGAAGCTATTGAGTCCGAGGTCGTGATTTTAGGAGATCGTGGTGAGTCGCTTGGCTGATCTGCGACACTCTTCTCCATCTATATATCTTCTTATTATTCCTGTCTTTCATTTCTACCCAGACAGGGAGTTAATGAAGTTCAGACTGGTATTGTATCGTAGTGGCTCTTGTACATATGTGTACACCCTATATTTTGTACGTCTGTAACGACCCGTTTGGTCGTTTAGTACTTTTAGTCATAACATCCCTAAAAAATCTTTTCCGAGGCAACTCGGTGAATATCGGAGAAGAATTAGTGAAATTGAAAGTTCTTAAGTTAATGAAACGAAAAATTTTGGGCTATCCTTTTAACTACGGTTATTGAAGTGGGCCGCAGCTAATTGCTTTTGGAAAATAAAAGTTTAGCTAGAATAAGGGTTTAGAGGATCACTGTAGTCGTCCAAATACATCAGGTGAGCATTGAAGCAAAGCAAAGCATATAGATGCATTTGAGACCTTTTACCACGTGAGGAAATAAGTAATTTTCAATAAGTCTACCAAAAGTTGGATATGGATACTTTGATATAATATTAGTAGTTGTCTTGGATAGAGATTATGGATAATTGTGAGAAAAGCTAAATTATTCGCTTGCTTGGAGCACACAACACCAAAGGAATTGGAAGAAAATTATTTACTCTTGCATTGAAATCAATACTGTGAAAGAGGAATCCTGCAAAAAAATCTAAGCGGAACACTGGTAGTCTCACTGTAACAACGGAAACAATGATACAATGAAATGAAAGGTATCAAATATTTCTTCTGTAATTAATATTTTGTTTAGTTGTAGATGTGTACCGGTGTATACATGATTTATATATTGAATAATGAGTTAGGATTGTGATTTCGGGATATGGTTTTCACCGTTAAATCCATGGCTTAAGGTGTAAAATGTAAAGATTTAGCTATAAGTTTGAAATTGGGGAAAATTGAGATTGACTCATCAATTGACATCAAGTGTAACATCCCGTACTTTCAGGCCATGGTTTGAATTGCTAGACGTATGTAAATAGATCCGAGCGTTGGAGGATTTTTGGACATGTTCATGTATGCAAATGAAGAAGCTTAGTATATAAATGATGAAGTCCTGAAATAATTTAAAACTTAAAAAGTGTGACGACGGTGATTGAGAATAATATTTTGTGTGTACCAAAATACGCTATGGACTAGTGATATATCACATGACCATGATAGTAAGTATATAAGGAGTGCCGAAAATGATTATTATTTAGGCATTTAGTTAAGAAAATACTTGAATAAGTGTAGGTGGACAACATGTCCACGTGGCAAAGGAGTAATTTGTGACCATTACACGTATAGAATCTTTTTGTGACACTTGTTTTGGATAGCAATGTGTTATAGATGTGTATTGTATTGTGTGGGCCCATAAGAAAGGGTGTCATTAAGAGAATCTTTGATGAGATGATTCTCTTATGAGAATATATATATTGGCAGCAACTCCTTCTCACCTTGGAAAACGTACTAACACAATTAAGATATAGAATATGCAGCATCTTTGAGTCACAATTGATAGATAAATTATGTAGCAACGTTGATTTAATTTTGGAGCAGCAACATTTTTAATTTTGATAAGGATTTATTTATATAGCAACAATGTTAATCAAATGTGCAGCAAAGTTAGTTCACGGTGCAGCAAAGCTTTCCCATCTAAACCGCATCAGAGATTTCTTTGTAGTAAAGTAAGGTAATGGGAAGTTCTAAAGAAGGAATAATTTTTGACATCTAAGGATAAGTTGTGAATGAGGGTGATTCCGTTGTTATCATTAAAGGATCGACTTAAAGGTATGTTAAGGCAAATTACTTCTTCTTTTGACATGTTCTAAGTACGAAACGTGAACGTAATATTTCCCCCATAAATGATTCTACTCTTAGTAGTTAAGGATGTTCATGTTATTAATTCCTATTGTCAAAACATGTCTAAATATGTTCCTAAATCCTTATTGAGTTATATGGAAAAAATGTTAGTATTCATAATGTTAAATTGGAGGTGCAGCGACAATACACCACTCCGACAAACTTATAGTGTCTTATTATCATAACATTCATGCATTATATTCATGTACATACCTTGACCTCAAAGGAGTTATATACTATACTATATGTATGCATATATATGTATGGGTCATGGGAAAAGGGAAGGCGTTATATACGCACACCACTTGCAGCTGGTACAGATATACACGACAATGACTATGCCCACAGAGGCCGATATGATATGATGGGATCCGCACAGAGGCTTGATGGCGTTATATACGCATATGTATATGTATGACCGTATTATGCATGACATTTAGGCATATTATGGCCCTCAGAGGCATTCTGCACAGACATGATACTTAGGCATATTATAACCATCACAGGCATTCTCCACTAGTTGGTTGTTTCTTGTCTCATGTTACTTTTAGGTCTCTATTATGCTATTCTTTATGCCTGACATACTTAGTACATCAGTCGTACTGACGTCCCTTTTGTCGGGGGACACTGCGTTTCATGCCCGCAGGCTCAGGTAGACAGTGTGACGGTTCGCACTAGTAGGTTGCTGGTTCAACTGATATTGGAGCACTCTATTTCATTCAGAGTTGCAGTCTAGTCGTGGTACAATATTTTGGATATGCATAGGGGAATGGCGGGGCCCTGTCCCGACCATATGATATGGCGTACTCTTTAGAGGCTTGTAGACAGTGTCTTGTGTATAGTAGTCAGGTATGGCCTCGTCGGCCTTAGTATGTATATGTATATAGGTTGGGTCCTCCTAGTTGCAGAATTTTACATAGCTCCTTTCCAGTTTACTATTTCCATATGTCAGCAGGGTATCTCGTGGGCCATGCAAAATTATGGTTATATGCTAATTTTATGATTAGTGCTACTTGGCGAGTAAGGTCCAGGTGCTCGTCATGGCCCTTCGTTTTGGGTCGTGACAAACTTGGTATCAGAGCAGGTCTGTCTTAGGGAGTCTGCAAGCCGTGTCTAGTAGAGTCTTGTTTATGGTTGTGTTGTGCACCACACTTATAGATAGAAGGCTACAGGGCATTTAGGTTGATGGTTACCTTCCTTATTGATCTAAAATCGTGCTATAGAGCTGAATTGTAAGAATTCTCTCTGTAAACCTTATCGTGTTTATGATTACAGCAATGCCTTTTTCCAATAGGGCTATGATTAGCAGGGAGATTGAGGTTGTATTGAGTGTAAATGCGAGTATTGTGTTCTCTATTGAGACAGACCCATCATAGGATATGAGTAAGTTACTTTCTCATGTATTGACGAATTTAGTAGTACCAGATGAGTTGAGGGAAGTTCCAATACCATCAGTCCTACCACCGGCTCCGTCTGATAAGGATGTAAAGAGAGCGGTGTAGGTATTGAATCAATTGGTTGCCTCTCAGGCACGACTTCATCCTAGAGCATCTGATAGAGATAGGCCCCTTGAAGGGTCAGGGAGCTCATAACCTAAGGAGTTTATTGGTTAGGGATCACTGATATTTAAAGGGTTCAAAGATGCCAATATCTCAAGGTCAAAGTTGTAAAGGTCGAATGAGACCGCCCCGACCATATTGTAGTCAGTATGGTCGAGCGCATGCCGAAATATGCCACAAAGGTACAAGGGGTTTGTTTAGTGTGGCAGTCATGGCCACAATATTCCGAAGTGTCCCAAGTTGATGCACAGATGTAAGGATAAGAGAGGAGAGGGAGCCTCTAGCTCTGATGTTGCTTGTGGTGAGCTATGGGATGCCAATATGTTATTATTTTCGGTACCAATCTACGTACCTCTTATGGACTTAGTACTGACCTATTTTATGTTTAAGAGTAGTGACCCCATTTTAAGGAATGGTTTTACGGTACTTCTTGCAGGATCAGACATTCCAATAACGATAAGTTATGAAGGTAAAGGTAAAGGCACAAAGAGGCTTCTAACCCAAATGGTAGTTAAGATCACTTATATACGTTAGTATATTAAAGGATATGGATTTCCATACCTAATATGGTGATAGAATGTGTTATATGTTCCTCCTTTTAAAATGACCATGTTAGAATAGATTGGGAATTGTCCTGGGATATCATTAACGAGAATAGATTTCCACAATCGAATCGTCTGAAGAGTGACCATCAGTAAATTGAAGAAGATCACATAAAGTGACATATCCAGAATAGTGAGCCCAAGTCATACATATAAGGATCGAGTTATCCACGGTAGTGGAAGGGGACATAAGCCTATCGTCCATGCGTAAAGGGCCATACCGTGTATTATTGGGAATTACATGTATCAATGTTTGTAGGATAAGGTATGCTATATGCATTGGACTGGTAAGGTCTTCGGCTTCATTGTGCAACATGCTACAATTCTGAATAACCTTTGGATAAGAATAGTTTGTTAGAGGCAATTGAGGACGAAAACTATGGAACAATCGAAGAATGGTTGTGGGAAATATGAATATAGTGAATAAGTAGGAATGGAATGGTATGATCAAGTATCAAGGCAGAAATATTTTTTCGTTCAATGACGAGTAGAAAGAAGGATTACGACAAGAAGGATAAAGGTAAATGAGATTATAGTTATGTAGGTTTCACAAAGGTATGACTTCTCCAGAATAGCATAAGAACCAATGGTAGATGAGGGACAATAAGAAATCTTCGGCCAAAGGTGACGAACCTCTGATGTTCAGGAAGATAGTATGAGAAATACTTTGAGATAAAAGACCCCCCAAGGAAACTTGAGATGGAAATGTAAAGGTAAGACGAATGAGCACTCGATGGGAGATCTAATAATGATAAGACAAGAAAGCTTGACAAGTCATTGGATCTTGTAACACCGTGAATTGGATCTAAACATACAAAGCATCGATTCCACAACATATGCAGTCATACCTCTTAGAAAGTATGTAAACGGAAGTAACAATGAGTAAAGCTCGAGATTAACACTTAAACAGGTGGAAAAGGGCCAATGACGCGTATGTTTAAGTGAAGATAAAATTTCGGGCCAATACAGATGTCTATGAGCATTTTTTTATCTGACCAAATGTTCTACAATATAGATAAAGTAATGAGTTTACAACTTAATGAGATCAAGGAAATCTTTTCCCAAAGTGCCATTGACTGAAAGTATTAGCAATGAGGCAAGTGGAGGAATTTGAATCTAAGTATAATGACCAGGCTTGGATATAGTAGGACAACATCATGTAATGTAATTCTTCAGAATCATCTACGTACTGAATAAGGGAATAAGTTAACACGTCATCTTTTAAGGGATAGTAACGCCAAGGATTGGAATCAGGAACAATGTTTGAGATTATGTATGTATACCCGAATATTTTAGAACTAAGAAAAGTACAACAAGTAATAAAATGAGTGAATAAGTGTCAAAAGAAGTAAAGAAAGGAAGTTGGTTATAATTACGAGTAGTGAGAAAGTACGAAAAAAAGAAAGAGATTCCTTTCAGATCATGAATGAGAGTTAAATGCGATGATGCACGCACTTCAGATTCGAATGACATTGTCCATAAATTGTTCACGATTGAGATACTACAAATATAAGAGTTTTCAGCATACTAGTTAGCAAACATAGCTAAGTTGACAATAGGATCATTCACCCACAAGAGGCTTGACTAATGTGAGGACGAATGAGAGAAGTTGACATGAGGGAACACATCAATTAGCTAAGTGGGAGTGCTATTGGAGGATTCAGATAGTGATAGCCCTATGACTTAGAATACAGTAGGGTCATCCCTCATACTGGAAGAAAAATGAATGTCATGATGAAGATTCCATTTTTAGGGAAGATCGGGGAGGATATCTAACAATTGAGAATCACAACTTTTGAGCATAATAGGGGAGGGACCCCCAGGTGAAAGGTCCATTTGTGTATTTCCAATGTAGCAGGATTACGAGACAAAATTATGATGGAGGTCCACTACTCACGATATTCCATTCACCCTGGATCTAATAAGATGTATCATGATCTCAAAGGTATGTATTGGTGGAACGACATAAAGAGGAACATTACGGAGTTTGTAACTTGGTGTCGTAATTGTTAGCAAGTAAAAACGGAGCACCAAAATCCCGACGGTTTGACTCAGTACATTGAAATCCCGATATGGAAATGGGAAATGATTAATATGGATTTTATTACCGATTTACCTCGCTCTTATAATAAATTTGATTATATTTGAGTGATTGTTGATAGATTGACCAAATCAGCTCATTTCCTAGCGGTCAAAACTACATACACAGCTAAGGACTACACAAAGTTGTATGTTAAGAATATTGTTCGTCTTCATGATATGCATATTTATATCTGACCGAGATGCGCTCAAGTTAATCTTAGCACAACTTTCCACCCTCAAACAGACGGCTAGGCTGAACATACGATTGAAACGCTCGAGGACATGCTATGAGCTTGTGTATTGAACTTTAAGGGAAGTTGGGATGCTCATTTACCCTTTATTGAATTTGTGTACACTAACAGTTGTCATGCTAGCATTAAAATGGCTCCATATGAAACTTTGTATGGACGAAAATGTAAATCTCATTTAGGATGGTTTGAAGTAGGCGAATCAAAATTATTTAGGCCTGACTTAGTGCACCAAGCCATAAAAAATGTGAAGCATATCCCTGAACGGTTGTTAACCGTTCAGAGTCATCAGAAGTCATATTCAAATGTGCGACGGTGGGACTTAGAGTTCCAAGTGGATGATTGGCTCTTCTTGAAAATATCTCCTATGAAGGGTGTAAGGAGATTTGGGAAAAAGGGAAAGCTCAACCCAAGGTACATTGGACCATATCACATAATTTGACGAATAGACCAAGTGGTTTACGAATTGGACCTGCCTCCTGAGTTAGAGTTTGTTCATTCGATTCTCCATGTTTCTATATTAAGAGCGTGTATTGGAGATCCTTCCCAAATTGTGCTAATTGACGAAGTGAAGATTACGGAGGATCTATCACATGAGGATTCATATTTGCTATCTTAGATCGACAAGTCCGCAAGTTGAGGACTAAAGAAGTAGCCTCCGTGAGAGTTCTATGGAGGAATAGAAATATAGAAAACAATGACATAGGAGGCGGAAGAGGAGATGAAGCACAAATATCCTTACTTATTTCAGGCCAACGCCGAGGCTCCGAGAGAAGCATAAGGTGAGTTCTATTTCAGACTATTATCATTAATGCTTGATGATCAGGTGAGGTCCGACATAAGGATAAATGTTATATTATATGGCACGTGAAATGGTGGATGTGTTTTCTGACTACGTGACGGGAATTAGATATGTCACCCCAACATTCGAGGATGAATGTTTCTAAGGGGGGAAGAATGTAACATCCCGTACTTTCAGGCCATGGTTTGAATTGCTAGACGTATGTAAATAGATCCGAGCGTTGGAGGATTTTTGGTCATGTTCACGTATGCAAATGAAGAAGCTTAGTATATAAAATGATGAAGTCCTGAAATAATTTAGAACTTAAAAAGTGTGACGACGGTGATTGAGAATAATATTTTGTGTGTACCAAAATACGCTATGGACTAGTGATATATCAGATGACCATGATAGTAAGTATATAAGGAGTGCCGAAAATGATTATTATTTTGGTGAATTGAGATAAAAAACTTAGACTAACTAAATGGAGATTTAGTTAAGAAAATACTTGAATAAGTGTAGGTGGACAACATGTCCACGTGGCAAAGGAGTAATTTGTGACCATTACACGTATAGAATCTTTTTGTGACACTTGTTTTGGATAGCAATGTGTTATAGATGTGTATTGTATTGTGTGGGCCCATAAGAAAGGGTGTCATTAAGAGAATCTTTGATGAGATGATTCTCTTATGAGAATATATATATTGGCAGCAACTCCTTCTCACCTTGGAAAACGTACTAAAACAATTAAGATATAGAATATGCAGCATCTTTGAGTCACAATTGATAGATAGATTATGTAGCAACGTTTATATTTTTGGTAAGGACACATTGATTTATTTCTATAGCAGCAACGTTAATCAAATGTGCAGCAAAGTTACTTCACGGTGTAGCAAAGCTTTCCCATCTAAAGCACATCAGAGATTTCTTTGTAGTAAAGTAAGGTAATAGGAAGTTTTAAAGAAGGAATAATTTTTGACATCTAAGGATAAGTTGTGAAGTAGGCTGGTTCCGTCGTTATCATTAAAGGATCGACTTAAAGGTATGTTAAGACAAATTATTTCTTCTTTTGGCATGTTTTAAGTACGAAACGTGAACGTTATATTGTCCCATAAATGATTCTACTCTTAGTAGTTAAGGATGTTTATGTTATTCATTCCTATTGTCAAAACATGTCTAAATATGTTCATAAATCCTTATTGAGGTATACGGAAAAGATGTTAGTATTCATAATGTTAAATCGGAGGTGAAGCGATAGTACACCACTCCGACAAACTTATAGTGTCTTATTATCATAACATTCATGCATTATATTCATGTACATACCTTGACCTCAAAGAAGTTATATACTCTACTATATGTATGCATTATATATGTATGGGGCATGGGAAAATGGAAGGCGTTATATACGCACACCACATGCAGCTGGTACAGATATACACGACAATGACTATGCCCACATAAGCCGATATGATATGATGGGATACCACAGAGGCTTGATGGTATTATATACGCATATATATATATATGTATGACCGCATTATGCATGGCATTTAGGCATATTATGGCCCTCAGAGGCATTCTGCACAGACATGATACTTGGGCATATTATGACCCTTAGAGGCATTCTCCAGTGGTTGGTTGTTTCTTGTCTCATGTTACTTTCAGGTCTCTATTATGCTATTCTTTATGCTTGACATACTCGGTACATCAGTCATACTGATGTCCCTTTTGTCATGGGACACAGTGTTTCATGTCCGCAGGCTCAGATAGACACGGTGATGGTCCACACTAGTAAGTTGCTAGTTCAGCTAATATTGAAGCACTCTATTTGTTCCATAGTTGCATTCTAGTCGTGGTACGATATTTTGGATATGCATAGGGGTATGGCAGGGCCTTGTCCCGACCTTATGATATGACGTACTCCTTAGAGGCTTGTAGATAGTGTCTTATGTATAGAAGTCTGGTATGGCCTTATCACCCTTAGTATGTATATGTATATAGGTTGGTTCCTCCTGGTTGCAGAATTTTACATAGCTCCTTTTCAGTTTACTATTTCCATATGTCAATAGGGTATCTCGTGGGTCATGCGAAATTACGGTTATATTCTAATTTTATGATTAGTGATATTCGGTGAGTAAGGTCCAGGTGCCCGTCTTGGCCCTCCGGTTTGGATCGTGACATCAAGATTTAATATCCATTATTGATTTAGACTCTATGAGTTATGAGCAAATTAATTGTCATAAAATTTTCAATTTTGTCCCTTGTGGATAGGGGTAACTTTTTGGGTTGCATTTTCAGTTTCAGTTTAGAAGTATAGCAATATGGGTGTCCTTGGAATCATCTTATAACTTAAAATGTGTATTTGATATACTTTGACCATTCTGAGGCCCTCCGAAAGAAAAAGGCATTGGCTTGAGGTTCGTGGCACCGATTTGGCTCTCGAGGTAGGTTATGATTTACTTGAGTTAGACTTTGATTAGAGAGTCGTATATATATCGTAGAAATTTACGGGGATAGCATAATAGGCCTTCAGGAATGAAGGTGGTGATAAATTCCGCTAGTTTGGTATGGATGTTGTTTATGTGGGCTTGTCGCCATATGTGTTATATTTTGTGATTATTGCTTGTCCGATTTTCTGTCACATACTAGTTCTCTCACCTCATGAAAAGAAAGAGTAATTTTGATTAATTGAAATGTTAACGGTAACATGACTTGTTGATTAATTATTGAGGATACTGTTGAGGTTGATATCACGCATGACATACTTTACTTATAACTCTGATATGATCATAATGGTGAGGTGAGCGATTGAGATACTCCGAGGTCTTTGCTGGAGATTAAGAGTGACAGAGATACACTGAGATTTCTGTTGGAGATGAGAATGATTGATGCTTCTGAGGTTTTTTTGGAGAGCCTGAGTGGTACATGGACTTCGCGGATCCCCCATGGGTCATGACTTTGAGACTTTGTCCTTAGGATGTGTGTACGAGAGTGGAGTGAGAGAGGTGACTATTGCATATTGCACTCATCCATTCTTATATTCTCGATTATTATGTTTGTGACTTATATATGTCCTTGGTTGAATACATGATTTCCTTGATATGGACTTGTTTATGATACGTGATCTTACATGTTTTATCTATGTGTTACTTGTTGATTTCTGATGCTGATTATGTTATCTAGTCTTAATCGGTCTATGATATTTACCAGTACTAGTGTTGTACCGATACTACTCTTGCTGTACTTTTGTTGAGTACAGAGTACGATCCCGGTTCCAGTTCTATGCCTCGTGACTGATATGCAAGGGTGACATCTTTGGTCATTCAGGGTGAACTACTTGATCATTTGTGGCCCCTGAAATGACCCTCCTTATTTACTTTTGTATCTTCTTTTCATCAGACAATATATAACTTTCGGGCTGTTCAGACTTATATTTCTTATTGTGTTAGAGCTCTTTTATACTTTTGACCAGGTCTTTGGGGATATTTGAATTTTTAGTTATGATAGTATTTAAGACTTGTTAACTTATTCTTATTTAATTTCCGGTTATTTAACTTTATATTTCTAAATGTTGGATGTGGTTCGCCTACCCGGGGGATAGTGTAGGTGCCATCACGACCTACTATTTGGGTCTTGATAAATTGGTATCAGAGTCTCTAGGTTAACTGGTCTAATGAGTACAAGAGCAATGTCTAGTAAAGTCTCGCGAATTGATTCGTAGAAGTCCGTACCCATCTTCGAGAGGCTATGGGCCATTTAGGAAACACTTCATTTCTTTCATTCTTTCATGTTGGTCGTTCTTATTAGTATCTTGTTCATTCTTTCATGTTGTTTTGTTCTGATTGGTATCTGGTTCATTCTTTTCGTGCTAGTTTGTCCTATTGGTATCTGGATAAATCTCTTTATGCGAGTTTAATTAAATTGATAGCTTATCCTCATTCTTATATTCTCTCATTGCTGGTGGGGACATGTTATCGGGTTCGGATATAAAGAGTCAATTTTGACATTGTTTATTTTGGAATGTATGTTTTGGTGTTGATGGCGCATGATTAGATTCGAATTAGAGCTATGACCCAAAAAAACCTGTGGGGTGGAGTTATGATTCTGACTCTCTGGTTCAGTGACATTCTTGAGAATGGTAGTGGTGGTGGGAAGTATCGCATTGATTGACATGTCTTCTAGAGCTAGTTACTCGGGTGTTGGGCTGTTACACCTCGTGTTTTCGTGCGTTGTTATCATAACGTAGCTAATATATGCATGGAGATAGTAGGACTCCCACAAGATAATTTCAAAGGCTTGTGGGTGTGTTGAGTAAGTTTCGGAATGGCTTAAAACTTAGCGAATCAATGAAAGTAAGTTTCATCAGGTTACACCCCATACTTTCGAGGTCGATTGTGTCCTGAGTTAACTAACGTGAGCTCGGAGAGGTTAATATCCCACTTCAAGGTTCAGGAAAGTTTTAAATAAGTGTTAAGTAAGACTCGTAAAAGTTTGGGGTTAAACGAATTGAAGAAATTAAGTTCGCTGAAATTCGAGGAAAGGTAGGAAGAATTCTGGACAGGATTTTGATCCAACTTTGTGGAGGTATTTAATCTAGTATATAAGATATTATTAGGTTCATGACATATCTAAATTCAAGTTCAGCGAGTCTACTTTCCAAAGCAATAAACTGTTTGTCAATCGGAGCTCTGTACAAAACGTTATGAACGTTTTACGAATCTGGCATAGTCTGCGACATAATTTGCGAACCGCAGACTGTGTCACAGATTGAGTAGGAGGTAATTTCTTAAGTTGCTATAAATAGACCCTCCTTCGACCAAAACCGCATTTTTATAACCCTAACTAGCTCTCATATTCTCTCTAAAGGATTTCAAGTGATCCCAAGTGAAATCCAAGATAAACTACGTAAATCTAATGTAAAGAATCCAATGATCATCGTTAGATGATCTTCTTCCTTATTGTATCGATTCTTGGTGTTGAAGTAAGATCTTTTTTGGAGTGATTCTTGAGGTTTAAGGTAAGTTTCATTTCCACCTTATATTTAAGATTATACAAGTATTTAAGGATGAATTGTTGAAGAAAGTTTCATAGAACATGAGTTTGGTGAACTTGAAGCTAAGTTGTGTTGTTATGGGCTATTTTGTGTTATTTGAAGTTGCTATATCAAGTTGTTAATAAATGAATGGAGTTTTGGAGTTGAGTAGGAGTAGTAATGAAGATTATTGTGATGATATGTGTGAAACTTAAGCTACAAATGATCTTACAAAGTTATGCACTCAAGTTGTTCGACAAAATGTCTAAAAAATATTTCTTATTAGTTATGAATTTGTTATTGATATGAATCATTCGTATAATGTAGATAATCATTAGTAGAGTGTACACGGACTCGTGGGATCCAAATAGCTTCAGTGACAAGGTATGTAAGGCAACTTTCTTTATTGGCATGAGTCGATATATCATTTATTTGAATAGAATTCTCTTTTGTGAAATTTAGTAGCGAAAAGTCTTCTTTGACAAATTGATCCTAATCTATGGGTATTTTTTATCCATATCATCTCTTGGATTCTATGTGATCCAAATTAACTGTATTGAGACTCTTGAACGTAGCGTCAATAACAATAGTCATAGGATAACGACGATAGGTCACTCCGGCTCTGCTTGTGAAATCCTTTGAAGTCTGTCTTACATTTCACTTATCTATATGTAGCTATTTTCTTACCGAGCTGCGCTACAGTCTGCCGGGTACTTCACCTATTTGTGTACACCATTGTAGTTGGTTTTGTTATTACCGAGTTCCACATTTGGGTCGGGTACGACTGAGTCCTCATCGAGGCCGGATACGATATATATATTATGATATGATTTGCCCCACATAGAGACTGGATATTACATTATATGGCCCCACTGAGCAGCTTCATTTTTCAGACATGCATATAGATTCATGATTGTGATAGGGTATGCCCTCAAAGGCTTGATACGAGTTTCAGGTTGACTTTTGTATCCTTCTCTTGTTTTACATTCCTTATTTATCTATGTTGACTATCTTACATATTCAGTACATTTTTCGTACTGATATCCCCTTTTCTAGTGACATTGTGTTCATACATATAGGTGCAGATTGATGATTCGACGAGCCTCTTTAGTAGGGTCACTACTCAGCTTGAGTTGGAGCACTCTTCTTATTTCGGAGTTACTGTCTGAGTTTGGGTATGCATTTATACACATATTATGGGTATGTCGGGTCTTGTCCTTACCTGATTTTTAATTATATGACTCTTAAAGGCTTGTCGACTAGTGAGTTATGTATTGTCATTCTATATGGACTGGTCGGCCTTCTTGTCAGTCTGATAGTACTATTGTTATGGCTTTGTTGGCCTTATGAGATTAGTTGTGGCCTTGTCGGGCTTGTACACATGTTGGTTCTACTGTCACTTGTTCAGGTTGTTATTTCTAGTTTCTCTTGTGATTGTCATTCTGAGGACTTGTCAGCCTTATGATATATGTACACATGTTGGTTCTACTGTCACTTGTTCAGGTTGTTATTTCCAGTTTCTCTTGTGATTGTCATTTTGAGGCCTTGTCGGCCCAGACAGTTATATTTTCACGTTATGATATAGAAGTGGTACGCTCGGTGTGTTCAAGCGCCGGGTGCTGGCTACATCCCATGAAGCTGTGGTGTGACAAACTTAGTATCAGAGCAGGTCTATTCTAGGAAGTTTTCAAGCTGTGTCTAGTAGAGTCTTGTTTATGGGTGTGTTGTGCCCCACACTTATAAATAGGAAGCTACAGGGCATTTAAGGATGGTTTCTATTCTTTCATCTCATAGATTGTGCAATAGAGCTGAGTTTTAAGAATTCAAGTCTAACTCCTGCTTTATACTATTTTAGTAATACCAATTACTAGAAAGGCTTCGGTTAGTTCACATTCATAGCCAGTAAATGAATAACCCCTACCAAGTGCGAGTATTATGTTGAAGTTTCAGAGTATGAGCATTTGTCTCACTTATATTTGCAGAAGAAATAATGAAAGCCTAGAAATGTAAAGTGTTGGTTTTAAGTAGGGATGGCAACGGATCGGATCCTACTAAATCCAGATCCAGATCCATTTTTCATACCTGGATTCAGATCCATCGGGTCCATAAAAATCAGATCCAAATCCGGATCCATCGGATCCACCAGGTCCACGGATCAGATCTGGATCCACATGTAAAAAAATTTGCCTTGCTAAGAATGTAACCTTGCTAAGAATTTTATTTTGAACTGACAAACGATTTTTACTTAGCTAACAGTTTACTGTGTTTCAATTTTGAAATGTTCATTTGAGATATTTTGTTTGTTGTCTCGTTTTGATTGTGAGCTATTAATTGAAAATGTTGGACAATGACAATAGTTTTGGAAAATGCTGACTAGTATTTCCACAATGCAGAACTTGCATGTGCTTGGAATCTTCACAAATGAAGTGAATATAATTTTAACTACTTGTCTATGGAGATGTTAGTCATTCACTAATATAACATTGATTTCATTATCGAAGTTACTTCTTCTTTTTTTTGAGTTAACGCGGGGATAAATTAAACTTGTTTTGAGAATTAAACTTGCAAGGATGTCCTTAGCAATTTTAAGAAAATACTTATAAAATTACATTCTAGGTTATGAATATATTTAATAAAAAATGGATCCACGGGTCGGATCTGGACCGGATACGAATCTCAAATACAAGATCCAAATCCAGATCCGATCAGTTAGAAATGGATCCAGATCGGATCCGTCGGGTCCAAATTTTGAAGATTCATATCCTATAAAATGGATCTGGATCCACCGGATCCGGACTGGGTCTGGGATCCACTGCCATCTCTAGTTTTAAGATACAAAGGGATAAAGTAAAGAAAGTACAGAGTACCTAAATGCAGAGGATTGTAAGGAGATTGACATTCAAGTAGAATGATGTAAATATTATTATCTTGCCGTCAGTAGCAGTGGAACCACAATTAGAGATACCTATTCCAGCTTATGATTTACCAATGTCGATAAATGTAATTTTAGAAAGAAGTGAGATATCGGGAGCTAGTAAAAGTTAGAATGATCTATAGCATGGGCAAGTATTGAAGAATAGTACAATTACATTAAAGGTACCCCCCCCCCCCCCATTTAGAAGATATGTATACATGATGTACTCGGGAATTGTTAGTTGGATATGACCTTTGAAGATCTTGAATATTTAGGAGCTAGGTATTGGAATCTTGGTATGCACTGTAAATGTTTTCCCTCATGGAGGGTTGTGCTTAAAAGCGGAGCGAAAATAGTAAGTTCCTTAAAGATAAGGCCGATTAAAGAAAATGAGTTAAAAGCGAGAGGGTTTTTATTACAAAATACCCGAACTAAGGTAAGAAGTGGGATTGATAGAAAATGGATGATGCAAGTATAAGTGGCATATGTGAGCAGTATGAGGAATAACATAGAGTCATACGATAGTTATATGACAGGTTGGTCACCAAGCAACTCAGAAGACAAGAATAAATAAATGTTGAGTTGAGAAGATGAATATGTTATGAGACTAAGCATCTACTATGAGAATGGGACAACCAAATGTCAACAAAAAATACCAATCGGATGATTTAGATCCCTAATTTAGAAGTATCAATATTGGGAAATTTCCTCGACTGAACGAAACAAGTGTTGGAACCTCGGAAGATTGTCACAATGAAATACATTGAGAAGTTGCAAGGTAAGCAATCAAACAGTAAGAGAATAAATTATAAAGGGGAAGGGGTAATCCTTAAAGGTTATCAAGAAAGAATCCCTAAAGATTAAATGTTCTAACTAGAAGATAAATAGTCTTTTGAGACTGAGGATGCCAGTTACGGACACATGATGTTATGTCTGTGTAAATGGTTTGGTAATCCCTAGTAAGAGAAAATTGTTTGAACCAAATGGTAAATTGTTAAAAGATCGCCGAAGTATGAAAAAAGTTGAGACAATAATATGACTTTTCAGGACGAAAATCTCAAAGCATAGAGAGTGGTCCTCCTCCTATAGGGAAGATACTATGGTGAACATATAAATACAGGGATCTCATGATAGGTTTAATAAGAAGATGATAAGGTTATGAAGAAGAAATTCCAGGATGAACCAGCTAGTGTTATTCAAATTGATGAATGCGTCATGACTATAGAATGATATGTAAGTAACAATGCTAAGAAAGAAATAGTAGCAACTTCTTGGTTAAAGGAACTAAGCAATGGTAAGAGCTACTAGATATATAAGGCTAAAAAAAGAATAGCATGGCCAGTAAGTAAAGACAAAGGTATATAAGCCAAAGGGGTATTTAGAAATAGTGAATGAAAGGAGAGAATTGAATTAAGACAAAAGATGATACATATAGAACCTGGAAAAAGGCTAGCCATCAGGCTAGAAGAGATGTCCGTCGATACAATATTTTACAATATGGAATGGTCTAAGATCATGGAGTTTTAACTACACCAGTAAGTGATCACAACTCTCGAGAAATAATTTAGATGGAAAATAACGACGCAAATGAGGCTGGAATTAAGTAAATCAAGCTAAAGGGGACGAAACCTGGAAGGGAACACAAACAACTAAGAAAGCACTCAGGATTTGTACTATCAGAGCGAGAGTGGATCTGAAGGTAAGGAGGTTAATTGCGGGCAGTTAAAAGTGCCAAGATCCTATAAGGATACATGACGACATGATGGCTAGAAGTATATTGTTAAAATATATTAGCTAAGAGGTGAGGAGAAATTTATCCAAATACAATGGTTTAAGCATAGTATATATCTAATAAGGAATACGTTAAAAACCACCATTTGATGTGTTGATTGAATAAGGGACCAATGGTACAACCCAGACTGGAACTTAAGGATAAGGTATGTAAGAGAAAATCCTAGACGATAGAGGTTAAAATAAATCAATATATTGTGATGTGCAGACCGAGAATAGATAGGGAAATGAGGTCGATTACACTTAAAGGTAGTTGCAAAAGCCAAGAAAGTTTTAGGACTCATAACTCAAGGCCATAAATAAGCAATCATGCATTAGAGTGATAACGTGATATCCTGAGGTGACAATAACCAAAAATCGAGATGCGTTTCTCCCACTAATGGTAAAGACGCCCTCCAGGATAAGTTGCAATGATACAAATACCTATGGGTCTTCTTAAAAGGAAGTAATGCTTCTTGAAAAAAGGAGTAAATAAAGGCAAGTCCATATGAGAATAAGGTAATCCTTTAGATAAAATGATTCATAAGATAGAGTTACTAACCTGAACATAGTAATAGCCCCTTGGTTGGTCTAGTGAAAGAATAACAATATATGGATTCTGTCCATTACAGTTCAAAAGAGAGAGTTTAATAGAATAAAGCATAAGCCTTCAGGGCAACATAATAAATGACATATGGGTGGATTAACTTATTTAGAGGTCGAGAAAAGCGAAAAAGGTAGTAGCGCCACCCCTGTGGCAAGGGTAGAAGAGTAATAATATGAGAATACAGAGTCAGTACTACCGAAAAGGAACATCCCATGGAAAAATAAGCCAATATTCGAGTTAAATGGAGATGGAGTTCTCCGATACCCAGGTCAATTTTGTGTGTCCTAGATGTAACGGGTTTCTAGAGCAAGGCTTGAGCGGAAGTGCATTATTCTCGCTATCCTATTTAACTTAGTTCGACGAAAATGTACAGGGTACTAAAGTCATGCATTGCTGTAATAACGTGAAAAGGATTATTGTTGAGTTTTAGCATAATAACCTAATGGTTAGCAGGTAAAGATAAAGTATCTAAGCCTATAGGGCCAATTAAGAGAACAGGGTCTCCGACGAAGGAATAAAAAGGTAGTTAAAAGGTAAAGTTCAGTATGAGTTCACCCCGCTCTTATTATAAATGCTACACAGATGATGGATGATAGATTTATTTATAAGATTAACCCATTCCTTGCCAGAATAAGCTATTCGCACAGTAGAAGATCATACAAGTAAAGTATATAGACGAAGAACTTATGACTTCAGGACATTCCAATATATATTATCGCAAATAGAGGAGCTCGGTTACAGTGAACTTCTAGAGATTCCTTTAGAAAGGTTAGAAGCACAGGAAAACCCTGTTATAATTTTACCCTGGATTAGTGACCAGGACAAAAGCACAATATAGACGCTTGATGAAATGTTGCAAGTAGGTATGCTGGGTTTCAAAGGAAAGTGGGAAGGTCACTTACCCCTCAAAGAGTTATGTATCATAGCAATTATCATCTTAATATCTAAATGCATTCCTACGAGACCTTATATGGTCAGAAGTACAGATCTTCCATTGATTGAATGGACGTGTCCGAGAGTTAAAGGAATTTTAATAAAAAAAATCCTACATCAATGTTACGAAAGTGTAAAGAAGATTCACTTCGTATATCATAGTCAAGGGTGTTCAGGGTACATAGAATTTGTCTTAAAAAATATCTCATTTGTTATTCTATATCTCCAAGTCCATATGTTGTGGACTAAAAGGATGACCTCCGATTAGGGTGTTGTGAAGGTAGGAATGGGGTAAAAGAGATGAATTGATAAGTTAAGAAAGACATGAAGTCTATGAACCCTTGTTTATTCTAGCTAAAAGGTTATAACGAAACTCGTGCGATACAATTTCCATATTTCTATCATATCTATCAAACATATTTTATATATCTTGTTCAGGCAATGTTACTGAGGTATATGTGACATATGTAGCTCATGCTTTAATAGTTGACAGTTGAGGTGAGATATGACTAATCCTTTTTAATTCCTAGATAGATGGTTGGTCGTGTGGGGCCGATATCATTATGTTATGTTATTTTATGGCCTTGTGTGGCATTGGAAATCCTGAGAGTTATAACTTTTCCTCAACATTCGAGGATGAATGTTCTTAAGGGGAGAAAGATGTTACACCTCGTATTTCATGCGTTGTTATCGTAACGTAGCTAACATAGGCTTGGAGATAGTAGGACTCCCCCAAGAGAATTTCAAAGGCTTGTGGGTGTGTTGAGTTAGTTTCATAATGGTTTAAAATTTAGTGAATCAACGAAAATAAGATTCATCAGGTTACACCCCATACTTTCGAGGTTGATTGTGTTGTGAGTTAACTAACGTGAGCTCAGAGAGGTTAATATCCCTCCTAAATGTTAATAAAGGTTTTAAATAAGTGTTAATTAAGTCTCTTAATAGTTTGGGGTTAAACGAATTGAAGAAACTAAGGTCGTTGAAATTCGAGAGAATGTAGGAAGAATTCTGGACAGGATTTTGTCCAACTTTATGGGGGTATATCTTCTAGTATATAAGGTATTATGGGGTTCATGACATATCTAAATTCAATTTCAGCGAGTCTACTTTTCACCACAATAAATTGTTTGTCAATGTGAGCTCTATACAAAACGTTATGTACATTTTAAGAATCTGGCATAGTCTACGACACAATCTGCGAACCGCAGACTGTGTCACAGATTGAGTCGGTGGCAATTTATTAAGTTGCTATAAATAGACCCTACTTTGACAAAAAACATCATTTCACCTTATTTTCATAACCCTTACTAGTTCTCATATTCTCTCTAAGGGATTTCAAGTGATCCCAAGTGAAAATCCGAGATAAACTATGTAAATCTAACATAAAGAATCCAGTGATCATCGTTAGATCATCTTATTCCTTAGTGTATCGATTCTTGGAGAATTCTTGGTGTTGAAGTAAGTTCTCTTTTGGAGAGATTCTTGAGGTTTAAGGTAAGTTTCATTTCCACCTTCTTATCTTTAAGATTATACAAGTATTTGAGGACGAATTGTTGAAGAAAATTTCATAGAACATGAGTTTCGTGAACTTGAAGGTAATTGTGTTGTTGTGGGCTGTTTTATGTGATTTAAAGTTGCTATATGAAGTTGTGAAGCTATGGGTGGAGTTGTGGAGTTGAGTAGCAGTAGTAATGAAGATTTTAGTGATGATATGTGTGAAACTTAAGCTACAAATGATCTTACAAAGTTATGAACTCAAGTTGTTCGACAAAATGTCTAAAAGAACTTCTTATTAGTAATGAATCTGTTGTTGATATGAATTGATCGTATAATATAGATAATCATTTGTAGAGCGTACGAGTACTCGTGGGATCCATATAGCTTCAACGACAAGGTATGTAAGGAAACTTTCTTTCTTGGCATGACTCGATATATCGTTTCTTTGATTAGAATTCTCTCTTGTGAAATTGAGTAGCAAAAAGTCTTCTTTGACAAATTGATCCTAATCTGTGGGTATTTTTCATCCATTGCATCTCTTGGATTCTATGTGATCCAAATTAACAGTATTGAGACTCTTCAACGTAGCGCCAATAACAATAATCAGAGGATAATGACGATAGGTCACTCCGGCTCTGCTTGTGATATCCTTTGAAGTTTGTCTTATATTTCACTTATATGTAGCTATTTTCTTACCAAGTTGCACTACAGTCTGCCGGGTACTTCACCTATTTGTGTACACCACTGTAGTTGGTTTTGATATTATCGAGTCCCACATTTTAGTCGGTTACAACCGAGTCCTCATCGAGATCGGATACGATATATATATTATGATATGATTTGCCCCACATAGAGACTGGATATTACATTATATGGCCCTACCGAGCAACTTTATTTTACAGACATGCATATAGATTCATGATTGTGACAGGGTATGCCCTTAGAGGCTTGATATGAGTTTCAGGTTGACTTATGTATCCTTCTCATATTATACATTCCTTATTTATTTGTGTTACCTATCTTACATATTCAATATATCTTTCGTACTGATATCCCTTTTTCTAGTGACATTGTTTTCATACGTATAGGTGCAGATTGATGATTCGACGAGACTCTTTAGTAGGGTCACTACTCAGCTTGAGTTGGAGCACTCCTCTTCTTCCGGAGTTGCTGTCGGAGTTTGGGTATGCATTTATACACATGGGTATGGCGGGGCCCTGTCCTGACCAGGTTGTTAATTATATGACTCTTAAAGTCTTGTAGAGTGAGTTATATATTGTCTTTCTGTATGGCCTGGTCGACCTTCTTGTCAATCTAATAGTACTATTTTTATGGCCTTGCCGACCTTCTGAGATTAGTCAATCTAATTGGTTCTACTATCACTTGTTCTGGTTGTTATTTCCAATTTCTCTTGTGATTGTCATTCTGAGGCCTCGTCGGCCTAAACAATCATATGTTCATGCTATGATATACAAGTGGTACGCTCGGGCACATCCCCTGAAGTTAGGGTGTGACATGGATGAGTGTTTCTATGGCATAAGGGTTATTGGGGAGTGAGTTGATTATTTTAAAGGGTATATTCAGCAGAACAACTAGGTGATAAGTGTTGTGGCTTGAAGATTCCACATGAGTGGTTTTGACGCAACATAAGGATTTCTTAGGATACAATATGATAGAACATATATTAATATCCTAAAGGTAAAGAAAAACTAGGATAAATCTTTGATTGAACAAGAAGAACAAATGATAAGGCTATGAAAGAAATCGTGGGGAGGCATATTATCATGAAAGATGACTTTTGTGATGAGGTATGGGGAAGTAGGACTTGTAATGGGGAGTGTGTGAAGATTCTTCAGCTACTTGAATAGACAAAAATGTAATGGAAGAAATTCAAATACACCATTCTCAGTGATATGGCGAGCCCAAGTAGTAGATGTGCTCATCCAACAAAGGTTAGTATAGAAGATTAAATCTTGCGGGAATAATCGGGTGTGTTATTTCAGTTAAGTCCGTGGTTGTAGGTTCACTTGATATTTTGGTGTAGGGAGATGAGAAATCATTGTTGAACTATGAGATTGTTTATCTTGTGTGAGGTTATTCTATTTGTGAAAGGAACACTAAGGAACACGATTCAGTCGGTAGGGTGGATTACATTGTAGACATGTGGGGAATGAACATAAATTGACTAATCGAATGACTTTAGTGAGAGACGAGCATGAATTTTGAACTACTTACAGGAGTTTTGATTGTTACACTAAAGTTGTGAGAAGAAAGGTGAGTATTGTATAAGTTGCTTAGGCTCGACAAGTTTCTACAAGTGATAGGGGATGGTAACAGATTCCATTTACGAAGTAGACTTAAGGAAATTAATTGAGGGTTAGTTAAGGTAAGGAGCAATGGATTCACCAAGGGACCCTCAGCTGTTTATATTGAGTTGGTAACCTCATGAATCAAAATGGAAGGGCAATTCATCTGCTGAGGAATTTATAAGGAAACTACTGTAATCTATATGGGGACATCGATATGATCTTGTGTGCAAGAGTTAAGGATCACCCTATAATTTATGGACTAAGTCAGCGGTGGGTTGAAGTAGTACAACGAAGATAATTAACCTTGTGGGTATGATCAGGTTTGATCGGTATTGCAGTTAGAAAGGCTTTGTGGGGAAATTGTATGTAAAATTGCATTTAGGTCGAAAAAGTTCTCATAAAGATTCGAGTAAGGCAAGGGGAACTTTCAAATGCTGTAGCTTGTGGTTTGCCACTATCTCAATGATTGGCTTAACTAGTTTTAAAGAAGTACAATATTCAGATTCACCCCACGGGTGGGTTTGAGTGATTTTTGGTTGATAATGATAAAAATGATCTTGAATGGAATATGGTAGAGAAGGAAGTAAGGGAAAGGCATCTCACTAGTGGTTTTGGGGGATTAATTTTCGTAAGACTTGTTTTGAAGAATCATAAATACTTGAAGCATGCACGGGTCTTGGTGACATTATATTACATCTTTCAGTTATAGTAGAATAGTGATAAAAGTGGGTGAGGAAGAAATCTATGGCTAAATTTAATTGGTGTATGGAAAGAGCCAACAAGACTTGACGATTGGAGATTTATGGGGAGATAAATTAGGTAGTATCAAGATATATAATTTCATGGCATTTTCAAATAGACGAGCTTGTATTGATTGTTAAGAAAAAATCTCTACAATTTAAAGTCAAGGAATAATTTTGAGGTAAGACTATGTCGGTGGTAGTGGATTGTGTCGAAGGGTTGACAATTGGATAGTGTGGTTGAGCATTTCAAATGCGAATGACTTGAGAGTAATTGTGCGAGGAAGAAGCATGGACTGTAGGTATTATACTCATAGATTTTATAATTGTGAAGGGCGAGGTACGTGGCCAAGGGCCTTATATTAGAGTGTTCGAGATGATGAACGAGTTGGTCAGAATTAAAAGGAAGAGCGTTCGAAGTAATTACATTTCCATAAATATTTAAGGTAATAAGGTATAGCTCATCGGTATTTGGTTGACGACATGGACAATTTCAACTTTGAGGTTGAAAACAACAACGCAAAATTGTGTATTCAAGAACAACATATGAGAATGAGTCACCGCAGATTTAGTAGAAGCTTAGTTTTCTGGTATAAAGGTTTGGAAACAGTTAGGGTGATTATCGATGACATTTAGGAAATGATGCATTTTAGCCAGGTCAGGTTTATTCATTTAAAGTTGGGTGGCTTATGAAGGTATTACCATAATTATTTATGGATATTTTACTAACCCATTTTGAAGGATCGGTGGATTTCGGTTTGGAATAGATGTATGAAATGTTTACCAAACGTTATTGGAGTTTACAAGAAGATTGGATAATATGTTGTTGATAACAGCTATATAGAAAATTTTAATGGTCTACACGATTACTTGGAGATGTTGTGAGGAAATACAATAGAATATTAGGAGTTCTTGGGTGATTAATTAATTTTTACAGATTTGGCACGACAAGACAATCACTAGGGTGATGTGCATAGCATTATATTTGAAAGTTTAAGAGGGGTTCGACGGATGGGTGTTGACACGTAGCTTTGGCTCAGCGAAACAAAACTAAGGAATTTAAATTTTGTGCAATCGACGTTGGATAAGGTCAGGATCTGACAGAAATGCTTACAATGGGCTTAATACAGGTGCTAGTTTCTTTTCTGGTCAGAAAGAGCCATGATTTAGACTTGCGGTGTGTAACAATGCGTTCTACGAACTGTAGGTATTAAGGACATCTTTGGAAGATACGGAAGAAAGATAAGTATGATCAGGGCACCTTGCAGGTACAGGTTTGACAATGATTTATGGCCTCAACATAAAGATTATGACGATTCTGAGGATGAGTATGGAAGTAACCAATTGTATTCAGAGTTATGGTTGTAACCAAGTCAGGTATTTCAAGTTTAGTCAAATTGGATATGTGAGAATCAGACTACAGGGCTAAGTTGATGGAAGAAACGACGGATTAAGTGAGCAAGCGAATTGTTATGGACTTGTGGTAGGGTTATCATGTACCTTGGGAAGGTTTCATATTACTTGGTTCATTGTGTACCATTTAACTATGTCGGTTATTTTTGTATCGGATCATACTACATACAACTAAGGTTGAGTGTACACGTCATTTCACCCGTAGAAAAATAACAAGTTTGAGCCGGCAATCTAGGTATTTGAGGATAGGTTATGGGCTTCTATGATTGACCTTGGCGGTCATTAGGGTCGATTCCTGCCTTGGCAGAGTTGCTTGTAATGATGGTTAACATTCGAGATTTGAGATGGCACTAATTGTAAAATATATTATATGGTAGGAGATGTCGTTCTCCAGTTATTGGTTCGATGTGTTCGAGACTAGGCCTTGGATTGCACACTTGTTGAGAGATTCCTTATACAAGGTGAAACTAATTCAAAAAAAGTTCCTAACAGCTCAGAGTAGACAGAAGGAGTATGCGAATCGGAAGGTTCATGATATGGAGTTCTTGGTAGGTGATCAGGTTCTGTTGAAGGTCTCGCCCATGAAAGATGTGATGAGATTTGGGAAGAAAGGTAAGTTGAGTCCGAGGTATATCGGGCCATTTGAGATCCTTTGGCGAGTTGGTGAGGTGGCTTATGAGTTGGATTTTCCACCGGGTTTATTAGACGTCCATCCGATGTTTCAAGTCTTCATATTGAAGAAATACCATTCTGATGGGTCATACATCATCCATGGGACTCGGTGTTATTTGATCAAAATCTGGAATTTGAGGAAGAGCCTGTGGCCATTTTGGACGGACATGTTAGAAAGTTGAGTTCCAAAGATTTTGCTTTAATGAAAGTATAATGGAAACACCGTCCGGTTGAGGAAGCCACTTGGAGACCGAGACAGATATGCGGAGTAGATATCCTCAGTTGTTCGACAGACCAAGTACCCTTTCTCTCCATTCTATTCCTTGTCGCTCGAGGACAAGCGAGTGTTTGATTGGTATCTGATGTAATGACCCGTTTGGTCATTTAGCACTTTTAGGCGTAACATCCCTAAAATACCCTTCCCGAGGCAACTCCGTGAGTACCGGAGAAGAATTAGTGAAATTAAAAGTTCTTAAGTTAAGGAAACAGGAAATTTTAGGCTATCCCTTTAACTAAGGTTATTTGATTAATGGAAATTTTTAATTATATTTAAATGAGGTAACTTTTGTAATTGGACAAAAAAAAGGAAGTGAACAAAGGGCACAGCTAATTGCTTTTGGAAAATAAAAGTTTAGCTAGAATAAGGGTTTAGAGGATCACTGTAGTCGTCCAAATACATCAGGTGAGCATTGAAGCAAAGCAAAGCATATAGATGCATTTGAGACCTTTTACCACGTGAGGAAATAAGTAATTTTCAATAAGTCTACCAAAAGTTGGATATGGATACTTTGATATAATATTAGTAGTTGTCTTGGATAGAGATTATGGATAATTGTGAGAAAAGCTAAATTATTCGCTTGCTTGGAGCACACAACACCAAAGGAATTGGAAGAAAATTATTTACTCTTGCATTGAAATCAATACTGTGAAAGAGGAATCCTGCAAAAAAATCTAAGCGGAACACTGGTAGTCTCACTGTAACAACGGAAACAATGATACAATGAAATGAAAGGTATCAAATATTTCTTCTGTAATTAATATTTTGTTTAGTTGTAGATGTGTACCGGTGTATACATGATTTATATATTGAATAATGAGTTAGGATTGTGATTTCGGGGTATGGTTTTCACCGTTAAATCCATGGCTTAAGGTGTAAAATGTAAAGATTAGCTTTAAGTTTGAAATTGGGGAAAATTGAGATTGTCTCATCAATTGACATCAAGATTTAATATCAATTATAGATTTTGACTCTATGAATTATAAGCAAATTAATTGTCATAAAATTTTCAATTTTTAATTTTTCCCTTGTGGGTCCGGAGTCACTTTTTGTGTTGCGTTTTCAATTTTCGTTTAGAAGTATAGCAATATGGGCGTCCTTGGAATCGTCTTATAACATAAAATATGTATTTAATAGACTTTGACCATTCTGAGGCTCTCAGAAAGGAAAAGACATTGGCTTGAGGTTCATGGCATCCATTTGGCTCTCGATGTAGGTTACGACTTACTTGAGTTAGACTTTGATTAGAGAGTCATATATATGTCGTAGAAATTGACGGGGATAGCATAATAGGCCTTCAGGCATGGAGGTGGTGATAAATTCCACTGGTTTGGTATGGATGTTGTTTGCGTGGGCTTGTCACCATATGTGTTATATTTTGTGATTATTACTTGTCTGATTTTCTGTCACATACTAGTTCACTTACCCCATGAAAAGAAAGAATAATTTTAATTAATTAAAATGTGAACGGTAACATGACTTGTACTTGTTGATTAATTATTGATGATACTGTTGAGATTGATATCATGCATGTCATTCTTTACTTATTACTCTGATATGATCATGATGGTGAGGTGAGTGATTGACATACTCTGAGATCTTTGCCGGAGATTGAGAGTGGCAAAGATACTCCGAGATTTCTGTCGGAGATGAGAATGACTGATGCTTCTGAGCTTTTGCTAGAGAGCATGAGTGGTACATGGACTTCGCGAATCCCCATGAGTCATGGCTTTGAGACTTTGTCCTTAGCATGTGTGTACGAAAGTGGAATAAGAAAGGTAACTATTGCATTACATTACACTCATCCATTCTTATATTCTTAATTGTTATATTGGTGACTTATATCTGTCCTTGGTTGAATACCTGATTTCCTTGATACAGACTTGTTTATGATACATGATCTTACCTATTTGCTCTATGTGCTACTTGTTAATTTCTGGTGCTTATTACGTTATCTAATCTTAGTTGGTCTATGATACTTACATGTACTAGTGTTGTACTCATACTACTTTTGCTGCATTTTTATTGAGTGTAGAGTACGATCCCGGTTTCAGCTCAACGCCTTTTGACTGATACGTGAGGGTGACATCTTTGGTCATTCAGGGTGAACTACTTGATCATCTGTGGCCCATGAAATGACCCTCTTTATTTACTTATGTATTTTCTTTTCATCATATAATATGTAACATCCGGACAGTTCAGACTTATATTTCTTATTGTGTTAGAGATCTTGTATACTTTTTACTAGATTGATGTATATAAGGAGCGGATTGTATGGTTAGGTTGGTCGAAGTTGGTTTGGGGCTGGACGGACACAAATATGGGAGTCAAATGGAGGTTGGGCCCTTAGGTGGTTTAGGGCAAAGGCGTTTGGAGATGATGAACTAGACATATTATAGGTTATATTGGTGGTTGGTAATTAGTGGTTGGATGGTGGTAAGGTGGCAGAAACTGGTTGGGACAGTAAGGTACGAAGGTTGAACCCGGTAAGGATGGTGGAGTAGTTGGTTGGGTGTTCAGGTGTTGTTGGGAGGAGTTGGTTAACGACCTTTTTGGTGTAGGTTGGGGAAGTGTTGTAGTGTAATGGGGTAAAAGGGATTAGGCAGTTTGGACAATGATTGGGCACGAAATTGATAGACAAGTTCGGGTGTGGGTAAGGTGATATAGGCCGAGCTGGCCTTCTAATGTGTTTGTGACAAAGTAACTGGATAGAACCTTGGCTTGGGTATAGTTAGATCACAAAAGTTTCAACTAGACTTACACCTAGGATTTGGACTACAAAAGGACTAACTAATATAACAACACAAAAGTTGAATAACTTAGGAAAGTTTGAGAAAACTCAAATATATTTCATAAAATTTCAATGTCTCATTTCATCAACTACATCCCCTATTTATACTAGTTCTAAACCTTCTAGAAGAGGTAACAAAATAGACATAAAAATACATCTAGGCCTAATGGGAAAGGAGGAGAGGTTCGGCCGATTTGGGAGACGGGAAAAGACTCAACTCTTCATGTTCTCTAGGCCACCATTTTGTGTCATCCATGTAGATAAGTGCATGAACTAGCTAGTTCATGAATTATCTCCTTGAGGAACGTTGGAAGATTCTCCTTCTAGATGGTTCTCGGCTTGGTCATCTTATTTTATTACATGGCATAGTAATTAAGTTATAAGGAGATATAGTAATTAAGCTAGGAATTAAAATAAGTTAAAAGGTGGTCTTGGCACTCCTAGCAAATCACCTCGTGCTCATGTTGAAAACTTAAGTTCACAGCCTTTTTTTCATCATACTCCCATTCTTTAACAAAATTTGCCTTCAAATTCTCATCATCTATGTATGGTGATAAGTCTCCAACATTAAACGTTGAACTAATACCTCTATATTCGTCCGGAAGTTCTACCTTGTAGGTGCTTTCCCCGAACTTGGCCAATATCTTGAAAGGACCATCCACCCTCGGCATTAGCTTGTTCTTTCTCATGTTGGGAAATCTTTCCTTCCTTAGGTGTAGCCAAACCAAATCTCTGGCCTGGAATTGTGGTTGAGTCCTTGACTTGTTCGCATCCATTTTGTACTTGGTATTGGCCTTCTGAATAGGTAAAAATGGGTTAGTGCCATAAATAATTTCAAATGGAGCTTTACCCGTTGTACGTGATTGACTCCGATTATAAGCAAATTTCGCATGTGCCAACTTGATGTCCCAATCCTTGGTGGTCTTTCTCACCAATCCTCTTAATAGTGTGCCAATAGTTCTATTAGTCACTTCCGTTTGGAACATCTATGTACCACTCCATTTACATCTTTATCCATCCGTGGCCAGTAAAATTGTTCTTGTAGAATCTTCAAAGTCTTCACTACCCCCAAAATGTCCAGCTAGTCCACCCGAATGCATTTCATGTACAAGTAATTCCCTCATGGAATATTCGGACACATACAATTTGTTCCCTTTGAAAAGGAAACCTTCTACTATGGAATAAGAAATATGAACTATTTACATTCTATCATTACGTCTTTGAACTCGGGATCTCATTCATAAAATTCCTTTAGCACTTCAAATCCCACAAGTTTTTGTTCAAGTACGGTCAACATTACGTGCCTCCGGGAAAGTGCATCCGCCACTATGTTGGATTTGCCATCTTTGTGCCTTGTAGAGAATGTGAAAGTTTGCAAGTATGCTACCCACTTAGCATGCCTTGGATTCAAATTTATTTGTCCATGTAAATACTTCAAGGATTCATGATATGAATATAAGACAAAAGGTTTTGGCCTCAAATAATGTTCCCATTGGACCAAGGATCTCACATTAGCATAAAACTCCTTGTCATAAGTAGAATAATTGAGTCGTGCACCACCCAATTTTTCACTAAAGAAAGCAATATGTCGTTTGTCTTGAATCGAGACGGCACCAACACCAACCCCACTAGCATCACATTCAACTTCAAATAGTTTCTCAAAATTCGGAATAGCTAGAACCGGTGCTTCACATAACCTCTTCAAGGTTACAAAAGCTCTTTGTACTCTTTGGGACCATTTAAACTCACAATTTTCATTAGTTCAGTGATAGGAGAAGCAATGATACTAAAATCTCGAATGAAACGATGATAAAAAGAAATCAAACCATGGAAACTTCTTACCTCACTTACATTCGTAGGCTCGGGCCAACTCCGGATAGCTTCCACCTTGGATGGATCCACATGAATGCCCTCAGATGATACTATGTATCCTAAGAATGGGATACTAGTAATCATAAAAGCATAATTCTCTAACTGGCCATACAACTTTACATCTCTTAACTTCTCAAATAAAGCTTCTAAATGTGACAAGTGAGATTCCCTATCTTGACTATAAATTAATATATCATCTAAGTAAACCACAACAAATTTACCCATGAATGAGCATAGTACCTCGTGCATGAGCCTCATGAAATAGCTTAGAGCATTACACATTCCAAATGGCATCACAAGTCATTCGTACAAACCATACTTGGTCTTGAAAGCCGTCTTCCATTCATCTCTCTCTCGTATCCTTATTTGATGGTAGCCACTCCTAAAATCGTCTTGGAGAACAACTTGGCCCCACTTAATTCATCCAAAAAATCATCCAATCTCAGCATAAGAAACATGTACTCACGGTGATGTTATTGACCGCTCGACTATCAATATACATGCGCCAAGTCCCATCTTTCTTTGGCACCAACAAGGTGGGTACCACACATGGACTAAGGATCTCTCGGACAAACCCTTTGTCTAGTAATTATTGCACTTGTCTTTGCAACACCTTAGCCTCTTAAGGATTGCATCTATAGGCTGGACGATTAGGTAATGAACTTCCTGGAATAAAATCAATAGCATGTTCAATACCTCTGATTGGTGGTAATCCGGGTGCAAGATCATCCGGAAATACATCTTCAAATTTCTTCAAGAGTTCCTTCAAGTCGGCATTTTCAACCGTATCTCCCACAAGACTCTTCTTATCATTGCACACCAATGCATAAATAGGACTCCCCTTCTTCAACTCCTCTTCTATCTCCGATGCATTAAGCAAGAGGGCCTCAGACTCTTCTTTGCGGTTCTTGGCATTTTGGATCTTCATTTTCTTCACCTCACTAGGTGACAATGGTATCAACCGGACCTTCTTGTCATCCTTTTGAAAAGAATAGATATTCTTTTCTCCATCATATTGCACTTTCCTATCAAATTGCCATGGCCGACCCAATAAAATATGATAAGCATCCATAGGTAGGATGTCACACCATATTTCATCTTCATACTTACCAACCCGAAAACTAACAAGAGTTTGTTTCATTACCTTTATACCTTTGTCTTTGTTCAACCATTGGAGATAATATGGTTTGGGATGGCTGCGGATAGGCAATTTCAATTGTCCACCATTTCCACGGAAGCCATATTGGCACAGCTTCCTCCATCAATGATCATATTACATACCTTGTCATTTACCTTACATCGAGTGTAAAATATTTGCTCCCTTTGTGTCTCCTCCTTTTCTTCTAGTTGAACACTCAACACACGTCGGAGTACTAAACTTTCACCCTCTTCCGCAATATCAACATCTTCCTCTAAGACCTCCTTGACTTCGGGTTCCTCAATAACAAAGGAATCCCCACAATCTTGATACTATTCCCATTCAGTTGTTTTGTGCAAACTCTTCCCCGGACTCGGCATTATCAATCACGGCACGCCCCACAAATTCTCTTCTCAAGATTTGCGCTTGTTCCGCAAAAAGGTCACTTATGATCCTCCGAAGTTCTTCATTTATGTTAGCCATAACATAAGGCGTAGGACGGGAAAGTCTTGCTCTGATACCAAACTTATTTATATAAGGAGGGGATTGTACGGTTAGGTTTGTCAGAGTTGGTTTGGGGCTGGATGGATGCAAATATGGGAGTCAAATGGATGTTGGTGGAATAGGATGGTTTTCAGACAGTTTAAGTTTGTGAGAGGTGTACGAGTGCCCTTAGGTAGTTTGGGATAAAGGTGATTGGAGAGGATGAACTAGACACGTTGTAGGTTATGTTGGTGATTGGTATTTGATGGTTGGATGGTGGTAAGGTGGCAGAAACTAGTCGGAACAGTAAGGTATGAATGTTGAACCTGGTGAGGATGGTAGAGTAGTTGGTTGGGTGTTCGGGTGTTTTTGGGAGGGAGTTGGTTAAAGACTTTTTTTGTGTAGGTTAGGAAAGTGTTATAGTGTAATGGGGTGAAAGGGATTAGGCAGTTTGGACAATGATTGGGCACGAAATTTATAGACAAGTTCGGATGCGAGTAAGGTGATGTAGGCCGAGATGACCTTCTAATGTGTTTGTGACAAAGTAATCGGATAGAACCTTGTCTTGGGTATAGTTATATCACAAAAGTTCTAACAAGACTTACACCTAGGGGTTGGACCACAAAAATACCAAGGTTTGGAGCACAAAAGGACCAACTAAGATAATAACACAAAAGTTGAATAACTTAGGAAAGTTTGAGAAAACTCAAATATATTTCATAAAATTTCAATGTCTCCTTTCATCAACTACATCTCATATTTATACTAGTTCTAAACTTTCTAGAAGAGGTAACAAGATAGACAAAAAAATGCATCTAGGCTGAATGGGAAAGGGGGAGAGGTTCGGTCGATTTGGGAGAAAGGAAAAGACCCAACTCTTCATGTTCTCTAGGCCACCCTTTTGTGTCATCCATGTAGATAAGTGAATGAACTAGCTAGTTCATGAATTACCTCCTTGGGGAATGTTGGAAGCTTCTCCTTCTAAATGGTTTTCGACTTGGTCATCTTATCTTATTACATGGCATAGTAATTAAACTATCAGGAGATCTAGTAATTAAGCTACGAATTAAAACAAGCTAAAAGGTGGTCTCGTCCAAGACCTACATAAAAGCCGAAAAATATGTTTCCTTCTTGGATCTTCAAGTCTTGTCTTCAACTACACTCCACACTTCACCCCACATTAAGCATGTCACCATAGGACGGTTGTCAATCTTTGGCACTTCTAGCAAATCATCTCGCGGCTCATGTTGAAAACTTAAGTTCACGGCCTTCTTTTCATCATAGATCTTTGGGGATATTTTGATTTTCAGTTATGATAGTATTTAAGACTTGTTAACTTATTTTTATTTAACTTTATGATTCTAGATGTTGGGATGTGGTTCGCCTACCCGGGGGATAGTGTAGGTGCCACCACGACCTATGATTTGGGTCTTGACAACATTGTTTCCATCATAAGTTATCTGACATAGGCTCGAAAAGGCTGAGATCCCTCCACAAGGTTAATAAAGGTTTATTGGAGTATTAGGCAAGTTTTGAGAAAGTTTGAGATTAATCGGATTGAAGAAAATAAGTTTCGATAAAGTTCGACACCTTAGTGTGATATGTGGAGCAATATGCCTTGAAAAATTGATTCTGTCCCACATACTTAGCCGCATATAGGCCCAAATTTTTCTGTTTCATTATGCCTCAGTATAATCAGACATGCCCCATAAATCTGTCCGCAGATCTGAAGCGGTGACCGACTTTTTAGGACAATTTAAGTGTTGGCTCGATACCTTTCCTCATTTTCTCAACCAAGACTAAACCTAAGCAGCTACAAACATTTCTCAAAGGTTCCTAAGTGAATCTAAGGTCAAACCACCTAAATCCCTCACCAAAAGTGTTGAAGATGGTGAGAAGATCACTCATTTGGTGTTGTTGATGAATTGTGGATTCTTCCAAGTTGAAGAAGATTGTTTTAAGAGTCTTTCTTGCTGTGTTAAGGTGAGTACATCACATCTTTGATTGTATTTGAAGTTACTACCATGTTATTAAAGTTGTTTGGACAAGAAACGAAAAGATAAAGCTTGAGGTAATTAGAGATGTTATTGTTTTGATATGGAATCTTGTTGTTGAGTATTGTTGGGCTGTTTTTTATGGATTAAGAGCATAGTATGAAGTTGTTAGGATGTTGTTGTGCTATTCATGGAGGTAGTTAAAGGAGATTTTTTGTGTTGAGACATGTATGAATATCCTTATAGAAAAGTATATGAAATCTACGTACGCTAGGTGTTCGATGAAATGTCCCAATGAGTTTCTTTATGAATTATGAGTTCGTCATTGATACAAATCATTCATATATTGTAGATAGTCGTTCATAGAGCATACATGAGCTTGTGGAATTAATATAGCTAAGGCGACAAAGTATGTAAGGCTTACCCTTCTTTCTATCGGCATGATCATAAAGAAAACGTCAAAGGATAAAGGTTCCGTATTAAAATTATATTCTTGATGAAATTGGTGTATAAGAAGCACGACTATTCTGAGTATAAATAATCATGCAAATCTTATTTGTTCCTTTAGCGTGATGAAATTCTTGTAATCTATAAGGTCACTATCATCTTGATGTAACATGGTTGTCTGTTGGTTCCTCAAAGCTAAAAAAAATGGTAAGTGTTATCCCTTCGTATTAACTCATATAGAAAGGTAAAATGATATGTTATCCGCATAAGGATAGTCGGAGGTGCAATGACCTTACGTCACTCCGACATGCTTATAGAGTAGTCCATATTCTTCAAATGATTCTAACATATATATATATAGATATGTTATTGATGATATTACCCACAGAGGCTTATGCCTTATTTACGCAGTTTATATAGATATGATATGCCCACAAAGGCCTATGGCATTATTTACACAGCTTATATAGATATAATATTGATGATATTGCCCACAGTGGCCTATGGCGTTATATATACGCGATTCTATCCCATTTATGTACAATATGGTCCTCAGCGACACTTCTGTGTTACATGTTGTTGCTTTCAGTTTCTTTGCACATTGATGTCTTTACTTACATTTACTTATGCCTTACATATTCAGTACATTCTTTTGTACTGACGTCCCCTTTTTTGGGGTGTTGTGTTCATGTCCACATGTACAGATAGACAGACTTGCATACCTCCTCAGGAGGGTACATATTTTCAGCGATTGATTGTCGCACTCCACTTCTCCGAAGTTGTTGTATGGAGTCGGTAGGCACTTTGTATATATCTATTTTGGGTATGTCAGTGCCCTGTCCTGACTCGATGACACGTGTAGTACTCGTAGAGGCTTGCAGACTAGAAATTGTTGTATATATGTCTTGTGCGGCCTTTTCGGCCTTAGTTTATGTATATATGTCATGTTGGGCCTTTTCTGCGTACAGGTTATTGCTGCTTTCTGCCTTCTTGTTATTATTTGGAGGCCTTGTCGGCCCAAAATTCATGTCATGTGGTTCATGTATTACAGTTGGTACGGTCGGGTCTTAGGGTGTCAGGTGTCGACCACAACCCCCAAGGTTGGGGTGTGACAACATGACAACAATCTTATGTGGTATTTATATTTCCGCACTTATTTTTTTTAAAAGACTTAGTATTTGGATATTATTCGTGTATCACTTAATTTTCCGCTTAATTAACCTAATTGAATTGGTAAACAGTTGGATTGGCTTACCTATCAGTTAGGTGCCATCACAACTTTTGGATTTTGGGTTGTGATAGTATATATATATATATATATATATATATATATATAATATGTAATATATTTTAATTTAAAATTACAAAAATTATATTTAATAAAAGATTATCGGTAAATATCTTTTGAGTGATTTTGATTAGGTTTTGTCATGAGTACTCCTCATTCATTATTGTTCTTCTTTTCTTCCCTTGGTGATTTCTTCTTATAGAACTAGGGATGGCAGGTGGATATAATTTTGCGGATTCCGCACCGCACCCATCCCAGTTGGGGCGGGTATGGGTATAACTTTAGCGGGTAGTAGGCGGGTATGGATATTGAAAATGTACCCGTCACGGGTAGGCGGGTAGGTGGTGGATTTGCAGTCATACCCGCCTACCCGCCCGCCTTATACCCGCCCCAAGCCCAAAATATTAGCAGCCCATAAGTCGTGCCTTCAGCCCATAAGTCACGACAAGTCTCTCATTTTCCAACAAAACTCAAAACCCTACGCCTCTTCAGTCCTTCACACCTTCACGCCTCCCTCTCTCTCGTTCCCCTTCACACCGTCTCTCATCACTCTCTCATTCTCGACGTCTCTCCCTTTTTCTTTAAAGGTCTCTCATCACTCTCTCATTCTCGACGTCTCTGCCTTTTTCTTTAAAGGAGAGGTTGATCGGGAAATATTACTGTCTTTGCTTTGTGTTTTGGGGTTGTCTTGGTGAGGTCAATTTTTGTGCATTTGTTAAGTTTTACCTATTGGGTTTGTGGAGTTCAATTGAAAAAGTTGAAAAACTTTAGCTTATATAGCGGAAATAATATCTGGGTTTTGTCTATATTTGTAATACATAGTTATTTGGGTGGATAATTTTTGGGTTTTCTTGGAAATTTTGTTTTCTTGATTCTTTGTTGTGCAAGGGGAAGAGGTGAAAAAAAAGGGGAATTCTGATGGTGAAAAAATCTGGAATTCTCCTCCCTCTCTCCCAAAGAAAATGAGACCGTGACAGTATTGATTCTTGACTCAAAATTTTGGGATAATTTTTGGAATTTGAATTTTTGGGATCATGTTGATCACTAATTGATAAAAATTGAATTGATTATAAAATATGGCAGGCGGGTACACGCGGGTACAGGCGGGTACACGCGGGTATTGGCGGGTACGCGGGTACAGGCGGGTACACGCGGGTATTGGCGGGTACGCGGGTATTGGCGGGTACGCGGGTATTGGCGGGTGACGGATATCCACTTAGGTGGTGGAGCGGGTGTGGATTTAGGAATATACCCGCCTAGGCAGGTATGGATGTTGAAAATTGTACCCGCCACGGGTGGCGGATATAAAATTTTCTGGCGGGTATGGGTGCGGGGGAGGGGTACCTACACCCGCCCCGCCCAATTGCCATCCCTATATAGAACATATGAATTCAAAAATGTAGAAAAGTTATGTTAATAACTTCTGTTATATCTATGCTACTAATAAAATCTCAAACATTAATTACTTTAGTCTTTTATGGTTATCTTGATCAGTCATTAATATTTAACTGCAAATATGTTTTCATGTTTGAATTAAAATGATTCATAACTAAGTTTTCCTGTTTTCTATGAAAAAGTGAAGGATAATATTTTATAATGATCTAGTAATAAAGATGGTCAATAGACTACAATTTGGGCAGGGTAAGTTATTGTTTTTTAGTGGAAGGTATATTTTGATTTTACTTGTCCTCCAAAACATGTCCATTCATATGTTGATCTTCAGTAAATTCTTTATCTTCTGCAATCAATCAGTTACATAGGATATTTTGTTATGTTTTTTGAATTGATAGAACTGAAATTAAAGGAAGGCATTGAGCTTCCTGGCATAACATGTGTCTGCCTAAGAATAATGGGGGATTTCGATTTAGGTTCTTACATGACAAGTCCAATGCTTTGTTTTCTATGCAATGGTGGAACTTTAGGATCAATATTTCATTGTGAAGTACTTTTTGTGAAACCCCGCAAGTTTTGATAATAAATTCAGAACTAATTAGGACATAAATAAAGTAAATTTGGTGAATATGAGGTATGCATGAACCACACAAGGGTATAGGAAACTGATTCTCAAAGTAAAGTAATAGTCCTTGAATTTTAGTTTTCGGCGCTTCAGATCGTTCATCATTTAAAGTTTGTAGACAACGTTATGCGCCTGTTGTCCTACAGGTATATGCGCCTGTTTTTGAAAGGATTAAACAATATTAAGAGGTTCGATGCGTGCTAACTACCCGTTTGACGCGGGCATGTTTTTGTTTTTTATTGGTTTTCACCTAGACCACGTATTAAAAGATAAAAAATTAACTTTTTAACTTCATTAGTATAATGTTAATAGTCATTCTTTGGGTTAGTGTTGAGCCGTTTGGACGCGTTTGGACGTGATAAAGCGGTCAAAGAAGGTTGAAAGCCCTTTTCAAACTTATGTGATAATTGAGACTTGATAATTTTGGGGATAGCGTATACAATATATACGTTGTGACGGACTTATATATGACTATCGAGAGTAAAAAGATATACTTGAAACGTTAGATTTTAGGTGTCTATTCTATTCTGTGTTTTAATGAACTGAGCATGATATAATGCCTTGTGATAAATTTAAATTTGTTGGATGCTGAAAAAGCATGTTATATTTTTGTATATGTTGAAAATCTTATTTTTGAGCATTGTTATGCCTTTTATGCTATCTCTTTACATGCTACTTATATGTGATACGTTATTGTTGTGGAGATAAGATATGAATATTAGGGACCGCATGAGTCCGATGCTAAGATATAATGGAAATCGCGTGAGTCCGATGTTGAGAACATTGTGTGAGTCTGTTGTTGATACAAAGATGTGGGGCTATTGACCAAATTGAGAAAGTAACATGTGAGGATCATAAAGTCTGTGATATCATATAAATTATCATGTTTGTGTGTGGTTACAGATCAATTCCTCATGGGTCATGGATTTGATACCTCCTATGCAATGTGCATGCCGGTTGTGAAAGATTTGACCAATTTAGCTAAAAAGTAGAATTTTGTGATAAAGATTCTAACTTTACTGTTTATCTTGATTATGCCTTACCTTAACTCATTTTCTGGACATGAACTTATGTAATTGATTGATTTGAACTGTGTTACTTTCTTAATTAATTGATTTAACTGTGAAATACTTGCTTTCATTACTGTTATTGCTCATTACCTTTATATTTCATATAAGTTGTATAGGTTATGGTAAGTTATGCTTTTCAAGTAATTCTCGCCACTATTGTGTTGGGAGCGGTCAATGAGATTTACTAGGTACATTTTGACTTTCATACTTATACTATACTTGATGCACTTCTATGTGCAGGTTTTGATCCCAGTTCCAATACAGGTCATGAGTGAGTTTAAACATTGAGGATTGTAATGATCTGTTCGGTCATTTTTAGCTAAAGACCTTATATATCTATTTGACCTTTTCCGTAGACTTTATGTGTGGTTTGTGATGCGTGAGGATGGATGACACAGATCTCGAGATTTATTTATATGAGTTTTGGATGAAAAGCCAAGTCTAGGAACTTAGAGTTGGTTAGTTTGACTCAAAGTTGACTTTTGGCTAGATGAATTTGTTTCCAGGTTTGGTCACTTTCGGTGGACCCAGAGGATCATTTATGACGTAGTCGAGTCATTGGTTTGCTTCTCAAGACAATTGGATGTATTATGTGACGTTATTTATAAAGTTTAGATTTCTTATTTGTCTCAGATGATTCTTTAGAAAAATATGCCTTAGCTCGATGATATGTGAAATTCAATGGTACGATTGAGTTCGTAGCACTGTTTACCTTAGACGAGCATGTCTAATTTGTGTCCGGGGGGTTCCGGGAGTGTTTCGGGTGTTGGATAGAGGATTTGGTTATTTTCCCTTCTGCTGGTATCTGGTGTCCGCCGCGGCGGCACCAACATTCGCTCCGGCGGGTCCGCCTCAACAAGAGGTCAGCTCGCCAAAGCGAAATCTTGGAGTCAAGGGAGTTCTGGCACAGTGAAGTCGGGTCCTCCGTGGCAAGGGGTGAGGTATCAAGTGACTCTCGTCCCAGCAGAAGGTTTTTTGTTGCAGCGGGTCCGCTCCAGCTGAGTCGATTCCACTGGGGCGGATCACTGTTTAGGTGGCCTATAAATAATTTTAGGTCAGATTTTCTTTCCTCAAATAGCTAACTTTGAAAACCAACACCGCATAAGTGTATTTTATGAGCTTTAGGAGCATTTTCAACCTTGAGGTAATATATTATTTCTCTCTTATGGCTTAAGTTATGATTATGAGTTCTTTTAATGGTGGTTTATCATATTATGTAAGTTGGGAAAGATGGGTTATACATATTGAGAGATTAAGAGAGTTATATGATTGATGTTAATGAGGATTTATGGATCATATAGTGCTAATATCATGAAGTAGGATTGGATAATGATAGAAAATCATGTTATAAACCATAATTTGGTTATAGAAGTTTGTTTTCAAAAGGGGAAATTTCTAGGGTTCCAAATTGGGGCTTTTAGATTATTGTTCAATAGAAGGCTCACTTGTGTTTATATTTGCAATTAATTTAAGGATATGATTACTTAGTATGTAATAAAGGTTTTTGAGTATTAAAGTTCGAGTCTTGATGACGTGGGTCTGGGATGGGTATTTAAAGTCTTGTTTTTATTGTGATTAGCTTTATATTAACGAATAATATGTATGTGGATAGACTTCAACTATCACGAGGCGCATCGGAAGGGCAAAGCGATCATCGAGGCTTTATTGGTAGAGCTTATGTTTGGAAATGAGGTAGGCTACGATTTCTCTGTTCGAAACTTCGATAGAAGTACGTAGTAGTTATAAATGTTGAGGGGTATTAGGCGTATTTGGGGGTCCCACTCAAACGGTTGTAATGAACATTTGAGTGGGTTCCGGTGTTGATTGTGATTATGGGTGATTTAGGGGATCAACCTTATGTTGATTCCGATTTCTGTTATTTGGGCTTGTCGCTAATATGTGGGCTCATCGCAATATTTGATATTGTTATATTTATTAATCACCACATGCTTTGATATGATATCCTGATTGTACTAGGATTATTGTTGATTGATTATCTTGGTATGAAATCCCGTGTATTGGATTATATGTAAGTTATTGAACTTTTGAGGGCATGTGATATTTCATCTCATACTTGGTTGCATCTCATTATATTGTGATATCTTGCCTTATATTGTCATTTGCATTCATACACTCATGGTTCTGTGATATTGATATGATAGTGGTATGAATATATTATGGGCCCAATAGGCCGGAAAGGTAAGAACACTTATGAGATTTTGACAATATTGAGATGATAATGATACGGATAGCTCGGGTTGCATGCCGCAATGGATATTGATACACGGGAAATAGAGTTTCACCCCTGCAACATGATTGAGACTCGACAAATGAGTCATGGGTTCTGGATAGATTCGTGTGTGGAATGTCGGCTGGCTAGGAGCGGTATATGGACTTCGTACATGGACTTCGCAGATCCCCCATGGGTGTACTATCATAATTAAACATTGATGTATTGTATACCAGGTTGATAAAGGTACCTTGCATATGCATTGCATTCATATCATGCATACATCTATACATTGCTTAATTGTGGTTTGGTAATGTGATATGGTTAGTTATTAGAACTTGGGTGAAACCCTGATTTACTTGGATTGAATTAATTGTGTTGGACTGGAATGGTCTCTACGATTGAGTTTTTCTCTGTGAATGCTTGGAAACAATGATTATGCTAGTCTCTATGAACACTTGGATAAAAGGTTAAAGCTGCTGAATTGATTTGGTTTCCATGTGCGACTTGTTTTCTTATGCATGAGTTTTGGGGTTTAATAATTTTAAGTCTATGTTTTTTATGTCAACTACTACTATGGTCGGAAATGTAAATTATTTCATAAGTATTATCTAAGTCCAAGAAATTATGTGCATTTGTGTATTGTCTGGTAATTGATTGTGTGATTGGTAAAACGTCTAGTAAGGAACCTGTGTTAAGTGTCACTACTGGGAAGGTAGATGTGGAACGTTCTATGTGTATCAGACTGTAGCTGTATAGAGACTTAACTAAGTGTAAATGCTAAGGTTAATAAAGGAGTCAACGTCATCATGTTTAGCTTAGGTGTAACATTCTTGAAAGCGTCTAAAATGGTTGTTGATATATGTCTGACTCCTTTATTTTGTATGATAAGTTAGGTAAGTGGGGTTAAGCTTGAGTATGACTTGAATAAGAGAGTACTAGTCGGTGGGTACTATGATAGTAAGGTCCATGTATATGTGAATGGACCGATTACACTTGAATGTGATTGGAACCTTATGTGAAAAATGTGACTTGATGAATCAATCAATTAATATGTGTACAACATGACTTATATGGATTATTAAACTGTCTAGTATAGGTTTATCTAGTGTCAACTTGATATTTATCTCTGTTACGTATCTTTTATTGTTGTCAGCCTATGATGTCTATAAGGGTACGTTGTGTACTTATGCTACACTTGCTGCATCTTCTGTGATGTAGATACATGTCCCTCTGCCAGTTCGAGATCTCGAGTCTTAGTCCGAGCAGGTTGACTTCCAACATTCAAGGTGAGGATGTTATCTTCGGGGCATACCTTGGATGCTCATTCCTTTACACTGTGTTTGTCTTGATTCGAGAGACACGATTTAAATTTTCATACTATTAGTTCAGTTTCTACTTATGTGGCCTTTTATTTAGACTTGTATCCATATTAGCGCTCTTATATTATTGACTAGATCTTGGGGGATTGTATTATGATTCTTAGATTTATGTTCCACATTTCAAACTTGATCAATAGTTTATTTAAGTATTTGTTATCTTTCAACATTTCTTCTTGTATCATGTTATTTGAGTTGGGAGTGATTCGCAATTTCTAGAAGGGGTCGTGACAAAGTTGGTATCAGAGCTTTAGGTTAAACGGTCTTAAATAAAAGAGCAATGTCTAATAGAGTTTTACGGATCAGTGCGGAGACATCCATACTTATCTTTGAGAGGCTATGGGATATTTAGAAAACTTCATTTTCTTTATTTCTTTTGTGCTAAGTTGAATAAAATTTGTATTTGAACTTCTTTCTTCTATTCTATCACCGATGGTGGTAACACTATCTTTAATTCATGCATAAGTGGTTCGATATGATGTCGCACGGTAGGGTATGAGATGTGTTACCATATTTCAGACGAGTGATCAAATTCAGTCTTCAGCTATGATTTGAAGGTGCAATTGATTAGGCTTATGATTGTGACTTCTCAGTTCGGTGATATCCTTGAAAAGTAGGAATGGTAATTCAGAGATACAACGAAAAGAAATTGGATAGATCAATCTCTGTTATATGAAGGGAAAAATTAGCATCAGACTCGTTTGATAGGTTATGTTACAAGATGTACGAGGAAAGATGTCATACATGTCATAAAAGGTTAAGTTGGCTTTGATTTGGAAGAATTGGGATAACGGAGTAGAATTAGTGGTTGTGAGTTCTTTCATGGAATGATTATCTGTTCGAGATCAGGTGGCAATATTACATATGATGAGTGAAGCTTAATGAAATAGACTGTCACATTTTTTTTACCTAAGAGTGTGTTTGTGGGTTAGCGATGATATGGATTGTTGAAACCAATAGATTGTTAATTTGTGAGTTATTTCATAGTTATTGAGTGTAAAAGTCGTATATGTGTTGGTATGTTGGACTCGTCGTAGGCTAATGAGAGTCAGTGATCGACTAATAGGAATAACTCTTACGTTGGACCAGTGAGGTTCTATCGAGGAATTATCGGGTGTTACATTTAGTTCTTGGATAAGATTTGTGGGCATGATATTTAAGGATTAATACTTGAGAAGTTTGATAGTTACCGATACAATGACTTTGGAGGTAACCGAAGGATAGGGAAATTGCACGGTTAGTTGGATATGTTATGTTTTAGCAAGATAAGGTAGAGATTGGGTTTTCGCAGGCAAACATCGTATAACCTCTTGAATACGATGTTGGTCAATGGGAATATTTATGGTAACAGGTTGACGACGGTTTGATCTAATTTCAGTTGTGAAAGGCTTTGGATATCGATAATCGGCTCAGTGAATGCATGTACTGGTATAGAAATAGATTATTTCGGTCAGGGATTTTTTGGCAAGGGTATTTCGATTAAATTATCTGAGAGTGTTAGCAAGGGTATATGTTCGATAATTAAGGATTAACTATCGGATTAAGGACCAGTTCAGTAATGGTTGGAGTTACAGCGTGGGTACTAAAGGATTTTGATCAGAGTAACCAGAGTGGGTCGATACCTATTCTAGTCGAGAAATCTTATAAGAAATGGTACATGGGAGATACCGAATTTTGGGAAGAACTCCTAGTTTTAGTGTTGGAGTGAGCGGGGGAAACTCTTTGTGATTTGGTGTGTAGTGTTCTATTATCTCCAGGATCAGTTCATTTATTGTGTAAGGCCTTCGATATTTTAGTACACTCCGGGACAAGCTCGAGTAAGGGTCGGTTGGCAGTGGGAATTGTGATTGAAATAAAGATGTAAATGTAAGAAATCAACATTTGTGTGTTGAGATAATTCGGGATGAGTGAGGTGTCTCTTCGAGGATTGGGGAGAATTTGGATTTTGAAGAATAAAACTTTGGGGTTAATTATGAATTATGTGGGAATTATCATCGCGACTTTAAGATTGGGTGAAATGGTTTGGTACACTCAGAGGAGTAAGTCTATCGTAGTTGACTATGTGTTATGAAGAATGTTCTATGAGGGTTGTGTTGGGCGACATGTGGTAGACTATGTTGAGACATTGTTGATTGATAGCATGGATGAGTATTCAGGTATTAGAACTTGGGAGAAATTGGGCAATGGCAGGTAAATGAAAGGTAAGGTTGATACGTCAAAAATTGGTAAGGCTGGTAATTAGCGAGTTATCACAGATAGAGGTTCGATAAGGTGTCCAGAGTTATGGGTGAGTTAAGAGAAAGTACGTGTAAGATTTGATATGTTTAGAGTTCATGTGGTTCTATCAGACTTGTGTTTCGGTAGAAGTTGAAGAACTTGGAGATTATAATCAAGGGTATGGTTCGTCGGTGCAAAATTGATGACTTAGAAAGAATCCAAATTTAAAGCTATGGGTGATGATACATGCTTCATTGTTAATGAGGAAGGAGATGGAATATATCATATCATGTTTATGAAAAGCATACTAGTTCGTTTGAAATCCGTTCGGGTGTCTAACAATGATGTAGAAATTAGTATTTTATTTCGGAATAGATTTGTTCATTTAAGGCCGGTGGCCTATGTTACATTGACTGGAGGACTTGTGGTAATCTAGTAAACCACCGATAAGGATTCAAGGGATTTCATTTTTGAAATGGAAGTATGATGGTGTTACCAGCTCCCATCGAAATTACAAGTGTGAATGATGATAATTTTCATATGACAACGATTCAGACAGTTCTAATGATTTTCACGGTTAGTTGGTATGCATTGAGGAAACTCAATTGGGTATGGGAAGTCTTCAAAGGGATCAGTCATTTTTCTATAGATTTGGCACGGCAAAGTAATAAGTAGGCATGTTTATAGTATGGTGGTTTGGAAATTCGAGGGAAATCGGACTTGTGATGTGTGTTTATGTGTTCTAAGGAATTTTGGTGCGAAGGACAGAATTAATAGTTGAGAAGGAAGACTAGTATTATCAGTTTATGTTATCAGTACCTGATGGATGGCGATTGAGGCTACAACTAAGGAATGTTGGTAACTATTGTGGTAATTGTGGATTCAATCGGGAGTGGATAGAGGTATGTGTATGATCAAGTTAGGGAATTAAGTGGAGTCAGTTCGCACATTCGAGAATCAGCCGTGGAGACAATTTCAGTTATGAAGGATTATAAAATTTGGGGTGTTGAGGTAAGTTATAGTATTTTTATTGACTAAGCGAACAGACAGTGCTATCGTGTCATTTTTGGTCTATTGGGGCTCTCATGAGGTTATTTTGGGGTTCCTTGGTTGCTCGTCGTCTTCCACATTTTCTTTCTCTCCGTTCGAGGACAAACGTTGTTTTAATTAGTATCTGATGTAATGACCCCTCCGATCATTTTTAGCTAAAGACTCATATTTACTTATTTGACCCTTCCCTGAGACTCTATGTGGGGTTTGTGATGTTTGGGGATGGGTGAAATAGATCCCAAGTTCTATTTATATGAGTTTTGGATGAAAAACCCAAGTTTAGGAACTTAGAGTTGGTTAGTTTGATTCAAAGTTGACTTTTGACTAGATGAGTTTATTTCTGGGTTCCGTCACTTTCAATAGACCCGGAGGGTCATTTATGACTTAGTCGAGTCATTAGTTTGCTTTCTGAGGTAATCGGATGTATTATGTGGCCTTATTCGTAAAGTTTGGATTTTGGTTTATCTCGGATGACTCTTTAGAAAGGTTCGATGATATGTGAATCCGAGGGTACGAGCGAGTTTGTCATACTATTTACCTTAGACGAGTTTGTCTGGTTTGTGTTCGGGGGGTTCGAGGAGTGTTTCAGGTGTTGGATGGAAAATTTGGTTGTTTTCCCTTTTGCTGGTGTCTAGTGTCTGTCTCGGCAGCATTAGCATTCGCTCCGGCAGGTCCTCCTCGGCGAGAGGTCAGCTCGCCAAAGTGAAATCTGGAAGTCAGGGGAGTTCCACTACAGCAAAGTCGGGTCCATTGTGGTGAGGAGTGAGGTGTCAAGTGACTCTTGCCTTAGCTGAAGGTTTTCCGCCGCAACGGGTCTGTTCTAGCGGAGTCAATTCTGCTGGGACGGATCACTGTTCAGGTGTCCTATAAATAATTTTAGGTCAGATTTTCTTTTCCCAAATAGCTAACTTCGAAACCAGCGCTACATAAGTGTATTTTATGAGCTTTAGGAGCATTCCCAACCTTAAGGTAATAGATTCTTTCTATCTTATGGCTTAAGTTATGATTATGGGTTCTTTTAATGGCGGTTTAATATATTATGTGAGTTAGGAAAGATGAGTTATGCATATTTAGAGATTAAGAGAGTTATATAGTTGATGTTAATGAGGATTTATGGATCATTTAGTGTTAATATCATGAAGTAGGATTGGATTATGTTAGAAAATCATGTTATAAGTGTTAATTTGGTTATAAAAGTTTGTTTACAAATGAGAAATTTCTAGGGTTTCAAATTGGGCCTTTTAGATTATTGTTCAATAGGAGGTTCATTTGTGTTTAGATTTGCAATTAATTTTAGGATATGATTACTCAGTATGTAATAGAGGTTTTTGAGTATTAAAGTTCAAGTCTTGGTAACGTTGGCCCAGAATGGATATTTAAAGTCCTATTTTTGTTGTGATTAGCTTTATATAAACAAATAATATTTATGTGGATAGACTTCAACTATCGTGTGGCGCATCAGAAGGAAAAGGCGATCACCGAGGCTCGATTGGTAATGCTCATGTTCGGCAATGAGGTAGGCTACGTTTTAGCTTTTTGAGACTCTGATAGAAGTACGTAGTAGTTATAAATGTTGAAGGGTATTGAACGTGTTTAGGGATCCCACTCAAATGATTGTAATAAACATTTGAGTGGGTCCGGTGTTGATTGTGACTATGGGTGATTTGGGGATCAACCTTATGTTGATTCCAACTACTTTTATTTGGGCTTGTCGCCAATATGTGGGCTCATCTCCATATTAGATATTGTTGTATTTATTAATCACCACATGCTTTGATATGATATCCTGATTGTATTAGGATTATTGTTCATGGACTGCCTTGGTATGAAATCCCGTGTATTGGATTATATGTGTGTTATTGAACTCTTAAAGACGTGTGATATTTCATCTCTTACTTGGTTGCATCTCATATTATTATGATATCTTGCCTTATATTGTCATTTGTATTCATACACTTATGGTTTTGTGATATTAATATAAGAGTGGTATGAATATACTATGGGCCCAATAGGCCAAAAAGGTAAGAATACTTATGAGATTATGGCAACATTGAGATGATGATATGGGTGGCTCGGATCGCAGTCGCAACGTATATTGACACTCGGGGAACGGAGTTGCACGCCTGCAACATGATTGAGACTCGACAAATGAGTCATGGTCTATGATCAGATTTGTGTATGGAATTTTGGCTAGCTAAGAGTGGTATATGGACATCACGGGTCCTCTATGGGTATACGATCATAATTAAACCTTGACGTACTGTACACCAGGTTGAGAAAGGTACATTACTTATGGATTGCATTCATATCATACATATATCTATACATTGCTTAATTGTGATTTGGTAATGTGATATGGTTGGTTATTGGAACTTGGGTGAAACCTTGATTTACTTGAATTGAATTGATTGTGTTGGATTGGAATGGTCTCTATGATTGAGCTTTTCTATGTGAATGCTTGGAAAAAATAATTATGCTGGTCTCTATGGACGCTTGGATAAAAGGTTGAGGTTATTGAATTGATTTAGTTGTCGTGTGTGGCTTGCTTCCTCGTGTATGGGTTTTGGGGTTTCATAATTATAAGTCTATGTGTTTGATGTCAACTACTACTGTGGTCGGAAATATAAATTATGCCATGACTATTATCTAGGTCCAGTGAATTATGTACATTTGTGTATTGTCTGGTAACTGATTGTGTGACTGGTAACAAGTCTAGTAAGGAATATTTGTTAAGTGTCACTAGTAGAAAGGTAGATGTGGAACGATCTATGTGTGTCAGACCATAACTGTATAGAGACTTAACTAATTGTAAATGCTAAGGTTAATAAAGGAGTTAACATCATCATGTTTATCTTAGGTGTAACACTCCTGGAATCATCTAAAATGGTTGTTGATGTAAGTCTGACTCATTTATTTCGTATGATAAGTTGGGTAAGTGGGGTTAAGCTTGAGTATGACTTGAATAAGAGAGTACTAGTCGGTGGGTACTATGATAGTAAGGTCCCTGTATATGTGAATGGATTGATTACACTTGATTGTGATTGAAACCTTATGTGAACAATGTGACTTGATGAATCAGTGAATTGATATGTATACAACGTGACTTATATGAATTATTAAACAGTCTAGTATAGGTTTATCTGGTGTCAACTTGATTTTTATCTCTGTTACGTATCTTCCGTCGTTGTTAGCCTATGATGTCTATGGAGGTACGTTGTGTACTCATGCTACACTTGCAGAATCTTCTCTGATGCAGATGCAGGTCCCTCTGCCAGTTTGAGATCTCGAGTCTGCGTCCGAGCAGGTTGACTTGCAGCATTTAGGGTGAGGATGCTATCTTCCGACATACCTTGGATGCTCATTCTCTTACTCAGTGTTTGCCTTGATTCGAGAGATGCGATTCAGATTTTCAGACTCTGTAGTTCTGTTTTGGCTTATGTGGCCTTTTATTTAGACTTGTATCCATATTAGCGCTCTTGTATTATTGACTAGATATTGGGGGGTTATATTATGATTCTCAAATTTATGTTCCACATTTCATAGTTGATTGACGGTTTATTTAAGTATTTGTTATCTTTCGGTATTTCTTCTTGTATCATGTTAAATGAGTTGGGAGTGGTTCACCTACCGGTGAAAAAAGTGTAGGTGACACCTTGATTCCTAGAAGGGGCCGTGACAAGGATCCAGCCTTATGGTGAGCCACTAGCCTTCCTTCATAGTGGCCACAATATATATTATATAATCTTATGTTTTCTCCTTTCTAGTAAAACTCTTTACACTATAAAGAAAAAAAGTAAAATTAGCTACGAACTTCATCGCTAATCTATCGCTAAATTGTTCATAGCTAATGAATTTTTTTTAAAAATCATCACTAAATAGGATTTGCGACGAATTTTGCTATTTAGCTACGAATTTATAAATCGCTAATTTCTATTTATTTTAGTGATGATATTAGATGACACTTGTACTAATTACTTTCTAGTTTTCCTCATGACAATACGACACCTAGTCTTGGAGTTGTTTAATATTAGAGTTAAACCTCAAAAACTCTCTTACACTATCAACATTTTATTAGTTTATTATTTAAACTATGGGTGTTGTTGTTACTTCCCTAAACTCTAACATTTCATATCTAAAACCCTTATTGTGTCAAGTGGCATGGAGAGTGACTTCACTCTCTTTATAGTGTGTGACAGCTAAAATATAAATAAAAAATGTGACATTTTATATATTTTTTAATTTCTCATTTATTAATTTTTCTTTCTTCTTTTCTTATTCATTTTTCTTCTTCAAATATCTATATCTTTTGCTAATAATAGTAAACTAATTTAAACTCATAACTTAAAATAATATTAACAAAAATAAAATAATTAGAAATAATAAATCTAGTTAAAAATCACGACTGAAACTTAACATAACAGTAAGCTCAATTAAAAAAAAAACTCTACAATAAAAGTAATACTAAAAACTTAACATTGCAGGAGTCTACCATTGGATTATGTCTTTTTAATTGGGTACGTCTTTTTGACTGAGTTATGTCTTTTAAGTGAATCTACCAAAATAATTTCAAATATCTATTTTTTTTTTTAGGCTTTATGGGTTACAACAACATACCCAGTGGAGTCTCACAACGTGGGGTTTGGGGAAGGTAGGATGTACGCAGACCTTATCTCTACCTTGATAGGTAGAGCGATGTTTCCGAGAGACCATCGGGTTAGTTTACGCTTTATGGGTTATGTCCTTTTAATCGAGTCTACCAAAAAAAAAATTGAAATTTTAATAATGAATGTCATGAAATGCCACATAGATATTTTTTGACCTATTTTCTAGCTCTCACACACTACAAAGAGAGCGATAGCACTCTCCATACTACTTGACATCGCAAGAGTTTTAGATTAAAAAATATATATATAGTTTAGAGAGTAACAGTAACACCCTAAAGTGTTAAACTAATAAAATATGGATAGTTTAGGAGGGTTTGGAGGTATTACTACTTGGTATTATGTTTGGATTTGGGGTTTTATAGCTTATGCATTGTATTAATTTGCTACTCAAATTATCTATGTTTATTTCATTATGTTAGAATTATTAATGACTTCCCCGTATTTGATTAAGTTAATTAATGTTTGGTTTGTAAATTTTGAGTCGTTACATTAGGTCTGCAAAGTTGACGTCTAAACAAATGCCAAATTGGGGGGCACGACGAATGGTCGTACCTAAATTGTTTTCCGTTAGATTTCTTTTTCCCTCTTTCCTTTACGTGTTTGGTTTAGAAAGTCTCAACAACATTTGGACATCTCTTTGAATAAAAAAACGTGAAATATGCCAAGAAGTTGCGGTATTACTTTGTAGGCTAATAATTAAGGTAGGACTATTCGTTGCAGTTGAACTCCTTATATGAACTTGTACCTTAATTATATATTCGTCATTGTTTCTAATGTAACATTTTTCTAATATTTTGGGCAAGTAATGTTAAGAATTATTATTAAGAAATCGGAAAAGGGCAAAAAATTATCGTAATGTATTGAAAACGGATCATGAGTACCTTTCATTCACCTTTTTGGTCTAAAAGTATCCCAACCTATTTGAAAGAAATAATCCCTTGATTATTTTCATTAATGAAAGAAAATATATACAAATTTACAATTCCCATAATAGGAAAATCATATTCTTATTCTAATACCAAAACCCTATTCTAGTACTACAAAAATCCTATAATTATGGTAAGTGTGCAATACTTATTTTTACAATTATGTTACACTAATCAATAAGGAAAACTCGTGACTAAATATTACCTAAGGCGGAGAGTATATACACGGCCATATACACTAATCCGAGACTGAATATACATATGATATACACGTGTATATCATATGTATATTTAACACACCCTCGCATTCATAGCGGGCGGTCTTCATACGCTGAGAATGTCCCTAAAACTTCAAAAAATACCGATGGAAGACCTTTTGTAAAAATGTCTGCAATTTGATACCTGAAAGGGACATGGCAGACAACTTAACAAATGAGCAAAGGAAACTCAAGTGTTACTCTTGAAGAACTTTGAATATAGAAAACTTGCTAGAGAGGAAGAAGAAGATTTCATAAAATTTCGAAGTGTTGAACAATTGAGCCAAAGGCCTCAATTTATAGTGTAAGGAAATGACCCCTCAACTAGCCAACTAATGGCCTTCAATAGCCATGTAATAACACTTATTGAGGGGTTACATTCAACCAAATAATGGCTGAATTCATGTGCCAAATAATGGATATTCAATGCTCCAAAACCAGCCAAAAAGTCAGAACTTTCCATCTTCCCGTCGTAGCATTCTGCCTCCGAAGCGTCGTGGCTCTGCGAATTAGCGTTGCGGTGCCTCGGTTCCAGTAGCCCAAGCCACAATTTAGCGTCGCAGCCCTTCACGGCTCCGCGGTGATTTCCGACTCGTTTCGTCTTACACTTCTTCCTTCGTTTACCAACGTGGAATACTTGTCATTTGGCCAATAACCGTCCATCATTCTATGTCTCAAATGTATTACTTACGTACCAATATCTCTTTCACTAATAAAATTTGCGATACTTGGCACTACATGTGCACGTGTGTGGAAATGACGTTTCTGACGTGCGGGGCCCTAATTGTTCTAGTCATAAATAATGGGATAAACTTAATTCCACATTAGTAAATTTCAAACAATCCCCTCTTGAAAGAGATTTTGGCGCACTCACAAGGTGCCTATTTCCAGCAATCTTTCCGCGGACCGATGTTGCATCAGGAGAGGTAGCTTCACCTTTGAACCTTCCATATTTGAATACCATCAGACTTACTTACTTCGCGGTGAACATGATGTCTTGAACCGTTAGTGTTTAGTGTAAATCAAGTTAATGGTACCAACACAACAACTTCCCTTACTCTGTTCTTCATAATGTTTTATCCGTTGTGGCCGTGGACACTTCTTGGATTCCTAAGTGCGTTCATTTGAGGTGGCCTGTCCTCGCATTTTAATAGGTGGTCTCCTACAAGGTATCCTGCTATACCCCAGTTTACAAGTGTTAGAAACTATTAAAAGTTTCCCCAAACCTATCCTCAACCGTTGAGGATCATTTAAAGGTTTTGGAAACTTAACCTTTACCCATACTGTAGATAGCACTTAATGTCTATCGCGGGAATGACTTTGGATTGATGTTTCTTTACAGAAATCACTATTCGAAGTGCTAATGCTTCTACCGAAGTGCTCAACTGAATATTTACAACTTAGTTTTCCCATTGAACCTAATTCTTGGGATCTCTAGTCAGTAAGGTTGGGTTACCACCGTATTGGTCCTTATAGCTTGGGTTTTAAGCCCATTCCCCTAGACAAACAAAACATCTGATCTTTGGGTAAGCCCTTTGTCAGTGAGTCCGCTATGTTATCCTTTGATTTTATGTAATCAATAGATATTATACCCGTGGTGATCAGCTATCTAACGGTCTTATGTCTCCGTCAAATATGATGAGATTTACCGTTGTACATATAACTCAGTGCCCTTCCTTGAGCCGACTGGCTGTCGCAGTGGATCATTACAGAAGGTACGGGTTTGTAACAACAAGGGACATCCTCTAAGAAGTCGTGAAGCCACTCAGCTTCTTCGCCTTTTTTGTCTAAAGCGATAAACTCTGATTCCATCGCGGATCGGGCGATGCAAGTTTGCTTAGAGGATTTCCAAGACATAGCCCCTCCACCAATTGTAAATATATACCCACTGGTGGACTTGGTGTTCTCTATATCAGATATCCAGTTTGCATCACTGTACCCCTCTAGTACATATGGATATCTCGAATAATGCAACACGTAAGTGAGCGTGTATTTCAGGTATCGTAATACCCGATTAAACGCCTTCCAATGATTATTACTCGGAATACGGGTAAACTTAGCCAACTTAGTGATTGCATAAGCAATATCAGGTCGGGTGCAGTTTGTTATGTATATCAAACTCCCAATCAGCCATGCATATTGCTCATGGCATATGGGTGCACCATGATTTTTATCAAGATTTTGATTTCTATCCAGTGGTGACTTCATAGGCGAACTGTCAAACATCTCAAAGTTTCTCAACACATCCTTGATGTAGTGAGACTGAGATAAGACCAATCCGTTAGACGTCTTAGAGATCTTTATCCCTAAAATGACATCTGTGATACCCATATCCTTCATGTCGAAGCATTGTTTCAACATGTTCTTAGTCTCTAGGATCAAGCTAGGACTGCTCCTTGTGATCAACATGTCATCTACGTACAGGCATATCATGATGAATAATTCAGAGTTACCTTTCGTGTAGACACATTTGTCACATTCATTAATGGAGAAACCCTTCGATAGTAGAGTACTATCAATTTTTTCTTGCCATTGCTTCGGGGCCTATTTCAGCCCGTACAGAGATTTGATAAGTCAACAGACTTTCTTCTCTTGCTCTGGAACCACATACCCCTCGGGCTGTTCCATATAAAATTCTTCTTCCAAATCACCATTTAGGAAGGTTGTCTTGACATCCATTTGATGCATCTCAAGGTCATGCAACGTTGCAATCGCAATGAATACTCGTATGGATGTCATCCTAGACACCGAGGAGTACATGTCAAAATAGCCAAGGCCTTCCTTCTGTCGATATCCCTTGACTACCAACCTGGCCTTGTACTTATCTATAGACCCATCTGCTTTATACTTCCGTTTGAGTATCCATTTACAACCCAACGGTTTATTTCCCGGAGGAAGATCAACCAACTCCCTAGTATGGTTATGTAGGATGGAGTCTATTTCACTCTCAATAGCATCTTTCCAGAGTGGTGCCTCTGGAGTTGACAATGCTTCAACAATTGTCCTTGGTTCGTCATCAACCATATAAGCTACAAACTCATGACAGAAGGATTTATCCTTCATGGCCCTTTTACTTTGTCTCGATTCCATCTCTGGAGTCTCCAACTTCTGAGAATCTGGAACACTAGATTCCGGATATTCAGCCACTTCGAAGTCCACTAGATCTAAACCATTTAGATCCGGGCAGTCAACGACTCCTGGTTCCTGAGAGCTTTGTTCATAACTTCGTTTGCGAGAGGTTATGTCTTTTTCCTTTCTAGGAACAGTATCCTCAAAGAATTGAGCATTCCTTGATTCCATGATTGTACCCTCGTGGATATCTAGAATATCTGACTACTAAGAAGCGATAAGCACTACTGTTATTTGCATATCCGATGAAAATGCAATCTACAGTCTTAGGCCCAATTTTGACCTGCTTTGGCTTGGGCACTTCGACCTTTGCCAAACAACCCCACACCTTTAAATATTTATAGGTGGGTTTCTTTCCCTTCCAGGATTCATATTGAGTTTTGTCCTTACCCTTATGTGGGACTCTATTAAGAATCGTATTAGCGGTAAGGATGGTTTCTCTTCATATATTTTGGGAAAGACCGGAATTGATGAGCAAGGCATTCATCATTTCCTTCAATATGCGGTTCTTGTGTTCAGCAACACCGTTCGACTGAGGTAAGTATGGAGTCGTCGTTTGATGAACAATGCCCGATTCAGCACAATATTCCTCAAATGACGCTACGTATTCTCCCCCTCTATCGCTACGAATGGATTTAATCAGCATGCTTAGTTGGTTTTCAACTTCTGCTTTGTTGCGTCGGAACGCTTCAAACAAAGGCTTCATCTTTACTTTTCAACAAGTAAAGGTAACAATACCTTGTGTTATCATCAATGAATGTCACAAAGTACTTGTTCCCCCCTCTAGTTCGTGCAAATTTCAAATCACATATATCTGTGTGAATAAGCTGTAGAGGAGCGGTATTCCTTTCGATGGATCGAAAAGGAATCTTTGTGAGTTTTGCCTCTACGCACACCTCACACTTATGTTGAGGGTTTACATCGATAGACGGCAACAACTCCAACTTAACCAACCTTTGGATGGACTTATAGTTAACATGTCCTAATCTATGATGCCATAAATTAGAGGACTCAAGCAAGTAAGAAGAAGCTTCAATATTATTGCTTGCACGCATTACAGACATGGTGTTAACTTTGAAGAATCCTTCACAGACAAAGCCTCTTCCTATAAAAGTTCTATTCTTGGTGATTACAAATTTATTGGACTCAAATACTAGCCTAAAACCAGCATTAACCAATAAATGACCTGAAATTAAATTCCTCCTAATCTCAAGGACATGCATCACCTCCTTCAGAGTGAGCTCCTTTCCAGAAGTCATCTTCAGGACTACTTTTCCTACCCCCAGCACGTCAGAGGAAGCGTTGTTACCCATGAACAACTTCTTATATGTAACTGGTGTATATGTGGAGAAGGCATCTCTATTGGAACAGATGTGTCTGGTAGCACCCATGTCCATCCACCATTGCAATGGATTTTCAACAAGGTTTGCTTCAAGCACCGCCATCGAGAACTCCTCAATCATGTCATCAGGAAACGTGTCTTTGACGACGTTAGCCTGTGCCTTGCCTTTGGCCTTGGCCTTCTATTGTTGCTCAGTCTTGAGCTTACGACGGTCCTTGATCATGTGACCAGATTTCCCACAGTGGTGACAGTTCCCCTTGAACTTCTCCGCCGCCTGGGTCTTGCCGTCTTTCTGGAACTTGCGCTTCTTGCTTGGGTTCCCTTTGGCCTCAGCCAGATTTCCTTTTGCCTCAGTAGGTTGTTTTCCCCTAGTCAAGACCTTCTTATTATCTTCCTGAATTTGGAGTTTGATAATAAGTTCCTCAAAGGTCATTTTCTTTGTCTTGAGTTTTAAGTAACTCATAAACTCATTCCACGAGGGAGGTAACTTCTCAATTAGTGATGCAACTAAAAACTGCTCATTTGGTTTCATACCTTCCAATTCCAGGCGATGTAGAATCATTTGGAATTCCTGGACTTGGGACATCACAGTTTTGCTATCCACTATTTGAAATTTCAGGAATTTTCCAATGATAAATTTATTCATACCAGCATCTTGTGCGTTGTACTTCTTCTGCAGTTTTTCCCATAACTCTTTAGCAGTGCCTACGGTGTAATACACCGTGTAGAGTGGGTATGACAGACAATTCAAAATATAGTTCTTACACATGAAGTCACTATGACTCCATGCATCAACAACCATCTTCATGCCATTAACGACATGGATACCTTGGCCCCCTTCGGCCGTTTCATTAGGCTGAATGTCCACTTCATCTCCAGCTTGTGGAGGATGTTCTGTTAGGAAATGAGTCATTCCCATAACAGTCAGATAAAACAACATCTTCTGTTGCCATCTCTTGAAGTTGGAACCCATGAACTTTTCTGGGCGTTCATGGTGGAATCCAGAGGGTGGAGGAACTGTAACGTTCCCCTGAGCAGCAGGAAAGACGTTGCATGTGCCTTGAGCAGCAGTGAAGGCATTGGGTGTGCCTTGAGCAGCAGTGGGGAAGGTAGAGGGGTTCCCTTGAGTAGCAGAAGCAGTATCAGAAGTGAGTTGTTCTCTTCTAGTCATCTTTCTAAGCACTTACAACAATCTTGTCTTAAAATTATGGGTTACAACAATTGCAGGAACCGGGAAGTTTGTAAATATTACAAATGCTAGAAAGGATAAACTACTCAAGATTACAACAAACTGGAAATAAGAACGATTACAAACTCCTTGTGATTTGCTGAGATGAGTGATGGCACTCTGTCTTTAAGATAAGATTGCCCCGTATATATCCTTTTACGTTGTCAGGAAATAGTCTCCCAAGATACAACAACAACTTAACAAATGAGCAAAGGAAACTCAAGTGTTACTCTTGAAGAACTTTGAATATAGAAAACTTGCTAGAGAGGAAGAAGAAGATTTCAGAAAATTTCTAAGTGTTGAACAATTGAACCAAAGGCCTCAATTTATAGCGTAAGGAAATGACCTCTCAACTAGCCAACTAATGGCCTCTCAATAGCCATGTAATGGCACTTATTGAGGGGTTACATTCAGCCAAATAATGGTTGAATTCATGTGCCAAATAACGGAGATTCAATGCTCCAAAACCAGCCCAAAAGTCAGAACTTTCCATCTTTCCGTCGCAGCATTTTACCCCCGAAGCGCCGCAGCTCTGCGAATTAGCGCCACGGCCCCTCGGCTCCAGTAGCCCAAGCCACCATTTAGCACCGCAGCTCCGACGGTGTTGCGCCGCGGCCCTTCACAGCTCCGCGGCAATTTTTGACTCGTTTTATCTTACACTTCTTCCTTCGTTTACCAACGTGGAATACTTGTCATTTGGCCAATAACCGTCCATCATTCTATGTCTCAAACGTATTACTTACGTACCAATATCTCTTTCACTAATGAAATTTGCGATACTTGGCACTACGTGTGCACTTGTGTGGAAACGACGTTTCGACGTGCGGGACCCCAATTGTTCGAGTCATAAATAATAGAATAAACTTAATTCCACATTAGTAAATTTCCAACATTACTTTCACCTTATAAACAGAAAAGTCACAGAAGATTTTGGAAAAATCAGTGAACCAGAAAAATCAAGTCAATATAATGAAAAGAGTGTACCCGGGCTATCCAAAAAAATCAAGTTAATAGTCCATTTTATAGTAAAAACACAACATAGTACAAGCCTTAGTAAATGTCTGATTGAAACTGGGGAGGATACTCATGTTTCTAATCTGAATGAAAAATTCAATCGAACTTGGCCTACTTTCAATGGTAAATATAAAAATCGGTTTTACTTGTATTATATTGTATTTGTTTCAATGAATACAATGTTCGGATAGATTGTATCGATTTTTGTCATATACATAATGTCACATATCAGCAATCTGAAGTATAAACCTATAATATTATAAAGAAAAGTTGAATACGGGGTAAAGTTATTATAAAAAAAGGTAAGATAAAAAATAAAATAGGATTATTAAATACTACTATGCAAAGACAATACGCGACCACACCAAATCAATCGTTACATAAAACTGATCTTTATGTTGTTACATAACGATACCATACAATATCAATATCAAAACTAATATTGTATTTAAAGTAACAATAGAATATAATACATAGGTAATGACCATCCAAAGACGCTGCTTCGGCAGGCCATGAAATGAAAAAGGAAATGTGTAAACTACGGAAAAAACAAAAGAATAAATCTCGCTTGTTAAGTAAGTGATAACATATTTCAAGTACTAATTTAGTTTCTTCTTTTACTGGATATCTATGAAATGGGAGGCAATATGGTGTTTTCCGGTATGCAGATGGAATAGACAAGTTGTTAATGTTACTCGGGACACTAGGATCCATTGGAGATGGGCTAATGACTCCTCTCAACATGATTATCCTTAGTAGCCTCATTGCTGATTTTGGAACTGCTGATGATTCCTTCTCTAATAAAATTATCGACGAGGTATATATATATATGCATCTATCTCTAAAAACTTTTATCTTGTTTGTAAGTTAGAATGTGCGTCATTCCATTGAGCCTAGCTAGTTCCCTTGCACATATATTCCACAATCAATACACCTTTACCCCTGTTTGGAGGGTTGTTTCCTGTGGTTCATTAATGTATGGTTTTCTATTAAATCATGTTTGTTTCCATTGTTCTTAAAATTATGTTGTATGATATTGTAATTCCGTTGTAATCTCGTGGTTATATAACCATGAAAAATTCCATTTTTTGTAACCACGGATTTGATGATTTTTGCGTGGTTATGTATTTCATTTACCCATTATACTCCATCCACCTCCTTCCATCAAACCCAACTCCACCCCCCTCCATCACAACCAAACCCCACCCACCCCCTTTAATCACACCCAAAACCCACCCACCCCCTTTAATCACACCCAAAACCACCCCCCACCCCCCACCCAACCACCCACTACCCATCACTACCACACCCCCCAACCACACTCCCCCCCAACCTACTTAAATCAATGTAACGATCTGTAGCCTTTATGTAGGTTGAAAGAGGAGAACACTAAAAAGGAATACTTCTTAGTTGAAGTAATCATGATGACAAAAAAAATCTTGACGATATAGATATTTTCAGGCAACTTCGTTATTTGCTTTTTTAAACTGAAAGCGTCAAAGAAAAACAAGAAGAGATGAACACATTTATTTATTTCGTCTTTTAATTGGGTTATCCTAGTAATTATTGATATTTTTAATAGTTATATTAGTTAAGGGTATTTTGATAATTTTACATTCAAACCTAACAACAAAAATGTCATTAAACCACAACAAACAATATAGTCTATCCAAACATTGATTTATTAATACAATACAATAGAGTACAATACAATACAATACAACACCATACTATATCATACCATACTGTACATTAATGAACCACAGGAAACAACCATCCAAATAGAGTGTTAGTAAAATGGTTGTCCATAGTGTAATCACTGGCAGAGTGACATTCGCCTGAGGGTGGTCAATTGAATACTTCTTGTCAGGCCAGAAAACGTTTTGGTGCACAAGTGAATTATATATTGATCGTTTAATCTCATTAAAGATAAGAAGCTTTTAGTGTAGTGGAAAATGGTGTTTAAAAGAGTTAGAAAAGGGTCTAGGCCATGGTAGCATTTTAGCAATTTTTGAATCTGATTGTTTCTAATCAGGGCACCCTTCTTGGTAGGTTGTTAAATATATATAGTTTCAAATAAAGGAAGCAGAGATAACACAATATACTATTAGAAGACAATTCCTTGAGTTCACACAGAAAGCACAGGGTTTAATTTACTTGGCTTACCAACATTGTTGACATCTTATCAAGATTTTTTATCTTCCTTTCAACAGTATGCATTAAAGCTACTTTATGATGCCGTTGGAGTTGGAGTTGGAGTTGGAGTCTCTGCTTTCATTGGTTTGTCTACCTTTACCCTTCCGAGTTTCCATATATGTTTTAGCATTCTACTGTTGGAAATTTGCCTTTGGCGGGAGTTGCGACCGACCAACTTTAACGGCTTAAACACTAGTGTAACGTATGTTGGAGAATCCGGTTCTTCACACATGCATGATCTACTAAGTACGTAGATAACCGTAGGGCCAAGAATCGTCAAATTTCATTGAGAAATGAAAGAGATATTGGTTCACGAAGTAAGGTGTTTGAAGCATGGAAAGTGTGGTATTGTGTGTAATTCTCCCACATCGGTAGAGGAAGAAAGAATTGTTGTGTATATAAGACTCGAAATTGGTTTGGGGTTTGGGACCCCAAGGGGTATCCCATGTGTTTAAAGGAGGGAGGACCTAGATGTGCTTCGGTTCGAGGAAAGACCACACGCGCGCCACCGCCGCCCGTCCGGTTCCGGTTCCGGTTCCGGTTCCGAGTTCCGGGTTCACGGGTTCACGGGTTCACGGGTTCACGGTTCACGGGTTCACGGGTTCACGGGTCACGGCCGTGGGCGTGGTCGGGTCGTGGGTCGTGGGTCTTCTCGATATTATCTTTTTGGGCCGAAAACTTTGCCGAAGTACAGTTTGATCCCGAAGTTTCAGATGTGCGTTTGGACCGAATTCTTTCGGATGTACAGTTTGGTCCCCGAAGTTTCAAGATGTACGCTTTGGTCCCCGAAGTTTTCGGATGTACAGTTTGGTCCCCGAAGTTTTCGAAAGTTGGAATTTCGACGGTCAAAGCAGAAACGTCCAAGCTCTCAATTCGGCCATTTATTTTGGTGGATTACTCCTCCTATGATGGCCAAAACAGTTGGTCTTTCACCATTTATGTTGGTGACTTTACTACCTCCATAATGGCCATTATTTGGCTATTATGGAGGCGATTTCAGCAAAGTATTCAGCCCCCTCCATCACCTATATAAACACCCCTTACACCATTGTTGAACACACTTGATATGCACGAAAATACACAACCGAAAAAAATCTTCTTCCTACAACTTCCAAGCATCATTTCGTTACTCAATATTCTTCACGGTAGCTCTTGAGTTTCCTTTGCTCAAGGGTTCCATTGCTGTTTTATCTTGGGAGACAAATTGTCCAGGACGTATAAAGGATACATACGGGGCAATATTGTCTTAAGGACAGAGTGCTACACTCGACTCAGAAAAAACAATTTCCATTTTTCCATCTTCTACAAAACTGGAATTTCCAGTTTTCTTGTGTAACTATTGTAATTTTCAGATTTCTAGTTGAATCATTCAATCTTTGTTTATCCTTTCGAATACTTGTAATAGTTATATACTTCCCGTACTGCATTATAAAGTACCATAGAGCAAAAACTCCCAACAACTTAAGACAATATTTGTATTGTATTACTATTAGTGTTCGAAAGATGTCGGTCAAAAGTTGTGTGACCAAATCTGGATATGGCAATGGTTTTTTGGTAGAAGAGAGTGATGATGATGAACGTGTTCATGGTGTCACCGCTACCAAGACTGGTGGGAACAAGCGCTCACGAGAGCTCGAGGATGTCAACGGGGACAAGAGGAGAAAGATCGAAGATGTTATTCTATCTTGTAGCAGAAGCCCTATATCTGTCCCAGACAAAGGATCCGAATAATGGTGAGAAGGAAATGGACACTCAGTCTGATGAAGTGACTGAAGTGAGCCAGAATCCGAAATTGGAATAAGTATTTTTCTTACTTGTCAAGAATAAGGATTAAATGATAAGTATTTTTCTTACTTGTCAAGATTAAAGATTAAATTATGTCTGATTAAAAATGGATTAAAGTAAGGAGGAATATGAAAATAATTTATATTCCTTATGCTTTAACAAATCAGAAGTTTAATCTCATCTTCTTTTCCGTTTAAAGATTGGATTTTGTAAACGACTTAAGAAGATCTGTTCTTTTAAGTGTAATTACTAAAGTGTGTAAAGTATGGTCGCACATACTATGGAGAAAGATCCACTAATCGTGCGAAAACTTTTACCACTCTTAAGTAAGCGCCAAGAATTATCTGGGCACCAATCATAACGGAAGAAGACTAAAAGCTAAAGACGTTGAGCCTGTCATACTATTTGACAGAAGATCCTTCATAGGATGATATTGGACACTCAGTCATACAAAGCCTCCGGGCGACTAGAGTGGGCCAAAATTCCTTTGATAGGATGATATTGGACACTCAGTCATACAAAGCCTCCGGGTGACTGGAGTGGGCCAAAATTCCTTAGATATGATGATATTGGACACTCAGTCATATAAAGCCTCCGGGCGACTGGAGTGGTGCCAGAATTCATTTCATAGGAAAAGTAATGAACACATAGTAAGGTGGGCCAGAGTTTCCAGGTCCTAAATGATCTGAAGGCCTAAATAAAGGCAGTAAAGAAATTGGACACTCAGTCTGCCAAAGCAACTGCAGTGGGCCAAAGTATCGCGATCACATATGATCCGGTTACGCCCCAACCACGGGCAAGAGGTTGTTCATGTGAAGCAACGCCACCTCTAAATTAGAAGGGGTTGGAGAGGTTGTCCTCAATAGGACTTCATGGATTGTGATCACTCTAAGATGAGGCGATACATATTCCTAACTTGGTTTAAGGGACGCCTGTTGGTCAAGTCGGTCCGAGATTAGTCCAACAGTCCGTGATAACTAAGAATGGTACGAGTATGTCCGTAGCCAAATGAATGATATATTTGTAATCCGTGCGTCTATGCCATCATAGATTAAGACACGTTAAATAGCAAGTCATTCAAAAGCTAACGATGTTGAGATTGTTGCCTTTCGTCGACATAAACCCTCAAAATAAATGTGAGGTAGATGAAGAGGCAAAATCACCTTTCCAAATTCCGTCAAGGGAATAGCGAAAGAAGCACCGCTCCTCTAGAACTTAGTCACACCTAATTGGGTGATTTGAAGTTTATACAAAATAGAGGGGGAGACAAGTACGTTGTGATCTTCATTGATGATGGTACAACGTATGGAATCCTTTGTTTGTTGAAAAGCAAAGATGAAGTTGTTGAAGCGGATAAGCGCTACAAAGTCGAAGTTGAAAATCAACTATGCCTATGGATTGCAAAATTCGTAGCAATAGAGGGGAGAATTTGAAGCATCATTTATTAAACGAATGTTCATTTCTCACCTCGGCCTAACGGTGTTAGCCAAGCACGAAGTCGTACGCCCAAATTATGAGGGGTAACTTGGTAAAAGATGGGCTACCGAAACAGTCAAGTTCGACCTAAGATCGTAGATTGCATATCCACCGGATCCGCAAATAACAAGAGTGTTGATCGCCTCTTGGCGTCAAAGAATGTCTGAATTCTTTGGAGATAACTTTCCTTGGAAAAGGAAAAAGGAGCAATTGCTCAAGGTTAACAAGAACCCGCGAGGGTTCGACTGTCCGAACTAGACGTTCCGTATCTTCATGACTCGAAAGTTGCCGTTTATCGGAACTTAATATTCCGGATCCGCAGAACTCGGGATTCTAGATGTTGAACCAAGACGGAGCAAAGAGGGGACAAATACTTGTTCCAGTCCTTCTAGCTTGTATGGTTGAGAACGAACCATGGACAATTAACAAATAATTGTTATCTCCAAAAGCGCCGCTTTGGAAAGAAGCTAAAGGGAGAAATAGATTCCATATATAGAACCATACGTGTGTAATATTTAATCTTCCTCCGGAAAAGAACCTTTGGGTTGTAAAAAGTGCTCCCTCGTGAGTAGCTTCACATCCGGGGCCATTGTAATCTTACATGGCATGGGTGTTGAAACGACCTTCCAAACCGGAGAGTTGGAAGAAGAGGATCGAATTGGTTTGCCGAGTTGTTGGGCTTCTTCTTGAACTTTCATTTTGGTCCCCGAAATGTTTACATTTTAGTCCCGAAAGTCTCGATAAAACGAAACAATGAATCGACCACGAAACATTGGCTCGAAGTTAGAAAGCCAACGAGTTGGAAAACCAACAACGAGAGTGAAAATCATATTGAAACAAAGTCTCGATATGAAAGATATGTGTATCACAGATGACTTCTTAGGAATTGAATTTCTAAGACATCTAACGGATTGGTCAATAGTTGACAAGCCTCTCGTTGAAGCCACCAATGGATATGAATCATAGAATCGATTGGAATCATGGTGCAACCATAGACAAGGAGCGATATGCTCGGGTCAAGTGTAGTTCAATGTATTGTACACACTACAACCGACCCGGTATCGTCCAACAAACAGATCGGTTGAACTAAGGTTCACCGATGATCTTAATACATGATCAATAGAAGGCGTTAAGTCGGATATGACGATATCCGAATTATTCGCTTATCTACGGATTATAGTATTCTCGGATGTCCAGCGGTTCCGAGAGAACACGGTGATGCAAACCGGACATCGGATCGAAGAACACCAAAGCCACAAGTAAATGTGTATGGTGGTTCTTGGAAAATCCTCTAAGCAAACTTGCATCGACCGATTCATGATGGTATCGGAGTTTATCGCTTTATACAAAGCATGAAAGAAGTTGAGTAACTTCACGACTCATTAGAGGACGTCCCTTATTGGGAGAAACCCGTGCCTTCAAAGCAGTTATACACTATTGCTAGCCGATCGGCTTTAGGAAGGACACGGATGACGGCGTCGGACATATCTGTCGGGATCCGTCGGAGACATAAGACCGTATGGCGGTTGATCATCACGGGTGTCACTTCCTTGTTTACAAACTAAGGGACTACCCAGAGATCAAGCGTTCGCTGCGTCTAGGGGAATGGGCTTAAAACCCAAAATATACGGACCAATACGGTGGAAACCCAACCTTACGAACCGGAGATCCCGGTAATTTGGTTCAATGGGAAAACTAAGTTGTAAAGGTTCGTTGATCGCTTCGGTGGAAGCATGAGCACTTCGGATAGTGATTTCGAAAAGAAACACCAAATCCAAAGCCGTTCCCGCGATAGACGTTAAGTGCTATCTGCAGGTATGGGTAAAGGTTAAGTTTTCAAAACTCGTAATAATCCTCAACGAGTTGAGGTTAGGTCTTTGGGAAACTTTTAATGGTTCCTAACACTTGTGAAGTGGGGTATAGCAGGATACCTTGTAGGAGACCACCTATTTAAGTGCGAGGACGGGCCGCCTCAAATTGAACGCACTTAAGAATCCAAGACGTTGTCCATGGCCAAAACGGACAAAACATTACGAAGAAGAGAGTAAGGGAATTTGTTGTGTTGGTACCGTTGTCTTGGCTTACACTAAACACCGACGGTTCAAGACATCACGTTCACCGCGTAAGTAAGTCCGATGGTATTCAACTATGGAAGGTTCAAAGCCGAGGCTACCTCTCCTTATGCAACATCGGTCCGCCGAAATATTGCTTGGAAATGAAAAGACACCATGTGAGTGCGCCAAAATCTCTTTCAAGAGGGGATTGTTGGAAATTTGCCTTTGGCGGGAGTTGCGACCGACCAACTTTAACGGCTTAAACACTAGTGTAACGTATGTTGGAGAATCCGGTTCTTCACACATGCATGATCTACTAAGTACGTAGATAACCGTAGGGCCAAGAATCGTCAAATTTCATTGAGAAATGAAAGAGATATTGGTTCACGAAGTAAGGTGTTTGAAGCATGGAAAGTGTGGTATTGTGTGTAATTCTCCCACATCGGTAGAGGAAGAAAGAATTGTTGTGTATATAAGACTCGAAATTGGTTTGGGGTTTGGGACCCCAAGGGGTATCCCATGTGTTTAAAGGAGGGAGGACCTAGATGTGCTTCGGTTCGAGGAAAGACCACACGCGCGCCACCGCCGCCCGCCCGTCCGGTCCGGTTCCGGTTCCGAGTTCCGGGTTCTCGGGTTCACGGGTCACGGGTCACGGGTCACGGGTCACGGGTCGTGGGCTGTGGGTCTTCTGATATTATCTTTTTGGGCCGAAAACTTTGCCGGAAGTACGGTTTGATCCCGAAGTTTCAGATGTGCGATTTGGACGAGAATTCTTTCGGATGTACAGTTTGGTCCCCGAAGTTTCAAGATGTACAGTTTGGTCCCCGAAGTTTTCAGAAAGTTGGAATTTCGACAGTCAAAGCAGAAACGTCCAAGCTCTCAATTCAGCCATTTATTTTGGCTGGATTACTCCTCCTATGATGGCCAAAACAGTTGGTCTTTCACCATTTATGTTGGTGACTTTACTACCTCCATAATGGCCATTATTTGGCTATTATGGAGGCAGTTTTCAGGCAGTATTCAGCCCCCTCCATCACCTATATAAACACCCCCTTACACCATTGTTGAACACACTTGATATGCACGAAAATACACAACCAGAAAAAATCTTCTTCCTACAACTTCCAAGCATCATTTCGTTACTCAATATTCTTCACGGTAGCTCTTGAGTTTCCTTTGCTCAAGGGTTCCATTGCTGTTTTATCTTGGGAGACAAATTGTCCAGGACGTATAAAGGATACATACGGGGCAATATTGTCTTAAGGACAGAGTGCTACACTCGACTCAGCAAAAACAATTTCCATTTTTCCATCTTCTACAAAACTGGAATTTCCAGTTTTCTTGTGTAACTATTGTAATTTTCAGATTTCTAGTTGAATCATTCAATCTTTGTTTATCCTTTCGAATACTTGTAATAGTTATATACTTCCCGTACTGCATTATAAAGTACCATAGAGCAAAAACTCCCAACATCTACTTATATTTCTTAAATTTTGGACGATCGTCTTTCATTTTGTTATATTGAATTCACATTCCTTAATTGGAAGGTTATACATTGGGAATAGAGAGATTACTATCTACTTATTCTGCTTATAGCAAACACTTTTTTGGTTTCTACAGAAGGATTTTGTTGGACAAGAACTGCCGAGAGACAAACGTCGAGGATGAGAAAGGAATATTTGAAATCAGTACTAAGGCAAGAAGTTGGTTTCTTTGAAAAACAAAATGCTTCATCCTCTAGCTTTCAAGTAATCTCAACCATTTCTACTGACACACATATAATCCAAGATGTCATTGCAGAGAAGGTATTCAACATTAGCTGTTCAAATGTCTTGGAAAAATAATTAAAAAGCTGTCGGTATTTATTGTGGACCAATTTACTTAGAAGATAAACTCCACATACGAGGTGATATAAAGAAGTTACTGATACCAAGTGTCAAATAGAACTTCTTTTAGACCTATGACATTCTTTAGGTTCCCAATATTAGATGTATTTTTCATTATTTGAAGAAAACAAGTAGATATACTTAACATTAGACATAAGGATACTATTTGACAGTTTTTATTTGGTAGTGGTATGTATCATTTGCAAAATGTGTTTCTGTTGTTTCTGTTTTTTGTATCTCGATTAGGATTGGAATAGACGGAATCAAGGATTTAGAGTCAATGAATTCAGAATGAGTGTAATCCTTTTATAAGTATACATTTCAAATGCTTTTCTTTTTACATTTGTATACATAGTTTGAGCAGAAAGCAACAGGTTCTTCTGATGAACCACTAAACTACCTAGATCGGCATATGGATTAGAATATATTGCTTTCTTTCCTTTTTCATCTTTTTCTTCATTGGTGCAGATTCCACTTGCCTAGTGCACCTCTCAGTATTCATTTGTGGGCTGATTATAGCCTTCTTTCTTTCATGGAGACTAGCACTGGCTTCTTTCCCATTCTCTCTTGGTTTCGTCATTCCAGGGGTAGCATTTGGAAGTTTGCTAATGAAACTGTCAATGAAGATGAAGGATACTTATGGGATAACAGGGAGCATAGCAGAGCAAGCAATTTCATCAATCCGAACAATTTATTCATATGATGGGGAAAGCCAAATGGTAAGCAGATTCAGCCATGCTCTCAAGGAAAGCATGAACCATGGCCTCAAACAAGGATTCACAAAAGGATTGCTCATTGGAAGCATGGGAATGGTCTATGTAACTTGGAGTTTTGAATCTTGGGCAGGGATTCTTCTTGTTGCAAACAGAGGAGAAAGCGGAGGCCGCGTTTTTATATAGCTGCCTCTTTGGTTCTTGGAGGACTGTAAGACACTTAATTTTTACCTTCTTATGCATGAACATGGCTAATGTTTAGTAAAAAATGATTTCAATTACATGAACTGACAGTGCAATGCCTTTTTCCTTGGTGATGTTAGATCTTGTATGGCTGCACTTCCAAATCTCTCGATCATAATAGAGGCGATGACAGCTGCCTCCAAAATATTTGAGCTGATTGATCGGAAACCTGAGATAGATTCTGAAGATACCAACGGGAGAATTTTAGCGTATGTAAGAGGTGATACTGAGTTTAAGGAGGTCAGTTTCAGTTATCCATCAAGACCACAAGTCCAAGGTCTCCAAAAAATTTGTTTAAAAGTGAAATCAGGGAAGACTGTTGGTATTGTGGGAGGTCGTGGTTCTGGCAAGTCTACAATTGTTTGTTTGCTTGAAAGGTTCTATGATCTAGTGAAAGGAGATATCTTGCTTGATGGACACAAGATCAAAAGACTGAAACTTCAATGGTTAAGATCTCAGATGGTGTTGGTAAATCAAGAACCTGTTCTTTTTGCCATATCCATAAAGGAAAATATCTTATTTGGAAGTGGAGCTTCGATGGAAATGGTCATTGAAGCTGCTAAGGCTGGAAATGCTCATGAATTCATAGTTAACTTACCAAATGGACACGATACTCATGTACGGCAAAATCTTATCTATTTGATATTATTTCTACTTAGCTCTTTAAAAATGGATACCAATTGCTTTTAATTGGATTTCAGGTAGGACAACTTGGATTTCAATTGTCGGGCTATAGCAAGGGCATTAATTAAAGATCCTAGAATTCTTCTACTTGATGAAGCTACAAGTGCTTTGGAAGCACAATGTGAAAGATTAGTACAAGAGGCCATTGACCAAGCTTCACAAGGATGGACAACTATCGTCATAGCACATCGCCTCACTACAATCCGCAAAGCTGATAAGATAATAGTACTACAGTCCGGGACAATTGTTGAAACGGGTTCTCATGATAAGCTGATGCAGATAAATGAAGGAGAAGATGAAGTTTACTTTAACATGGTAAAGCTACAGCAATCCACATCTAGCAATAACGCAGACAGTCCATATCGCTCCAAGGAGGCAACAAGCTACCTAAGGAGGAAGTATGCCAATATTCAAAAATTCCCATTCATTGCTAGATCAAGTTGGCAAAATAGCACTGCCGCTCCTTTTAGTCCAGCAATAAGCACAAGTTATGCTCCATCAATCCAATCATACTCTTTCTGTGATAATGATTATGAGTCCTCATAGATAAATAATTCCACTTAATAGAAAAAAAATTGGAATATTCTTATATCTCTTATTTTAGGTAAAATTGTATTCCTATTGTAATTAGGTTTTCTATTTTAGCTAGAATTATATTTTTTATTGTAATTAGGTTGATTAGTTACCTAGTTTAAATATTCTTGTACTACTATATATATTGTACATTATTGATGAGTACAATCAAGGAACATATTCCTTTATGGTATCAGTAGCCTAAAAATACCTTCACCGCCGCCGACCATAGATCTTAACCGCCACCCCTACGAAACCCAAGTATTTTTTTCAGCCATTCTCTCTCCCTTCTCCTCCTAAATTTCATCTTTAATGGCTGACAAAACCAAATTACATTCTACACTTGCAGTAAACAACATAAAAAACTTCATCCCTATCACCCTTGAGATGGAAAATGGTCAATACTCCTTGTGGGTGGAGCTTTTTAAGATTCATTGTCGTGTTACGAAGTTATCAACCACATCATCCCTCCTACACCGAAGTCCACAGATTTACCCTCGGATTCGACTTCTGATAATGCATTCTGGTCTCGTTTGGACACAGTTGTCCTCCAGTGGATATACGACACAATCTCCAATGATTTGTTGCACACCATCATTGAGGCTGATGTCACTGCCCGCCAAACGTGGGAACGTTTGGAAAGTATTTTCCACGACAACAATCCCACGTTTGGAAAGTATTTTCCACGACAACAAAACTCAACGAGCGTTATACCTTGAAAATCAATTCAAGGACGTTCATCAGGATGATTTCCCAAATGTGTCTGCATATTGTCAAGAACTCAAGATGTTTGTCGATCAACTCTCCAACGCCGGCGCACCAGTCACTAATCAATGATTAGTCATGCAACTTATTGCAGGCTTGAACGAATCCTATGACGGCGTTGCCACCATCCTTCAGCAATGTACGTCGTTACCTCTGTTTTATGAGGCCCGTTCGAAGCTTAATTTTTAGGAAACCCAGAAAATCAAGCGCAGCACCACTCAGGCCAGCATTGCCGACGCCACCCTCACCACCAATGTCGGGCCCTCTGCAGACGACAAGGCCTCCAACTTCGGCAACCAGAACCACCAGCCCGAGGACCCGTAGCAGCCCACATCCACCGGCAAAAACTGCCAGAGCAGGCAGTCCAGTAAGGGTCGCGAGAGACGGAATTCCGGCAACAACGATGGCGGGAAGGGAGGTCCCCACAGGCAGAAAACAGCCAGCAGCGATCGTGGCAGTGGCAGCAGCCTCCACCGTGGGCTGCCTACCCGCCATGTACCGCATGGGCCCTATAGTCATGGGCCTCTCCTCCTAGCCCGTATCCGATATCCTCGTAGACTCCACATCAGAACCGACAGGCCCACCCTGGCATACTCGGCCCACATCCCCAACAGGCCTACACAGCACATGCCCCCCCGCCCTCAACTTATGCACTGACTGACATTGAGGCAGCTATGAACATAATGTCACTCAACGCTCCAGAAGAAAATTGGTATATGGACACAAGCGTCACATCTCACATGAAGGCATCACAAGGTACTCTCTCATCTTATTCTAATTTGAGTAATTTAAATCGGAATATTATTGTTGGTAGTGGAGAAGGCATTCTCATTCGCGATGTTGGTCATTCATCCTTATCCCCACCACATCCACCTCTAATCTTAAAAAATATCCTCCATGCCCCTAAACTCATTAAGAATCAAATATATGTGCGATGTTTCACAATTGATAATAATGTTTCCCTTGACTTTGATCCTTTTGGTTTTTCTGCGAAGGATTTTGCGACATGGAGACGTATAATGAGATGTGACAGCACTGGAGATCTCTACCCTATTCCAAATGTCGTCAACAATCCAGCCTCAGTTCCATCAACTGTTGCTGCTCTTTCATCTTCCTTGTGACACTCTAGATTAGGACATCCAGGAGATTCTATTTTACACTCTCTTAGGAAAAATAATTTTATTAATTGCAACCATATTTCTAGGACTCCTATATGTGAATCCTGTGTTTTTGAGAAACATGTTAAATTACCATTTTCCGCATCCATAAATTGTACTTTACTACCTTTCGATATCATACATAGTGATTTGTGGAAGTCACTTATTTTAAGTATGGCTGTCCATCGATATTATTTGTTGTTTTTGGATGATTATTCTAACTTTCTATGGACTTTTCAATTGGCAATAAATCCCAGGTCTACCCCATTTTTCCTCATTTAGTGCTCTCGTAAATAACACAATTGAAAATAACATTAAATGTTTTCAATGTGATAATGGCAGAAAATTCAATAATAATCAATTCAAACAGTTTTTCTCCAATAACGGTCTTACCTTTCATTTTTCTTCCCTCACACCTCCTCCCAAAATGGTAAGGCCAAACAGAAAATCTGAACCATAAACAACCTAATTCATGCCTTGCTTGCTCACGCCTCAATTTCCCCCTCAATTCTGGCATTACGCACTCTCTATGGACACCTATCTCTTAAACATAATCCCAACAAGTCTCTAGCTCAACGGTCGCCCACTCAAGTTCTGTTTCGTAGAAACCCCTCCTACCAGCACTTGCGTATCTTTGGATGTCTCTGTTATTCTCTCCATCTGACCACTCACAAACTCTAATCCTGGTCTTCTCCGTGTGTGTTTCTGGATTACCCCGCCAATCATCGTGGTTACTCGTGCTATGACTTGTCAAGACGTAAAATTATTATTTCATGCCATGTCCTATTTAATAAGTCTCAATTCCCCATTTGCCTCCCTAAAATCGCCACCTGGTCATTCCTACAACTTCCTAGATGATGGCCTGAACCCTCTTCTAATTCATCATTTACATAGTCCGTCGTCCCAAACCCCGACACCCGCCCCCACCTCGGACAGTCCGGGACACACTGCTCACCCAGTTTTGTTGACGGAGGCCCGGAACAGCCCACCTCAGGATGATTCTGCAGCCACCTCTCGGCAAATCGAGCATCGACCAGCTGGTCCCACAACCCCTGCCCTTCCTCCTCTTCCTAGCAGTCCCACGACACATACCTCTCCCATCCCGCATCCCAAGACATGCTCTCGGACCATGGAAACCCATGCCATGCACAGAATTTAAAAACCTAAATGATTGTTTAACTTATCCATTTCAGTTGTCCCTTCCCCTGTCCCTCGAAATACTAAGGATGCCTTGTCCGACCCTAATTGGAAAGCCGCAATAATTGATGAATATAATGCTCTTATTTATAATAAGATGTGGGACCAAGTACCCCGTCTAACTGATGCTAACATTATTCGTTCTATGTGAAATTTTAGACATAAAAAAAATCTGATGGTTCTTTTGAGAGGTACAAGGCTCTTCTTGTAGGTGATGACATGACTTAACAAGTGGGAGTGGACTATGATGAAACTTTCAACCCGATCGTAAAGCCTGCAACCATCCGGACCGTCCTCAGCATTGCTCTATCCAAGTCTTGGCCTATTCATCAGCTTGATGTCAAGATTGCCTATGGCGGGGGAGCAAATCCAACTAGAAAAACTCACATTGGGCTTAGGGATAATCAGGCTTGAACTGATGAGTTCCACCACGTCAAGGTGACACTCGACCGTCAGAGCCCTGGCTCCTCCCACTGCTTGGGAGCTTACGGTTTCATATTCTATTTCACTCCCCGATGGGAGTTCTATTCACCCTTCCCTCATGGTACTACTTCGCTATCGGTCACCCAGGAGTATTTAGCCTTGCAAGGTGGTCCTTGTCTTACATGGGGATCTTCATGAAATGGTATATATGCATCAGCATATGGGTTTTAGGGATCCTAATAATCCAGATTATGTGTGTTTGTTGCGGAAATCGCTCTATGGACTGAAACAGGCTCTTCGAGCATGGTACCAACAGTTCACCAATTATGTCTCATCTATCGGTTTTTCACACAGCAAATCCGATCATTCCCTGTTCATCTACAATAAGGGTATAGACATGGCTTACCTATTATTATATATTGATGACATCATCATCACCATATTATCTGATGCTCTCTCGCCAATCCATTATGTCTCTCATTTTCTATGAGTTTTCTATGAAGGATCTGGGTCCCCTGAGTTATTCCTTGGGCATCTCTGTCACGACATTATAGTGGCCTTTTTTGTGTCAGAAGAAGTACGCTGAAGAGATCCTTGACCGTGGAGGCATGACATCTTACAAACCATCTCACACACCAAGGAAGACACCAATTCCAAGCTCAGCATTGATTCCGACCTCCCATATTCAGACCCGACTCACTATCGTAGCCTGGCTGGGGCCCTGCAGTACCTCAGATTCACGAAACCTGACATATCCTATGCCATGCAACAAATCTGCCTATACATGCACAAATCGACGGAAGCACACATGCATGCCCTCAAACGTAGTTTACTATACGTCCAAGGTACACTTCACTTTGGATTACATCTATACAGGTCATTGCTCACTGGTCTCACTGCTTATTCTGATGCTGACTATGGTGGATGTCCTGACACCTGACACTCCAAGTCTGGTTACTACATTTTCCTCAGAGATAACCTATTGTCTTGGTCTTCTAAAAGGCAAAATACACTATCCCGATCCAGCGTCTAAATAGAGTACAAAGGTGTCTCCAATGTCGTCTCTGAGTCTTGTTGGATCCATAGCCTTCTACTTGAGCTTCACTTCCCGATTCAAAAGGAAACACTGGTCTACTGCGATAATATTTGTGCGATATATCTTTCCGGCAATCCCGTCCAACATCAGCGCACTAAACACATTGAGATGGACATTCATTTCATTCGTGAAAAAGTGGCTCGTGGTCAAGTTCATGTCCTTCATGTTCCTTCCATGTATCGATTGCCGACATCGTCACCAAAGGAATTCGCGCATACTATTTGATGATTTTCAAGCCGGTCTCGGTGTTCGTGAACCTCCCACTTCGACTGCGGGGGTGTAATAGAATATTTTTCAAATATTCTTTCATTAATTGTATATCTCTTATTTTAGGGAAAATTATATTCATATTGTAATTAGGTCTCCTATTTTAGGTAAAATTATATTTTCTATTATAATTAGGTTGATTAGTTACCTAGTTTAAATATTCTTGTACTACTATATATATTATACATTATTGATGAGTATGGTTATACAACAATTGGAACTTGTAACATAAATCATATACTTACAAGTTTAGATTATACGGAGTATTTATCTACTATAAGGTGCACACGCGGTTGTCCTTCCGATTGCAAGCTCCAAGCTTCAATGTACTTCTCCTTCGGAAAGCTAGGAAATCCGACAGTGGTTCGAGAGAGTATTTTATTCTAAGTCTCTAAGGCTTAGAATGTTATTCTGAAAAATTAGTATTTAATAATAAAAGTGAATGCCTCTATTTATAGTTGAAAATTAGGTCAGAAAATCGGATTAGGGTTTGACCTTGGACATGGCCCAAAATTGACGCAGAGGCGCCGTGGCCCTAGGGTATAGGCGCCGCGGCGCTTGATGAATTTCTGCACTACGCCACGGCCCTAAGGTATGGGTGTTGCGGCGCTCGACGTGCAGTTGCACTACCTCGATTTAATTTCCGTGCATTCTTAATTAAATGCAAAATCCAATTTTGACTTAATTAATTTAATCATTATTCATTTAAATGTCTCGAGTCCAAATCAAATATTTTAATTTCTCTCTCAATACATCCTTAGATCAAAACGGACAATCGACATAGTGTGACCCTATAGGCGAAGTCATATTGACAATAATCAAATTAAGGTCAACGCGGAACTCCTAGACAGCGCCGGAAGACGAACTCAATATGTGAAGTACATTTACGCGAATCCAGTAAACTTAACCTTTATGTGGTAATATAAAATCCTTTCATTCACGACACACCCGATCAAGCTTAGGATTTGTCAAGTGTTTATCCAAATGGCTTAATCATTGTATCTCATCTATATTAGTCGATGACTAGACCATACTCTAAATATATCTATTGCGTTGGCCAACATCTTAGTCAACCTAATATCACTGAGCATCCGAGTGTTCTCTCGAACATACATCCGAGGAATGAATCCTAATTTTGGCTCAATTACCACCTTCAATCCACATCTTAATGTACCCAATACAATCCGTATCTCAACCTATAAGGCATTTGAGCTTAGGACGAGATCAAAGTACATTACTTTGTAGACAAGGCGCGTATTGACCTCAAGTCCAAGGACTTCTATTTCCCACACGCTGATCATACTTTAGACAAGTATAACAAATAGTATATCAGCAGGGTATACCAATACTTCCAAAGTATCCATGTGTCCATCACGAGTAACCATTACTCGTAGCAAGTGAGACATACTACATCCTCTAAGGATGTGATGCGGACCACATGTCGACTTATCACATATCATTGATATCTCATTCTCGATGATCATTAGTCGAGGATACTTTAAGAGTTACGCTCTATCATAAAATATCTCACTCTGTTAATGACAACGTAAGCTTAAGGGATGCACATTAATAAATAATTACAAACAATCAAATAATAATTCAATAATTGCAAATGCCAAAATATTAATCTCCATTAATAATAATATGAATGTGTATAAAGTACATTTTTCCTAATACAGATTGTCTCTAGGACATAAATATACTTTCAATCTCCCACTTGGCCTAGAGCCAATCTCCAACATATCTAATGCCCATATTCTCAAAACCATTATGCTTGACTAAGCTTAATGGTTTAGTGAATGGGTCGGACTAGATTATCGTCTGTGGGAACATAGTCTAATCTAAACTCTTCAGTCTCCACCATCTCCCTGAGTATGTGGTACTTCCTTGGTACATGTTTGTTTCTGTTGGTTGATGTTGGTTCCTTAGCTTGTGCAATCGCACCAATGTTGTCACAATAAACCGTTATTGGACAAGCGGCACTTGGAACAACCCCTAGTTCCTTCAGGAACTCAGATATCGTGACAACTTCTTTACCAGCTTCCGATCCAGCAATGTACTCAGCTTCTGTTGTCGAGTCAGCAGTTGTAGCTTGTTTGAAACTTTTCCAGCTTACTACTCCACCATTGAAAATATATGTGTAAGCTGATTGAGATTTGTAGTCATCAACATCTGTCTGGAATCTAGCATCAGTGTACCCAGTACATACCAGCTTCTCTTGTCCACCATAGATTAAGAAATATACTTTAGTTCATCTAAGATACTTAAGAATACTCTTGACTGCTTTCCAGTGTTTTCCCCAGGATTCTGCTGGAACTTGCAAGTTATGCTAAGTGCAAAGGCCACATCTGGCCTAGTACAGGTCATGGCATACATGATCGATCCTATAGCCGAAGCATATGGGATCCTTTTCATGCGTTCAAGTTCTATAGAATTAGAAGGACTATCCTTCTTAGATAACTTGATGCCTTGTCCCATAGGTAGACCGCCTTTCTTGGAATATTCCATAGAAAAACATCTAAGCAATTTGTCTATGTAGACTGATTGTGACAGCCCCAACAATATGTTAGGTCTGTCTCTATAGATCATAATCCCCAGAATGTAGTAGGCTTCACCTAAATCCTTCATCATGAAGGTACTAGACAACCACTCTTTTACTGACTACAGGAGAGTCTTATTGTCTTCCTATTATTAATACGGCATCTACATATATGATAATGAAGGCAATACTCTCATCCTTGTGTTTACTATAAACACATGGATCTTCTTTGCTTCTGACGAAATCAAACGATTTGATAGACTTGTCAAAGCAAATGTTCCAACTCCTCGAGGCTTGCTTAAGCCCATAAATAGACTTTTGTAGCTTGCATACGACATTTGGTTTGGACTCAATTAAAAAACCCTCAAGTTGTTTCATATACACTTCCACAATTAGATTACCATTGAGGAATGCAGTTTTGACATCCATCTGCCAAATGTCATAGTCATAATATGCAGCTATTGCAAGCAAAATCCGAATACACTTAATCTTAGCAACAGGTAAAAAAGTTTCATCGTAATCGACCCCAGGCCGTTGATTATAACCTTTAGCCACCAGTCTTTCTTTATAAGTTTGTACCTTGCCATATACATCAATCTTCTTCTTGAAGACCCATTTGCATCCTATGGGTCTAACCCCTGTTGGCAAATCAACCAAGTTCCAAACTTGATTTATGTACATCGAGTCCATCTCAGATTTCATGGCTTCTTGCCATCTCTGCGAATCAATGTCTAACATATATTCGTTGTGGGTTGTGGGTTCATCGTTATCAGGAATATCTATCTCATTGTGTGTTTCAACAAGGAGATTAAGTCTTTCAGGTGGACGATGAGTCCTAGTGGTCCTACGGAGTTGAGTATTCTACGTTTCAGTGTTTGTTGTATTCTAACTGTGAGAAGTTCTTTGTGTGTTGGACAATCCATCACCTTCAGAGCTTTCAGGAAAGTCACTTTCATGTATTTCCTGTATGGAATGATGTACAACCATTGTATCATCTTCTATTGGTTGTGTATAAGAGCCGTACATTTCTGCACTATGTCTCACAACACTCCTACTGGCTGAAGGGCATATTCTAAGTACCCAATCTTCACCAGATACTCCCACTGAATCCTTGTTTAGGTCATTAGACAAGGGTTCATTTTCTGTGTTATCTTGTGGTTCTTGAATTTCTTCAAGTTCTATCTTTGTGCAGCTATGTTCCTTGTAGACATATTTTTTTCAAGGAAAGTTATGTTCCCAGAAACAATGACCTTATGTTCTCCAGGAAGATAGAAGTAGTATCCCTTAGTTTGCTTTGGATACCCCACGAAGTAACATTTCTCACTTTTAGATTCCAACTTGTCAGTGAGTATCTTCTTGACATATGCAGGACACCCCTAGGGTCTAATATGTTTAAGAGCTGGCTTCTTGCCACACCATATCTGATAGGGTGTCTTTTCTACTGACTTGGAGGGACCCCGTTCAGAATATATATAGAGGTTTGTATAGCATGTCCCCAAAGGTATATTGGTAGAGCTAATGAGCTCATCATGGATCGAATCATATCCAATAAGGTTCGGTTTCTGCTTTCGGCAACACCGTTCATCTGTGGCATTCGTGGAGGTGTCCATTTAGATTGAACTCCATGTAGCTTTAAGAAATATAGAAAATCCTAGCTCAAGTATTCACATCCTCGATCCGATCGAAGGGTCCTGATACTTGTTGCAAGTTGCTGCTCCACTTTCGACTTATACTCCTTGGACTTCTCAAAAGCCTCGAATTTGTGTCTCATAAGATACACATATACATATCTTGTGAAGTCGTCAGTAAAAGTGTTGAAGTATGGGAAGCCTCCTTTAGCTTGAGTCGAGAATAGCCCACATACATCAGTATGGACCAACTCAAGCACCTCCTTGGCTCCCACACCTTTCCCAGAAAGTGGTTTATTGGTCATCTTTCCTCTCAAGCAAGATTTGCAGTTACCATAAGACTCCAAGTCAAATGGTTCGAGGTAGTCTAACTTCCTCAATCTTGCTATTCTTGATTCGTTGATATGACCAAGTCTGCAATGCCAAAGGTAGGTAGAGTTTCTATTACTTGTCTTGGATCGTTTATTTTGTACATTGAAAATCTCTCGACTACAGTTTAGTGTATATAATCCATCCACAAGAGGAGCAGTTTCATATATAACATTATTAAAAGACAGTAAGTGACTACCATTAAAAATATACGAGGAAAAGCCCTCTATGTCCAGCATTGGGATAGAAATAATATTCCTCGTTAACGAGGGAACATAAAAATAATCATTCAACACTAAACAATAGTCGGAAGGTAAATTTAATCTATAAGTCCCTACGCGCTCAGCATCTACTCGTGCTCCATTTCCAATGCCTAGGTCTACCTCTCTCGGTCCAACCTTCCTGCTATCAGTTAGCCCCTGCACATTTGTACAAATGTGTGAGCCACAAGCGATATCCAATACCCAGGAATGAGAGTTGTTTATAGACATATTTATTTCAATGACGTACATACCATGTCCACCAAAGGCAGGAGCACCTTGTGCTTTTCCTCCTACTAGTGCCGTGCAGTCCTTATTCCAATGCCCCTTCCTATGGCAGTTGAGACATTCATCCTTAGCCGCGTTCACCTTCTTCTTCACACCTCTCCCGGGCTTCATAGCTGCGGGCGCAGCGATTGCCTTGCCCTTCTTCTTCTGTCAATCCTTGCCTTTCGGCTTGGGTCGGCTAGAAGAGCTCACCATGAGAACAGCCTTGCCTTTAGAAGTGGAGGACTCAAAGGTCTTGAGCATGTTGTGCAGCTCCGGAAAAGTCGCCTTCATTCCATTCATGTTGAAGTTCACTATGAAGTTCTCAAAGGAACAAGGGAGAGAGTTTAGGATGAGAGTGGTAGCGATATTTTTTTCAAGCTTCGTTCCAATTGACGCAAGCCTCTCTATCAGACCTATCATCTTTAGCACATGCTGCGAGACCGGGCCCCCTTCATTGAGCTTACACTAGAAGATTTCTATTAGAAACTCGTATTCCATTATCTGGGATTGAGAGTCATAGAGGCTCTTTAGGTGTTCGAGCATTTCATTGGGCCCCATGTTCTCATGCTGTCTCTGAATTTCCATGGACATGGAAGACATCATTACGTATTGTGCCGAAGTAGCATCATCTAGATGTTTCTGGTAACCATTTTTGTCAAAGGAGGCATATTCTTCAGAATCTGTCGCATGGACTATTGGAAACATTGTGTCCAACACGTATTCAATTTTCTCTTGTCTCAATACAATTCGCAAATTCCTTATCCAGTCAAGGTAGTTCGGTTGAGTAATTTTATTCATCTCAATCAACATTTTCAACAACAAGCTCGACATCTCTTTATAATCTGAAGAATTAGATAGACCGGAAATCAAATTCAAAATCTATTTCCTATTATACACATTCATTTAGGATAATCAACAAGGCCTTTTGTTTAATTAAGCTCCCACCAATTTAACATACTTCTACGACCCCATGGTAGAATACGGACCTATATTAATTGAGGTCATAATGGGCCAAGATCCAAGCCTATGCTAACTCCGCGTTTGTTTTGGCTGATAACTTCAATAACATATCTTGGTAGGTTCTAAACCAATTGCAAAACATATTCGCAACTCTTGGTTGATCAAATTATTACATTTAATCATGCGTCCTTAGATTAGTCCGACATTTTGGCGCCAAGATTTGTCTAAGCAAGTCAACCCCATTACACGACTTCGTTTATGTATCTAAGTGAATTTGGCCTTTGTGAGCAAACACTTTGGTGTAAATACCCACAGAAGTGTATCATTCACTTTTACATTAAAACACATCTATGAAAGAGTACGATGCGGTGGAATAGAGATTGGTTGAGTATCAAGAATAACATTATCCCAAAGTCGATGACTGTATCAGGTAAAATACCCAAAAATCTTGGGGAAACACTTTAGGAAGTTCGTTAACTATGGGAACATATTCAAATTAAGGTAGTATAGCTTGAGTATCATTAACAACAACTAGATGGTAAATACACCCTCCGAGATCATCTTATAAGCTTAAGTAGGAAATAAATCAACCTCGAGGCTTAGTAATTTCACCCTTCCACACCATAATAGGTTCAGTAGGAAATTCAAAATGAACTAACTTATGTCGGCAATCCACATTTGCATAGCATGCGGATAGACAATCCATTTGCATAATCACATAAAAGTCTACCATTTCTAATTCGAACAAATCAACAATAATCTCAAGACCCATGACCATAATTACACAATCTCTATAGTCTCTAAGGGGGTAGGGGCGGATGTAGCCAAGTGTATCAAATGTAATAATAGGAACACATGTAGGGTATTCATAGAGAAAAGGTTCGAGCAGTTATTCGGGTTCCACACCAAAATCAAAAGCAAAGTATAGAGTCATATAAGAAAGATTCAAACTCGGATCAATCAATGAATATGCATCAAAAGAAAAAAAGTGAAAATACATGTGACCACAACATTTGAGGCTTCAATTGCCTACCTACGAGATAAATCATAAATTTGAGCTTATCCCTCATTAGAGGTGTTACCAACTGCCTTACCAGTCCTATTACCACAAGTATTAGAAGTGTTGTTTGCATATTATTTATCTGGACAGAAGAGTTAGCTATGTCACTCTGCCTTCTCATACACTTCATCTAAACATGAACCCTTATACCACAATAATGGCAAATGTGATCGTCCCATCCAGACTAATGTCGATTTACACCCTGAGAATACATGTTCTGATTGTTATTTATTTATCCTCGTCTACCATATGGGACACTAGAATTAGCCTGAGCAGTAGGTTGTGCATACACAGAATACCCTTTCTGCTACCATCCATTATGCACACCACTAAAACCACCAGTTGATTGGGCCTTCTTATTTTGTTCCCTTTCTAAGACTTCCTAACTCCTCTAATTTACTTGTTGTTCAGCGAACCCAACCAAAGATGAAAAGTGCAAGTAGGAGACATAGCAGCAGCACACGCATACTTAATATGTGGCACCAATCCACACATAAATTGGGTCAACTTGTGATATTCCATTGGAATCGTATACATTGCATACCTCACTAGACGAGTGAACTTCAAACTATACTCACGAAGGGACATATTACCCTGCTCAGTTTTCTTAAAATTATTAATCATAGCAAACCGCTCCTCATTCAACATAAACCTCTCCATAAATGCCCTCTCGAACTCAAGCCAAGTAGGAGCTGGAGCATTGTTACCTCGTTCAGACTCCCACGTCTCAAACCAAACATGAGCAACATCTTTCAGCTGATAGGATGCAAACTTCACAGCTTCATAACCATGGGTATTCATAGCCTTAAGAGCCTTAAAAGTCTCATCCATAAAGTATTGAGGATGATCGTCTTCTCGCAAACCAAAGAACTTGGGCGGATTCAACCCCAAAAAGTACTTAAGTCTTATTCTTCTACCAAGTGTCATATTCACACCCCTACATTATTATTTGGATACCACCAGAGCGGTGAGTATCTGGATCGCAGTTTGTATCATCCTGATATCAGCTACAATTTTAGCATGGGTTGCAGGCTCAGGTGGAGCCGGAGGTGGTGCTTGATTTCTATTGTCATGCTCATCCTCAACATTGACCTTACTAGTGGCGTGGTTAGTGATCCTGATGGGTCAACTGCTGGATGATACATCAGAAGAACCATTACTTCCTCGGCTAGCATCTCCTACACGAGTTAAGGCCATTTCTATGAGACACAATTTTAATGAATATGTCAGAACGATCCTAAAGGAAATTCAAGCTCTATGGCACAATCTAGAATGAAGAAGAGTGAGAAACACCTAAAATGTCTTGGTAGTCATACCTCCATACAAGTGGCCAGTCTTCATTGAGAAAACTCTACTAGACACAGCTCCACGGAAAATCCTATGATACTTCTAAACCTAGGCTTTGATACCAAGCTTATCACATCCCAAACCCGACCATGTATGTAACAAGCTTCTGATGTTGTGAACAACATCGGAAGAACCTTATGAATCAATAAACATCTAATCTCTTTTAATAATCTTTCATTAATTATTCCAACAAAGTATAAATATCTAAAAAAATCATGGTCACAATCATGAAATAATGTCAGCGGAATTCTAATATAAATGCACCGTCATAAACATGTAGCAAGACCCAATGAGTCAAATAATGACTTCATCAACTACCCACGGTATTAAAGTACATCTACGAGTGTTTAAGATGATAAATAAAGAATAGTCTAACTTCGGGACCTAGCCTAAAAATAATAACTAAGATAGGGGTGTCCCACTAACAAGGTTGTGGGCTCACCAATAAGTCTGAAAGTATAAAGCTCTCCTAATTCGCATGCATATCACGAACTCTATCCTCAACATTACCTAACACGCCATCAAAAACAACAAAGGTATGCCTGAGTACTGGGTATTCAGTGAGTATATTCAGGATAATAGTTAATATAACAAAATAATATAATAAGAGGCAATAAGTAGTGTTAATAAAAGCAGTTTGAAATCCATAGATAAAATACGTCACAACACTTAGTAAAATCTTTAGCAAAAACCAGTACAAAAAAATGAATTAATTTTGGAATCATTATGCTTGTTATCACTCTTTAAGTCTCATGTTTATGAACTCAAGACCATCACCAAAGCATTCAGGAACAACCACAGTCACACAAACATAGACCCAAGTTAATATAAGAAGGGATGACCAGATAAGGTTCCCTAATACTGCATAGAATCACCATATCGGGGTTGTCACCCTCGATGGCTACCCTTCTGTTATGCCCCGTAGTTTTGCGCACGAATGAGAGCGTAGTTAGACGACTTAAGTCTTGAGAACTTGAAATCATTTCTGAGGGTTAATATGACATATAAGGACATTAAGGAATGATTTTGGAATTTTGGAAGTCAATAGGACCATAGGAAGTACAATTCAATAAAGATTGACAAAGTTTTGACGATACGCTAAGCGTTTTGCGTCGCGGATGCTATTCCGCCTCGCGGATTTGGCTAAGGATATAAGGCACTACTTCCCAACCTCACTGACACTATATACGGTGGCATATGTGGCCACATATAGGCATATGCGACCACATGTGTGGGCGGTGGGTTGGCTTACTTAATGAAACTTCGGCCAACTTCATTTCTAATTTCACTTTTTGACCCCTTAAGCTCAAAAATAACCTCCAAACCTATATCCACCATTAAAGAACATTCCTACAAGTATCTAAGGTGATTTCACCTTCCAAGAATCAAGAACACCTTGAAATCCTCGTTAGTTGGCTCGGTGAAGTTGTGAGTTTCTTTGAGGCTGATTAAAGGTTGTTGTGGAAGACTTCATGGTGGGTTGATGTAAGGTTTCATCACTCCTATATGTCATTTAGTTCCTCTTAGCTCCGATTGATTGATTAGTGAAGAAAGCTTATGAGTTATGGAGGTATGTCAAACATGGCTTTGAAATATTAACTCTTATAGTATGAAGTTATATTACCTAATTGTTTGGGTTGTGGATTGACATTTAGAATGAATACAAAGGTTGAATCATATTGGTAAAGTTTTGAGGTTAATGAGGAGAGTTATGGAAGATGGGGGTATTAAATTGAGTAAGAATCCATGATATAATAACTCTAGAAATTTACGTACGCAAGTTGTTCGATGAATTTCCTAAATGAAATCTCTTATTAGATATGAGCTTGATATTGATATCAATCCGTCATTTAATGAAGATAATTGTCCTTAACACATGCGAGGCTCTGTGGGACGTAAACAGCTTCATCGACAAGGTATGTAGGACTTACTTTCTTCTCATTTATGGCATGATCCTCTCTATTACAATCACTACAAACATGTCCTAGTAAAGATTCTATTCTTAGTCGATTAAGAAGACACTTGAGACTATTATGTTCCTTGATTGTGTACGTATCTGTCCTTCGTTAAGGTTATGTTTCATTTTTTCAAGTTGTTCCCTTCCGTAGGTAAAGCAAGGGTTGATTACTTTATGATTAAGAAACTAAAGGTGGGAAGTCTTCTTTCTTATTGATCGTAACAAGTAAAATGGTATATGTGTCCGCATAAGGATAGTTGCGGGTGTAACGACCTTACGTCACCCCGACGGGTTGTTAAGTCCTTCATAGGCTTGGTATGGCCCCTATATGTATATATTATGTATCTATATTGCCCAGAGAGGCCAATGGCATTGTATACATGGATATACATATATAATACTGATGATATTGCCCACAGAGGCTTACGACGTTAAACACATGATCTATTAAATATAGAGTACTACACATAGAGGCCTATGGCATTATATACGCGATCAAATATTTATACATACATGCAGATTGGTCTAGTGTGACACTTATGAGTTTCATATAGTATCTCTGGTTTCCTTGATTTGTTGTTGCTTTATATATAATTGATTATGTCTTACATATTTAGTATATCTTTTGTACGGATGTCCCTTCTGAGGCATTGGGTTCATGCCCGCAGGTACAGATAGGCAGGGCGTCATTCCTCCTCAATAGATTTCCTGATTCAGCACTGATTGTCGCACTCCCCTCTCTCGGAGATGCTATACATGAGTCAATAGGTAATGGTTTACAAAGTTCTAGTATTTTGGGTATGACGGGGCCCTATCCTGAGGGTTGTTGTATTATAGCACTCTTAGAGGCTTGCAACCTAGTGTGTAGTGTGTATATATATGTCGTAGCCTTGTCAGCCCTTTTGTTAGTTGGAGTACTCTTCTTGTGGCCTTGTCGGCCTTAGTTATCTGTATATACAGTATTGGGACTCTTCTATTTGTAGGTCGTCATACATTCTTGTTTTGTTATGGTTATATGGAGGCTTTGTTGGCCAAGTTTCATATCATAGGTTCCAGATGCTACAATTAGTTTGCTCGGGTCTTCGGGTGTTGGGTACCGGCCGCACACCCCAAGGTTGGGGTGTGACAAACTTAGTAGTAGAGTGGGTCTGTCATAGGGAGTCTGCAAGTCGTATCTAGTAGAGTCTTATTTATGGGTGTATTGTGCACCACACTTATAAGCAGGAGGCTAAAAGATATTTAAGATGGTTACTTTTCTTCCTAATCTAGATCGTGAAATATAGATGAGTCGTAGGTATTCACCCTAACCTTCATCTTGTTTATATTTTAAGCGATGCCTACTACAACTAGATGCTAGGCGGCTGCTCAGATATTAGATGAGGAGGTAGGGGAGGGCACCAATCGGGTGTCACCCGCTATTGTAAAGAAAAATGAGGCTCGTGACGAGGCTGATTCTCAAGCTTATGGAGCAACACCACCACCTCCCGAATAAAATAGAGGAGCAGATGTACCTTCATTCCTCCCCTAGTTGCTCTTGATCATGATTTAGACATACGAAGCATTGTGTAGTAGTTGACTCGACTAGTGGCCTGTCAGGCCCAATGTCAAATACCTAGTACTTCTGATAGAGCAGTCAGCATGACAGTTTGGGATTTCATCAACCTGGACCCTCCGAAATTCATGAGATCAGACCCAAACAACCCGTAGAACCTTTTGGATCAGATACGGCGTACTTTGCGGGTAATGCATGCTACAGATGCTAAGTCAGTAGAGTTGGCTTCCTATAGATTTTGTGATGTTGTTGTGACCTAATTTGAGACTTGGGAGTAAACTCGGGGACCCCGAGCCCCACCTATGGGCTGGAGGGAGTTCTCCAAGGCATTTTTACAGCATTATCTACTTGTTGAGCTTCGACGAGCCAGGTGGGACAGGTTCTTACACCTGGATTAGGGTAATATAAACGTTCAAGAATATAATTTGTAGTTCAATTATTTGCCTAGGTATGCCCATGTGGTTGTTTATGAGATGAGTGATCGGGTCCATTAGTTTATTAATGTTTTGGGGCAGTATTTCGTGAATGAGTGCATGAAATATTCTTTAAATTTGAATATGGATATTTCCTGCATCCAGGCTTATGCATAGAACTTGGAAGATCGTAAGAGGTAGCAGTGGGTTTATCGAGAGCGGGATAAGGGCCATCATAAAAGGGATCGGTCCGCGAGAGATACAGGGGATTATAGAGGTAGGTTCAGGCCACAGTTTCCTAAGTGCCTATATTATTAGGTGGCTAGTGCACCACCATAGTTTCAGGGCCAGCGTCGTGATTGGACCACTTATTTTGGTCAGGGTCAAAGTTCATAGGCACCAAGATCGCAGAATAAAGGAGATTCGAGTCATATAAGGCCACATTTACCTCGATGTACTCAATGTGGCAGGGCCTATCTAGGGAAATGTCATCGAGAGTCATATATATGTTATTCTTGTGGTTACTTGGGGAACTTTACTAGTGACTGCTCGACAAAGGGTGGAGGTGTTATGGCACAGCCGACAGGGTTTGTAGCAGCTTCTTCTTCATAAGTACGCCCTCCTGGGTTGCAGGGTGTGAAATACTTTTCAAATATTGATCCCGGATCTAGGTACCATTAGCTGAGAGTTAAGGAAAAGGATATTCCGAAGATGGCGTTTCGGATCCGATAGAGCCACTATGAGTTTCTGGTTATGTCATCCCGTTTGACTAATGCAGCGCCATATTTTATGGATCTAATGAATCGGGTGTTCAAGCCATTTTTGGATATATTTGTGATAGTGTTTATTGATGACATTCTGGTATACTCTCGATCAGAAGTAAAGCATGTGAATCATTTGTGAGTTGTGTTACAAACGCTCCTAGATCGCAAGTTGTATGCTAAATTCTCTAAATGTGAGTTCTGGCTGAACTCGGTGGCTTTTTTGGGTCATATAGTATCGGACGAAGGAATCAAGGACGATAGTCAGAAGATCGAGGCGGTAAAGAATTGGCCGAGACCAACAACTCCTACTGAGGTGCGTAGTTTCTTAGGCTTGGCAGGTTACTATTAGAGATTGGTAAAGTATTTCTCTTCTATTGTCACTTCACTAACAAAGTTGACGCATAAGGCAGCTAAGTTTCAATGGTCAGATGCTTGCGAAAAGAGTTTCCAGGAATTGAAGAGCAAATTAACATCAGTACCTCTTCTAGCACTTCCTGAGGGATCAAAGGGCTATGTTGTGTATTGTGATGCTTCTAAAGTGGGATTGGGTTGTGTTCTAATACATCATGGCAAGGTCATTGAACATGCTTCAAAAAAACGAAAGAAACACGAGTAGAATTACTTGAGTCATGATCTTGAGTTAGCGGCTGTTATATTTGCTCAAAAGATATGGCATCATTATCTGTATGGAGTTCATGTTGATGTATTTACAGATCATAAGAGCTTACAGTATATATTTATCAAGAAAGAATTGAACTTAAGGCAGCGAAGATGGCTTGAGCTGCTGAAAAACTATGATATGGATATTGTGTACCATCCGGGCAAGGCAAATATTGTAGCTGACGTGTTAAGTCAGAAGTCTATGGGCAGCTTGAAGCATGTGGGAGTTGACAAGATAGAAATGACCAAAGATTTATGTTGATTATCCAGCTTAAGTGTACAATTGATTGATGCAAGTGACAGAGGTGTCATGGTTCATAATGCCATTAAATCTTCCTTTGTAGCAGAAGTGAAGGCAAGACGATTGACGATCCAACCTTGGTAAGAATAAAAGAAGGCATTCCCTTTCAAAAGAAAGGGTTGTTCGAGTTATCAAAAGATTGAGTTCTTAAGTACAAGGGTCGGTCTTGTGCCCGATGTTGAAAGACTTTGGTGATGGATTATGATAGAGATTCACCAATCCAGATACCATATTCATCCTAGTTCTACTAATATGTATCTTGACCTTCAACAGCAATATTAGTGGAATGATATGAAGAAGAATATCACAAAGTCTGTTGCTCAGTGTCCGAATTGCCAACAAGTTAAGGTTGAGCATCAGAAACCTGGAGGATTGTTGTAGAATATAGAGATTCCGACATGGAAATGGGAAACAATCAACATGAATTTCATTACGGGACTACCTAATTCTCGTCGGAAGTTCGATTCTATATGGGTTACCACGGATAGACTCACAAAGTCATCTCATTTTCTACCTGTCTGAACCACCTACTCAGATATACATAGAGTTCCAGTGTCTATAATATCTAATAGAGGTGCTCAGTTTACGGCTAACTTCTGGAGGTCCTTTTAGAAAGGGTTGTGTACTCAAATTAGCCTCATTACATCTTTTCATCCACAAATAGATGGTAGGCCGAGCGCACTATCCAGACGTTCGAATACATGTTGCGAGCTTGTATTTTAGACTTCAATGGAAGTTGGGAGGAGCACCTACCATTTATTGAGTTCTATTATAATAACATCTATCATTCTAGTATCCAAACGGCACCATATGAAGCCCTATATGGACGGAAATGCCAATCCCCTATTGGTTGGTTTGATGTTGGCGAGACAAAGTTACTAGGACTTGACTTGGTGCAAGAACTTGTGGAGAAAGTGAAAATGAATCAGGAATGATTGTTGACAGCATAGAGTGGACAAAATTTCTATTCAAATAACCGGCATTGAGACTTAGAGTTCGTTGTGGGAGACTGGGTGCTCCTAAAGGTGTCGCCTATGAAAGGTATGATGAGGTTCGATAAACAAGGCAAGGTTATCCCCAGGTAGGTCGAACCATATCAAATTATTCAAAGAATAGGCCAGGTAGCCTATAAGCTTGAGTTACCCCCGGAGTTAGAAGCAATTCATCATGTATTCCACGTATCCATAATCGGATTCAATTGTCAACTGCTCCTATCGGAAATAGGATTGACTACCGATTCCGAAGGAACTGGAGTTACATCTCTTTTCCATTCAAGAGTTTTTATGCATTTCCACGCCCCTTTGAGACCCCGAAAAATGGACAGCTTTATAAATGTTTGGGTGATCCCTCCCGCATTACCCCTATTGAGGATGTTCAAGTCACAGAATACTTATCATATGAAGAGGTTCCTACTACAATATTAGATCACCAAGTCCGTAAGTTGCGGACCAAAGAAGTCTCTTCGATTAAGTACTTTGGAGAAATAATAATGTAGAAGATATCACTTGGGAGGCCGAAGAGGATATGAGCTCATGATACCCTCACTTATTCCGGACTTTAGGTTTATGTCTATACTCATGCGATACGATTCTCTTGTTCCTATTCTACCTACCAATCTTAATTCATATACCTTGCTTAGGTGATAATTTTGAGATAGATATAGTACAACGAATGATAGTAGAGGTGAGTTATGGCTAACCATTTTTTATTATTGCGTATATAGACGGTCGTGTTAGGCCGATTGGGTGTTATTATAATATATGTAGTCCTGTGTGGCATTGGTTGTATGTTTGGGCTTTTTATCAAGTTTCAGATAGTCCTACTTACAAAGGAGACTACCAAAATTTTCAGAAATCTGAGGAATTAGAATATTATCAACATTCGAGAACGAATATTCTTAAGGGGGAAGGATGTTATACCCCGTAGTTTAACGCACGAATGAGAGTGTAGTTAGCCGACTTAAGTCTTGAGAACATGAAATCATTTCTGAGGATTCGTATGACATATAAGGAAGTTAAGGAATGTTTTTGGAAGGTTGGAAGTCAATAGGACCAAAGGAACTACAACTTGACAAAGATTGATGAAGTTTTGACGATATGCTAATCGTTTCACGACGCAAATGCCATTCTGCCTCACGAATTTAGCCACGGATCTAAGGCACTATTTCCCCATCTCACTGCCACCATATGTGGCCGCATATGGTCATATGCAACCGCATATGCAGCCGCATGTGTGAGGCAGTGGATTAGCTTATTTAAAGTAACTTCAGCCAACTTCATTTCTAATTTCACTTTTCAATCGCTTAAGTTCCAAATACTCTTGAAAGCCCTCTCCACCATCGAATAACATTCCTACAAGTATCTAAGGTGATTTCTCCTTTCAATAATCAAGAACACCTCGAATTATTTGTTAATTAGCTTGGCGAAGTTGTGAGTTTCTTTGAGGTTGAGTAAAGTTTGTTGTGGAAGACTTCATGGTGGGTTGATGTAAGGTTTCATCACTCCTATATGTCATTTAGTTCCTCTTAGCTCCGATTGATTGATTAGTGAAGAAAACTTATGAGTTATGGAGGTATGGTTAACATGGCTTTGAAATATTAACTCTTATAGTATGAAGTTATATTACCTTATTATTTAAGGTTGTGGATTGAGATTTAGAATGAATACAAGGGTTGAATCATGTTGGTAAAGTTGTGAGGTTAAGAATGAGAGTTATGGAAGATGGTAGTGTTAAATTTAGTAAGAATCCATGATAGAATAACTTAGAAATTCACGTACGCAAGTTGTTCGAAAATTGCCTAAATGAAATATCTTATTAGATATGATCTTGATATTTATACGAATCTCTCGTTTAATGTAGATAATCATCCTTAACACGTGTGAGGCTCTGCGGAACATAACCAGCTTCATTGACAAGGTATGTAGGGCTTACTTTCTTCTCATTTATGACATGATCCTCTCTATAACAATCAGTACAAACACATCCTAGTAAAGACTCTATTCTTAGTCGATTAAGAAGATACTTGAGACTATTCAGTTCCTTGATTGTGTACGTATCCGTCCTTCGTTAAGGTTATGTTTCATTTTTTGATGTTGTTCCCTTCTATGGGTAAAACAAGAGTTGATTACTTTATGATTAAGAAACTAAAGGTGGGAAGTCTTCTTTCTTATTGATCGTAACAAGTAAAATGGTATATGTGTCCGCATAAGGATAGTTGGGGGTGTAACGACCTTACATCACCCCGACGGGTTGTTAAGTCCTTCATAGGCTTGGTATGGCCCCTATATGTATATATTATGTATCTACATTGCCCACATAGGCCTATGGCGTTATATACATAGCTATACAGATATGATACTAATGATATTGCCCATAGAGTCCTACGGTGTTAAGCACGTGAAGTATTATATATAGAGTACTTCCCACAGACGCCTATAGTGTTATATACGCGATCGAATAATTATACATACCTGTAGATTGGTCTAGTGTGACACTTATGAGTTTCAAGTGTATCTCTGGTCTCCTTGATTAGTTGTTGCTTTATTTACAGTTGATTATGCCCTGCATATTCAGTCAACATCTTTTGTACTGATGTCCCTTCTGGGGAACTATGTTCATGCCCGCAGGTACAGATAGGCAGGGCGACGTTCCTCCTTAGTAGGTTGCATGTTTCAACACTGATTGTCGCACTCCCCTTTCTCTCAGAGTTGCTACACAGGAGTCGATATGTACTGTTGTACACAGTTCTAATGTTTTGGGTATAGCGGGGCCCTGTCCTGACCTGTTGTTGTATTATAGCACTCTAAGAGGCTTATAGACTTGTGTATATGTCGTGGCCTTGTCGGCCCTTTTTTTAGTTGGAGTACTCTTCTTGTGGCCTTGTCGGCCTTGGTTATCTATATATACAGTGTTGGGACTCTTATGTTTGCAGGTTGTCATATATTCTTGTTTTGTTATGGTTATATGGACGCCTTGTAGGCCCAAGTTTCACATCACATATTCCGGGTGCTACAGTTGGTTTGCTCCGGCCTACGAGTGTTGGGTATCGAACACACCCCCTCCCCCAAGGCTGGAGTGTGACACATTCCTCCCGAATAGCTAGGCAAAACCACATCGGGGTTATGAACCCTCGATGGCCACTCTTTCTCCCGAATGATTAGGCAAACCACACCGAAGCTATTGACTTTCGGTGGCTATCCTTCCTCCCGAATAGCTAAGGAAACAACACTTGGATCTATAGTGACTACTCTTCCTCCCGAGTAGCTAGGCCAAACACAAACAATAGAAATCATGTGTCACACCCCAACCATAGGGGTGTGGACGGCACCCAGCACCTGGACGGCCCGAGCAAATCACCTGAATATCATCACGTGAATGTATAACCATCTTGACCGATAAAGCCTCAGAATGATAACCATGGAACAACACGACATAAAACCCTGCAAACAAAAGAACCCCAACTTGTGCATATATATTCATATTATGGCCGACAAGGACAATATAACATCTAACCAACATCCAGGCCTACAAGGTCATACTGAACAATTGTACAACACAGGACTTATCTACAAAGGCTCTAAAAAGAATGTCAACATAATACATAAGTCGGGACAGGTTCCCCGACATACCCAAAGTACCTAAAGGATATAAACATAACCCTAACTTAGCAATACTTTAGGAGGAAATGGAGCTCACCAACAAAAGTTGATATCTTAAGGCAATCTACAAGGGTGGGTCCTCTCCCCGCCCACCTGAACCTGCGTGGCATGAAACATAGTGTCCCTGGGCAAAGGGACATCAGTATGAATAATGTACTAAATATGTAAGGCAGAAATAGAACATAATATTGCATAATCATAAAAGAAAGGGGTACAAGTTAACCTAAACCTCTGAAATATTGTTGAGGGCCATAACATACATAATGGACGTTCTTACATTACAACCTTATCATATGCCGCTGCATTAACACTCTAAGTCTATCCATTCGTCCGCCCAACTAATCAGTGGTAACTGCCCAACCGGTTGTAGCTTGGTGGTAAATAATGTACATGCCCAACCGATGGTAAATAATGATATATATAACTTTCCAATTTGTGGTAACTGCCCGATTGATCATAGCCCGGTGGTAAATAATGTGTTTGCCCAACCAGTGATAAATAATGATACGTAACTGCCCAACTAGTCGTATCCATGTGGTAAATGGAAATATATAATCATGCCCATATAGGTAGTGTACACACATATATAGCCTTACTACTTTGCTTACATGTCACTATTAGATCCACACATAGAGTGACGTAAGGCCATTAACCCCTGAGTAACATTTGGAACCTATCATCCATAAATACTTATGTCATATGAGTCAACAAAATTGTACCCATCATATCTAGTTCCTATGAGATTAACAAGGAGTCACGAGATATCAACAGGTTTCCCCTAGACCAAAATAGAGTCTCTTTAGCGGACATTTCATCACATGTCATAACTTCAACAATCATGTCAAAAGAAGGAAGAGTTTAGCCTTAATATACCTTTGGCGTTCCCCTTCGCAAGCTAACATATACAGTCGGTCGCTCGCGTCAATCTACAACAACAATTAGAAACCATCACTTAGTCTATGGAGCTAGATTCTGTTATGAAAAGAGTGGCAAGCTCATCCTAGGATAATTTGGACAGCACATCTCCCAAACCTTTCACTCTTCTTATACTTCAATAAACAAGTTTCATACATCCAACACACAACCAATCATCCATACGACCATATTCACCCTTGAATCTATTATAACAACCTTAACAAGGAGCCTAATTAAGTTACAACAGTAATGCAACTTCTTTAAGTGTTAGTCTTGTGCTATTTCCGCATATAGCTTAGCTAAGACTCATGTGTGATCAATTTTATAGAAAAGGAAGGAAAACATACCTTAACCCAGCAAGATAACCCTCTTCAACAACTCCCCATTTTCCAAGAAGAAGATACACGTCCACAACAACACCAACTAAGTGGTTCTACTAATTCTACTTCACTTCTAAGGGAGGAGGGGAGTGACTTCACTTAGGATAAGTATATAAACCCTTGTGGATGGTCTAGAGAGAGTTTAGAAGGGTCTGGGACTTGTGGAAGTCGAGAAATGAGTAAATAACATAAAGCACTACTTAAATAGCCAAAGAAAGTTAGCCACATGCGAGACCATATGCGGTCTCATATGGCCCTATGCGAGCCCATATGCGGTCGTATTTCCCTTAAAGAATTTTTCTCAACTTTTGCTTCTATTTTGCGGTCTAAACTGCAACACGAATCTCATCCACAACGTGAAAAGCGTAGCGTATCACTCTAACTTCATCAAGGGGTGGTTCTTTCAATCTGATTAACCTCTAAGCTTCTGCAACCTTCCTAGCATCTATTTAAATCATAAATGACCCTCGGGAAGGGTCTCGGGTTGCTAGAAACCAGTCGACTAACTATACCTTTGATCAAACATAAAACTACGGCGTGTAACATCATGGCAAGTTAGCTGAATCACAATCATAGCATAGAAGATGAATTACTCATTATGGATTATGTTCATCATCCCATTAATGGGTTACGCCAAATCATTAATATGTTTAGAAACCACGTTCAAGTCATTAATAGGTTTAGAAACTACATTCAAGTCATTAATTAAGTTTCAATAATCATTTGATATAAAAGATCATGAATACATATATATAGTATGATACCACAAAGGTTTCATGAGGGCTTGTCCCTCACACACATGAAACCATGCTAATTAAACCATTTTTATATGGTTGGAAAATATGTTTGAAAAGAGGCATACCTATAATCTCAGTAAAATGCTACCAAATGAAATATTTGAGGTTCAACAATCACTCTACAATGGATTTAGATGAGAAAGATTAAAACTTTATTCACTTCTACAAGTTTTCTCACTACTTCGAAAACTAGGGCTTTTTCCAAGCCTTAAAACTTATTCTTGAACCTCATAAGAATAATCCGTGGATTCTAATCCCATGGTATACTCTATACTAGCCTAAAATCTTCAATAAAGGAAAATCAGAGTTCTCACCTTTTAGACGAAATTCCACACACCCCTTCTTCTCATTCCTTGAGTTTTTCAAGAATCAAGGGTTTGGGAAGATGAACTAGAGTCAAACAAGATTGAATTCGATATAGAATTGATAAAGATGAATTAGGGACTCATCTTAGTATTTGAGAGAGCTCTCTAGGGTTATTTTCCTTCAAAAGTTCATCCAAAATGAAGTGGAGAAACGTTATGACGAGGTTTTACACTTATAAAATTCGAACCATAAAAATACAAGGCTGAGCGCTGGACACGCATCATATGCCCATCACACATGATGGGTCTCATGCTGGCCACACATCGTGCTCATCTCTGAGATTGAGATTCAGAGACAAGTTTTTGGCGTGATGCTCGTGTGACGCGTGAGTGCTTTGATGTTTGGTAAAATTGGCATAACTCCTAGCACATAGCTCCAATTGAGCTCATCCATATATGATAGAAAAGGTATTTCAAAGATCTAAAACTTTCATGTGTTGAGTTTTCTCATATTCCTTGTGTAACTACCCGAAATTAGGCATAAGTCAAGACTACCGTAGACTTAAATGAATTTAAGAACTCTTACGAACCTCACTATTTGATTTGACTTTAAAATGACTATCATCTACCTGAATTCATTCAAAAAGATTCATATAGATAAAATTACACATCAACACTCATTATATACATTCACATCTAATCCAGATTTGTAGAGTGTTACATACAAATATTATTGAAATTTCGATCAACTTCGTCATCTCTTTGATGTTGATTTGTGTATTTCATCCTGAATCTTATGTCATGCCTAGATATTTGCCTACCTCCCCTTAAATCTTGATGACCATGATCAACATAGTCATCGAAATCCTTATCTTTAAATTATTCATATAAGGCATTTTGCAGAGGTACCCTGAATTGTGTTGGATCCCTCCTTACATCTTGAGGTGGAACCTATTGTACTGTCAATGTCAGAATTTCTAGTATTGCCTGATTAACCATTTTCAAGTTATGTACCTGTAAAGCCAGTTGTTGTATTTGTTGCATCATGGCTTGTAACAAATCTTTCTTTGGGTTGAACTGGTACCTTAGTTCCTTTGAAACTATCATCAATGCTAGATATTCTCTCGTAATTATATTTTGTCACTTGTTGTTCATGTATACTCTTTTTTTGGTCAAACGGAAAATTTTATTCAACAAAGTAAGAAGTTTATACACAACTAGCTCGTTTTGTACTATAGAGCTAGATCCTATTATTTCTTATGCTAATATATCATAAGAAATCCAGTTGTTGTATTTGTTGCATCATGGCTTGTAACAAATATTTCTTTGGCATGAACTGGTGCCTTGGTTCCTATGAAACTATCCTTAATGCTAGATATTCTCTCGTAAATATATTTCGTCACTTTTTGTTCCTGTATACTATTTTTTGGTCAAACGGAAAATTTTATTCAACAAAGTAAGAAGTTTATACACAACTAGCTTGTTTTGGACTATAGAGCTAGATCCTATTATTTATTTTTCTAAGCTATCAGTAACATACATTATGAAAACTTAAACATGATACGCTTGTAAACTAAGTAATAGCCTACTCGACTAGTGCAATTTTTGCCCTCTGATGTGTAGTTGTAGAACTACATCTCTGATGATCTGAACACTTGTCTTGATCTAAGCCTAGAATCTTCTAGCATTCCTTTCCATAAAAATCTGATACACCACCGTTGTACTTAAAAATCCCAGGATACTTGCTATTGGCATGTTGTTGTGGACATTATGGAAGAGTCAAGCTACCTCTTCGGGCCATGTTTCAATTTGTCTATGTATACCCATCCAAGATAGAATGGTAGACCATACGTAATTCAAATACCTGCAATTAAATAATAGATTTTGCAATGTTTCCACAGAACCTGAGTTGCAAAGTACATAATTTTCTGACACGTGTATGCCCCATTTAGCAAGTCTATCCGTTGTGGTCAGTCTTCTCTGAACTGCTATCTTGGTATGTCCCCTGAAGATTTAACTTGGTTCTTTCATGCAAGCTTTGGGTGTTGGGGAATGAACGAAATATATGTCTTCTTAATGTTGTACACTCCACCCAATACAAACTGATTGATATGCCTGACAAGGTCCATGTTTGGGAACCAACTTCTAGCTTCAAAATCTTTCCTGAAAAGTCAACATGCTTGTTTAGGAGTGGCAATACTAGATAGGTCATTGGACTTGATGTAAAAGTTGTGTATCCACTATACCCATAGAGTGTCCTTCTTGTGAGATAGGGACTATAGTAGCTGCATATTGTAGCTTTATTCCATAGTCTAAAATAAATAATGTTGAGTCCTCTAGTTGACTTTGTAATTCACATAGAATCCCAAGCTACTAGAGCTTTCTTTGAAGTTTTATTACTGCATGTCCATAAGAACATTCTACACACTGTTGTAACCATTTTGATGATCTTTTTGGGCAATAAGAACACATGTTGCCAGTAAGTCTACATTTCAAAGAGTACACTATTAATAAGATGCAATATTTCAGCTGTAGGATAAGAGCTTTGAGGACCAACAACTAATTCTTTGCAATTATCTTCTTAACCAGTGGTAAACATGGCTGAATATTAATTTTCTTATATGACAAGGACACTCCAAGATAATTGAATGGTATCTCTCTCATAGTGAACTACATTTCACGAAGGATTTGGTCTTTGAATGCATCTGGTACCCCAGCTACATAGAAGGAACTTTTATCAAGGTTGACATGTAATCTTGATACTGCTGAGAAGTGATGAAATGCTTGCAAAAGTAACTAGATAGATCATTTATCTTCTCTACAACATATGATCAGATCATCAACATAGCATTTGTGGACCAATGACAGTCTTTCACACTTGGGATAATAACTTAAATTAGGGTCATGTTTAAGCTATTTAAGAAACATGTTCAAATATTCCATCACAAGCACAAACAGGTATGGGGACATATAATCCCCCTACCTGAGCCCCTTTCTAGCTTGAAACCCTCCAGTAAGTGCTCCATTGATCAAGATTGAGTAACTTATAGTTGTCACACAATTCATGATCAAATATACCATCTTTGAAGACACTCCAAACTCTAACAACACCATCTTAAGTCTGTATACTCTCTTTTTCACTCTCTTGGAAGCGTCAAAGTTCGAACTCAACTCATAACTCACCTATCCAAGAATGAATTTTCTTGAAAGTAATTTTAAGAGTTGAGTATAGGTAACCAAGATCAAACTTTGAAAGCTAACTACTAGAGTCAAAAAACATCTATGACATGTTTTGTGTATGTTAAATTTATGTCATGGTAGGTTCTTATACAATTTCCACTATTTTTTGGTCAAATAGATAAATAAACACTCATACTTGTACCGCTTTTTCATCCAACTGTCAACTTCACGGGGTTTCATCCCTACACCTCAACTCCTTTAAACCCATTTGACCATTGATCGAGCTTATTAGGGTTCAGTTGGATGAAGTGAGTGAGTCAGTGGTTTTAATTTTAAAAAGATTGAAATTTGAAAAAATAAAAAGAAACTAAAAAAGTTAAGAAATATTATTATACAAAGATTCCCATCTCCTCCCTGGATTCTTCTTTTTCCCCCCCCCCCCCCTCTCCCTCTTCCCTCCCCCCGTATACTTTTCTTCTTCCCCACTTTTTCCAAAATTCATTAGAGCGTGGAATCTTACTAAGCCAGCCTTCTCAGTGCTAATAAGAAGTTTCAGTGATCAACTATTTAAAGAAACACCAAACTTTATAATGTTAACTTCAAACTAGTCATTAAAGTTTAACAATAACGTTGGTGGCAACAAAATGGTTATGTTTTAAAGATGAAAACAAAGCATCACAAGAGTTGAATAAATGGTCTGACATACAAGGAAAGATACTAAGACAGAAATCCAAAGCTTACTTGATTAATGAATGAGATGGAAACAACAAGTATTTATTTGCGTGTATGAATGCAAGAGAAAGTGCAAATACTATCTCCATTTTGAAGAACTCACAAGGAATAATATTAATGAGGCATGATGATATTGAGGAGGAAATTCTTAGCTTTTCCAAAGAACTTTTGGGAACAACTACTAATAATTTGGCATGCATTGACCTGGCCATCATGAGACAGGGCCCAAGTCTCGTACTTCAACAACAAAGGAAACTTATCAGAGATGGCAGCCATAATGACATTAAACATGATTTATTTGTCATTGATGACAATAAAACATCTGACATTGATGGGTTTAATGCTCATTTTCTTAAAAGGGCATGGGAGATAGAATAAGTGGATGTAAGTCTAGTTGTTCAGGAATTCTTTCAGAAGACCAGGATGCTTAAACCAATGAAAATATAATAGTCACCCTTATACCTAAGACTACACATCCTGAACCCATTAGAGATTTCAGGCCAATAGCATTTTGCTCAATAATTTACAAAATAATCTCTAAGGTTATTACTACAAGGATAAAATGAGTTATTGATGGATTGGTGGATATCAGTTAGTTAGCCTTTATCCCAGGCAGAGTCATCTCAGATAACATAATACTCAGTCATGAATTGGCTAGGGAATACACTAGGAAACAACTCTCTCTTAGATGCATCATGTAACGACCCATCTGGTCGTTTTTGGATAAAGACTCTTATTTTAATATATTATCCTTCTTGTAGGCTCTATGTGGGATTTGTCATGGGTGGGGATACGTGGCAAAGGTCTCGAGGTCCATTTATGTGGGTTTTAGATGAAAACCCAAAATTAAAAACCTTAGAGTTGGATAGTTTGACTCGAGGTTGACTTTTGAGTAGATAGATTCATTTTCTGGTTCCGTCATTTTCGATAACTCTTGAGGGTCATTTATGACTTAGTCGAGTCATGAGTTCGCTTCCCGAGGCAATTGGATGTATTTTATGGACTTATTTGTAAAATTTGGATATTCAGTTCTTTTGGGTGTTTATTTAGAAAAGTGTGTCTTAGTTCGGTTAAACGGGTAATCTGAGGGCACGTGTTAGTTCGTAGCACTGTTTACCTTAGGGGAACATGTCTAGTTATATTTGGGGGGTCTCGGGAGTTTTTTGGGTGTTTGGTGGAAGTTTGAGTTACATTTATAGTTGCTGGTGTCTGGTGTCCACCCCGGTAGGTGGACTGTCCACTCTTGCGTGTCCGTCTATGTGAAGGTTGACTTGCAGAAGTGAGGTATCAGTATTTGGTGAGGTTTTTCCTCGGCGGGGTGTTTTATGAAGGGGCGAGTGTGCGCCTCTACGGAGTCTTGTTCATTCTTGTACTTAGGCGAGCTGTCAAGTGATTGCACCCCATCGAGGTCTTGTTTGGCTAGAGTGAGTCCGCGCCTGAGGAGCTGGGTCCGTGGGGGCAGAATAATTGTATCTGATAACCTATTAAATCCCCTAGGTCAAGCCACTTTTCCAAATAACATTTCCTCGGTTCTAGAGCTGCTAAGAGGGGGATTTTTGGATAACGGTCATTGAGCACTTGAATACTGTATTTGAACTCTATATGAAATTGGATAACTCTTATCGTATGTGAAAAAAGTGACTTGTTGATTCTGTGAACTTTATGTGAACAATGTGACTTACATAGATTATTGAATTGTCTAGTATAGGATAATTTGGTGTCAACTTGATATTTATCTCTATTTGCGTATCTTCCGTCGTTGTTGGCCTATGATGCTTATGAGGGTACATTGTGTACTCATACTATACTTGTTGCATTCTTTTGGATGCAGATACAACTCCTTATACCAGTTTGGGATCTCGAATTTAAGTTTGAGCTGGTTGATTATCAGTATTCAGGGTGAGGATGCTTACATTCCGGCATGCCATGGGATGCTTCTATATTCCCTTGTCTTTTATTGTCATTCGAGAGACATGTTCAAACACTTAGACTATGTTCTTTCTCAATTTGACTTATGTATTGACAGTTAGAGCTCTTGTATTATTGACTAAATCTTATGGGTGTATTTGATGTTTCAGACTTATGTTCCGCTTCATTATTATGATCGACAGTTTAGTTAAATACTTTGTTCTATTTCCGCATTTCTTTCTTCTATCTTATTGAATGAGATTGAGAGTGGTTCGCCTATCAGTGGAAAAGTATAGGTGCCACCACGATGGTAAAGTAGATCGTGACACATCATCAAAGTAGATCTTCATAAAGCATATGATTCAGTTGATTAAAGATTCATAGAGCAAATTCTACAAGAATGAGTTTACCTAGCATTATGGTAAAGTGGACCATGACATGTATAAACAATGTCTGTTGTACATTCATAATTAATGGAGTGCTTCCAGATAGTATGCAGGCTAAGAAAGGACTCAGACAAATATATCATGTCACCATATATTTTTGTGCTACTTATGGAATACCTGAACAAGTGCTTAAGAACTTTGACTATAAGATCCATCTTCGATATCAAAATCTGGACATGACACACTTATGTTTTGCTGATGATCTTCTTATGTTTTCCAGATGAGACATCACTTCCGTAAAGCTTCTAAAGGAGAAATTTGGCATCTTTTCTAAAGCTTCTGGACTGAGAGCCAACCTGAACAAAAGTCATGTGTACTTTCGAGGTGTGTATTCTACAACTAAGGAGAGTATCTTGCAACTACTAGGATATGAAAAAAGATAATTACCATTTAAATAATTAGGAGTGCCTTTATCAACCAAGAGGCCAATGTAACCACCGATGGAGAGAATAAAAGCTAGAATCACAAGTTGGATGGCTAGAAGGCTCTCATATGCTGGCATGATTCAATTAATTAGAGATGTATTGTTTGGAATTCAATCCTACTGGTCACAATTATTCATGTTGCCTCAGATGGTTATTAAACTTATAGAAGCTACATATAGAAGCTACCTATGGACAAGGGAGACAATGGTGAGTATAAGAGCTTTGGTTTCTTGGGAAAATGATTTTTTGCCAAAAGGAGCAGCTGGCCTGAATATACTCAACTTGGAAACTCAGAACTAAGCTGCAATAAGCAAATTACTATAGTGTCTGAGCAAATAAAAATGAGAAGTTGTGGATAGCTTGTATACATAAGTACTATATAAAGAAGCAGGATGTCATCACCATAAAAGATCCTAAACAAGCCTCATGGATGGTGAAGAAGATATTTAATATGAGAAAGTACTGGGTTGTTCAAGATCACACTGATCAATTGATCAAGTAAGGGAAATACCAGATGAAAGTGTCTTATCATGCCCTAAAGGATGCAGTCATAAATGTCCCTTGGAGGATCTTAGTGTGTCATAATGCTGCTAGCCCCAAGAGTGTGTTTATCTTATGGTTAACAATGAGAAAAAATTGAGAACTCAAGACTTGCTGTTGAGTTGGGGCATGCAAGTTAATGTAGTGTGTATTATGCAGAACATGTATGGAGACCGGAGAATCAAAATCACCTATATTTTTATTGCAACTTTTAAAAGCTATTTTGGCACACTATACTGCAATGGTTGAAATGGAATATAGTTGTCTTGGATTGAGAAATAGAATGACAATGGATATGGAGGTATCAGCATGGGTTGTGTGTTAGGTGTTAAACAAATACAAAAATTTAAATTCTTACAGGTCGTAGTCGTGGAAAGTCCACATGAAGCATATCAAACAGTTTCTCTCACTAGTGGTACTTTTCAAAATGAAGTGTATGATCTCTTGTGTCCTTTACCAGAGACAAGAGACTCCATTAATTTTTTTTCTTTTCAATAACTACTAAGTCATTATAACATATATAACTTGACTCATCTTTGTAATTCTCTTCCTTTTTTTGTGTGGATAAAATGACTTGATTGGGTATCTTGACAACTATCTTCGCACAATTGAGAATATTGTGGAAAAGGATAACCCATCTATATCTGTGGACATATCAAAGTTGGCCATATCAATTAAAATCTGGTTAGTTATGATATCCATTCTCATATTGAATCTGACAAGCTTTATTCACATGTTAAACAACCAGATATTCATCTATTGATCTGGAAACGCAAAAAGGATACATCAATATCTTAAGATGTCCTTGATTTCTAACTCCATAACGTGTATTAAAATCTATAACAAAAGATTGTCAAGTCTCAACCTTGCATGAATCCATGGTTGCTCTCTTATAACTTTACATATTTTCAATAACCTTAGCAATATCAACTACCTAAAAGTAGGTAAAGTCTTTGTGTACGAGGTTACCGCATTTAAGGGGCTAACGAACCCTTCAAAAACTTCTAAACCTGGAATGCTTTGTTAGAAAATAAGTAGGGAGCATATCTAGTCCGTTGAGAAAACCTGAGGTCATATGTTGGTAGAATCCATCATTTGAACAAATTCCTTAAACTCCAGATCAAGTTACACGCTCTCTGTAAATAGAGACAATCCACAAATAACTTAGTGAATCGACTCAAGGAAATAATGTTGCTCTTCTCAACATTCTCAATATCATACATGTATTGGTCATGTCATCTATCTGCAAAATTTTTAGCTCTGCGAAGCTCACGGTGGAATGTCGAGCTTGTAGTGCTTTAAGTATTTTCACCCAAGAACATTTAACGATCCTCTAAAACTATTAGATATGAATTGATATTTGTTTCAACTTATGAATTCTCAAGGGTACATCTTTTTTCTTAATAAGCTAAATCTATATTGGTGCTGAAGCTCGTCTTGAACCCTATTATGTTTGGTTCTCTCCAATCTGTCCATCAAGCTCTCTGTGGCTCTTTGCACGAGGATAAATATTTCAGCGATAACACTCTTGTCGCTTTAGTAGTGGACTAGTACTACTTTCACGAGGGGGCTTTATATCTTGTTGGGGGTACAACTCCCGCAGTGGAACAACGGACTTTCCATGGCCTTGCTTGTTACCTATTAGTTGCCCTTAGTTGGAAGAGACGATTACTTGCCAAATGCGACATTTAATACCCCTAAACCTCTGGAAGGTCTGCAAAGATAAATATAAGGTCTGCGTACATTCTATCCTCCCAATACCCACTTGTGGAATTTCACTGGATATGTTATTGTTGTTTACTATTATGGTGTAATATAGAAACTAATATGGGTTTGAAATTATATTGTTATATATTTTACAAAAAGCCGAATTAAGCAAAAAATCAATAAATATCCAGCAATGAAAAGTCAACTTTGGTTGCAATATTTTAAAACCCCGACTAAATTTGACCAAAAGCAAACCATGAGCACGCCTAACTATTGCCAAATACCAAAGTAATTGGGAAAATAGTAGTAATAGTAAATTAATAAGAAAATCCACATCGGGATTCATGCGCGCGCGCGCGCGAGAGAGAGAGAGATAGATAGAAAGAGAAAAGGCTCCACTTTGAGATTTTCCTCTATCGGCATTCACCGGAGGGACAAACACGGGACCCACTCCGAATTTCCTCAAACCCTAATCCTCTCTTGCCATCTTCTGTGCTTACAGTAAAGAAGAAATTTGAAATTAAATCGATCATGGAAATACGCTTGTAACTTGTTCAATTGAAGTCACATGAGCTGTGGTGAAAGCGCGATATTAAATTAATAGAAACGGATGCCATGTGGTTCTCCTTTTGGAGATCCAGAGATCGATTCTCCTTGGATGAATTCAGGTAACTCCCTTTTTTACTTTGAATTAATGTACAACACTGAGAATAGTTGATTTAGGTAGAAGGTTCTAGAATCATAATGATTGGAGAGAATTAAACAAGCATTGATTTTTATTTAAGTGTATACTTAATATTATTTATAGAAGAAGGTAATACTAATGGATTATGTTTATGATCAAAGGTCAAAGTGGTTTTACACAGTGGAGCTTAAGTCAATTTACCTTCTTTTCTTCAACTCATAAGAATATATACATTTAAAATAATTTATTTATAACCGTGGTATTCGGGCCAGCTTGCGCGCATCCTCGACTAATTCCACAGGATAGCTGCCAGCAATAGCAATAGATACTAGGTAACTCTGTCCAGCAAGACTAGAACAGATGGAAAGAAATCACCTAGTGTTTTGTCTCTGCCACTAGGCCACACCCTTGGTAAGAATATATTTAAAATATTTATACAGTGGGAGATACTCGCAAGCTGGTGGGGACTGCTCTTTATGTACCCCAAAGAGGCCCAATTTGTCTGGTGTTGTAGTGTCCAATTTTATTAGGTAAAGTTCATAGGCATTTTTCAGATTAGTAACTGAAAAATTACATATAGATTCAAAGGTGGCTGAAAAATAGTCATTTTTAACATGAAGATAGTATGAAGAGCACTAGTATATGTTGTTGGACACAAATACTTAAATGTAAGTTGAACTAGTTGATCTTCTGGTGTACAACCTTTACCTTGACTTGATACTACTAGGCCAAGGCTTTACTGGAAATTTATTCATTTTACTATAGATGAGCAATATAATCGAGGTTCTTTGCTTGTTTAGTCTACGATTGCCCCCATTTTGATTAAAAACTTGAATAATTTACAGATGTATTTCTATGAATTGTTCACAATATAGAGTTCTGCTAACTTTTGCCCCACTTTTTTGCCGCTTTTTACTTTTTTTTTATAGGTACTGTTTTTTCCTTTTAATTCTGAGAGTAAAACAAGATGTACATAGTTTGGAGGATGAATGTGATGACCCAAAAACCAGGAGGCCGTGACTGTCATCCGCATCAAATGCTTCCTATTACATAACCCTGTCACAGGCTATATATGCCATATATCTCAACACACAACACTTCTATGTGATAACAATATAAGGAGATCCCAAATCAATATGCATGTCCTGATAGGGACCAAAACAGACCTTTAAACCCAAAATATGATCACCACAACAACACACTTCTATGTTGCTGTTAAAAATGAAATAAGGTAAAGTTGTTGCCATGTGGCCAGGAGGTCATGGGTTCTGCGGTGGACCTCTTGCAGAGATGCAAGGTAAGACTGCGTACGATAAATCCTTGTGGTCCGGTCCTTCCCGGACCCCGCGCATAGCGAGAGCTTAGTGCACCGGGTTGTCTTTTTATGACATAACGAAGTACAAGACATGACATAACGAAGTACAAGACATGACATAACGAAGTACAAGACATGACATAACAAAGTACAAGACATGACATAACAAAGTACAAGACATGACATAACAAAGTACAAGACATGACATAACAAAGTACAAGACATGACATAAGCCTCTAAGCCTTTCAACAATATACAAGAAGTCTTTGGGATGCGACTCGGCTAAACAAGAGAATGTTAATAAATGCTAATACTACCACTAAACATAAGTGGGGCTCACCAGAATGAGGTGGTGCTCAAACTGCATCATCCAGCTATATGGATCTGTAAGGAAGCAACAAAGAGGATGGAGTGAGTATGTACATACCCAGTAAGTCTCATCAATCATTCTCTAAAAGGTGGAACAATTTTTTTCTTTAAGAAAACATGCATTTAGTATAAAAATCATTCTTTAGCAAAATCAGGTTAATAATAATAAAATTCAACCACCAAAGGATGTGGTGCAGTGGATGGGGCTGCTCCTCCCTTAACTAGAGGTCTCGGGTTCGAGTCCTGGATATGAAAAAATCCTTGGTAGGGAGTGCTTTCCTAGAAATAGACCCTACTTGGCGCGAATTCGGATATAGTCGGGTATCGGACACTGGGTGACCCAAAAAAAATAAAAATAAAATTCAAATTATAAACATATAGTAAATCATTTTTGATTCTGTTTTGAAATCCAACTGTTGCCCCTAAGCCACAAACATAATCTATATTAGGGAGGCTCGACTTAGATATTGACATATCACGAACTTCATCTAACTGTAATGCCGCATGTAAGGGTTTGGATAGGTCGGGTTGGTTTGGTTTTTTCATTTACCAAACCCAATCAATTGTGTCGGTTTTTCAAATTTATAAACCAAAGCGAACCCACAAAAGTTGGGGTTTTCAATCTTAGTTTTTCTCGGTTTTTTTTCCGGTGAGGCTCTATTGCACAAAACATGTAACTAGTGCTCCAAATATTTCCTCGGTCCTAATCAGATACAACACTTCTACGGTTCTTCCCAAGAAAATAACACAAACAATAAAAATAATGAAATCTTATAACACAAGTACTGCTAATAAGCCATAATGAAAATAAGGATAGTTTAAATACTAAGTCATGCTAAAATAAGTACTACTAATAAGTATTAATTATACAACTAAACATTAAAGAAAAACTAAACTAAGTTGTGCATTTTCACTATCTTAACCAATGGAAAACCAAAAAAAGATATCCAGCACTATTGTCATTCCCAATGTTGAATTAATTTTTTTTTTGTTTAGTATTAATTTGGTTTGGCTTGGGCTTTATTTGAGTTATTGATATTTATGGGCTATAAAACTTAGAGGACCATTCGAAATTTCCAAGTCCAAATCTGAAATAATATGTTAAAAGTCAAAATCTATGAAAAAGTTTTAAGAAATATTTATAAATTATATTACAACAAATAATTTTATGTATAAAATAATTTTAAAACTGTATACGTGGTGTAGGGTTGGTTTGATTTCGGTTAGACATTTCTTAGTTAATACCAAACCAAACAAATTATGGTCTTTTTTTCCAGTAGCAAATCAAATCAAACTTCTAGTCGGATTATTTTCCGATTCCTCAGATTATCAGTTTGGTGCAGTTTGTCAGTTTTCTTTGAACACCCTTAGCCATACGAATAAGACAAGGTATGCTAGCAAACTCGAGACTTGGTCACGACCTTGATGTGACTCGCCATAGATTGCCATTAATATGGCTCAAACTATAATCCCGCAACAACACATATGGTTTCGGGGTAAAAGCCATCCAACTTGTGGGAGATGAATACCCATCTCAGTTATCTAAGCTTCCCCCCAGAAGTCATACTTTTAATCATTATACCAAATATTGCCTTCAGGTTTAAAATCTGTCATTTATGGTGGTTTGACATCATCAACATTAGCCTCAACATTATCGTCTAATTGTTCTACATTCTTGAACTCTTGCATGTCTCAGAGCAATTTTTTCGTTACAGTGGTAATAGAGTACTTTGGTGGTTCGACATCGTCAACATTAGCCTCAACATTATCGTCTAATTGTTCCACATTCTTGAAATCCATTAGTGAAAAATTTGTGGATTTGCATCTGTCTCAGAGCAAACTTTTCGTTACAGTGGTAATAGAGTCCTTTGGTCATCTGATTTTGCAATTCAGCATCCCATACTCGAATGTTGTCTGGCTGGTCGGTAAAGAGTTTTTGGCATATTGATTTGCGGAGGAAGGAGTTGGTGGTTCCTAATACATTTTTTGGCAAAAGAAGAAGGTGTTTATAGGTTAGGTCTGCTGATTGTGGTGCAATTGTTTGCTCAAATTTGAGGGTTAAACTCATGGCCCCATACACTGTTCCTAGTTTGTGAATTCTTACATCAGATTGTAATCCTCTTTAACCCATTTAAAATCACACTAACAGACAGTGATCTGGCCAATTTGTGACTCTTGATGAATGCTTTGCAAATTCTTGATGGTTCTATGAACAAAACTTGTTTGTCGGATACTATAGAGATGTTTGTCCGAATATTGACCTTCGCAGGACCAAATTTTCTTGCAATTCCTTAACAAGTTCATCCCAATAAAGCAAAGTTCGCTCTCGCTTAATCCAAAAGAAGAGGTCATGTCTCCTTCGAGATACATCATTGCGATATCTAACTTTATGATCATCCGGAGTTTGATAGTAACAAAAATATTTTTCTTCCTTCAAAATCCATCCTCTGGGTTCACCCTCTTCAAATTTGGGAAATACTAGCTTTGTATGTAGCCTCCAGGACCATCATGGAATGTCAAAGCCATTGTCTTCTTGCCAAGCAAATTTTCCTCCATCACGGGTTCGGTGACTGGTTTCCTTTTGTCGGGCGTGGCTAGTCTGGGCTTTCAATACAACAACTTTTGCAGCCTTTGAATCCATTGTGTTAAGTTTGGCCAATATGGCTGATAATTACTGGGCATTAGAATCGACATTGGGAGTATTGTCTTGGAATTAGAGTATTTGGTGTTGACCATTTTGGATCGTTTTGCTCTGATACCAAAACTAGTAGTAACCAGAAGTAGAGAACAAAAGAAATAGAATAGTAGAATATAAATTTTTGGCAATAATTTGTGCAAGATTTTTTTTTTTTTGAAGTTGGTAACTGTAGTTTGTGCAAGAATCTTAAACACAATTACACCAATAAAGTTGTCAGTATGGAGAGGACAATACTCCAAAATATAGTAATTTATAACGTGAATTACCTGCCCAAATAACTAGTCCTAATTACATAATTTATAGAACACACAATAGGATAAGATCGAACAACTAAAAATTAGGAATAGAATAAATGATTGGAGCAGTTTCAGGAAGCATTTGTCGGTTGACAGTTTCGCCAGGTGTGTACTTCAAAAACTGCAGAAGTTGTACTTTATCAAGACCTCTTCAATTCTTTATCCTCTTGTCGATATTTTCATCTAGAATAAGTCTTGAAAGGTGGGCATGTACTAATTTTTTGTCTTCTTTTATGCACTTCTGGATGTAACCGTAACACCTTTTTAGTACTGGTTTTCCTAACATCAGTAATATTTACCAGTTAAAAAAAAGAGAATCATATCTCCAACTGGCTTTACCTGTAAAATCCCGTTCTTAGGTCCTAGCTCTTAACAATTCCTACCCTATTCCTATTTTTATCTATTCCATAATATCATAATTTATATCCCCTGTTACCTATTTCTCTAACCTTTTGCATGTCTGTTTAGTTTCCTCTAGGCATGCAATATCAACTCTCCTCTTTTTTAAGGTATCCAGTAATTCAATTGACTTTCTTGTCAAAGGCCTATATTCCAGCTACCTTCCAAATCCGACTCTCATGGATTAGCTTCTTTACCCTCTTCTGTCTGTGAATGGGATACCCTTTCCTATTTTGCACCACATCCAAGCGCTAAAGTGGCAAGACTAACTTCTTTATTTTTGATAAAGTGGGCATGACTAGCTTCTCCACCCACATTCGTCCCTGACGTGGGGACCTTTTTCCATTTTGCACCACATCCAGGCGCTGAAGTGGCAAGACTAACTTTGTTTTTGATAAAGTTGTCATGACTAGCCTCTCTACCCACATTCGTCCATGACGTGGGGACCTTTTTCCATTTTGCACCACATCTGGACGCTGATGTGGCATGACTAGCTTCTTTACCTATACACATCCATGATATGAGAACCCTAGCTCAAACTCCTTCACAATTCACATCCAGGCGATGATGGGATGGAATCCCTAGCCTATTGTTCATTACATCCGGGTGCCAGTGTAACATTTGCTTAGGTGAGCATGCCTGGCGATATCTGTATTGTGAGGATTCATCATGAATTAGCTTATACCAGTCTACCGCAATTGCGCAACCTTCTCCTCTATCCGGGTTTGGGACTGCCAATGGGAGCTTGCTCTAATATAATGAAGTTTAGGTAAAACATTATAATACGTGTGTGGATAAACTGTGCTGCTTAAGTCGAAGTGGAGAAGTAGTTCGAGAATTTTAGTACATGATGCTCAAATGATTGTCTATCTTACTATAACAGTTCCTGATCATTGTGATGTTTAAGCTGCATTCCTGCCTATTGTGCAGATTTTTGACTGATGAGCTGATGAAAGTTCAAGTTGTTAATGAGGTCAACAAGGTAATTACTTTACTTTTCTGATCTCCTCCTTATCTCTGCTTTCTGCAGCTATTTATTTTATGCTGTCCTGCCATCAGGTATGATTATTCTTCATATATTTATATCTTTTCTTGTGGCATGAAGGATTTTGTGATTGAGGCGCTAAGATCAATTTCAGAGTTGATAACATATGGTGATCAACATGATGTGGCCTATTTTGAGTATGTCTCCGCTAAGGACTCTCCCTTTTGGTGTATACTATCTATTTTAGCCTGAGGTAGACCTAACAAGATTTCTTTGACGTAATGTTTTTCCTTACAAGTTTGTCGGCATTTCTGCAGGTTTTTCATGGAGAAGCAGGTGATGGGGGAGTTTGTACGTGTATTAAGAATTAGTAGAACTGTTATTGTTTCGCTTCAGTTGCTGCAGACGATGAGTATTGTGATACAGAACTTAAAAAATGAGAATTCTATTTGTAAGTAAAGTGTTCAAATGTGTTGTATTGAATCAATATCTTTCCTTTACGCATTTTTGTTAGTCTGACACCTTTTCCCCAAATTTTGCAGATTACATGTTTAGTAATGAGCACATTAACCACCTTATAACATATTCTTTTGACTTTCGTAATGAAGAGCTTTTGTCTTATTACATATCCTTTCTGAGGTGCGTTTCCTAAAACTCAGCCGCTTTAGAGGCATTTCCTTACTTTTGAAATACATTTTAGTCAAAATGCTTCTTGCTGACGCTGGTTTTCTGGATGCATGCGTATACAAGAGCAATAAGTGGAAAATTGAACAAAAACACCATTTCCCTTCTTGTGAAGACTCATAATGTAAGTTTAATTGGTAAAGTTATTAACAGCTTCCTAATAAGTTTTAAGGTTACTATTCTGTTTGTTTGAATTGTAGGCATGGCAATATAATAACCGTTGACTTAGCTCAGCTAGTTAACAGCCCTATGTGCTGATGATAGGCTCAAATTACACCTATATAAATGGCGTAAGACGGTCGATATCAAATATAATAACCCTACAAGGTTGGGGTTGAATCCCATAGGGAATAGAGTGTAAAAAGGTTACTTATATAGTGTGCCACTTGACTCTTGTTGTGATTCTATCCTGTTAGTTTGTAAAAAAGTTTGATATTTCTAAACTGGTGAGAAACGCTATTTTGAAGATAGATTACTTAATTGGATTGAGAAACCAAGGTTGTGTCCGCTTTAATGAAATGTGATGCTATAGGTTTTACTATGATATATTTCTAAGGGGTCGTTATATGATATGCACTAGATCTCTAAATCACAATCCACTATTTTCCAATAGTTGAATAATATTTCCTCTTTATGATTTTCCCAATTGCAAAAGAGTTACAATTAAGAATGATCAATAAATGACAAGTAAACTCAATTTATCCCTAAGCGAGTCTATTAAACGATGGTTAACGCCTCGACTTCTTGCTATTTATTTCTATCAAACCCTAGCCCACTTTTCCAAGTAAAGAAAGGGTAAATGGCATGGGTTTAATGTTTGCAACCACCAACCAACAATAAAGCAAAAGAAATAAATAGAAACCAACAAACCATTATTCATAAATACAATGGTAAACACCCATTAACATAACACCCATCATTGGGTAAACACCCATTAACATAACACCCATCATTGGGTTCGCTATCTTAGTATTTTGAGTTAGCTACACATCACTAGAAAACAAAGCAAACCATTAAGGAAGTCAATTAAAAGCTTACAATGAATAAAGAAGGAAAGAAGATGGAATATTCTCCTTAAAAATATCAAAAGATGGAGTATTCAGTGCTACCTAACGTTGGGCCAAGTTCTGAACAAGATGATCCACAAAACCTTACAAAAAACTATTTATAATGGTCCAAAAAATGCGGAAATAATTGTGACAAAGCCCCTGCAGTGCCACATGCGGCCCGCATGTTGAGCGCAAATGGCGCATGCAGTCCGCATGTTGAACTAAAGCCTTCGCATGTTGAACCTAGGGTTTTCAGACGACCCTCCGCATGTTGACTTGCGTCCCGTAAATGAGATGTGCAGTCCGCATGTTAATCCCGTATGTTGATTCTTCAGATTGCCAACCATCAGTACTTTCAACAGACGTTCTGACTTGCGGCCCCTAAGTTGGATGTGTGGTCCACATCTTGTGGCCATATCTCAACGTGCAATTTTACTTGAGCTACTGGAAAGTCGATTTACGATTGACTTACGGTCCACAAGTGATATTTGCGGCCCGTATGTGACGTCGTAGGTCAACTTCCAGTTCTTGGCAATTTTGGCATCTCTCTGAACCTCATATGTGATGTGACATGCTGCCCGCATGTGAGTTTTGGGGTCCGTCTATCAGTATCCAAATGTCTTCTTCACAGCTTCCATTTGCGGTTTCATGTGTGGACTGTATGTCAGTTGTATGGTCCGTATGTCGTTAGAATCTGGGCAATTTATACCTTTTTCCTTGTTTTTGCCATTTCATCCCAAAGTACCTACAACACAATAATTTAACATAAGAAACAACACAAAACACGCTTAAAGACAGTAAAAAATCATGTAAAAGATATCAAATGTGTCGTAATTCGATGGCACATCAGTTGACCCAAGAGAATTCTGTGCTGCTGTTTGAGGCATACCATTATAATATCCGTCGTCTTATGTCAGCTTATTCACAGTCCTACTTGTTGACCCAAGAGAATTCTGTGCTGCAATTTACTGGTTTGCTTTCACATTATGGACCTTAGAAGAACTAGGTTAATAAATGACCATACTAGAGGTCCTTAGTTAAAAATTGAGAGCTTTAGAAGTGGAGAAAGTAAAATATGATAGATGGGGAGCTAAGATGAGGGAAATGGAGGAGATGTCTCTCTTGCATCTCTGATTTTCCTCTGCTTGCAAGCTGGATCTTGAACCATAGAATAAGTGCACTGTCCGCTTTTTTCAGGGCAAATCTTTTGACTTTCATTGTTTTTACTGATTGTTAACTTGGTTAAGTAGTTTGATATATTCTACCAATCTGTTTTGAACTTGGAATTCAATCATTTTCATGAATCTTCTTTTCCAAAAAACATCCATCCCATTCTCTTTATCTTCTGTATTTCTCATCCTTTGCATTTCATTTGGTCTACATCTTTGAATAGGAAGTAGTAGTCTCATTTCCACTCTATGTTGAGGCAATACACTTTGCATTCCATGAAGAAAGCATGATTCGAACTGCAGTACGTGCGTTAACCCTGAATGTTTATCATGGTGAGCTTCCTTTGTATACTTCTAAATTTCTCTATGTTCTCCCTCATTCGCAGTGTTTTTGGTAGTATGTTAAATAATCTTCAATGTGTTCACCAGTTGGCGATGAGGCTGTTAACAAATTTGTTGCTAGTCATCCTCATGCCGATTATTTCTCAAATTTGGTCAAAATTTTTCCGGGAGCAATGCATCAACTTGGACAAGTTGGTTAATGCTTCAAAGTAAGTAGTTTCTTATTTTTATTTTGTCCTGTGAAACTGGATATGTATCACCCATTTGTTGTGCGGCTCATGTGACTTATGATGCAGGTGTCAGGATCCAGATACCACTGGTTCTATCATTTCATCTGTTGATGAGATTGAGGATAATCTTTATTACTTCAGTGATGTTATTTCAGCTGGGATTCCAGACCTTGGGAGGCTAATAACAGACCTCATGTTGAAGGTGCTGATATTTCCATCAATACTTCCTTCTTTACGGATGGAAGTAGTTAAAGATAGTGTAATGATCTAAACCCCTCTCTCGCTTTCTTTACATGTGTAGTGCAAAAGATAGAAGCCCTAACATTTATAAAGTTTACTTACCCCCTGTTTGGATGGTTGTTTCCCGTGGTTCATTATTGTATTGTTCTCTATGAAACCATGTTTGTTTCCATTGTTCTTAAAATTATGTTGTACGATGTTGTAAACCCGTTGTAATCTCGTGGTTATATAACCATGAAAAAGTCCAATTTTTATAACCACGGATTTGGCATTTTTTGCGTGGTTATTTATTTCATTTACCCATTATATCCCCACTCCTACCCCATCACAGCCCACCCCACCCCACCACCCACAACCCCACGATGTACCCACCCACCTCACTACCAACTTATTTTTTAAATTTCCTATTTTATTCTTTGCCCTAGTTCTATCCAAATATTTTATTCATTAATACAGTACAATACAATACGATAATGTACATTATGAAACCATGGGTAACAACTATCTATATAGAGGCTTAAGGTCCTTGCCTTTACTAGATCAGGCCTCAAAATTAACAATTTTTCCTAGGGGACACTTCAGCTCCAATCATAAGACAAGGATCAAATCATCAAGTGAGCAAAGTGGTAAAAGGGCCACTAGGGAAAGGTCCATTGTTGAGCTCTTAGGTAGGGCGATATGGATGGCGCCGTTTACCGTGTTAACAAAGAAGAGTTTTATATGAGATGGTTACACATTTCACCATGGTTCAAAATACAGGTCGAAGTCTTGGCTTTGAGTCTTACCGTCACTCACTATCAAAAGAATTTCTACGTGCTTGGCCCTTGAGATATAACTAAGTAGATAGAGTGTGCTATGATATCATGTTGAAGTGTGTGACCATCTCATCTAATTATGTCTTCAACACTCTCCTTATGTGAGAGCCTGATTCTTTCATGGGTCAAGCACGTGGAAATTCTTTTTGATAATGGGTGACGGTGAGACTCGAACCCAGGTGCTCTGCATGCCCTAATACAGTGTTAAAGTGTGTTAGCTTTTAGACAGATGGTCACACACTTCAACATTGACACTTTTGCCTTAGCCCTTCTTCTTCGCTTCCATTAGAAAAATGTCAAGAGTTTCTATTTTCTCACAGTTGTATATTTTCTAAGATCAAACATGTCCAACATTTGGAGCAAATGACATAGATTTTCGTTAATAAGATTTTGGTAAACAATTACCTAGTAACTGTGCTAGTGTGAGGTAGCAAGTACCTGATTGAATAGTCGAGGTGTGCGCAATCTAAGCCCGGATACCACCGTTATCTAAAACAAAAAGTAGCATCTTAAGGGTCAGAAGCAAGTCTTATTTCTATTTATATTACAGTTCAGGTAAATTAAAAATAGAAAATGAGGGGAAAATTGCAACAAAGCAATTTATATCCTTTTTCTTTGGTTTATTTCCCTTTTATCCTTCATCTTGTTCCTCGTTTGAGTTGCTTAAGTTGAATTGATGATCACAATTAAGTTCTTCACTTTGTAATCAAAGTTGTTAATTATCGAAGAAATAAATAACAAGATAGGTTTTGCTCAGAGTATTAAGGGTGTATTTGGTAGGAAGAAAATGTTTTCCATGGAATAATGTTTTCCTAGAAAATATTTTCTTGGAAAACAAGTGGATTTCTTACTTATTTTCTAGTGTTTGATAAGTAAGCAAAAAAGTAACATGCCAAACACTATCTGAGACGGGGGCGGGAGTGGTTGTGGGTGGCATGGAAAGAGGTGGGGTTGGGGGGCCTTGGTTGGATGGGTAGGAGACAATGAACTTAGAATGTCACTCATGGAACTTGATTTCCCTACTTCCATACATTTTCCTCATTTTTAAGGAACTTATTTTCCTAAAGAAAATGTTTCCCAAAACATTTTGACTAACCCACACATGGGAAAATTGGAAAACATTTTCTGGAAATGTTTTCCTCCATACCAAACACACCCTAAGAGCGACTTTAAGATGTAATACAAGTTTGGATTGGGGTTAAAATGTAAAGCTTCTGTAGTTCTTTTAAAGGAAGTACGTAGAAGTTGCTGTACTTAGGCAAGAGTGCAAGCTCAAGGGGCTAGTGATATGAGATAAACTTATAAGGAACTAGCTCAGTGATTTTTGTGGGTTTTCAATGATTTTCCCTTGGGATTTGGTTTCTTGTGTTTCCTCCCTTGGCATTTGTTGTTTTCACTTTATGCTGGTTGCTGGCACTTTAGCTGCCGATAGTCTTTTGTGGCTTATGTACGTGTAAGTGTGAACTTTCATGTTTCTTTAATGTAGGATACAGGAATTGGAACCGCAACTTCTTTGTATTTACTTTGTTGCATCTTGCACATTGTTAAGATAAAAGATTTGGCAAATATTGTTGCTGCTGTTCTTCTTTGCGATATAGAAACATTCGTCCCAAGGTCTGAAGCTAAAGTGAATGGTTTCATGGTTAACCATGATATGCCACATGAAAATCAAGATTCAGAAAATGGTGGCTTCATATCAGATTCTGATGGTCAAAGTTTACGGGTTTTAGTTCCAAACATATCCAGCTCTTTAAATAGTCACCCAGAAGATGGCATTCCGCAACCAGATCATGGGAGTACATATTCTACGTTAAGGTATTCACATTCAACTTCTTATTCTTAATTATTTGTTGTTTGGTCAAGGAGGTGAGCTTTCAATTTATTAGATGTATGATGCAAACCAAAGTTTGCTAACACTGCACTAGGTGGAACTATCATTAAAACACAACAACAACAACAACAACATACCCAGTGTAATCCCACATGGTGGGGTCTGGGGAGGGTAGAGTGTACGCAGACCTTACCCCTACCTTTGAAGGTAGAGAGGTTGTTTCCGAAAGACCCTCGGCACAAGAAAGGAACTATCATTAAAACATATCGTGACCAAATATTGTTGTCTTCGGTGAACAGTAACCGGTAACTACAAGGATTTAATGTTTACCGAAGAATATACTTAAGCACTCTTCTTCAAGAAGATTCCCTATCAACTTCCCTAGAGAACACTTGAAGCTTTAAGCCACGATTTTTGGCAAGATTTTGGAACCTCCTATCTTGGTTCTCATAACTAAAACAATAACTTCTTCGGGTTTTGTTTAATAAAATAGTTGAAACCTGTCTGATTGTCAAATTCTATGAACTTCTGAGACACAGTTGACCTTAACTCAGTCGTCGAGTCTTAGTTTTCCACTTCACATTTTCTTGATAAGTAATCGTTATCATATCTCGTTACTTCTTATTATCATGTTTGTCTGTAGTATTTCTTGATCATTTTGTTCTGTATATTTCTCCGTTTCTCTTTCTCTACTCTAGGCAACCCTTGTAGGGTTGTAGATGTTATTGTTTAGAATGATTTTCACTAGCACCAGCTCAGCATGTGTTGATTGAAAAATAGATGTCTTTCTTTTCTCATTCTTCTATTTTCTCGTTTCTTTCTATCTTCTACTCTTATTTAGATGGTCTAGAGACCAGCAGTAAGAAGTGCTTAAAACTTCTTGAATGCTTTGGTTCTTTCGTTGTGTCTTACACCTATAAGTAGAAATGTAGAATACATTGTAAACCTGTACATCTGGAGCGAGCAGCCAAGTCACTTAAACTTATTGCTTTTTCCTGCTAATTTTCTGTTTTGTAGGGCGGCCTTACTTTCTTATATTACTACTGGTGACGATGTTCAAGTTTCGGGTTCTTTAAGCATGCTGGCTACACTATTGCAGACTAAAGGTTATATAAGTGGTTTGTTATCACCTTATAAAAGAAGTGGTTTTTTATTCTTTTCCTTCAGATGCTTTGCCCCACTCTTATAAGAACCTTTGTGCCTGCAGAGCTGGAAGAATCAATGCTTGATGCTCTTGGAATTCTTCCACAAAGAAAACAACAGAAGAAACTCTTGTTGGTATGTTGCAGCTGTAAAGTAACCATTATATGGAAAATGATCTTTCTTAAATTAAGTTGGAAATTTGTTTTCACTAGTTGCTATTAATGTGAAAGGTGTGAATATGAAAAGCCTATCCAACAATAGCATAGCTTAAGATCTAGGTATACAACAACAACAACAACATACCCAGTGAAATCCCACAACGTGGGGTCTGGGGAGGGTAGAATGTACACAGACGTGAACAGTATTTTCGGCATGAACAATACTGTAGCATAACACAGATCTCCGTTTTTTCAAGATTTTCAGATATGGTTATTGCCTCTCGGGGATTTTCTCAAAAGATTTATTTTACGGCAGGGGATAGATCTTTTGATATTTCAGAAGATTTCTCAAGTACAGAAAGATGTACCAACTGGGTGGAAAGGAGAAGGAATTTAATGAGCAGAATGACAGTTAGCAAGAAAGTGATGTTATGGTTGTGTGATTTAATGCATATTGCTTCCAGAACCAGGGGGAACAGATTTAACACATGGAAATTAAATGACCATCTTCATAACATTTATTGTTCACAGAAGTACAATAAATTCGGTAGATTCCTTAGTGTTATTGCTGTACAAGGGGATAGGAGATCAGTCTTTATAGTCCCTGAACTGTCTCCTAACAGAGGATTTGGGGGGGGGGGGGGGGGCGTGTTGGAGAAAGCTGAAGAACCAGTTGTGGATAGGGTTTCGGAGCCTATCAATCCACTGGAGAGCTCTCAGGGTAAGGGCTCGTATGCTGGGGCAGCAAGTGGCAAGCTAAGGAAGGTCTTCCTTTCTTAGGATCGAGTGGGGATCGCTTCAGAAATGTAGCTCTTACTGATAGCGACATCCTCAGCCGATGTCTGGTGGGGTCTTTCTTGGTGCTCTCTGAAGTACCATCCAGGGCAGATCTTCGAAGGTGGGTTGGAGAGAAATGGAACCTTCCTTGTGGAGTCTCCATCTATGACCTCAACGACTATCAATTTTTGTTTGAGTTCCCTAGCAAGAAGTTGGCCGAACAAGTCATGTTGGGTGTCTGGAGATGGAAGAAAGAGCCTCTTTTGCTGAAATGGTGGTCATCGGACAGTGGGTGTATTCCGGATGGGAAGAACAAGAGTTGGTACTGGATTAGGGTTCTTGGGCTGCCTATCCAGTTGTGGTCAAACGAGGTTATGAAGGAGATAGGGAAAAATGTGGAGGATGGATTGAAACCGAAGAAGAAACTCTTCTGAAAAATCATCTGAAATGGGCAAGAATTAAAGTAAAAGGTCCTTTGGAGAAGATTCCGAGTAGTATCGAGATTGAAACTGGCGGGTTGATCTTCAACATGTAGATATGGTGCGAAAGCTCTCCGGTGATGAAAGTCGTAGGGCTGCCCGAAGAAAATTTCAAATGGAACCCATTGTTATTTTGGGGAGCTGTCTCAGTGTTATGGAGAAAGTCAGAGGCAATTACCATATTCTAATGAAAAGGGTGTGTTGAAGTCAGCTCATGAAGGGGAAAATTCTGTCAACCACGTGACAGGGCATGGGGAAGGCCAATTTTTTGAATCTGGACAGCCAAGAGAGCATGGATGTCAAGTGCCAGGTTCTTTCAATTTGTGGAGTCAAGCACTGGTCCTCACGAGTCAGGCCTGACCAGAAGCCTCCCAAAATAAAAAAAATTAATTCTGGGCCTGAATTAGCTCTTTTTTTTCTAAAGGAAAAGCACTCATTTAGATCGCTAAAGGAAGATCCCTTCACAGACGAAATACATGCTCTGTGCATGAAAAATCAGTCGAGCTCTTTGGCACTGGAAGTTTCGAAAGCTGACCTGGCAACGGCCTCTGCAGGTGGTTCTCGCGATGAGAGCTCCGAAAAAATTGGGGAGGATGGAGAAGTTTATATGGGAGATACGATGCTTTCTACGAAGGATGTGTGCTCAACTCAGTGTTCTTCTTCAGAGAGCAAGGAGTTCCTTTCATCTGGGGTTCCGGATTGTAATCTTCAAGTGGTACCTATCGAGCAGCTTTTCTCCTGGCCTATTGAAGAGGCGCAACCACTCGACGTTCAAGCTGTCGATTTGGATGCTTCTACTCGGGTTAAAATCATATTTTCAAGTTAAGTATAGCAATTTGGGGTGGAATTTCAGGAATTTGAAGGGTAGTTCTGGTCTTTATTCTTGAAATTAGATAGGAAAAGACAAGGGATGTCAGAGACATCTTGTTCTAGATCTAATCCAGTCATTATCAAAACTAAAGGGGCTAAGGAAGTTAAAAATTTGGAGTTCGGGATAAAATTTAAGGAAGGAGAAGCTAGGGGGACTCAAAACTCAGCAGGATATCAATGAAAGTTGTTATAATTTCTTGGAATGTGAGGGGTTTGAATGATCTTGATAAGAGGAGGATGATCAAATCTTTATTAATAGAATGGAGAGCAGATATCTATTGCTTTCAAGAAACAAAAATGGAAGGGGAGTTGGGGGAACTAGCTAGACATCTATTGGGAAATAGGTGGGCTGATTATGCCATTTTAGAGGCCAATGGACGGAATGGGGAATTCTTTTTCTATGGGATAAAAGGGTGTGCAGGGAGAGATTATCAATGAAGGGGTTTATTCCATTACATGTAAATTTTCTTTCATCACCAATAGGGAATTTGTTTGGTTTTGCACTGGAGTTTATGCTCCAAATAACAGAGTGGAAAGGAAGGAACTGTGGTGGAAGTTAGAAGGTTCTAAGGGACTTAGTGAAGGGGCCTGGGTGGTTTGTGGTGACTTTAACATCACCAGGTTTGCTTCTGAGAGAAAATCTGGTAGGGGCTACTCCAGGGATATGAGAGAATTCTTAGAAACAATTGAAGATTTAGAATTGGTGGACCCTCCTTTATTTGGAGGGCGGTATACACGGGACAGGGCTCAAATCACAATTGCTTTACTAGAATTGACAGGTTCCTTTTTTCTACAGAGTGGGCATTTGCAAACATTAAGCAGTCAGTGCTTCCTAAACTCACCTCCGACCAATGGCCTATCCAGCTGAAATGTGGAGAATGGAATTTTTGTAAGTCTTATTTCAAATTTGAGAATTGGTGGATGGAGGTGGATGGTTTCGAAGAAAGAGGGGGCTTGGGGGAACTCTTTTGATATTGCTGGAAGGCCTGATTATGTCCTGACAGGAAAACTAAAAATGTTAAAAGGAAAGCTTAAGGAATGGAATTTGATGAATGGGAGAAGCCTGAAAGAGATGAAGTCCTTATTGATGTCAAAAATTAGTAACCTGGATTTGTTGCAGGAACAGAGGCCATTACAGGATGAGGAGCTACTGGAAAAAGTTTCCTTAGTCATAGAATTTCAGGAAGTTGCAAAGTATGAAGAAATAACTTGGAAACAGAGATCAAGAATAGCTTGGTTGAAACAAGGAGACAAAAACACCAAGTACTTCCAGAAAGTAGCAAATGCACATAGGAGATTCAATCATATTGATAAGCTAGAAGTTGATGGGAATTTGATTACTGATCCGGAGGGGATTAAAAATGAAATAGTCTCTTTCTATCAAGGCTTATATTCAGAGACTGAAGTATGGCGACCTTTTAGTTTTCACGGTGAACAGAGAATAACCACAGAGGAAAAGGATGCTCTACAGGCTGATTTTGATGGACAAAAGGTGCTGGAGAGTTTGAAGTTATGTGCAGCTGACAAGGCTCCTGGGCCTGATGGTTTCTCTATGGGTTTCTTCCACAAGTGCTGGGATATAGTGAAAGATGATATTATGAGAACTATCCGAAATTTCCATAACAATGAGTACTTTGAAAAAGGCTTTAATGCTTTGTATATTGCCCTCATTCCAAAGAAGTCAGGGGCTAAAGAACTTAGGGATTTTAGGCCTATAAGCCTAATTGGAAGCATTTACAAAGATTATTTCAAAACTGCTCACTGAGAGATTGAAGGTTGCTGGAAAACTGGTGGATGACCATCAGATGACTTTCTTAAGAGGGAGGCAGATCATGGATGCATCTTTGATTGCTAATGAGTGTGTGGATACTAGACTCAACGGTACCATTCCTGGTATTCTTTGCAAATTGGATATAGAAAAAACTTATGATCACGTCAACTGGGATTTCTTGCTTAAAGTCATGGAAGAAAATGGATTAATTGGATTGCTTTTTGCATCAAGACAGTTAAATTCTCTGTGTTGGTGAATGGTTCACCAGAAGGCTTCTTTTCTTCAGGAAGGGGGACCAAGACAAAGTGACCCTCTATCACCCTTTCTTTTTTCCTCTTTGCTATGGAAGGTCTAAACCAGATAATGAATTGTGCTAAGGCGAATGGCTGGATAAGTGGTTTTAAAGCAGCAAATAGGGAGGACAACAATGTAGAAGTCTCTCATTTGCTATATGCTGATGATTCCTTGATATCCTGTGATGTTAAGGTGGAACAAGTCAGATATATCATACTTGTCCTGATTTTGTTTGAGGCAGTTTCTGGACTTCAATGATGTTCAGTCACTGGCCGCAATTCTGGGGTGTGAGGTGGGGAACCTACCTACTGTATATTTGGGTCTTTCTTTGGGCTCCAAGTACAAGACAATGGAAATATGGAATGGAGTGATTGAAAGATGTGAGAAGAGATTGGCTACCTGGACAAGCCAATACTTGTCTTTAGGTGGCAGAGTTGTTTTGGTTAATAGTGTGATGGGTTCCTTATCAACTTATGTGATGTCCTTGTTCCCCTTACCTGGCAAAGTAAGGGACAGAATTGATGCTTTAAGGAGAAATTTCATTTGGCAAGGAAACAAGGACAAAGAAGCTATGCACTTGGTCAAGTGGAAGTATTTAATCACCAACAAATCAAAGGGAGGCCTAGGAATTAGGGACTTAAATGCCCAAAATACAAGTCTTCTGTTGAGATGGCTATGGAGGTATAATATGGAAGAAAACAGTTTATGGAGAAGGGTAATTTCTAACAAATATGGTCAGGATGGAATGTGGTGCACAGTTTCCGTTAATAACCCCTATGGAGTAGGGGTGTGGACATCCATCAGACAACATTGAGATTTTTTGTTAGAGAATTTTAGTATACAGGTGGGTAATGGGAGAAAAGACTTTATTCTGGTCAGATAATTGGCTTGGACATGGGTGTTTAAAAGACCTTTTCCCTGTTTTGTTCAGTATCTCAACTAATCCAAACACTTATTTATCCACAGTTAAGGGGATGCAAGGATGGAACATTACCTTTAGGAGGGTTCTAAATGACTGGAAAATTGAAGGAATTGTGGAGTTTTTTAAGACTGGAGGAATTTCAGGGTTTAACAGATGCAGAGGACAAGTTACAGTGGATTCATAACAGAGATGGGAATTTCTCAGTAAAGTCTGCCTATCTAACAATCAGCAACTATGCTCATCAGGTTGTTGACTGGCCATGGAAGTCTATTTGGAAAACAAATGCTCCTACTAAGGTTCTTTGTTTCACTTGGCTGGTGGCAAGTCAGGCAGTTTTGACTCAAGAAAGGCTGAGAAGACTGGGTTTTCAACTATGTTCCAGATGCCTATTTTGTGAGTCTAATACAGAAACAAATAGTCCATTGGTCTCTTACCATCCAACTGTGGCAACTCTTTCTAAATATTGTGGGGATCAAGTGGTGTGTGCCTGCAAACACTGTTGAGCTTCTTAAGTGTTGGAACAGTTTGGGAAGATCAATTAGACAGAAGAAATGGTGGAGATTAGTTCCTGCTTGTATATGGTGGACAGTTTGGAAAGAGAGGAACTCCAGAGTTTTTGATAATAGGGGTAATCATGTGCAGGACATTAAGATGAAGTGTCTGCTTTTGTTTCACTTTTGGTGTAAAGAGTGTTATATAGAGGAGGAGGTTTCTTTCATAGACTTGATAGGGCAATTGTAATTTGGTTTCAGACTTTTGTTGGTGTGGGGGGATCCTTCCTCTGTAAATATGGCTTTTGCACTGCCCTAGTGTTTCTAATATCAATGTTACCAGTTTTAAAAAAAAGATCTAGGTATCTTATGATGTTAGATAATGATTATTGCCTATACATGAATATACTATCACTTGACTAACAAAATCATCCATAAAACGGATTTACCTTTTTTCTTTTTTTGAATAAAAGAGTGTAGCTACATGTGAAACTACTACTACAACAACTGTCTCAGTCTCAAGCAAGTAGGGGTCGCTATATGAATTCCCACTGTCCATGTTACTTCAATTAAACTCTTTTCAGACCAATATTCTAATAAAATAAAAATAGTAATAAAAATAACATAAAAAGCACTAGAAGTTCTTCAAACTTTACTTATAAATCTGTGAAAGGATAAACGACTCCTAGAAAAGTATATGACATAAAGTAAAAGTGCCAACATGGCTAAAACAATTCTCCACTAATAGGTATCTCCTATATAATTTGTTTTGACATTGTGCTCTATCCTTCGCAAGTTTGCATAAATCCTAAAATTGTAGGTCCTTCGATATAACTTCCTTCCAAGTCATTTAGGTCTACCTCGTCCCTTTTTAATACCTTCACTCGCCATGCTTTCACATTTACATGGCCATATCATCTCAAGCTACCTTCTCATATTTTATCGACGATATGCTACTTGAGCCTTCTCGGGGATGTGGTCAATTTTATTTTGTCTAGTCTTGTATGACTGCAAATCTGTCTTAACATCCACGTTTCTGTGACACTTTTTTTTCTATGAGAGATTGCTTTCCTTCGAGGCTTGAGAGCATCTTGGGGAGGTGTTGGATTTTAACGGTTCAACATTCACTCTCATATGACATTGTTGATCTTGTAACAGTTTTGAAGAACTTGCTTTCACTTTGGTAGGCATCCTTCTATCACATAACACCCCAGTTGCACTTCTCCTTTCAACCATCCGATTTTGATTCTATGTGTAACATCTTCATCTATCATTTTATTCTTGAAAAACAAGCCTAAATATCTGAATTGTTTGCATTTAGGCATTGCAATCCGGTCAAATCTCACTTCAGTTTTGTTCTTATGGTTCGAGTTGAATAATTGATGAAAATAGCCTATTGACCTCGTTATCTTCTATTACTAGTTATTGGGAATCGTCCTAATATACTTTACCTAATTTAAGTCCTTCTCTTCTTTCTTGGTCATGCTAGTTTATATATTTCTTTCTTCCCTTCTCTTGTCCATAGATTTTGATACAAGACCTCTCGAGCTTCCCCTCAAGCTTTACTAATAGTCTTCTTAGCTTGAATGTTCACTCTCTTATGCTCTTGATAGACCTGGCTCTGGTACCATGTGAAGATATGGACCTTACTCAACCCCAAAAGCTAGCTCATAAGGTAAGGATTGTCCAAGACCATATAAGGAGACCAACTATCCATCCCATATCAGATGTGAGACTCTGAACAGTTTTTATAGCACACTCTTTAGCTCTAATAACTCTTTGCACCTCCTCATTTCACCACCAGGATTAATGTGGTCGAGGTCCTACATCTTTACACACACCTAGCACTTCGCGTGCTACTCTTTCAATGCAACCTGACATTTTCTCCTAGGGGATGTTTGTGCCCCCTTCTAAGTCCCATACTCACTCCTATAGTTTTTCGTGAAACGTGACATTTTCTCCTTGGGGATGTTTGTGCCCCCTTCTAAGTCCCATACTCACTCCTATAGTTTTTCGTGAAACGCCAACTAGTTAGCACCCTTTAATGCCCACCACCAAATTCTCGATTGCTTGCATGTTTTCTCATTTCTCACTCTTCCTTAAGGCTTTACATCCAATACCACCAACCTTTGTTGGGTGGTTAGCCCTTCTTCTGGTATAACCTTACAATCCTACATGAGAGATTCTATCCATCTTGTAGTTGGGATAAAGTCTATTTGACTAATACCCCCATTCTTAAATGTTATTAGGTGGGAATTCCTTTTATTAAAATGGGTTAGCGCCACCAAATCATAAGCTAAAGTGAACTGTAGGATAGCCTTTACTTAATCTTTTCTTGTGGCATACCCATATCCTTCGGGTACTTGGTCAAAACCGTCACTATCTTTACCCACACCCATCCATATTGTGGGAACCATTTTCGATTTTGTACCACATCCCGGCGCTGATGCTACATGACTAACTTCTTTACCCATACCCGTCCATGGTACCGGAAGCGTTACTCATATTCCCTCACACTTAGGTAGCGTGGTTATGGAACCCCTTGCCTATTTTCCATTTCATCGGGGTGTCAGTGCTAGTGTAACGTGTGCACGTACCTATAATATTTGTATTGTGAGAATTCATCATGCAAATTGCTAGTTTTATGCGAGCTACCCGCCTACTGCAACCCTCCTTTATCCGGGTTTGGGACCGGCGATGTGAGCAAGCTCACATAGGCAGAGTTGTAACTATATGTGAAACTAACATTTTCAAATTGTTAAAATCGATCCTTGAATTTTTGTTACCATTCCCAAAAAGAGAAATATTGATCCTTGAATATAGTTAACAGTTTTTTAACTGGATATTGAGTTTAGCTACATTGATTAAGAATAAAGTTTAACTAAATCTGCATTGACATGAATCTACTCTGAACCTTCTCAATTCCTCCTCTTTTGATGAGCTTTATGGATTGTATCCCCAAGTTTTAAGAACAGGGAGCATTAGAATCTGTGAAGTTTGAACTCACTTATCGTGAATCTTACACCTGGTGTCTAGGAGGTGCCTGCTATACTCTATGAGATTTTAATAAAATATTTTAAGTGTCATGTTTGTCCTATTATATCTTGTTTCCTGAAATACATAATAAACTAGTAAATTTGGCCGCGCATCGCACGGTCATATTAAGTCTTGTTGAATTTAACACTAATCTTTTTTCGGATAAGGAAAAAAATTAACACATGATCATAGGAACGAAAAGTAAAGCAAATTGTAATGTCATCAACAACATACCCAGTGAAATCCCACAACGTGGGGTCTGGTGTAATGTCATCAACCATGCCAAAAATTGTGGTATGATTAGTGTTACTGAATATACTTCACTACAATAACATCTCCAAGAGTATTTCGTCATCGTCATGAAATAGTTCACTTTCTTTTCCATTTGTTTGTGTAATATAAATAGTATATTTGTTTGCACTCACAATTATAAACGATATTAGTAAATTCATACTTTGTTATATGCGAATTGCTCAGATCATGTAAAATATAAAAGTATTAAACCTAGAAAACTCTAGATATGCACATCTCTTAATGAGAAATCACATTTATTTTTAGGAGCCAATGAAACAAAGTAGAGGTATTAGTATCAACTCATATACATACGACTTTCATTGATGAAAGCAAACTCATTATTGTTCAAAATTTAATTGGAGAACCAAATAGACAATATGAAAGTATGAGATTTTAAGTAAATTCCATGCGTATACATGCAAACAAATTGTGAATAAATTAAAACCTAACTCCCTTTAATTATCACATAAAAAGATTTTGTAGTCAACAATTAAAACTCATGGGAGGAAGAACAGCCAATGAACCATACATACAACAATGTCCGGCATTCGTAGTCTCATTTAAGGTTCTCGCTCTATATTAAAATGGATACCACTTCAGTTGATTTAGGTGTATGATTTCATTACTGTTGAGATTGGGTTTTAGTGCTGAAATATCTAATAAGTAGTTTAGTTAGTATATATGTTTGGAGAACACTATGAGCGTTCATGTGTTTCTTCCTTTGGCAAATAAACACAAGTTGATACTTTAGTATCATGCAATTTGCAGATTAAACCTCAAAGCAACATAGCAGACAACTTTTACTTTTCCTATACGAAGAAGACAAAACGTTACTCACAGGAGAAAAGAATCTGCGAAAATGCTCACACATTTTAAAAAATCATCATCATAGACCTGCATATTATTTGCTTAGCTAAAAATCCGTCGACTGAGATAGGAGGACAAAGGCTGAGTTTCAAGATCGCAATGTTGTAGTCCCAAATCCCCTGAATTCATAATTATAACGAGCACAATGTTACTAAAAAAAACTATGGTCCTCTTTAGCCACAAACAAAATAAAAAATTGAATATTGGCAAGGTGAACAATACTTTCAAAAGTAAAAGTACCGAAATATAGAACTTACAACGCAATGATTTGTTGTTGCACATGATAAAATCAAGTGAAACTTCCACACATTTTCAACCAATAGAGCTATAATGGCCAAAAAGTCCTTTAAGTCTGAAAAGCAAAAAATAGGGCATCCCGATGCACTAAGCTCCTGCTATGCGCGGGGTTCGGGAAGGGCCGGACCACAAGGGTCTATTGTACGCAGCCTTACCCTGCATTTCTGTAAGAGGATGCTTCCACGGCTTGAACCCGTGACCTCCTGGTCACATGGCAACAACTTTACCATATACTCCAAGGCTCCCCTTCTAAGTCTGGAAAGCAAGTGAAAAGAAAAAGAAAAGAAACTAGCTTTAGTATATATATAGATTCTTGGTGCCACTAGCTTTTTCACTTTACTATCCTTGGTAATGGTACCGATCAATTGCCATTGTTATTTTCAGAATTTACTTCATATGCATCTTAAACATTGATAATTTTATTCAACAAGAAACTTTCTTATCCTCAACTAAGCTTCTGGAGATCTACTCAGTATGTTTAGACCTCTTGATTGTAGTGTAATTACATGCTTAAAGCATGTTTTTTCGGGACAGTCCTCGATAAACTCATATAGTTTATAAGTTCATGACCTTCTGCATCTTAAAATTATGAGGAAAAATGGTGAGAGAAGGGAGCTTTAGTCCCACTGATTTTCCACAAGTCATTTGACTGTTATCAGTCTCCCTCCATTCATCTTGATGATCAAATATTAAAAATTAGAATTAATGTGAACATACCTGTAATCCTTTTTGCATAGTTGCTGGATTTGGGTTAGAATATCTTTAACGATCAGGTGCTTTTTCTATTTCAGCTTTCTGAACTCTTCAATGTTTCATGAATACTTTTTAAGATAGTGCGCAGAATCTGGCCTTTTATCATTCTTCTAACCGTTTAATCTAAGGTGTTAGGACGTACATCAAACCAAACACTATTTGCAAGTAATGCAATAGTATTTGCAAATCAATGTTTTATTTTACAGTTTTATCCATTATTTAACTTCCAACTTGAAATTGTGAATTTGATGTTGGAAAACTTATTTGAGGTGTACTTCAAGTGAAATAATGGTTTTCACTTACAAAACTTCAACTTTTTCTCCAAGTGAAAGTTATGTCCAAACACTGAGTTCCAAGTACTCCCTTCGTTTCAATTTTTGTGGCTTGATTCGAAGTATTAGGGTCAAACTAACTAATGTTCTGTGTATACTCGGACATATAATCTTTATTTTTTTAAAAATAAATATTTATATATTTAGAAACTATATAAAAAGTACTATAAGTAACAATAATTAACAATTCAAAATATTTAGAAAGTATTTTTTGGTCAAAGAAAATATTCTTCGATTCTCCAAATAGTAACTAATACACATTGAAATAGAGGGAGTAATATTTTTCAAATTCAACTTCAAATACTCGTTTCAACTTTAACCATATATTGTCCAAACGGGAAGTATCATCAAGTATTTATCTTGTGGAAATGAGACACCCTTACAGTCTCCCTACTCTAGATAGTCTAATTAAATTGACTGAATAGGTTAAAAACTCCATAAACAATCATCATTTTGCGAGTTTCATACCTAAACTATGCGGTGTTCAAATTAATTGAAGGAGAGCAAAAATTGGATTTCAACACTTGTTACCCCCTTGGGACTATAACTTTAGATTAAAAAACCCCAATTCAATATGTGGCAAAATATTTGGGATAACTTGCTGTGAGGCTCGTGGGAGATGAAAAGTCTTAAAAATGAGTCCACCTGCCACAATGAGTTCAGAAGGGTTCTGTGAACACCCAAATAGTATAAGTATGAAACTTGCAAATGGTGATAGTTTAGGTTTTTTAACTTGTTCTCTCCTCTGCACATGTCCAAACCATCTTAACCTTGCTTCCCGCATCTTATCCTCCACCGAGGCCACAGATGCCCCAGTGCGGAGGTGTGAGAGGTTGTCTATGGACGGGTTCACGAGGGGTAGAGATAGGCCGAAGTAGTATTGGGGAGAGGTGATTAGATGGGATATGACGCAGGTGCAATTTACTGAGGACACAACCTTAAATAAGGGGTTGTGGAGGGAACATATTAGGATAGAAGGGTAGTAGGTAGTCGAACGTAGTCCTACTCACGCTTGCAAACTGGTAGTTGTAGTGCTATTATTGTAGGCCCGCTTAGCCTATTATACTGGTAGGCGTAGTATTCCATTATAGTACCCTGTAGTTTGATTCCTGCTGCTAGGTGTCCTTTAGTGTACTTTGTTTAGCTTATTTACCTGTGCTAGTTACTGCTTACTTTTTCGTTTCTCTTGCTTTGATCTGGTTGTGCTTTTGCATTTGCTTTGCGTGTGCTTATGCTCTGTCTTGAGCCGAAGGTCTTCCGGAAACAATCGCTCTACCTGCCAAGGTAGAGGTAAGGTCTCCGTACACTCTACCCTCCCCAGACCCCACATTGTGAGATTTCACTGTGTATGTTGTTGTTGTCACTCATTTTTCTTCCATGAGTACTGCCACTTGGAGTTTTTGAGAAGCTTTTAGAGCACAGTGTTCACGTAGCATGTCATATTCCTCTAGGGAAAGTTTAATATGAGTTCATGGAGGTTCTGTAAATACCCAATAGTTTAGGTATGAAACTCACAAACAATGATAGTTTAGGAGTTTTTTAACCTATTCACTCAATTAAATTGTACCTTAACTTTGCGAAATGAAAGCAGAGACTTAGCTTCTATCACCTCCTGTTCTACAACCAAATTTTCTGATGATTTAGTTATCTATGTACATTATGGGAGGTAAAAAATGATAACATCAACTGGAAAATAGGGTCTGTACAATGTTTTAGCTGAGACTATTGAGCATTTTGGTTGTGCAGATGCTTCCACGGGCAGTTATTTCCCTTGATGGCAGTGGCCATGATGAGATCTTCTAATTTAGCATACCTGAAATCTCTTCCTCATATCTATCTAAAATCTAGTTTGAGGAGATAGAACCAATAAGCTGCCCGTGCTTCGGTCTAGTCGTAAGAGTGCAATGTGTGATGTGTGGGTTAGGTGCATGACATGGGTTTGAACCTTGCCGCATGGAGAAGTCTGGTATTCAAGTGAAGAAGGGTAGAGGAGCGTATCCATTTTCTACCGAATTTCGAATTGCATGCCGCCGGCACTCGGAGATTTCTCGGTTGCCCAAAAATAAAAAAGCTGACCTATCTTAGTAGTTCGTCTAGTTGCTACATTTTGTATGTGCCTTCTTTAGCTAGTTCATACTTATTTTCTTCCATTCAATATGACATGTACTTCTTGTGTTGAATGTTTTGCTTGACGACTTGATTGATTATTTGTAAGTATAGTTCTTGCCTTATTTTGTGACTACACCAATCTTTGGTTGGTGAAGGATCTGTTGAAGTGCAATTTTTTTCATCAGAAAATATGGTAAATGATGGAATAGGTAGTGAAATGGATTGCTACCTCCAAAAGTTGAAGGTACTATTGCAGTATTGGTCGCTTTCCCATCGTTTCTCATTTTTAATTTCTTGTATTTGGTGCTTTCCTTTAAATATGGGAGTAACTATGAGTTAGCGGCCTATTGTGAATTCCAAATTCATTTTGGCCGGCTGGAAATGATATAGTAGACATTTAATAATCAGAATTATTGTCCTTTTATTTTCATATTTACTAGAAAATCTAACCTTTTAATCTTTACTTGGTGGTGTTAGTATTGAAGCTTTTGAAATCCTCCCCAGCTTATGAAACTGTTATTATGTTTGAAAGTTCCTTTAGAGTAGTGATGTATGCTTGTTAGAGTCCCATATCGATGTGGAATCTTCCTGATCAGCGAATTCAGAGTGATCAGGTGAAGCCCCCCTTCTCGTTGGCACGGATGAATCAGGAATGTGGTAATCTTGTTCTTATACGGTCTTGCACAATTTTCATCTCTTGAGCTAACTTTCGTGGTTGGGTCAGGCCCAAGGTCCATTTTCTTATCAATACTTATTTTTTGTTGAAACTGATATGATTTCTCCTCTGGGAGGGCTTTCTCTCTCTTCGCTCTAACGGCTATACCTAAAGTTTACCTCCTCCGACATAACTTAGTCGGAATACTGCTAGCATTTCCACCAGGTAAGGGCTTCTCGCTTCGCTCTCTCCTTCTCTCCCTCTCTATTTCTCCATGTTCTTTTCTTTTATTTTTCCTTTTTCTTTCTGTTTCTTTTTTCGGCGAACCCTTCGTCGCGTCAACCGGTGGAAGTTTCCACTTTTCTCCTCTAGGGATACAACGTCAACGAGTTCCAGCCTTTCTTTGATCGGAAACTAGAGTTTCTGACCGGAAAAGAACAGAGCACAATAGTAACCCTAGTTCTGACCGGAATCTTGGCCGGAAAAGACTAGAGTAGGCTGTAATAGAAAGTTCCTGGCGACTTTTGCCTACTACAGGACATTGGAGAGCAAATCGATGTCCTCGCATTGTCGAGAGGGTGAACATCAGACAGTAACAGCGGCGTGGATGAGTGTCTACTACCCAGGTTCTATCTAACGGAGTTGGTAGCTCAGGTTCTCCTTTTGATCTTTGTCTTCCTCTTCGTTAGTGGAATTAAGTTCCTTATCTTGTGGAATTCTTGCTGTTATAGTGCTACCGAGTTTGGTTAGCAGATTTTAGTAATATGTTGGGCTGTTATAGCATTTTGCCTTGTTTGTCGTGATTATTGTACATTTCTGCTATTGGTATCTTAGTGTAAACCCATGAGTAGTCCTATTTGCTTTAGTGGCTTTGGTGAACGATGCTAGACTAGGGTCATGTTCTCAGTTGGCGGCGGGAGCGGGGCGAGGGTCAGGGGTGGGAAGTGGGTTAAAGAAGCTTCTAAGTTGAGAATAGGGTCTTGGAACATTAAGAGTTTAACAGAAAAGTCCATAGCTAATTAAGATTCTTAAGAAGAGGAGGATTAATATAGCCTGTGTCCAGGAGACCAAATGGGTAGGACCTAAGGTTAAGGATATAAACGGGTATAAGTTATGGTTTTCGGGTAGGCCGAAGTATAGGAATGGGGTTGACATTTTGGTAGACAACCAACTAAGGGATCAGGTGGTAGAGGTGAGGAGGGTCAATGATAGGATGATGACGATTAAGTTGGTAGTTGGAGGGTTCACTATGAACATTATTAGTGTTTATGCGCCGCAGACGGGCTTAGACGAGGAGGAGAAGAGACGCTTTTGGGAGGATTTGGACGAAGTGGTGGAAGGTATACCACCCACTGGGAAGTTATTTGTAGGAGGGGATTTCAATAGACATATCGGGTCACTTCTGGGGGTTATGATGACGTGCATGAAGGCTTTGGACTCGGGGACAGGAACGGGGGAGGCGTCTCACTTTTGGGGTTCGCTAAAGCTTGTGGGCTGGTGATAGCCAATTCGAGGTTCCTGAAGAAGGAGGAACACTTGGTCACTTTTCAAAGTTCGGTGGCTAAGACTCAGATAGACTTTTTGCTCCTTAGAAAGGTTGACAAATGTCTTTGTAAAGACTGCAAGGTTATTCCGAGGGAGGATCTTACAATCCGATATAAGCTTCTGAAGATGGATTTGGAGATCAAGATAGAGAAGAAGAGGAGGGTTGTGGATGACAGGTTAAGAATCAAATGGGGGAGTTTGATCATGGCTATTGCAAAGGAGATGGGAGAGAGGTTGATGGCCAAGGGGGCTTGGGGGAGTAGTGGGGATGCGATCGGTATGTGGGGCAGGACGGTTAGTTGCATTCGGGAGGTAGCTAGAGAAGTGCTAGGGGCCTGGCGGGGTAACCGTGGTGGACATCGAGGGGACTGGTGGTGGAATAGTAAAGTCTAAGAGAAAGTGGAAGCGAAGAAAGCGGCGTATGCGAAATTGGTAGAAAGCAAGGATGAGGTGGAGAAATGGACGAATAGGTAACTGTATAAGATGGTGAGGAAGGAGGCAAAGCTAGCGGTTACGGCGGCGAAAACGACGACTTTTGAATGCCTGTATGTGGAATTAGAGGAGAAAGGCGGGGATAAGTTGTACAGACTAGCCAAGGCAAGGGAGAGGAGGGCCCGTGACTTGGATCACGTGAGGTGCATCAAGGACGAGGATAGCAAAGTACTGGTGGAGGACGCGCATATTAGGCGGAGGTGGCAGTCTTACTTCCATAAACTCTTGAATGAAAAAGGTGATGGAGACATTGTGCTGGGAGATCTGGAGCATTTTGGTAGGTACCGGGATTTTGGGTATTGTAGAAGCATTAAGGTTGAGGAGGTTAAGGGTGTTGTGCGCATGATGCGTATGGGACGAGCGACCGAGCCTAATGAGATCCCAGTTGAATTTTGAAAGAGAGCGCAGGCAGGGAAAGTTTGGAGTGGCTGACTGAGTTGTTTAACGTCATTTTTAACACTGCGAGAATGCCCAAAGAATGGATGTGGAGTACAATGATCCCTTTGTAAAAAAACAAAGGTGATATACAGAGTTGCAACAACTATAGGAGTATCAAGTTGCTGAGCCACATTATGAAAGTTGGGAAAGGGTTTTGGAGATGTGGGTGAGGAGAGGCGTGTCTATTCCGAGAACCAGTTTGGATTCATGCCGGGGCATTCGACTACTGAATCCATTCATCTTGTTAGGAGGTTGGTGGAACAGTATAGGGAGAGGAAGAAAGACTTTACATATGGTTTTCATCGACCTCGAGAAGGCATACGACAAAGTCAATTTTGAAAGAGCGCAGGCAGGGAAAGTTTGGAGTGGCTGACTGAGTTGTTTAACGTCATTTTTAATACGGCGAGAATGCACGAAGAATGGAGGTGGAGTACAATGATCCCTTTGTACAAAAACAAAGGTGATATACAGAGTTGCAACAACTATAGGAGTATCAAGTTGCTGAGCCACACTATGAAAGTTTGGGAAAGGGTCGTGGAGATGTGGGTGAGGAGAGGCGTGTCTATTTCCGAGAACCAGTTTGGATTCATGTCGGGGCGTTCGACTACTGAAGCCATTCATCTTGTTAGGAGGTTGGTGGAACAGTATAGGGAGAGGAAGAGAGACTTTACATATGGTTTTCATCGACCTCGAGAAGACATACGACAAAGTCCCTAGGGAGGTTCTATGGAGATGTTTGGAGGTTAGAAGTGTACCTGTGGCGTACTAGGGCGATCAAGGGTATGTATGATGGAGCCTAGACTAGGGTACGGACAGTAGGAGGAGACTCGGAGGAGACTAGGGGGTTGTGGATGACACGGATTATGGTAGTAGGTAGTCAAGCGTAGTCCTACTTACGATTACAAAAGGATAGTTGTAGTGTTATTACTGTAGGCCCGATTAGCCTATCACACTTATAGGCATAATATTGCTTTATAGTCCTCTGTAGTTTGATTTCTGCTGCTATGTTTTCTTTAGTGTACTTTGTTTATCTTATTTATCTGCTTTAGCTACTACTTCCTTGTGTCAGAATGCGCTACCATGACGTATTCGATCTTGTTATCAACATGTTCATATTGCTTTAATTTCTTGTCTGGGTCTGACCTTTTCTCTTGCTTTGCTTTGCTTGGCTTACTTTGCTTGTGATTATGCTTTGTCTTGAGCCGAGGGTCTCCCGAAAATAGCCGCTCTACCTACCAAGGTAGAGGTAAGGTCTGCGTACTCTATCCTTACAGACCCCACATTGTGGGATTTCACTGGATATGTTGTTGTTGATATGATTTCTTATCAGTATTTATTAAAGAAAAGGAGTAAAGTGATATGTGATCTAAAGAAGCCAACACTTTTCAGTTGCATTGTAGATTAGATAGCGAATCGCAAACTCGTTTTCATTTCATGAACTGAAGTGATCTATAGCTGGCCAGTGGGCCAGGATCGGGTCAGTCGGGTCGGGACCGGCGGGATTCGCCACTGTCCCGTCCCGCTTCCGATCCCTTCCGAATCGGGTCGGGGCTGGATCGGGCTGAACTGGATGCTGTACTAGAAGAAAGAGTGTTGACAGAAGAGAAATCAATCAAGAAGGCAGCATTGCATATGAAGTATGAGGAGCTGATCAAGAATGAAGAAATATCGTGGAGACATAAATCAAGGTCTCTTTGGTTAAAAGAAGGGACAAGAACACTAAGTTCTTTAATAAAATGGCAAATGCATACAAAAGATATAACAATATTGACCAGCTTGTGATTCCGGGAGAAACAATTGAGGAGCCATCTAGAATTGAAGAAGAGATCATAGACGTTTATCAAAAGCTATATACTGAGAACACACATTGGAGGCCTGCTTGTAATTTCACAAACTGTCCTACAATAACAGAGGAGGAAAAGGAGGTTCTACAGGGCAGATTTGAAGAAAGTGAAGTGCTAAGGTGCCTAAAATTGTTTGAAACACTCCCGGTTGTTGGGCTCCACCATTCGAGATGAAAACTAAGATTCTTCCACCTCCACTGACCTTGCAGGATTTGATCAGCCATATATCCATTTGGGAATTCAAATAGAAACATGTCATTGTAGAGCTCATAGATGTTTACCCCAACAACCTTTTTCCAGTTGGTAGAGGACCATCTCCTTATATCAGCTAGAGTGGGTTTTTCCTTAGACTCTTCTCCACATCGTCCAACCAAGCATCTCTTCAAAAGTCCATCCTCCTGTGTGCTAGATGTATCTGATATTTCAATGCTCCCTTTCTTGCTATTTATTTCTGCCGTGCGAAGATTCTTAGATTGCCATTTACTCTCTTGTACAACCTTCGAGAAAGGGTAGTTGGCTTCAGTAACTCTAGGGGGGAGCTGCTTGTTCCTGCTTTGAATGGCATTTAATGAACCTTTCAATTTTAAATGCTAAGTCAACCCATCCAGCATTTAAAAGAGGCTCTGGAATGATTAGGACTGATCTTCCACTTCCATTTAATGAAAGGATGCTCATATATCTCCCATGCTCATTATGCTTCCTGGTGCAAAAGTGTTCTGCTTCTCGTTCCGAAGTTTTCCATCTCCTCACCACCTTCTGCTGATCTCTAGAAGCTTCTTTCAGAGTGAAACAAATCCACTCCATGATTTTACTGTTCATGGATGTCCTCATCATCTTCCTGCTTATCTCTACCCTCTCATACCATACAGAGTTGCCAGAAGACCATCTCGTAATGTCAAAAAATTTAAAACCTGCATTGAAATAAATCCTATTCTCCCCCATGTTTAACAAAGGAGGTTGATGTTAGGATCTGAAGAGAAAGAAAGGAAAAGCTACTTCAGAAGGCAATAGCTTGAGAGGCTGAAGAGAAAGACAAGAGAATTCCGGTGGGATGTCACCGGAGAAAGGGTGGTTCCCCTCCTAAAAAGTAGGAGAGAGAAATTATTTGGGAAAGGTGCGTGGGAACATTTTTTAGAAAAGGAGATGTATTGTCTCAGCATATGTTTTGCAGTAAAATAAATTGGAAATCCTAGAGATTTGCAGTAAGATGCAACTATTCTGAGTAGAACACATGCAATATCTTTTATTTTTGTAGGGAATAAAATTTTACAAGTTGTTAACAGTACCAGTTTCAAAAACAATAAAATTTTACAAGTTGTGAACTTTTAAGACCCAAATGGCCATGTAGTTCTATGTTGGAACTCTGTTGTTTCATCTGTAAGCTATGCTTAGATATCTAGAAGTGTATTGACTCATGATATGTTAACGATTGAAATTTGTGGCCCTATTATTTTATAGTATCCATGTGCAAAATATTGTTCAAAGCAATATGACTTTTGACTCGAGCATTGATGTACAACAAAAACTATGTTCAATTTGCATGTGTGATATAATTTTTTTTTGTGGTTAAGCTATCCAGGTTTGAGTTGGAATTAATGACATTAACTCCCAATGTAAAAGTAAAACATGAACATATAGAAATTGCTATAAGAATTCTATTACGATTGAGATCAGGTTGTCAAAAGTTTTATTACAACTGAAGTAGTATGATCAAAGTTATGGTGATTAACCTCAAGTAGGAGTTCGTCACATAAATTGGGACAAAATAAGTATATATCATAGTATCTTATTACCTATTAATAAAATAAGTATATATCATAATACCTAGGCTATTTTAGTCTATGTTGCTTGGACTCTCCAAAAATGTTGTCGCACCCGTCTCGGTTCCTCTGAAATGCACTGCTTTGGAGGATCCGACACACACACCCGTCGGCATTTTTGAAGAGTTCGAGCAACATAGATTTTAGTCGCTTCTTGCTTGTGCTGTCTGAGGAGGAAGACATTAAAAAAGAAATAAGCTCTGATGTTTGTTTGGCTTGGTGTTGTCATATAAGCTGCCATGTCTAATTGTATTTAGCTTGATGTTATGACAGGAGCAATATGGATTGTTATGCGTGTGCAAGGAAGTTACAGTGAGTCCTCGTAGACAGAGACTTCAAGTATGTATTATGTCCATGGACTATCATGTGTTATCTTTTATTGTCGCCCGTTTTTATTCTGTTCTTTTCTTGTACTTAGTTTGTAATATTTTTTAGCAACATTCCACATATGTTGGCATGTTGAAATTTACTTGGTAACTATACTTTAAGCATGCGGAGAAGAGATTGTATTTAACGTTTTCTAGTTCAAGGGAACTGAAAGAAGTGGTTCATTGGACATAACTCTGCCCTTAAGGTTGCGTTCAGATATTATTGCATTTGGATTGTCTTCCTCTTTCTTTTGCATGCTGTTTGAGTGCAACTGCAACAGAAGCTGGAGAACTAGATCTTATATAAACGGAGCTTCCTATTGATTATGGCCATGAAGGTGCATAGATGAAAAGGACCAACGCTCCTTCTATAACGCAGGAGTCAATGAAGTGCATCAATGTGTCAACATTATGTACATTGTTCATCTTGTACCAAAACTTTTGGGTTTTCTACAGCCTCTGACTTTTCTTGGAAACTTCTGCAGTTACATTTCTTCCAAACATTCTGTAGAATGCATGCCGCAATAGTGTTCCAAGTGGCCTCCAATGGCTTACTTACTTCTGCCCTTTCCAGCTGTCACCAATAGCCTTCACTGTTATTTGCATAACTCATTGTACTCCACAGAGATTTACGAATGAACCCATATCTGCCACCTGAAGTTATTGTGCAGAGACTATTCTGCTGGGAGTTTCAAATGAGCGTCAGCGTACAAAGCATCTAGTGCTATATTCATCCTTCACCTTTATAAGATGTCTTGATTTAGGCAAGCCTCATATGCAGTTATCCAGGCAAATCGAGCAACTTATGGAGGAACTTTGTTTTCCCGTTAATTTTCCATGTCTATTGTTTTTCCCTTGTTTAATGTTACTCAAAACCTCAGATCAAGATTTCACTACAAATTTTCCTTCTTTCCCTCCTTTCGATAGAATAGACTCATAGATCAGATTCTCTCCTTAGGCAGTCCCCGATTTCTCATAGGATTGTCTGACCTTGTTCACTTTCTAATCTTGCAGTCTCCTTCAAAATTTAGTGAGTCTCACTGTCTGCTGCTGTATCCTTTCGTCATCCTTGTGGTTGCCAGGTTGTTTAGGTCAGGGAATGTGCTTTTTAATAGTTCCTTTCAGCCACACTTCTTGCCAAATTTATTTTATTTTCTGTCTCCAATTTCAACTTTACTGAATTGTATAGTTGCCTAGAATTCTGATATTTTTCCGTACTGCTACCCATGTGATATGGTTGCTGGTTTAGTACACAATTTCCACATGCCGTATTTTCAGTAAAATTCTCCTGCTGGTCATCATTGGATCTCCATAGCCATTGAATAAGATTTTTTGCAATCAGATTTTTAGTTCCTGGCCCACCTTTCTTCTTTGCATGGATTTACTGTTGCTACTTGACTGGATGTATTCGCCTCTATGTTGGTTCTCCTTTCCGGAAGAACTCTATCCTTATCTTATCTAATAGCTTGTCCACCTTAACTGTCATATGATACAAGAGAACGTTAGGTAAAGTTATAATTAAAACAAGAAAGCATTAGATAAGTAGGTATGCTGTCCATGTTACTATCAATTAGTGTTATTCTTCCTTTCGTAGATAAGTATTGTTTCTTCCATGTAGCAAGCTTCTTTGCAACTTTGTCAAACCACTGCATGCCTAAAAAATATGCCTTCGTATTTAGCTTAAAAGTCCTCAGCATGTAGGTATATCTTCAGTTTTGATATCCTAGTTTATTGACGGTGGATTGTGTCACCCTTATTCATTGGAAATATGGATCTTTGTCAAAATTATGTGCAAACTAAGGCCCGTTTGGACATGAGGATTTTTTCCTTTTCTTCAAAAAATTATTTTCAGAACACTGTTTGGTTATTTATATGGATGATACTTTTGTTAGTTTTAGAAGATGAGCTTTTCAAGTTTGAAAACCAATTCTTCAAGTGAACAATTTTTCCCACTCACAAAACTTTCAACTTTATTTTTCCAACACAACTTCCAACTAAGGGTGGCCAGTGGGCCGGGCTCGGGTCTGGCGGGGTCGGGGTCGGGGTCGGGGCGGGACGAGCCAGGGGGTCGGGGTCGGGTCTAGCGGGGCCTAGCGGGGTCGGGTCTGGCGGGACCTGCTCCAGTCCGTCCCGATCCCGATCCCGTCGGTATCGGGGCGGGGCGGGGTCGGGTCGGGCTCGGAGCGGGGTACGGTCGGGTTTTCCATTTTTTTTTTTTTTAAATAACATGTGTATAAAAAAAAATCAATAAACAAAACAAGATAGTGTAATAAAAACATCCCAAGGCTGTTTTTGTGCCTCTTATATTATTTAATAGATATATGATTTTTTTGTAATACAAATACAATTGTCTAAAATCTAAATTGCAACTTTGTGGTGTTGTCCAAAAGTTGCAAATTACATAATAAAATTGCAATTAAAAAAATTACATTCTCAAAAAAACCTGTTCTAATTACTTGATGATTTCCTGTGGTTCTTCGGTTGGAATTGGTATTTGTTGGTCAAATTGATCCACGTCGCTTCCACTACCTTCGGTTAAGATTTCGTTGTAGTTTTCATCATCTTCTTCGTTGATCTCCGGTTGACCGCACCTTCTCCGCTCCGCTCGTATCCAATCTCCGAATAATACCGCAATTTCCAAGTCGTCTCCGGCCAATGAGTGTCCGTGGTCTCCTATTTGATATCTCGCGAAAAAGCGCTTTCAGACGCGATTGATGACGCTTGAATGTTCAAAACATCTCGAGCCATCAATGAAAGTGTCGGAAAGGTCTTCTCATTCCCCTCCGGTATTTCAAAGCAAGTCTTCTTGTCCATCTTCATTGATAACTTCTTGATACGGTATTGAGAACCTTGCAAAACAAAAATATCCAACTCGCTAATTTGGTTAGTAGTAGAGGTACGGCCGCACATTCTATTTCTGAGGCTTTCAATACTAGCCGCAGAAAAACATGTCTTTTGTGAGGTTGTGTTGAAGATGAAGAAGATGGTATGGAAGCCGGTAAGTTACTAGCATTTTCTTGTTGATAAAATCTATGTATATTTTTGCATTGGTGTTCTACGCTAGACACCGCTTCTTCTTTAGTTTGTTCAATAGGTTTGTGGGTGATTTAGATTTTTGGGACTTGGAGGTGGTAGTATTTCTATACAATCGTAAATAGTTTCAATTAGTGATTTAGTACCGTCTATTTTAATAGTAGGATTTAATACGAACCAATAATATAAATAGAGGGAATAGGAACAAAATATTTTTTTATTTTGACAAACATTTTTTTAATAGCTAGCTGCCTTATAAGCTGGTTTTTCCATATATTCACTAAGTAATAAAAATATTAGAGTTATATAAAATAACATAGTTGAAATAGTAGGATAATATATACCAGAAAATTCTTTTGTTGCTTGAAAAAATTTCTCTAAAAATATAATAAGTTCGGAAATTTTTACCCAATCACTATCTAAAATCATATCAGCTGGCTTTTTATTATGAGAGTTAAAAAATAAAGTTATAGGTAATTTATAGTCATAAGCAACAAGTAGTTGCTCGTATAAAGAATTCCACCTAGTGGATACTTCTTGTGGAATTCTTCTATAAGGTAGTCCACAATCGTGACAAGTTTTTTTATATTCTTTTTTACGTTGTACTTTATTACTTTTAAAAATAAAGTTTATAGCAAATTGTATTTTACTAAGAATGTCTTCAAAAAGTGATAGACCATCCTTTACAATTAAGTTATATATATGGCACGCGCATTTTATATGAAAATGGTTTGGAAAAGATGGAGTTAAACTATTTTTTAACATTGTAATTGCGTAATTGTTATTAGAAGCGTTATCTAATGTAATAGTCATAATTTTATCGGTAATTCCGTAATAATCGCACACTTGATAAATATTTTCTACAATAAAAGTACCAGTGTGCCTATCATCTATATATCTATACGCTAAAATACGTTTTTGCATAGACCATTTATAATCTATCCAATGACAAGTTACAGTTAAATAATCATGGCCGTTAGTACTACGACCTATATCAGACGTGATAGATACTTTGCCATTAAAATGATATAATGAAAAACGTAAATATTGTTGATATTCATGCGCGAATTTAAATACATCTCTCTTAACGAGTTGATCTAGGAAAACCGTTAAAAGCGAGGATTATATATATCTCTAATGTAATGAATAAAACCGAGAGATGAAGGAAATGAAAAAGGCAAACCCTCCACAAGAACTAATTTTGATATTGCTTCCCTATCTCTATGTTTATTGTATTTAGAGCCTACAATTCCCCCGTCATAGGGTTAATTTGACCCCGTACTTGGTCCGGGACGAGTATCGTATGTGAACCTTGTCCCGATGGAGCGGCGTTTGCGCACCCGGTTTTGAAGCCTGGTATTGGGCATACCTATTTGGATGAGCACTTACTACGTGTCTAATTAAACCCTCCGTCCCACCGTGACCTTTTCCGATTTTAAATTTTAAAACATTTTTACAAATTTTACATATGGCTACTTGATTCTCTACGTCCCTATAAAAAAATGTCCATGCATCCGATTTTAATGGTCGTTTTTTGGACCTCGTCTCATACTAGGGGGAATAGGAGGTATTTCGGTTGAAGGTGCACTAGTGAGTGTGTTGTCATCAACATTAGTGGGTATATCATCTAGATCATCGTCTAAATTAAAGTCTTCTTGAGTTCCGAGAAAATAGCTCCTGGTCTAAATCTAATGGTATTGTAGGAAAATGTTGAGTATCAACAAAATCATCCTGTGTAGGAATAAGATGACTAGAAGAAGTATCCTTGCCCTGGTTGCCCCTACTAGAAGAAGCACCCTTACCCTTACCCTTAAACATACCTTTTAATCCTTCCATTTTAATTATGATAATAAATAATTAAAGACAATAAAATTAAGTGCGCTAAATAAAATAAACAGACAATAATAATTTAATGAAGGAACGAATGTACCAAACGCCGACGTAACGTCGACGTGTAATCGAGAGGTTGAAAATTGAAACTTTGCTCGATGGAAGATCCTCAAGCTAGTTGCCAACTTCACTCCCAATTCCCAAATGAATTAATAAAATTGAATATTTAGCAAACAATGTAGACTTGTAGAGAGATATATTGAGAAATTAGAGAGATTGTAGGAAGATTTGTGAGAAAGATGAAGAGAAAATAAGTTATTTATAGTTGAAAAATTGGGTTAAAGTGTAAATATAATAACTTATGGGTTTAAAATAAATATTAAGGGGTAGGGGAGTTGGGGGAGCCTAAAATGGCCGTTGGCCAACGGCCATAATCTAAAATGGTCGTTGGTGCAACGACCATTTTTGCAAAGGGGGGAAAAGGGCGTGGTCGAGGTCGAGACGGGCTCGGGTCTGGCGGGACGAGACATCGTCCCGAGTTCGAGTCCCGCCCCCGTTTTTTTTTTTTTTTTAAGCGGGGTCGTGGCGGGACCGGGGCGGGCTCGGGACGGGGTCGGGTCGGGGTCGGGCCGTCCCGGCCCACTGACCAGCCCTACTTCCAACCATAGCGAAAATTAGCCATTTAATACTGAAGTCCTCACTAAAACTCTACACATAATGTAAGCATCTTGGATTATCCTAGGAACTTATTATCAGTCAACAGGTATGAATTTTCTTTCCACAAGCTATGGACCCATCTGAAGACAACTTAGTTATCTTATATAAAGATCTTGCTTATTGTATCATCTTCCCTTATGATGATAACATTTAACTTGACACCAAAATAAAAGGCTGTACAGTTTAAATAGGCTGGATAATATTTAAGAGTATGTTCCATTTTAAGCTTGTCATCATATGGCAAGAAAAAGAAAGTCAATTTTACATGTGATAAAATTCAAGGTGCTACTTAATTTTTTGTAGTGCTTAAGATTCATTAAGTTAGAGTTTTATAGGGACACAAATTTCAGTCTTTAGTTTTGAAGGTCTAGTTACAGTTCTATTAAGTAGCTCCTTGTAATTGGTCTTGTATTTATTTTAGTTTAAGATTTACAATATCATCAAATAAGTGAACTTCTTTATAGGTACTCGATGCATTGGTCAGTCTATTCTGCAGGTCAAATATCTCTGCAGAAACATTGTGGGATGGTGGTTGGCTTTTGCGCCAGTTGCATCCATACAGTGAGGCAGATTTTAACAGTCATCATCTTAAATTATTGAAAGTAAGTTGTTTTTGCAAACGAGTAGAAACTTGCCTCTTGTACTTCATTTATTTTGTCTATGTTGGTTGAATTTTTTTATCTAATTATGTTAGCAGTAGTTGGTGCAACAAAGGCTTGTAGCATACAAAATTTGCACAAAGCAAGTCTTTTGAAATTATGACGATTATGCCTCTTTCACCCTACTCCCTTGGTCCCATTTTATGTGACACCTTTAACTTTTTACTCTCTCTGAAAAAAAAGGACAGTTTTATCTTTTAAACTACTTAACTTTGATTCCCATTTACACTTAATGGCATGACTTATTGGGACCCTCACCATCACCCATTTAAAATGGAACGACTTGTTGAACTCTCTTCACCACTTATTTAAAAGGATACTTTTGGTAATTTGCATATATTTGGTCAAAGTTCTCTTCAGTCAGCACCGTCACATAAATTGGGATAGAGGAAGTAAGAATTATATCTTGTTGGACTTAAAATTTTCAAAGAGTCTTCATATGAGGGTTGCTTCTTTTGTTTTCTCTTTTCCAAATGATACAAACAAATTCAACTTTAATTGTAGTAGTCATTTCTTGGTTAACCTGTTAATGAGGTGTGCGTTTGTGATGTGTGAAGGATTCATTCCACAGTTGTACTAGCTGTATTCTTGATGAAACAAAGGGAACTTGGCCTGATCTGCTAATTATGGTACTTTGTGATGAGTGGAGGAAGTGCAAAAGAAGTATGTTATGTCCATACATCCCCTTATTAAATGGTTCTGTTAATTCATTTTAGATGATAAATTAATGTGAAGAGGATGTCACTTGCAGCTATTGAAGCTTCTTCTCCAAGGAAAGATCCCAAATCAATGCTTTTGCCATCACACAAGTCCCTTTCTGAAGGTAGGGTTGTTCCTCTCTTTCCATCTTGATCTTTTGGCTTTAATTACCTAAAGGTTATGAAAAGTAACTTCTATTTATTTACAGTCTACTGTATTTTCGATTGGGTTTCCTGACTCTTCTGCTTTTAATTTTGTTGTACTGTTTTATCTGGCAGAACTTGCTCGTGGGGAATCATCTTTTGCTGCTGGTGAAAGGTTGTTCGAGATTGTTAAGGTTGTAGTCCATCTTATCTGACTTTCTTAATAAAAGTGAAACATAGGCATGAATGCTGATATTTACTGAATATTTTGGGGCCTCCACATGCTTGAGATTGAGAGCTAGTGTTGACTCCCATCATAAAGTCGGCCTTGAAATTGATATCCTGCTAATCCGTGTTTTGATAATCTACAGGTGTTTGTACTACTTCATCAGCTTCATATTTTTTCAGTAGGAAAAGTGTTGCCCGATCAACCTCCTATACATCCTACAGTTGATGTCATGGAAACATCCCGAGCTAAAAGGGCTGGCATTGACAGTTTGGGTCCAAAACCAAGCATTGAATTAAGTCTTGGTTAGTTTCTGTTTTTGGTTCCTGTATTCTTATAACAGCATTTCTGAACATCAAGAAACAAAAAAAAAAAAAAAGAATTCATAACCTCCCCCACCCCCCCCACACACACACACCACACCAACGCTGCGCCAAATCTTACTCTTGTTTTACTACTAGACCAAATTGTATGATATAATCTAGTCTATGAAGGAACCTATTGTCAACGTTCTAAACCTGCTTTGCTCCGTTCTGTAGTTGATGCGGTTCCTTGTAGAATTGCATTTGAGAGGGGCAAAGAACGTCATTTTCACTTTCTAGCCAACTCTGTAGGAACCTCTGGATGGCTTATCCTTGCAGATGAATTACCTGTTAGGCCAAGCTTTGGTGTGGTTTGTGTAGTTGCGCCTCTGGGTGGTTGCAATGTAAGTATACCTTTTCCTTTTTAAAAAAAAAAAATTGTTTTGCTAATGTAAGTATACCTTTCTGCTATCCTTTTTCTTGTAAGTTATTAGGCAGATTTTGCAGTAAAAAATGATTTGGCTGCTTTAGATAAAACTCAGACCTTGCATTGAGTAGCATTAGAACTACCATAAAGAAACAGAACAACCTACTTAGGAATGAACGTATGATAAATCGACCTTGCAATGGGATCCCTAATCCCAATGATCTTTTGAAATGGGAAATCTTACTACTCGCTCTGTCCCAATTTATATGACACACTTTCCTTTCTATAACCATACAAATATCTTTGGTTTGTTTTAGACCACAAGATTCAAAAGTCTTCCTTTATTTCTTAAACTCTGTGCCAAGTCAAACTACATCATATAAATTGGGACAGGGGGAGTAATTACTTTCAATCTGTGCTAGAGTGGAATATCTTTGAAGAAAAAACCAATAGTTATAATGCATGTCGTCTAAGGTTGTCATTTTCTTGCTTTCCCACTTCAGCCCAGAATTGACGAGAAGCACATGAGATGGTTACACCTTCGAATACGTCCATCCTCTTTCCCTTACATTGATGCTGCAGAGCATACGTTCAATGCTAAAGTCAAGTCAAAAGCTTTGGTCGATGGGCGGTGGACTCTGGCTTTTCGAGATGAGGATTCTTGCAAAGCTGCTTTTTCTATGATTATTGAAGAGCTAAAGCTACTGAGCGATGAGGTTGAGAGAAGAATAAAACCTATGCTTGACATTGAAAGAACTATTGATACTTCAACAAAATAAACTCAGGTCTCATGAGAGTACGTCTACAAGAATATGACCACATAGGGATTTGAGATTTTCACCAGTTTGATATTTCATTCTCTCTCTCCCAATATCATTTTACAGCTGGGGGCGGAGATAATATTAAGCTTTACCACCCTTTCGTACATGTTTAAAGGAAGCCCTAGGTGTCTGTAAATTAGAGTATGTGATAGAGCCCATTCTAGTATATTAGGTCACCTTTATCATTTCTGAGTTGCTAACCTCACTATCATATATGGTCAATTCTTTTGTTCTTTGAATCCTTCTTCCTCACATATGTAAAGATGTAGCAACTCTGTACTTGTACAGAATGTAAAACTTGTGAGCGAGCTTCTGTTTTCACGAAATTTGCTCAGTTTTTAGATACGGTATGTTAAAAAATTGGAGTTGCGTGCGTTTTAAGAGCACTGGTATACAATCTGTCATTACTAGCAGTGTTGCATCTGTATATTTTAGTGTGACGCGGTCCTTGTAATTTTCTTCTGGTCAAATGGTGATCAGACTATTTCTTAGGTTCTCTTTTTACTTATTAGTTGTTGAAAGTCAATATAAACATTTTCATGCATCAAAGTACATGAAGAGCCAGTTACATGTATTAGTCGAATTCATCATGCGGGAAATGGTTAGCTGTGAAGAATTTATTATATGTATTCATAAGGTAATCTATATAAAGGAACATATACACGGAATGTAACCTTTGGAACTTTGATATCAATTGGCTTCTATCTTTTTAAAAGTTTTCTTCTGGTATCCGGTTTTAAAATTCTGTGCCAATTTTTACTTTTTTTTTTTGTTTCATTTAACACCTGCAGTAATCTTTCCCCAAGTTTCAGACCTTTATTGGTAAAGATAATTTTACTGCTTAACGAGGACAACATACTTTTTTTTGGTCCAGATAACTATTTTGTCTTGTGGCCCATGCGACTCGTGGTGGATTTGATTATTTTAAGTCGAGATTGGAATTTTCAGGTTGTCGAATAGTCAACATGTTTTATTAACTTCAATTTATAGTCAATGTGTTATATACAGGACACATTAACCCACTTCCCACCCCCAAAAAAACATCTAATGGAGTACCTTTTTGTTTATAATTTCCTAAGGACTCGCCATTCTAATTTCTCTCATCACAGCTATCGTGTTGCTTCCCACTCTTCAGTCTCTGTTCTCTTTGTTAGAGGGTTCTCTGGGGTTGCCACGGACAATGGGGAAAGGAACTTCAAATGTGTTAGTGAGGAACATTAGATATTTTGTGATATTATTTTTAACGGGTTCGGGTGAAATTAGAAAATCGGGACGAATGAAAACTAGCTGGGATGGGTAAATTTGTATGCCATATATTAATAGTAAAACGTTTCAAATATAGTTGGAAAAGAGCCACATTTAATGTGAAATAAATTTGAACAAAAATATCCCTGGAATAAGTACGGAAAGTTTCAGTGTTGTGTGTTTGGTTTAAAACTTTTGCAAGTGAAAATCCAGCATGCTGTAGTCTGTAGTAGAGTTTGAACTTTTTAACAAAGAGAAAGAGCATGAGGAGAAGATGTTTCCTTTCATAATTTTGACTGTTAAATTAGGACAGCTTAATACATGATGAGCAAAGAAAGAAAAGAAGGTTATAATTTGAATTTAGAACCAGAATTTTATCACAAACTCAATCATTAGCAACACAAAACTCTGTTCCCAGAATAAAAATGCTTGATAACTTGAAGAAGATGTTCGAATATCTGGGTCAAATCAATATGGTCTTTCACTTGGAATGAGGATGGCGAAAATGCTTGTGATTTCGGTGTAAAATCCCGGTGTGGGAGGCGGTTGTTGAGTGGAAAAGACATAGAATCTCTTGTGTTTTGTCATGACCCAAATCACTATCGTTCGGGTACCTATCTTTTCCCACCTGGTAGGCGAACTCGTCTCGTACAGATTCATCCAACAACATAAATAAATAATAAGAGCAATAGAAGTCTAAAAACATAGATACATGATAATGCGGAATACAACACTATCCAAGGAATCTGATCTGAATAGTACAAGAGCTTGTAAGTATACAATTGGAATAAAAATTTACAACCACAAGTTGAATACAACTTCTGTTTAGAATGTGAATTAAACGGAGAAGTCTAGATAAACTCCACGAGATCCTTGAAGGCTAATCGAACCTCGCTCATGTATCTGCAACAACTCTACACCACAAAAAAGGTGTAGCAAGAGTAGTATCAGTACAAACGCTATGTACTGGTAGGTATCATAGGTCGACAACAGTTAGCTAACATATATAAAGTAAGAGACCGAAGAATAGACATACTCGCAATCAAGTACAACACAGTCCAACAATAGCCGCTCAAGTACAGAAAGATCAATAGCTGAATCATAGCCTATGGTGAAACACCTAAACCCAAGTCTGCCAAGTTTCCCACGATTTCTCAGAATAATCACAAACACAAGTACAATCAACATCTGATCCATAGATGTAAGGTGAGAAGATGAGAATGAATGCATATGCAATGCAATGCACTGGCCAAATGTAATCTCCGTACACACATGCTCCGAGCGGAATATCTCTATGCCTCGGCAGTCATGACCCATGAGGAGCCCGCGAAGTCCATGTACCAATCACTCCGTATCACGCAGCCTAGAGATGACTCTTCCACCGAACACCCCGCTAGCTATTCCATAACACTCAACCTAGAATGACTACGTAATCAATATGTCATAAGAATCATTGTTATTTTCTTCTCACTTATCATCGTCACACCAATCACAAATATATATATATATATATATATATATATCATGAAAATGAGAATGAATGCAATGCAATGACAATATCAAGTGTATCATATCAAACCTCCAACCTTGCCATACATGGACACATATCATAATATCAATATTAAGTCAAGTCATTTCCTCTATCCATGATAATACCAAGATAAATGAGAGACAATTATATTACAAGTACGGTATGGCAACTAAGTATCTTTGGAGAATTTCGGGTTGAAAAGTTAGTTCGAAAACTCATCCCCCACCTCGAAGGGCAAAATAGTCATTTCATAAGAAATTCAAGTTCGATATTGTCAAAATATTATTCTAGGAAGCAATACGAACTCAATGGTACTCATATTGACAGACTTTAAATCCTAACTCAAAAGTCACCCAAAATAGGATTCCGAGCCATGAAGGGCAAAATAGGAAATTTAGTGCAAAATCAGTTTACCCATGACTTATAGAGTCTACATACCAAAAATAGTCAAAATTCATCCACAAATTGTATTCCAAATCGAGGAAAGCTTATTTCATTTTTATGTCAAAAACTCTCATTTTCCTCAAACTAAATCGTGGATAAAAACCACAACCAACGAAAATAATCATGGGTAAATAATAAAATGAAGGTTAGATACTTACCCATTGTTGATATGAGAACAACGCCGTGAAAATCACCTTAAACATGCTCTAGAACTCAAGATATGCTCAAAATAAGAAAGAGACGCAGCCTGATGTTATCATAGCCCAAAAGCCCGTGCGGAGCGGCCCAGAGTCCGCCCCAGCGAACACACCAGGTACAACAACAGTTGTCTGCATTATCATGATCATAAACTTCCTCATACGAAGGCGAAATGTGATAATTCTTTTTGCTATGGATTCATAATTATGATATGCATCTATTCCAATAATCAAAACTCAATTCCAACATCAAATGAATATAATAGTATATTGAAACGTCAAAGGGGAACGACTTAAACCTACGACTCAAACACCCTAGCTTGACCAAACGAAATCCAAATCCAATTCTGAAAGTTCCTACAAGCCACAAATGATCATACGAAGCTGCTAGAACTCTCAAAACACCCAAATGGATTTGTCTTGACCCGAGGTTGACCGTGGACAACATCAAACCACCTCTAAAGCTAGTTTCTCAACCAACCACCTTAATCACATCTGAACCTCTCGGGAACCGAACCAACCACTAGACTAAGTCATAAACCACATTCTGGATCTAACGGAATCGACGAAACTTTGAAAAAGATGAATTTTCTCCTGATGTTGATTTTGGTCAAACTTCTTCATTTCTTAACTTAAGAATTTCTAAAATATCATTTTCCTTATCCAAAACTCCTTCGAAAGTCTCGGAAATCGCTCCACCCATCCCCGCAAGTCATAAGTAATGAGTTAAAGCTAACGGAAATAACAAATTTTGAATCTGGATCTTATTTCTTCCCGTGGCCATCTTTTCATCAAAAATAGGCATATTTAATGCGAAAACCCTATTTAATTATCAAAAACTAACCAAACGAACTCTAAAATTAGCTCCGTCAATTTCTACAGGTCATAAATAATTTTATAATCTAACAAAATCTTTGAATAGCCAATTAGAGCACGTTTTCCCAAAATAAGTAATTTATCCAAATAATTGAATGTCATAATTTTCATAGTGAAACCTTCTCCCAAAGGGAACCAAATGACATCTGTTTGACTTCAAACTTTGTAAGCATGTCAAAATAATTACTACGGAGCTTCTAGAATAGACGATAAGCCAAAAAAAAAAGAATGAAATTAGTTTAGACTATTGGATAGTTAAACTAAAATCAAATACAACTTTTTTCTAATAATTCGGTAAAAAAATAAAATTTAAAAAAATGACGAGTATTGCCGATTAAGTAAAATAAAATAAAAATCTAAATAAAGTAATGGACGGATTGCGTTTGTTTCTTCAATAAATTGTTTGCAGAATTATAACAAAACCAACGACTCTTTTCAGTTCTTTCGTGAATTTGGACCAAGTTAATTGTAACAACTGACTGTTTCGGCAGTTTGTTCATATTTCTATGAAAATTAAATGAACAAACCAATTACAATATACGTCGTTCTTTGCCGGAATACTAGAAAAAATTGGAACGTATCAGCCTATTTTCCAGCTACACCACCTTTCAAATAAAAAAAGACATACAACAATAACAACCCAACCAGAATATAACAAAAACTTCATAAATCATATGACCCCGATCAAGCCAACCTCCACAAAACAAACAAAAGTTGTGCACTATCAAAGTAAAATTAAGACATCAACAAATGCAAGTTTAAATATCCACAAAGTTAAGATTCATCACAATTTAAAACATCCAACAAATCAAGAATGAGTCCATCCTACCTCATCATTCCTATCACCGGAAGAACCTTCAGCATGTTAACGGGCAGAACCATTACATGGAGAACAATCACTTTAAGAAGGAGCCTCAGGTGTAGCCTCATGAGCAATTAATGGAAATGCTTCAATAGCAAGGAGAGCTCACTTAAGCCTGAAGCTTTTCTTCTATCGAATTCCTGTACCTCTCTTTGTCTTGCTGTCTGGCTTCTGCTGCTGCTAGGGTGCTAGATAGCTCAACGACCTTCTGCAGCATAGACGTCATGACTTCCCTACCAAGTGCCTCGGCCTGTGAGGAAGTCCTTATATGTTGGAAAATCAGGGGAGGAAAAGCACTTTCAATCACTCAAGTTCTCTCTTGAAGACAAGTGAGGCAACGATTCTTCTTTGTTCCACTCAACTTGACTTACATAATCAATCATTCTCTTTGAAGAGAAGTGGAGAATACATTATTCTACCAACTTAACTTACATATTGGCTTACATTTTTTCTCCTCTCATATTATGACTATAGTATCTAGATATTTTTAAGAACTTTCTAACATGTACTTATTTTAGTACATGTATCACAATTTAACTCTATTCTTCTCCTATTAACTAGTTCACAATAAAACAATATATGTATCTTAATATTTTTCCAGTACATGAATTAAGAGATTCATGTATCACACAAAATACTATTCGACTTCTCAGATAACGACCCGATTGGTCATTATGACAATTTTAACTCATTTACCCTCGGTGACCCCTCTCCGAGCCATATTAGTACGACTTTGATCCGTGGGGATGGGTGGTGCAGTTCCCGAGGTGATCGGGCGAGATTCCTTATGACTTTGGCGAAATAGAATCTTAAAGTGAAAAATATTTGACCAATAGTTGACTTTTGGGTAAATAGACCTTTTTCAAGAAACCGTCAATTCCGTGAGGTCCGTAGGTCATTTATAATTCGGTGAGATATTGGGTTCGGTGCCCGAGGCACTCGGGAGCATTTTGGATTATTGGTTGGAAAGTTGGTTTTTGGCCATTGAGTGTTGACCTGGTCAAATAGACCTCCGTTGAAAATTTTGAGGCCACAAGTGAGTCCGTAGCATATTTTTATGTGTGAATTCATGCATGGTTTATACCCGGAAGGCTATGGAAATTTCCTGGTTTCTAGTGTCTCGCCCTAGCGAGACTATTCATGCCTCAGCGGGTCTACCCCAGCGGAGCGTGGCCCACTAAAGCGAGATCCTGGCTTTTAATGAGATCTTCCTCAGTGAATGGTTCTCCGCTGAGGCAAGATCGTTGTGGCGGGTACGATTCCGCCGGAGCGGATGACGCTGAATCAGAAAACCCTTTTTATTTTAGCTTCGAGCTCATTCCTCCTATTCACTAAATCTTCAACCTAGAGAGCATTAAGGGTGATTTAAAGGGTTTTTGAAGTTGTTTCATCTTGGGGTAAGTCCTTTTACCTTGTCTATTGGTGGCATATTCTATAAGAACACAATCAATAATTTTCGATACTATTTTTACCCTTTTGGGTTTAGAAACTTGCAATTTAGTCAAACACCCCCACACTTTGAAGTAATTCAAGTTGGGCTTTCTTCTTTTCCATTTTTTGTCCTATGAAATAGATTCTGTTTTTCAATGGGGCACTCAATTGAGGATTCAGCTAGCCATAAGGATAATGCTCCCCCACATTTCTTCTATCAGCGATCCAATAAATAATTGAATTAAATTCCTTTCTGTTTCCTTTACCAGATTTAATAAACAATGAAGTATTTATATCTTCAAACCGAGTATTAACTTAGAGTAAAAAATCACATAGATTTTAATCTTCAAACAATTGAGTAGAAACAAGAAAAGTTTTAGTCTCTGAAAAGAGTAATCTTTTTCTCTTTGAAAAGAGTAACTTTCTTCTTCAAAAATAGTAGATAAAAGAGGAAAATTATTTTCACTGTCGGATTTCAACCTTTCTGAAAATTATAACTGATAATCTCAACGAATAAGATATCAAGTTAATCTTTTATTTTCATTCTCTCTTCTCTCTCCTACATTCCCATGCAAACCCTAAGCTAAATCCTAGTATTTCAAAATTATGGCCACGCCGGCTAATGGCCAGCCATCACCGGCGGCTGGCCAACCTCCTCCAGCCAACGACACTTCCCAATGTCCACCACTACCTCAATTGCAATCACACGCAACTCCCCACATTATCCTGTCCACATCCACCAACACTTCTTCTCCAAACTATATACAAACCCTTACCAATCCTTTGTACGAGACTATTTTCTTCGTACAAATGCTCGTAGGCGAAAGAGACCTTCATTTGCTCTAGGGTAAGCTACTTCATTTGGGGCAGGCACTGGATGTGCTCTTTGCACCTACGTCCATGCAGATTTGTGATCCTATTTCTTTGAAGAAAGATGAGTATGCATATTGTGAGATGGACATCATCAGAAGTAACTAGAATGGAGAAATTGGAAAACCTACAATATTCTATTGTTGGTAAGTTCTCTTATGGTTGGCCTGAGTTGGAGGAATTGCATATTATTTTACCAAAACAATGTGGTGCTAAAGGGATTTGTCAAGTAGGTTTTTTTAGGGATCGACATATTTTGATAAGATGTTCATTAATGCAGGATATCATCACAATATTCTCCAAGAGTGCACACTAGTTGAAGTCTAAGGATGGATATACTTATCAAATAAAGCCTCTCATATATGATTTAAATTTTAGAGTTGATAGGAAAACTTCGATTGCAATGGCTTGGATCTCTTTTCCAAACCTTCTTCTCACTTTTTTGTCAAAGAATAATTGTTTTCTTTGGAATTTGCTGTTGGAAAGCCAATTCAACTTGATATGGCTACTATTAATAGAACAAGACATAATTATGCTAGAGTCAAAGTGCAACTTGATCTTCTGCCAAATCTCCCTAAGTTTGTTATGATAGATATTGAGGATGAAGCTACTAAAGAGATTAATGTAATGAAGGTGAGAATTCAGTATGATCACTAGCCTAAGTATTGTACTGAATATTTGTTACAAGGTCATTCAAATGAAGAATGTAGAGTATTGCATCCTGAGCTTAATAAGGCATATGTTAATAAAGGAGAAACAAGTGACAATGTAGTAATGGCCGAAGCAAATACTAAGGTGATGCACCAAGGAAATCATATGAGGTATTATGTGAGGAGATATCCTGTGCAGAAATACTTACCAAAAGTGTTATTCAGTGGTAAGACTCTCACTTATCCTAGAAATACTAAGGGCAAGGACAAGAGGAAGGATGTTGATAAAGGTAAAGGCATTAAGGCAAATGATAATGAAGTTTGCAATAAAAAGAAGTTTGATGTGCTAAACCCATGTATAGAAGAGGAGAAGGGTGAAGATGTTGAGAATAATAGAAACAAAGAGGGATCTAATGCCAACAAGGATATAATAGTGGAGGATGGTACAACAACCAAAGTTATAGACGCCCCTATCAATAATGCAGCAGATGTTGGTGTAATAGATGATGTAACAGTTGAACTTGTCCACAATAAGGAAATAGAGAAAGAAGATATTGTGTAGATTGAAGGTGGGAAAGACAACAATGTAGAGGTTAATGCAGTCAATAATGATTATGAAGCCAACAAAGTGATAATAGAACAACAACTACAAGAATTAATGGGTTATAGTGAGAACAATGAGGAGGATACTGGGGTTGGAACAAAACAAGGGGAAGAGGATCCTATTACTGAGGAGTCACAATTGTCAAAAGAGATAGAATCTATTTCTAACACTAAAGAATGGGTAGAAAGGCCTTTTACTGCAAATGAGAACAGTATGGAGGATCAGGACAAGAATCAAGAACTATGTGTCTCAGATATGCAACCTGATGGTGCAGTTCCAGTTGAAGATATGCACAAGACTGAGCTACATAGTATTGTTGCTAAGCCAATAGAACTGGTTATGAATAGCACAAATAAAGTTCCACAAATGGAAGATATGGGGAATGGTGATGAACATGAGGAATTGACGGAATGCTTGCTAGTTCGATAACAAAGTGAACTACCAAATTTAGCTATTAAGAGTGATATTCAATCCTATGGACCTGTTATTGTTTCTGTTGATGATAAGGGTGTTGGATCATTCCCACCTAGTAGGGATGAATTTATTTAGGTTGTTGAAGTCTCAAAAGATGATTTGGAGAAAGTGTTGGATAAAGCAATAGAACAGTTACAAGGTGATAGCTAGCTTACTTCTTAGAGCAAACATATTCCATTACAAAAATTAATGATGTGGTTTCTCATAACATAGATTTCTCAGCAATGGAGGATCAAAACACCAAGGATGGTGTTGGTAATAGTAGAGATAAAGATGTAGGGGATGAGAATGTACATTAGGTCTTACAACATGTGACAAGGGAAATTGGTATTTCTCCAAGATCCATGCAGAAAGGCAACAAGAAGGTGAAGAAACAAAATGTATCAAATGCTCAGCCCACTAGAGTATTTCCAAAGAGAGGTTTTAATAAGCAATGTTTTAAATGATAATAAAAACATTAGTTTGGAACATAAGGTCTGTGAATACACAACAAGCTTTTAACAGGGTTCAAATGCTACACAGACATCATAAGTTTTCCATTATTACATTGATGGAACCTTTCCAACATTTTAGGCATATTCAAAGATTTAGAATAAGATTGGGCATGAAATATGCTCACTACAACTATAATGGTAAAATTTGGTTTTTTGTAGAAGATAATGTAGATGTGGAGGTGCTGCAGGATACTGAGAAACAAATCACTATTAAGATATTTTTCCAAGATTTTAGTAGAGATGATTGCTCTTTGGGATAGTTTATACTATATTGCTGATAATATGAGGGATCCTTGACTACTTGGTGGTGATTTTAATGTTATTATGAATGAGAAGGAGAAGGTATGTGGCCTTCCTGTGTATCCTACTGAATATGAGGACTTTGCATTCTGCATTAACTCATGTGAACTTCTGGAAATTGGATTTAAAAGGAGTCATTTTACATGGTGGAATGGCAGAGCTGGCAATGAATGTATTTTCAAGAGATTAGATAGAATGTTGGCAAATAATTCTTTACAAGATTCGTTTGGACAAATGGAGGTTGAACATTTATCCAGAACAGGCTCAGATCATGCCCCTTTACTGTTGATTTGTGGTGATCAATCTATGCATGTGAGCAAACCATTGAGATTTCTCAAGTTTTGGATTGAACATGCAACATTCTTGGAGGTAGTCAATCAAAATTGGCATACTGATTTTTATGGAGATGATTTTATTTCCTTTAAAATTGAAACTGAAGAATGTCAAGACTGCTCTATCATCATGGAGTAAGGAAGCATTTGGAGATATTTTCAAATAACTTACTATCAGAGAGAGATTGTAAGAATTAAGGAGCAACTATTTGAACAGGATCCATCACCAATGAATAGGATGGTTTTACAAAAGGCACAAGCTGAAATGAAGAAGTATGTTCACTATGAGGAGAAATTTTGGAGATAGAAATCACATGTTACTAGCTTTGCTGAGGGTGACAGAAACACAATGTTCTTCCATAACATTCTCAATGGGAGAAGGAAAGGATTGCAGCTCAAAAGGATAAAAATAATGATGGCACATGGATTGAAGGATCAACAACTTTGGCAGATAAGGCTATCAGTTTCTTTCAACAACAGTTTACTCAAGAAGGTGAACCTACTGATTTCTCTTTGATGTAACATATACCACATATGGTTAATCAAGAGGACAACATAGAGCTCATATGTTTGCCAACATTGGAGGAAGTTAAGAAAGCAGTCTTTGAATTATCAGGAGAAAGTTTTGAAGGTCCAGATGGAATGATTGGTGTGTTCTATTAGGTGTGTTGGGATATAGTTGGGGCTGATGTGTATAATGTGGTCAATGCATTCTTTAAAGGCCATACTTTCCTAAGCAATTACACATACCAACCCTGTATTGCTTTCAAAGAGGAATATTATTGAAACCTTCTCTGATATAAGGCATATAAGTCTTAGCAACTTCATAAATAAAGTTATATCAAGAGTGGTGCAAGATAAATTGTAGAATGGTCTACCTTCATTAATCTCATCCAACCAATCTGGTTTTGTGAAAGGTAGAAATATTATATAAAATGTACTCTTGACACAGAAGATTGTAACTAATAGCAGACTTAGAGAAAAAGCTGCAAATGTGGTTCTAAACCTTGACATGGCAAAGGCCTATGATAGAGTATCTTGGATATTCTTAGTCAGTGTGTTGAGAAAGATGGGATTTGCTGAAAGATTTATAGACGTGGTGTGGAGATTGTTAGCTAATAACTGGTATTCAGTACTATTGAATGGCGAGGCCTATTGTTTTTTTCATTAAACTAGGGGTGTAAAACAAGGGGACCCTTTATCTCTAACTTTATTTATCTTATCAACAGAAGTATTATCTAGAACATTGAACTCTTTATTTGAGGATAATGATTTTAAAACCATATGGAATGCCAAAGTGGAGTGCAAACTTGAATCACCTTGCTTAAGCAGATGACACTATTTTTTTCTCATTTGCAAATTCCAAATCACTGGAGTTGGTTATGGGAGTTTTGCAGGCTTATGAACAGGTATCTGGTCAGAAGATTAACAAGGAGAAAAGTTCATTCTATATGCACAACAATATATCAAATGATATTAGTTCAACAGGTGTAACAAGCTATCGGATTTACAAGAGGAACTTTTTCTTTTACTTATCTGGGATGTACTATCATCTATGCAAAGAAGAAAAAGGTTGATTATAATGAATTGGTTAAGAAGGTGAAAAACAAACTGCAAGCTTGGAAGGGAAGATTATTATCTTTTGGAGGCAAGGCAGTCCTATCACCAGTGTTCTACAAAGTATTCCAATACATCTTCTCTTAGAAATTAGGCCTTCAAAATGTGTCATTAATGAGTTACATAAAATCTTTGCAAGATTCTTTTGGAGTAACAATAAAGACTGCGAATGAGACATTGGTTAGCATGGCTAAAGTTGTGTTTGCCCAAAGATGAAGGAGGCATAGGATTTAGACCACTGTTTGATGTATCTAAAGCTCTACGTGCTAAGTTATGGTGGAAGTTTAGAACCACCAATACTTTGTTTTATATGGATCAAGTATTGTAAAAGACACTATCCTCAAATTATGCAATGGGAGAGAAGTTCACAAGTTTGGAAAATGATATTGGAGGTCATGGATAATATAGTGCATGAGATATGGTGGGAAGCTAAGAGTGGTATTGCTAATGTATGGTGATAATTGGTCAAAACTTGGTGCATTATATCACATAGTTCCTGAAGAGTTTGAGATTGATGAAAGTATACAAGATCTAGATGAATATATGATAGAAGGAACATGGGATGTCAACAAGCTAGAAAACTTATTTTCTAAGGATATTGTGGAACATATCACATAGGAGTTGGAGATACATGAAGCATATGAGGAATAGGATAGGCCATGTTAGATGATGACAACATCTGAAAATTTTACAGTAGGAAGTGCATGGAAATTACTAAGAAAGAAGTCTCCTAAAACAAATGTTTTGAAGAATGTGTGGATGAAAAACTTACCATTTAAAATCTCTTTTTTCTTTTGGAGATTGTGGAAGTTTAAATTGCCTATAGGAGAGATCTTAAGAAGCATGAGAATGGATGTTGAGGCTAGATGCTACTGTTATATTGTGAGAGAGTATGAAACAGTAGATTGTTTATTTGTTACAAGTCCAATAGCTGCAAGGGTGTGAAGATATTTTAATGGTGTTGTTGACATAACTACTCCATTAGTGCAGATGAAACAAGCAGTGCAGGTTTGGTGGAATGCTGGATGTACTACAAAACTCAACCAAGTCTTCAAAGCATTTTCTTTAATCATCATGTGGCAACTGTGGAAATGGAGGAATACAGTGCTACATGGAGGGAAGATGTCCATTAACAAGGTGATTTATGAGATTAAATTGAATATGGATCTATTATGCAGAGTAAGGTTCCTATGGCAACCTTCCATGACAATATGTTTGCCTAAGATAATGCAGTTATTTGAAGCCTACAGACCAGATGTGATGAGCAAAATTGTAAGATGGGAATTTTCTATGGAAGGGTGGTACAAATGTAACTCTGATGGAGCATCAAAAGGAAATCCAGGTCCAAGCACTATGGCATATTATATTAGAAATGCAGATGGAGATTTACAATATGCAGTTGTAAGGAGAATCTCATATGTGACTAATCTGGTGGTAGAAGTAATAACATTGAGGGATGGACTAGAATACTGTATTAGTCACTCTTTGTTGACTGATAAACTGGAAACTGATTCATTAACTTTGAATATGATTCTAATAAAACAATGGGAAGTTCCTTGGTGTATAACTATGGTAATTCAGGACATTAAAAGGTTGAGGAGAAATAAAGAAGTAAGGGTGGAGCATGTACTAAGAGAAGGGAATGGACTGACATATTTTTTAGCTAACCATGTTTTTGATTTTGTAGATACTCAACAGTTCTGTCACGATCCAAACCGGAGGGCCGCGACGGGCCCCCGGACCCCACTCGCCGGGTACCGCTAATTGTACGCCCAACACCTAATCGTAATTAAATACGGACTAAGCTGAATTTTTTTTATGAAAATCAGGTAACCAACTTATATATACACACTCATACCAAGGCCGACAAGACCACACATGACAACTAACCACAGGACACCTGTCTACAAACCTCTAAAGAATACATGACATCACAAGGACGGGACAGGACCCCGCCATACCCATATGCGTATGCAAATATATTGTACCACAACCAAATTGCAACTCTGAAACAAAATAGAGTGCTCCAATATCAGCTGAACCAGCAACCTACTAGCGTGAACCGTCACCCTCTTTAACTGAACCTGCGAGCATGAAACGCAGCATCCCCCCGACAAAAGGGACGTTAGTACGACTGATGTACTGAGTATGTCAGGCATGAATAATATCATAACAGGGATATACCAATAACTGAAACAGAAACAGCTGACCAACAGTAAATGCCTTTGAGGCCCCTAACATATATGCCTAAATGTTATACACAATGCAGTTTCCATATACATCAGCCTCATCGGGCATCTTCCTTACCATAAGGACCTCTATGGGCATCATACCATATAATGATTAATGAATGTATACATAATGCCAATGCGGTATACTAATGTCCACACAGGAATCCTTCCATAATCGCCTCTGTGGGCATCAGGTTATATCGCCACACAAGGGCATCACATCATCACATCATATTAGCCTCTTCGGGCTCTTTCGTGATAGTCTGTACCAGCTGCAGGTGGTGTGCGTATATAAAGCCTTTCTTTTTTTCCATTCCCCGTACATATATATAATATTTACCATATAGTAGTGTGCATAACACAAGTGATCCAGGGTAATATATGAATGCAATGTAAATAAAAATGCATGAATGATAATAAAATACCCCGAATGACATAATATTCTTGCACCTTCAGCTAGCATTGGAAAATCAACATCTCTTCCGTATGCCTCAGTAAGGACTTAGAATCATATTTAGACATGCTTTTAGCATAGGAATCAATAACACGAATATTCTTAACTACTAGGAGTACAATAAATTATGGAGCAATATCACGATTATATTTCGTTACATAGAACATGCCAAAAGAAAGAAATAATTTATCTTAACATACCTCGGTTTCACTTAACACTGTATTGAATTTTGCTGGAACAATTTTTCCTTTTCGAATGAAACCAAAATTTACGAGCTTCCAGTACTTTGCACGATTTTTCTTTCCCAATTTCCTAACACTATTCGTGAGTTGCTATCTAATTACTACTCAGGAAAAAAAATGTTTCGGCATGCAATGTTTTCTTTTCTTCACGAAATGAAGTGCATGTTATAGTCTCTGTTTTTTTTCTTATTTGGGTGCTAAGGATTTCTCACAGCGGAATGTAAAACTTCCTCTTTAAAGGATAACGGAAGCTATCATAAATGATTCCAATTATTTGGTCTCCTACCCAAATACTTTAAGTCCTCTAAGTGTTGCCACATAATTGTTCCACTCCTTAGTCAATTAGGAGATTTGTCTAAATGCTTACACGTAATTTGCCCCACTCACTTTGTCCCCATTAATAATTAATCGATCCCACAATTAATCAATTACACATATAATTAATTCTAGATCTCACTTCATTTAAATCCTAATAACTCATAAGACCTTCATATACTCAATGTCATAATTTTGTAATATGACACTAGTCCATAATCTCTTTATGCACACACCAAATTTATTTCCGCTCCCCGTCGTCACACTTGTTGTGTCCAAAATTATTTCGAGGTCTAATTCTTTTATATTCTAGTCTATTTATTAGCATACGTGATATCACATAAAATTCCCGAGGCCTTATTACGTTTAGGTGCTCAAATCATTGTCCAAAATTCCGGGATGTTACAAGTTCCATAACTTCATGTCACTTCCCAGTAAAGCTAGACAGATTCTGAACACAGAAAAAGCACACATACCATACATGAGAATCAGAAATGCAAAGGACCATCAGCTTCCTGGAGATTGAAGAAAGCAACAAGAGAATGCAGTAACCAGGACTGCATCAATACAATCATACACATAAATTGAATGGCAATGAATGTATTGTTGGATAGGCTACAATGTGTTGTATTAGTATTCTAGCATGCTCATTCTGTTGCAGTATAGCCAAAGGTATATTCATTGCAGGTTTAGTATGAGGATGGCGACATTTTCAGACTGCAGTACAAATGAGACAACCTAATCCTAAGTTATTTCAAGAAGAATTCTGCTCCATCTTTGAAATCTGAAGTTCACTTCATTTGACTATTGATCCATAGCACTTGGTGATAGCTCTGTAGGTGTGAGATGGATTCAAGTCAAGGCCATAAGATCTGAAGTAGACAAGCTTTATGTGTATTTACTTAGGATGAGTTACACTTAGTCCAGTTCTGCGAACTGGTTATTTTCCTTTGTTTTTATTTTATTTATTTTGATTTGTACAGAACTATTTTGTTTAATAAGCCCTACCAAATAATCAGTTTGGTAATTTTGATTAAAAAAAAATCAAGTTATGTTGCTGAAACAAAATTTTCAGCCCTTTGCTATGTAATCCTACCACTTTCCGAATTCTCAATTTGTCACAACTGAATTCGTGTGGTCGCACATTTGACATCACTTTCATGATTTGAATAACGCCTTGCATAGGCACTCCTCTCCAAAGGTATGTGTATATCTCTGTTGGCTTCAGTGATTTAAAATAAGTTTAACCACTGGTCTCTTATACAAAAAGAGGATCTTTAGTCATGAGTTGGGCTTCACCATCTCTTCCTTTATTTTGTGTCAAAATCACATTAATATGAAAATAAGACTCGATCGGACTATTATGTTTTGAGTAATGGGTTATGGAACCAAACACACTGCCATGTTTGACAACTTCCATTTAAAAGACTTATTGAATAAGTTTCCATAAGTGAACAATTCAATTTCATCTCTATGAAGATCCCTTCAGTTTTGTATAGAACTGCTGCAACGACAATTTTCCTTCTTTTCCTGCACTTTCACCACATAGTAGGTTATATACCCCAATATTTATGAAATTACATTTCACAAAAAACATAAGGACATAAATTAATAAATAAGTAATAAGGTTAAGAAAGTAAAACCCGATTTTTATCACTTTCTTCACAACTCGTTATTCTTATTCAAGCATCGTGAGATGTTGGTTTTTGTTTCTGTATTCGTAACGTAATCTGCCCCAACTTTGAATCAGTGCGACTGACTATCTTTATTTGAATGTCGTAAATGTGCCCGTTATTCTTTTACCGCTCAAGATCAGATCGTAGATCAGTGACGATTCTGCTATTGGTTCACTGAAAGGACATATGATTATTCCATGATGAACTAATCATGAGAACAACATCACCTTAATTAATGCCTTTGTATGTCTGATGAGTTCGAAGACATATTCACTTTCGCACATTGTTGAACACCAAAGCACTTCAACCACTGGCTCTGTCGACCATCAAATATATCTACATTAGATTCCTTAAGAGAGTTTTGGGTTAAAATTATCCCTTGAGTAGGTTCATTTTAGTCTCTCAAATATAACCCTAAGCATATTTAATCCCTTAACTTTGCTAAAGTGAAGCACTTTTTATCTTCCTAATGGAACACGTTTAAAAAATAATGATGCTAAGTAGGGATGTCAAACGGGGCGATTGCGGGTAAAACCCGTGAAGGTTCTAACCCGCCCCGGTTCGAACCGCATAGCAATAAATTCTTTTTCCAACCCGCCCCACCCTCATAATTTTTTTTAAACAGAAAAACACAAATTTTAGTTACATAACTTGAAATGAGTATATAATTTATATTTAAAAAATGATTAGGGTGCTCTAATACTTAGCATAATCCTGCTTGTTTTACTTGATAATAAGTAAACACTGACGAGAGGTTAAACTTATGAAAGAATTTATGTGAACTTAGACAAGAATTGATTGAATATTACACCAAAATTTATCTTCAATATCTGAAAATATGCAAGTCATAATCTTGGTCAACTTATGTGGGAAATCTTGCGGAAAATATTCGATCGCGAACATTGTAAGAAATTCTTAATAGCTTGAGGCATGTCCACATACACTGTCCTTAAGGATATTTCACCCGAAAAAGGTATATCCCCCAGGATTTAACAAGGTTTTCTAGTATAAAACTAGGAGTCAGAATCTAACAAAAATTTCACAAATATAAAAAAACTCAGCACACAATAATATAGTAGGAAGAAACTTGTATTTATCTATTTCTTCATTGTTAAAAGTTGCCATTAAGAATAGTAAAACATAGAATCAATTTTTGACCAAAATTAATTGCAGATGTTAGGGAAATTTCAAAATTGAATTTATTCTTTGAGATATTATAAATATTTATTCATGAGTGTACAATGCATCTCGATGTCGCGTAGACTATAGAAAGATAAAATAAGATTATACTTACAAATAATTGGTGAAGTTTAGAACTTCTATGAACCAAGATTCAAAATTTCATAGGAGTGGCACCACTCCACACTCTAGAAATATCAAAAGGTAGGAGCCACTCCACACATCAAGGTCCACTGTATGTATTGCAGAGTAATACACCACCTATAAAAGATATGGTAATGGATTAACAGTTTATAACTCAGCCTCATTTTTCTTGCAGATTTGCACTATATACACACCATAATAGATCACGGAAGGGACAAATTTTATAGTGCACAAGATCAAACAATGACTTGTTATTACCCATATGAACCTACTTCATGGAATCTCCAATCACATAGATTGGGTTACCATCATGTTTGATAAACAACCTAACAAAAGTCTCATTCTCGTCAAAGCTTTATTTATTAATTTTCTTCCAAAAAGTTTAGTCTGAGGATTGGCCAAATTCACTTCCGACTTCACATAATTTATGGATATAATTTCATCTCATAACAACGTTGTTTTGTCACTTTATATCCCAATTGTCACTCAAAATTTTATCTTTCCACTACAGCTAATGTTGTTTTGTAACCACAATATAGACACGTGAGTATTATTTCAACCTCAATATTCATTAAAAAGTATCTTAGCCATATTATCAACCAACTCCAAAACACAAACTCAGATTCATTATGATCAATTTGACTGATTTTCATATTAATACACCCCACAAAAGGATAAACACATAACCACTAATGAATTTTGAGATCCACTTAGTATCATTGTACCCTCTCTAGTAGGGGTGAGCGGGTCCGGGTACCCTAACATTTTTTAACTATCCGGACCCTACCCGATAAAAGATCGGTTCCTAAATTTACTACCCGGAACCTACCCGTAGCAATCATTACCCGGAACCTACCGGACCCGCAGGTCCGGTAGGTTCCGGTACCCCGTAAATAAAAAACACAAATTAAGCAACAATTAAATAAAAAACACAAATTAAGCAACAATTTTTAAGCCTTTGAGAATAAAAAAGAGTTCTAAAATAATTTCATCAAGTAGTTTTTTAGCCTGCAATAAGAATTTTTAGTATCCTTATAACAAGTTTTAGAAAACTTATTCATTGTAGAAAAGCTAATTCTGTAACCAAAACCTAAAATTGCAAGCCAAATTTGACAATTAATTGAACGTGTTGATTTCAAAATAAATTTGAAAATATCTGAATTAAACTTATTTTCGTGTTCATAAGCTCTTCGATACAAAAGAAAAGCTTTATTATGCTAGTAAATCCCTAAATTTCATCTTCACAACTATAAAAATATACACAAATTTTAAAAATAGATTTACATTTCAAATAAAAAAGTAATACAAATTGAAGATGAGTATCGCCTGAAATAGAACAGAAGCATATGATATTAAAAAGAAATTAAAGAGTTAGATATAAACCCATATGCATTTTAGGAATGACGTGAACACAACCAAGGGAGAGAAAGAGGCAAAGGTGAAGCTTCAATGACGACAACGATGAAAGTACCTGAGAGAAAGCTTCAACAACGACGACGATGAAGCTCGGTGGTGTAGCTAAAACGCCATTGTTATTGAGAGAGTTTTGTGTGTTTTCTCTTAGGGCACAAAGAGCATTCTAGAATAAAGAGGTGAAAAAACTAAAATATTTACGTATTGGGATGGGAAAAATCAATGTGTAGGCGTGCAACAAACAATTTTGGAGAAAGTTAAAAGTGGTCCAAATGTTTCTAAAAAAAGTAAAAATATTTAATATTTTATAGGTTCCGGGTATCGGTTCCGGGTCCGGATACCCTGTCTCTATTTTCCGAAACCGGAACCGGACCCGACATTGATCGGTTCCTAATTTTACTACCCGGACCCTACCCGTTATTATAATATATCTACCCGAAACCTACCCGTTAGTGTCGGTTCCGGTCGGGTATCTGGGTACCCTGTACCCGTGCTCACCCCTACTCTCTAGTACAACCAATATTAATTCATCACAACACTTTATCATCAGTAGCTTCTCTCCAATACATCAAGAGAAGAAATAATACAATAATATATTTTAGAATCATTATCAACAAGATAAGTGTAAAAATCTTCCCCAAAATATTTTTCTATCCTTGTATTTTTCCTTCTCTACAAATTCCCATTTCCAAAATCATATTGAACAACAAAACCATGTAAAATATTACCACTTTTAAAAAAATTCTCTGAACATAATTTTCTAGCAAGAGAGCGTAACCCCCACATTTTCAAAAAAATTTAAGATAAGGAAATAATATTTTCATAACTCATAAGAAATATTACTAATTTCTCGTAAGACATTCAATCTTATAAATAACAAGCTAATAATATAACTTCACCCAAACAATTATATATAGTTACCCACAATTATGTCATCATCAACAAAATCAGTTCACATTTAATATTTAAATTAAGACGGCATCACAATTCGCAAACACTACTATAAAATCCAATTTTCAGGTTATCACATTGCAGGACTTAAGATCATGCACTAAAAATGATCAATTATGTAATCTATATATAATATAAAACTAGGAAATAGAAGAGTGATGTGTTACCTTTCCTTGGCTAAGGATTCTATTTCTTTTTTTTTCCTCAATTTTTTTGACAATTTCTCCTATTTTTCTGGTTTTTTAATTATATAAGAATAAATGTGTCAATTACTACTCCTCCATTTATTTATATTCTTCAATGTAAAAATTAATAGTCTTTATTTCCATTACTTCCACAACTTCTTATTATCATAACCTCTAAGTAATTAGTAACCATATTCATGTCATGATCATTTGGTATTCCCTATTGTAGTTCTATAAATTGAGGCATTGTAAAATTTTATTGGGGAAAAAATTTAATCACATTAGTCAAGCTTCACCCTTCTTTTCTTGAGTATACAATATTGCAGTAGCCCACAAGCAATCAAATATTTTAAGAAATGTACATGGAAGATATTGTCGGAAATTTGTCTTGCAAACAAGAAATCGACCGTTGTCATGGGTTCTCAATTAAAGCTTTCACTCAATGATATTTACTTTTTCTTATCACATGTATTCGTTTTCTTATCTTACTTCTTGACTTGAACATATGGTAATTTTTTAATATGTATTTTTTGTTCAATAGTCAATGATATTTACTTTAATCACTGTGTTTGTTCCAATTTTTAGGCATGCAATTTTAAGAGCATTCTTGCATTACCAATCTTGAAATTTGCCTATGTGATTTGTCAGCTAAAATATGGTTTAATTGAATAAATGTTAAAGACGTCTTCTTTTGTTATTCTCAACAAATAGCCACCAAAGTAGCTATATTTATCATTACCTTCGTATATTTGTGGGAGATCGAAGAAAGATCTCAAATGCATAATTTTGACTTTGTTAAATTTTTTGCAACTTAGGAAATTATATAAAACTAATTTAGGAAAGTAGAAGCGTTTCATTACAAAATTTGCGCATAAACTTATGCAAAATTATAAATTATCTCAAATTACTAATTTTATTAGATTTACTAAAAGTGCACTTTGTAACATATATATCATGCAATATATTGTTGTACAATTGTTTCTTTTATTTATTTTACAACGCATTTATCTTTTCTCTTATTTATTAATTATCTTTTATTTTATTTTTATCATATTTAAGAATTTCAAAAATTGTTCTTTCGAACTTGTAGTACTTTTTGTTTTCAAGAAGATCTTTTGCATTACTAAAATAAAAAATACAACATACCCAGTGAACTAAAAATAAATAAATAGTGAGAGTGTCTACTCTTGTGATAAATCAGATTAATTTCGATCATTATCTTACAATTACATCATTATTTATGAGCAAGAACCTCCACAAAAGGAAAAAAATAGTTTTAGTTTTTCATATATAGCGAAATATGTATAATTCAATCAAGAAAATAAGTTTAATTGGATGACATACTGTGAGAGATACGTTTGGTGAGCATAAATTCATCATTCAATTAGCTTTAAAATTGAAAAAATACAAGTATAATTTAATCAACTTTTTATTTTTTATTTTTTGTATTTGAATTTTGTTTATTTCAAATATAAGGTATACATCGTTCAAGAATAAGATTTCTACACAATTTGACTCAAAAACTAAAAACGATTTCAACATAGAAGTTTTAAAATTCATATTTACAAGAGTATGAGAAGCTGGTCTTCCTAATGACTTTTTGTTGCTAACAAATTTTATAATTTACTGCAAAGTTTAGCTTCTCAATATATGGCTAAAACTTGTTTGAATATTTTTATTGTGAGAATTAATATATTTAAGATAAAAAATAAATCAATAAAATACTTTCTTTAATAAAATAAATGTATATATTTTTTCTCACTACCGAACTAAGCCCGAGCTATTTCACTAATAAGTACGGAGCTACGTTTCTCCCAATTAATTATAATATATAATTCACACTTAAAAGTTTCTGCAGTTCATACTTTGCCAAAGCAGAACAAACCAAAAAGACAAAAGAGAAACCAGAAAATTTCAATTGTATTAATATATTTACGTTACTAAGCGAAACATCTACTACTAATATATAAGAGGATAAACAGGCAACTCATTGTCAAAATGTCTGCTTCTTCACGAGGGCACTTATGTCATTTCATGTCCTACTGTGGTACACGCATACGCCTCTTTGAATATTTATTACCGTTGAGAATATAATAAATATTAAAAGTGTGTTCTATCTAACAGCTTAAGCTTTTAGATCAGATGGTCATACACTTCAATATGATATCAGAGCAGGCCGTGGTCCTGGGATCGAACCTCACCTCCACCCATTCTCAAAAAGAATTTTCACGTGCTTGGACCATAAAAAAAAATTAGGCCACCACGTGAGATGGCGTGTTGAGAATATAATCAAATATTAAAAGTGTGTTCTATCTAACAACTTAAGCTTTTAGACCAGATAGACACAGTTCAATAATTACATCTCAATTAGGGATGGCAATGGATCTGATCTGGACCGGATCCTACTAGATCCAGATCCAAATCCATTTTTCATACCTGGATCCAGATCCATCGGGTCCATAAAAATCAGATCCAAATCTAGATCCATCGGATTCACCGGGTCCACGAATCGGATCTGGATTTACATGTAAAAATTTTTGGCTTGAATAATATTCCCACATATTGAAACTTTTATGACAAAATGAAACGCAATCTGATTGAAAAAAATGACTGAGTTCATTCAATCAACCTACACAAACATGACACCATTCTTCCAAAATACTGAACAAAGTTTTAGCATCACAAGAAAATAAAGATGATTTACTTCATTAGTGATGCTAAACAGGTTGCAACTTTGAGCTAATTTTTGGAGGCTTTAGTGATGCTCCACTTGTAGTTCTACTGATTGACTTCAATAAACAACATAAAAAATGTCAGTCATATATCAAAAGTCTCAGCTTTTTTTGCTGATCAAACAAATGAGAGAAATATACTTAAAGCGTACGGCTAGCAGATTCAAGAAAGGAAAATTTAAAGAAGAGTGATAATTTTTTTTTTTTATAGAAATGAAAATATGGAAAACTGCAGAAAGCATATAGGTAAAAGAAATGAAACTTCAAAGACAAATTACATGGTTGTCTTACTTGTGTCTTATCCTGATTCAACCATTTACCCAATACATAAATTATGAAAAAAAATTAAGAAAATACTTATAAAATTACATTTTAGGTTATAGATATATTAATAAAAAACGGATCCACGAATCGGACCTAGACCGGATACAGATCTCAAATACAAGATTCAAATCCAGATCCGATCCGTCAGAAACAGATCCGGGTCCGATCCGGATCCGTCGGGTCCAAATTTTGAAAATCCATATCCTATAAAACGGATCTGAATCCACCGGATCCGGACCGGGTCCAAGATCCATTGCCATCTCTAATCTCAAATCTTGAACTGTTCTCTATACTGCATTTCTTTGGGCTTCTGTTCAATACCAGCTTTCTGGTTGTTCTTCGTTCTTCAAGTATCCCTGTGTGTGCTCTTACCTTTACCCTTTGTCATCTAAGTGTTTGATAAAAATTGTCTTTCAGCTTTATTATTTTTTGCACTTAAATTCTGTCTTAACGATTTTCTCTTAACTACATGCTTACAGGGTCTTTCTTTCTTTTCAGCTGAGTTTCGTCCTTGGGTTTCCGAAATAGAAAAACTTGGAAAAAAAATTCAAAAAATGAATTTTTGTTCTTGCTATGTTATTACACTGTGATTTCTACTTTTTATTTCTATTTTGTTTACTTCCGGTTCATTATTTCTTCGATTTTCTGTGAATTATATGCTTTTACTGGCCTTGAGTTTTTCTGGGTGAGCTTTTTGTTGTTGCTACTATGTTATTAGAGTGATAGTGATAGTACTCAAGGAGTAAAGTATAAAGCTGTTGTGTTCAAATTATTGCCAAAATATAACGATGATCATCATTTTCAGAGGCTAAGGTTCTCTGTTAATGCAAGACTTCTATTACCTTGAGAGTAAAGTTGACTTGTTATATTACAAGGAAATTGACTTCTCTTATGACTCAGGTTGTCGAGTGTATTTTCTAGATTTTAATATTATGCATGACATCATAATATATTACATAATTTTCATCAAGTTAGTTGGAGTATAATGGTTGAACAATTTTTATTGCACATGTTTTTAAAAGTGATAGTTGCTTCAGCGGAAAAAGATGAATAGTGGAATCCTATTGCGAATGTAAGATGTAATTTCTCACTTTGTTTTCGCATTACTAAATTATGAATAGTTTCCCATGTTATGTATTTCAACTAAATTATGTAAGCAAACTTCCCGTTCTCAGGGCACTCTACTGTTTGTAAAGTTTTCTTCAGCATATTCTTGGCGTTGTTGCATTTTTGATAAAATTCTTACAATTACTTATCAATAAAATAACCTTCAAAGATGATAAGACGACAGAAATATGTTGACATATAATTCACCTTTGGCTAGCTTACTGTGCGTCAATGAGAAACTTAAAGTTCGCCAAGAAAGAAAAGCAATTTTGAAGAAAACATTACTGTGTTCTGATTTTCGTATTAACCTTGGTTTATCGGTATTTTCATTGAAGCTTCCGAACAACTTTATGGTGAAGATAGACTGCTATTAATTTGCAACATACAGAATCATTATGATGGAAGCTACTACCTTGCTTGTTGATGCTAAAACTGAAGTTGTAAAAGCAAAGTTGTTAGCTCAGAACTTATACTAACCCATTAAGAGGTATTTTAGCTCACCTTTTTCCTTTTGTGGCTTGTGGAAGGATGGTTTAAGCGTATTCTACCTTTGACAATAATTATTCGTATGGCTACACACTCTGTTATGGGTAGCTATTAGCAACGAGTTTGTGAAGTATATGATGCAGTAAACCTAATCTATGTGACTTTAAAGTCTATGTATCTAAGGTATATAAACTTATGTTAACATGTCTCTGCTAGCACTTTAATTTATCCAGCTTAATAAAAGTGATTTGATGATCCGAAATGATAAGGGGAACAAATGACCTTTCATTTTACCTCTTATGAAAAGAAAAAAAAATTATGATGTGCTATAGCCAGTATATTTATTCATCCCTTCTACTTGTGATCTTACCATCTGATTTATTCTTTTAATTACAGAATAAGTTTATCGCAAAGGGTGAGAGGTGATGAAACAACTGAAAGAAAGAAGAATTGCAGCAAATAGGATCTGTATTCAATAAGGTTAGATGGTTATTACTGTTATATGACTTTTTACCTAGAATAGAGTTATGAAGAAACGTAATTTCCAACTGAACGAGCTGAATAGCTGAAGATGCAACAAAAACTGGGGCCGACGACTCCATTGAAACTAAAATGAAGGTCACCAACAAACTGCCCTTTGTCATTCTTTCAGGTTGACACAACAATTGATTGATTCTAAAGCTTTAAAATGATACATCAAACAAATATGAGACTGCATTAACTACACTCAATGTAGTCAACTGCTCCTATCATCTTTTTCAACTCACTCTTCTCCCTAAATAGAAAGAACATATTAATAAATTTGTTGGTACTCTATTGTACTTTATAAAGCAGTACGAGAAGTAAATAACTATATAAGTATTCGAAAGGATAAACAAATATTCAATATTCAGAAATTGAATCTTGTTGAACAAATAGGCCAATCTTCAAAACTGCCGCAAGCTTGTTGTGTCTTGAATCTTGATAACCTGAAATCAAGAAACAACTAAATCTGGATGGTTACAACGTTGTGTGTTGAGTCGAGTGATTGCCCTCTGTCCTTAAGACAAGATTGCCTCGTATATATGCTTTTACGTTAGCGGGCAATAGTCTCCCAAGATAAAACAACACTTTACTCTCAACGCTACAAAGCCAATAGATTGAGCCTGACGAAGAAAATAAATATGAATCGACTTGCTGAAGATATGGAAAAGGAAGGAAGAGTTTCTGTCTACTCTTCTCTTTTGTCTCTGTGTATATAGTGTGTCTCTGTTTTTCAACACAGTTTTGTGGTCTGTTTGTGCTATTTTCGTGAATTGTTTTTGTGTTGAAAAACAGTGACTGTTTTGTGCTGAAAATGTTGTTTTTGTCTTCTGTTTTTCTGTCTTTTATGCAGTCACGAATTGAGCCAACAACATCTTAATATATAGCATGGAGGAGGGGTTGTACAACTATCCAAAACATGGTTGTTAATGGCCATTAAGAGGGGTTGAATTATGGACATGAAGGAGGGTGATAATGGAGGACCAAACTGTACATATGAAAGTCCCCACAGCCCGTGGCCCCTGGCCCGAGGCCCGAGGCCCGAGACCCGTGGGTGGTTTTGAAGTGTATTCAAATCAAAATTCAACCGGTATTAAGGACCATTAGATTTGGTCATGAACAAAGATACAAGGATATATGATGTACTAATTCATTTGAATTTAAATTCTAAATCTAGACATGTTAAGATTTTTATGAAAATTTGTCTAATTCTTTCAATTCCTTGTTAAACAATATGCTTATTTTTAGTGTGTCCAAGTTAGTTCAAATAAAACTAGATTTCTCTCTCTGTCTATCTGAAAGTGAATGAATCTTCCCATTGTCTATCTAAAAGTGAATAAATCTTCTCATTGGACTCACCTGGGAGGTTGTTATAAAAGTTTTACTTTGATGATCACTTAAATATTGCTCATCTTCCTTTAGGTCTGGCTATAGGGTTTTGTTGGGTACAAAACACATAAGTAAGGCACAACGGAAGATTAAAAGTTTTGTTTCTTACTTACCCCAACAATATTTATGGTATGGTTATACAACAATTAAACTTGTAACATAAAGCATATACTTACAAGTTAGAATTATAAGGAATCTTTGTCTACTATAAGGTGCACACGCGGTTGCCCTTCCGATTGCAAGCTCCAAGCTTCAATGTACTTCTCTTTCGGAAAGCTAGGAAATCATGTAGAGGTTCAAGAGTATATGATTCTAAGTTTCTAAGGCTTAGAATGTTTTCAGAAAATGGTGTAGAATAATGAAAATGAATGCCTCTATTTATAGTTGAAAATTAGGTCAAAAAACCGAATTCGGGTTTGACCTTGGGCCTGGCCCAAAATCAACGTAGAGGCGTCGCGGCCCTAGTGTATGGGTGCCGCGACGCTCAACGTGCAGTTGCATTGCCTCGATTTAATTTCCGTGCATTCTTCATTAAATCCAAAATCCAATTTTGACTTAATTAATGTAATCATTATTAATTTAAATGTCTCAATTCCAAATCGAACATTTTAATTACTCTCTCAATACATCCTTATATCGAAATGGACAATCGACATAGTGTGACCCTACAAGTCTTCTCATATTGACATTAATCAAATTAAGGTCTACGCGGAACTCCTAGACGTCGCCGGAAGACGAACTCAATATGTGAAGTACGTTTACGCGAATCTAGTAAACTTAACCTTTATGTGGTAAGATAAAATCCTTTCATTCACGACACACCCGATCAAGCTTAGGATTTGTCAAGTGTCTATCCAAATGGCTTAATCATTGTATCTCATCTATATTAGTCGACGACTAGACCATATTCTAAATATGTCTATTGTGTTGGCCAACGAGTTAGTCAACCTAATATCACTGAGAATCTGAGTGTTCTCTCGAACATACATTCGAGGAATGAATCCTAATCTTGGCCCAACTACCACCTTCAATCCACATCGTAATGTACCCAATACAAGTCGTATCTCAACCTACAAGGCATTTGAGCTTAGGACGGGATCAAAGTACATTACTTTGTAGATAAGGCGCGTATTGACCTCAAGTCTAAGGACTTCTATCTCCCACACGCTGATCGTACGTTAGACAAGTATAACAAACAGTATATCAACAGGGTATACCAATACTTCCAAAGTATCCATGTGTCCATCACGAGTAACCATTACTCGTAGCAGGTGAGACATACTACATCCTCTAAGGATGTGATGCAGACCACATGTCGACTTATCATATATCATCGATATCTCATTCTCGATGATCATTAGTCGAGGCTATTTTAAGAGTTACGCTCTATCATAAAATATCTCACTCTATTAATGACAACGTAAGCTCAAGGGACGCACATTAATGAATAATTACAAACAATCAAATAATAATTCAATAATTGCAAATGTCAAAATATTAATCTCCATTAATAATAATATGAATATGTATAAAGTATATTTGTCCTAATACAGATTTTCTCTAGGACATAAATATACTTTCAATCTTCCACTTGGCCTAGAGCAAATCACCAACATATCTAATGCTCGTATTCTCAAAATGACCATTATTCTTGACTAAGCTTAATGGTTTAGTGAATGGGTCAGCTAGATTATCGTCTGTGGGAACATAGTCTAATCTAATCTCTTCAGTCTCCACCATCTCTCTGAGTATGTGGTACTTCCTTGGTACATGCTTGTTTCTGTTGGTTGATCTTGGTTCCTTAGCTTGCGCAATCATACCAGTGTTGTCGCAATAAACCATTATTGGACAAGTGGCACTTGGAACAACCCCTAGTTCTTCAGGAACTCAGATATCACGACAACTTCTTTACCAGCTTCCGATCCAGCAATGTACTCAGTTTCTATTGTCGAGTCAACAGTTGTAGCTTGTTAGGAACTTTTCCAGCTCACTGCTCCACTATTGAAAATGTATGTGTAACCTAATTGAGATTTGTAGTCATCAACATCTGTCTGGAAACTAGTATCAGTATACCCAGTATATACCAACTTCTCTTGTCCACCATAGACTAAGAAATATTCTTTAGTTCGTCTAAGATACTTAAGAATACTCTTGATCGCTTTCCAAAGTGTTCTTCCCCGGATTCTCTTTGGAACTTGCAAGTCATACTAAGTGCAAAGGCCACATCTGGCCTAGTACAGGTCATGGCATACATGATCGATCCTATAGCCGAAGCATATGTGATCCTTTTCATGCGTTCAAGTTCTATAGAATTTGAAGGACTATCCTTCTTAGATAACTTGATGCCTTATCCTATAGGTGGACCGCCTTTCTTAGATAACTTGATGCCTTGTCCTATAGGTTCATCGTCATCAGGAATATCTATCTCATTGTGTGTTTCAACAAGGAAATTTAGTCTTTCAGGTGGACGATGAGTCCTAGTGGTCCTACGGAGTTGAGTATTCTTCGTTTCAGTGTTCATTGTATTTTGACTGTGAGAAGTTCTTTGTGTGTTGGACAATCCATCACCTTGAGAGCTTTCAGGAATGTCATTTTCATGTAGTTCATGTATGAAATGATGTAGAACCATTATATCATCTTCCATTGGTTGTGTATGAGAGTCTTGCATTTCTACACTATCTCTCACAACACTCCCACTGGCTGAAGGGCGTACTCTAAGTACCTAATCTTCACCAGATACTCCCACTGAATCCTTGTTTAGGTCATTCGACAAGGGTTCATTTCCTGTGTTATCTTGTGGTTCTTGAATTTCTTCAAGTTTTATCTCTGTGCAGTTATGTTCCTTGTAGACATATTCTTCTTCAAGAAAGTTGTGTTCCTGGAAATAATGATCTTGTGTTCTCCAGGAAGATAGAAGTAGTATCCCTTAGTTTCCTTTGGATACCCCACGAAGTAACATTTCTCACTTTTAGATTCCAACTTGTCAGTGAGCATCTTCTTGATATATGTAGGGCACCCCCAGGGTCTCATATGTTTAAGAGCTGGATTCTTGCCACACCATATCTGATAGGGTGTCTTTTCTACTGACTTGGAGGGAACCCTGTTCAGAATATATCTAAAGATTAGTATAGCTTGTCCCCAAAGGTATGTAGGTAGAGCTGAGGAGCTCATCATAGATCAAACCATATCCAATAATGTCCGGTTTCTCCTTTCGGCAACACCATTCATCTGTGGCATTCCTGGAGGTGTCCATTCAGATTGGACTCCATGTAGCTTTAAGTAATCTAGAAAATCCTTGCTCAAGTATTCACCTCCTCGATCCGATCGAAGGGTCTTGATACTTGTTACAAGTTGCTTCTCCACTTCCGACTTGTACTCCTTGAACTTCTCAAAAGCCTCAGATTTGTGTCTCATAAGATACACATATCCATACCTTGTGAAGTCGTCAGTAAAAGTGATGAAGTATGGGAAGCCTCCTTTAGCTTGAGTCGAGAATGTCCCACATACATCAGTATGGACCAACTCAAGCACCTCCTTGGCTCGCACACCTTTCCCAAAAAGTGGTTTATTGGTCATCTTTCCTCTCAAGCAAGATTCGCAGTTACCATAAGACTCCAAGTCAAATGGTTCGAGGTAGTCTAACTTCCTCAATCTTGCTATCCTTGATTTGTTGATATGACCAAGTCTGCAGTGCCATAGGTAGGTGGAGTTTCTATTACTTATCTTGGCTCGTTTATTTTGTACATTGAATATCTCTCGACTACATTTAGTGTATATAATCCATCTATAAGAGGAGCAGTACCGTATATAACATTATTAAAAGACAGTACGTGACTGCCATTAAAATTACAAGGAAAAGCCCTCCATGGCTAACACTGGGATATAAATAATATTCCTCGTTAACAAGGGAAGATAAAAACAATCATTCAACAGCAAACAATAGTCGGAAGGTAAATTTAATCTATAAGTCCCTACGCGCTCAGCATCCACTCGTGCTCCATTTCCAACGTGTAGGTCTACCTCTCTCGATCTAACCTTCCTGCTATCAGCTAGCCCCTGCACATTTGTACAAATGTGTGAGCCACAAGCGGTATCTAATACCCAGGAATGAGAGTTGTTTATAGACATATTTATTTCAATGACGTACATACCTTTTCCACCAAAGGTAGGAACACATGGTGCTTTTCCTCCTCCTGGTGCCGTGCAGTCTATTTTCCAATGCCCCTTCCTATGGAAATTGAGGCATTCATCCTTAGTCGCGTTCACCTTCTTCTTCACACCTCCCCTGGGCTTCATAGCTGCAGGCGCAGCGATTGCCTTGCCCTTCTTCTTCTGCCAGTCCTTGCCTTTCGGCTTAGATCGGCTAGAAGAGATTACCATGAACACAACTTTGCCTTTGGAAGTGGAGGACTCAAAGGTCTTGAGCATGTTGTGTAGCTCCGGCAAAGTCACATTCGTTTCATTCATGTTGAAGTTCACTATGAAGTTCTCAAAGGAACGAGGGAGAGAGCTTAGGATGAGAGTGGTAGCGACATTCTTTTCAAGCTTCGTTCTGATTGAAGCAAGCCTCCCTATTAGCCCTATCATCTTTAGCACATGCTGTGAGATCGGACCCCCTTCATTGAGCTTACACTTGAAGAGTTCTATTAACAACTCATACTCCATTGTTTGGGATTGAGAGTCATAAAGGCTCTTCAGGTGTTCGAGCATCTCATTAGGCCCCATGTTCTCGTGTTGTCTCTGAAGTTCCATAGACATGGAAGACAACATAACGCATTGTGCCGAAGTGGTATCATCTAGATGGTTCTGGTAAGCATCTTATTCAAATGAGGCATATTCTTCAGAATCTGTCGTAGAGACTATTGGGAACACTGTGTCCAACACGTATTCAATTTTCTCTTGTCTTAATACTATTCGCAAATTCCTTAACCAGTCAAGGTAGTTCGGTCTAGTAAGTTTATTCATCTCAATCAACATTTTCAATGACAAGCTCGACATCTTTTATAATCTGAAGAATTAGATAGACCAGAAATCAAATTCAAAATCTATTTCCTATTATACACATTCATTTAGGATAATCAACAAGGCCTTTTGTTTAATTAGCTCCCACTATTTTAACATACTTCTATGACCCCATGGTAGAATACAGACCTATATTAATTGAGGTCATAAAGGGCCAAGATCCAAGCCTATGTTATCTCCGCGTTTGCTTTGGCTGATAACATCAATAACATATCTTGGTAGGTTCTAAACCAATTGCAAAACTTATTCGCAACTCTTGGTTGATCAAATTATTACATTTAATCTTGCGTCCTTAGATTAGTCCGACACTTTGGCGCCAAGATTTGTCTAAGCAAGTCAACCACATTACACGAATGCATTTATGTATCTAAGCAAACTTGGCCTTTGTGAGAAAACACTTTGGTGTAAATACCCACAAAAGTATATCATTTGCTTTTACGTTAAAACACATCTATGAAAGAGTCTGGGTCTTCGTAGACTTAGAGCAAATGCTTTGGCATAAATACTCGTATCGCTGAAGAGGATTTTACACTCTAACAATTATAATGGACGACGCGTTTAATTTAGACTTGTATTTAAAGTTTTGGGGAACATTTTAATTCATGGTTCTAACCAAGATCAACACTTTAATGTCACATCTAATATGACATTTTAACATCATGCAAAACTAATAACACATATAGTTTGGGAACCGTCAACCCAATATGCATGATAGAAGAAGGTTTAATCAAACACTGGGCGTCGCCTGCCCAGACAGTTATAGCGGACACTATTCTAGAAATGTAAATGACAAATATTTTGACATTTAGCACATAAACAGTATACTTATCAAATAATATAATATATAATAATAATCTTAGGTTAAACGTTCTGAACTTTGAATTTTTTTTTTGTTTCTAGATAGGTGGGGTCGCGACCCTATTGATTAGCGCCGCGGCGCCACTGAGACAGTAACCTTTCGGCTTCTGAAAATTAACCATGGAGCCGCGGCGCCTATTGTCCAGTGAGTTCATATTTTTCAAAACGACGTATCAGACCGCGCGACGCTCCACCATAGAGTTGTGGAGCCGCCTTGAAACCCTAGCCAGCGTCGCGACGCCGACGTCCTGACAAACGTTTCTTTGTTAATTTTCAAAAAATCATTCAACCCCAAAATCCAATTTAGGGATCAATTCACATGTCCTTGATCATCACCCACCATTATCAATAACGCCCAATCGACCATCATCCGTTCTTACTCGTTCTTAGCCGTGCACCGTACAATGAGCCGGACAACTCATTTTGGCTTAGTTCGAGTTAGATTGTAATGACTTCCTCGAGTTAGCGTAGGATATAATTTAGGGTAATATCAAAAGGTCAACATTTGTTCAAGATACGTAGAATTTCAAGAAACCTCGTTTTAATCCAATTTTATGTTCAACCCATATTATTATTCTATTCAATTGTTATATAACCATTAAATCAGCCTGAGCTCTGATACCACTGTAGGGTTTTGTTGGGTACAAAGCACATAAGTAAGGCACAACGGAAGTTTAAAAGTTTTGTTTCTTACTTACCCCAACAATATTTCTGGTATGATTATACAACAATTAAACTTGTAACATAAAGCATATACTTACAAGTTAGAATTATCTGGAATCTTTGTCTACTATAAGGTGCACCCGCGATTGCTCTTTCGATTGCAAGCTCCGAGTTTCAATGTACTTCTCTTTCGGAAAGCTAGGAAATCTGACAGAGGTTCGAGAGTAGATGATTCTAAGTTTCTAAGACTTACAATGTTTTCAGAAAATGGTGTAGATTAATGAAAATGAATGCATCTATTTATAGTTGAAAATTAGGTCAAAAGACCGGATTAGGATTTGACCTTGGGCCTGGCCCAAAATTGACGTAGAGGCGCCGCGGCGCTCAACGTGCAGTTGCACTGCCTCGATTTAATTTCCGTGCATTCTTAATTAAATTCAAAATCCAATTTTGACTTAACTAATGTAATCATTATTCATTTAAATGTCTCGATTCTAAATCGAACATTTTAATTATTCTCTCAATACATCCTTAGATCGAAACGGACAATCGACATAGTGTGACCTTACATGTCTTCTCATATTGACATTAATCAAATTAAGGTCTACGCGGAACTCATAGACGTCGCCGGAAGACGAACTCAATATGTGAAGTACGTTTACGCGAATCTAGTAAACTTAACCTTTATGTGGTAAGATAAAATCTTTTCATTCACGACACACCCGATCAAGCTTAGGATTTGTCAAGTGTCTATCCAAATGGCTTAATCATTGTATCTCATCTATATTAGTTGACGACTAGACCATATTCTAAATATGTCTATTGTGTTGGCCAACGAGTTAGTCAACCTAATATCACTGAGAATCTGAGTGTTCTCTCGAACATACATTCGAGGAATGAATCCTAATCTTGGCCCAACTACCACCTTCAATCCACATCGTAATGTACCCAATACAAGTCGTATCTCAACCTACAAGGCATTTGATCTTAGGACGGGATCAAAGTACATTACTTTGTAGATAAGGCGCGTATTGACCTCAAGTCTAAGGACTTCTATCTCCCACACGCTGATCGTACGTTAGACAAGTATAACAAACAGTATATCAACAGGGTATACCAATACTTCCAAAGTATCCATGTGTCCATCACGAGTAACCATTACTCGTAGCAGGTGAGACATACTACATCCTCTAAGGATGTGATGCAGACCACATGTCGACTTATCATATATCATCGATATCTCATTCTCGATGATCATTAGTCGAGGCTATTTTAAGAGTTACGTTCTATCATAAAATATCTCACTCTATTAATGATAACATAAGTTCAAGGGATGCACATTAATGAATAATTACAAACAATCAAATAATAATTTAATAATTACAAATGCCAAAATATTAATCTCCATTAATAATAATATGAATGTGTATAAAGTACATTTGTCCTAATATAGATTGTTTCTAGGACATAAATATACTTTCACTGGCATCCTTAGTCGTAAATCATGTTTGCACATTAGGCTTTACATGTTTTGGTTAGCTAAGTGATCTTACCAAGTTTTGTTCCTTAAAACTATTAGTTTAGTAGGAACATAGTGTCTCTCAACCAGGGATCCACTATTGATGATCAAACTGCTATTTGTACTTTGATGAGTTCAACAAATTAAGTGTTTACAATCATTTGCAAATTCTGACTGTTCTATTTTTCGCACTGACAGAAAACAAAATGTAGGACGTGGGATTATTTTTTTGAGTTTAATAACAAAGAAGACTAATCGAAACTGTACTACTACATTAATCATATTTATAAACAAAGTTTAAGAGATTGTCTAACATCCAAGAAAAAATTGTTTCTTGTGTATCCTATATCTATTAGCACTGTCGTATTGTGTTGCAGTGGGACTACAAATAAGAACTTTGTGTAAAGCTCTCTGATTAGAAAATCTTTTGAGGTATATTTTTTATTTACTATGTTATAATTTGGAGTCAAAATAGAGAAGAAACAGATTATAAGGGAACCTTTTGTTGGATATTACAAAGGTTGCAGGAACGGGAATTACAAGTAACTGCTAATGTAAGAATTGAAATTACAATTCAACTAGAAATCTGAAAATTACAAAGATGAACAAGAAAAACTGAAAAACTGTTTTTGCTGAGTCGAGTGTGGCACTCTGTCCTTAAGACAATATTACCCCGTATGTATCCTTTATACATCCTGGACAATTTGTCTCCCAAGATAAAACAACAATGGAACACTTGAGCAAAGGAAACTCAAATGCTACCGTGAAGAATATTGAGCAATGAAATGATGCTAGGAAGATGTAGGAAGAAACTGTTTTGCTTGTGTATTTTCGTGTATTTTCGTGTATATTGCAAGTATGTTAAGTGTGCCTCAACAATGGTGTAAGAGGTGTTTATATAGGTGAGGGAGGGATGTTTAACTGCCTCCATAACAGCCATTATTGGCCAAATAATGGCCATTATGGAGGTAGTAAAGCCACCAAAATAAATGGTGAAAGACCAACGGATTTGGCCATTATAGGAGGAGTAATTCAGCCAAAATAAATGGCTGAATTGAGTGCTTAGCATTTCTGTTCTGACCGTCGAAGTTTTGACTTTCGAAAACTTCGGGGACCAAACTGTACATCCGAAAGAATTCGGTCCAAACCGTACTTCGAAACACGGGATCAAGCGTACTTCGGCAAAGTTCTGCGGGCCAAAAAGATAATATCAGAAGGCCCACAACCCACAGCCCACGGCCAGTGACTCGGAACTCGGAACCGGACCGGACGGGCGGCGGCGGCGCGCGTGTGGTCTTTCCTTGAACCGAAGCACATCTAGGTCCTCCATCCTTTAAACACACGGGATACCCCTTGGGGTCCCAAACCCCAAATCAATTTCGAGTCTTATAAACACAACAATTCTTTCTTCCTCTACCGATGAGGGAGAATTGATCACACACCACACTTTTCCATGCTTCAAACACCTTACTTCGTGAACCAATATCTCTTTCATTTCTCAATGAAATTTGACGATTCTTAGCCCTACGGTTATCTACGTACTTAGTAGATCATGCATGTGTGAAGAACCGGATTCTCCAACATACGTAACACTAGTGTTTAAGCCGTTAAAGTTGGTCGGTCACAACTCCCGCCAAAGGCAAATTTCCAACAATCCCCTCTTGAAAGAGATTTTGGTGCACTCACATGGTGTCTTTTCATTTCCAGCAATATTTCAGCGGACCGATGTTGCATAGGGAGAGGTAGCTTCACTTTGAACCTTCCATAGTTGAATACCATCGGACTTACTTACTGCGCGGTGAACGTGATGTCTTGAACCGTCAGTGTTTAGTGTAAGCCAAGTCAATGGTACCAACACAACAAATTCCCTTACTCTCTTCTTCGTAATGTTTTGTCCGTTTTGGCCATGGACAACGTCTTGAATTCTTAAGTGCGTTCATTTTGAGGCGGCCCGTCCTCACACTTAAATAGGTGGTCTCCTACAAGGTATCCTGCTATACCCCACTTCACAAGTGTTAGAAATCATTAAAAGTTTCCCAAAACCTAACCTCAACTGTTGAGGAGCATTACAGGTTTTGAAAACTTAACCTTTACCCACATTTGCTGAGATAGCACTTAAAGTCTATCGCGGGAACGACTTTGGATTTGGTGTTTCTTTTCAGAAATCACTATCCGAAGTGCTCATACTTCCACCGAAGCGATCAACTGAACCTTTACAACTTAGTTTTCCCATTGAACCAAATTACTGGGATCTCCAGTTAGTAAGGTTGGGTTACCGTTGTATTAGTCCTTATATTTTTGGGTTTTAAGCCCATTCCCCTAGACAGGCAAGTCATCTGATCTTTTGGTAAGCCCTTTGTCAATGGGTCTGCTATATTATCCTTTGACTTAATGTAATCAATGGATATTATACCCGTGGTGATCAGTTGCCTAACGGTCTTATGCCTCCGTCGTATATGACGAGACTTGCCGTTGTACATAGCATTCCGTGCCCTTCCTAGAGCTGACTGATTGTCGCAGTGGATCATTACCGAAGGTACGGGTTTGTTCCAACACGGAACATCCTCTAAGAAGTCATGAAGCCACTCAGCTTCTTCTCTTGCTTTGTCTAAAGCGATAAACTCCGATTCCATTGTGGATCGGGCGATGCAAGTTTGCTTAGATGATTTCCAAGACACAGCCCCACCACCAATTGTAAATACATACCCACTGGTGGACTTGGTGTTCTCTATATCAGATATCCAGTTTGCATCACTGTACCTCTAGTACATCTGGATATCTCGAATAGTGTAACCCGTAATTTAACTGTACTTCTGGCAAAGTTCTCTGGCCCAAAAAGATAATATCAGAAGGCCCGCAGCCTAGCACCCAGCAACCGGAACTCGAAACTCGGAACCGGACCGGACGGGTGGCAGCGGCGGCGGCGCGCGTGTGGTCTTTCCTTGAACCGAAGCACATCTAGGTTCTCCCTCCTTTAAACACATGGGATACCCCTTGGGGTCCTAAACCCCAAACCAATTTCGAGTTTTATATACACAACAATTCTTTCTTCCTCTACCGATGAGGGAGAATTGATCACACACCACACATTTCCATGCTTCAAACACCTTACTTCGTGAACCAATATCTCTTTCATTTCTCAATGAAATTTGATGATTCTTGGCCCTACGGTTATCTACGTACTTAGTAGATCATGCATGTGTGAAGAATCGATTCTCCAACATACGTAACACTAGTGTTTAAGCCGTTAAATTTGGTCGGTCGCAACTCCCGCCAAAGGCAAATTTCCAACACCTTTTAAAGCCAGCTTTCTGTATATTAGAGCTTTTGAGATTGACACAGATAACATTGGTTCTTTTGAGCATTAGTGATGGTTTAGGTGATAGAAGAGAAGAAACTTTAGATGAACATAATGATTCTTCTATAACCGAGTGCTCTTTTGTGAAAGAAGGTGAACACACTGCTTTAATTGAGTTCATTATTTCATCGACAGTTTGGTAGCAGACACAACAACAACAACAAAAAATCCAGTGTAATCTCACAAGTGGGGTCTGGGGAGGATAAGATGTACGCAGCCATACCTCTACCTTTGTAGAGAGGTTGTTTCCTATTGACCCTCGGCAACCCTCCTCCTTTATCAGAGCTTGGGACCGGCAATGTGAACGAGGTCACACAGGTGGAGTTGGTAGCAGACACAAGAAAGGAAAAGATCAATTCAAAACTCAGGGGCTGGGTTCATAAGCATATAACTCCTTGCTAATCATGTATTATATCACTCCTGAAAGTGTCTCACAAAACTCAGTTTTGTTTTTATCTACTGTCAAAAAGTCAGTTCACACATTTTTATTTTAATTTTAGGAGCATTTCTATATACCCTTCCCTTTAGTATTTCTTGAAGTAATTCATCCTTGTAAATGTGAAGATGATTAGAAAATATATTGTCTAATTTACTTGATCGACGTTCCTATTAAGTATGATTATTGCATTTTACTGTCATTTGTTTTTGGTGCAGCTGTACTCGGCATGGTTAAGTTATATTGGAGCCAAACTGTCCGTAGATCTGATAAAACTCTTCATCTACTAAATGCTTTGCCAACGTACTTGTCTTTCTGAAAAGGATAGGAGAAAGCAACAAAAGACATAGAAAATGTGCTTCTTTCTAGTTGTCATTGTCTAGCACAACACTGCTGCTGAAGTAGTGGTTTCGACCACCGACGACTACGAATGTCAAATACTTGTATCATCAATATGGGATTTTGTTTAGACATCATTGTAAATTTTATTGTAAGAATGTGCTTTTGTCTTCAAAAAACAAAGAGAGAGAGAAGATCTTTAAATAATTTTAACAAGTTTTGTTTCCACTGTTTTCTGTAGTAAAATGCACCTCACATTTTCTGGAAATTAATAAATTAAAAGAATCTCAGTTGTACGATATGAACCGTTAAGCACGGGCGGTTCCCCACTAGTCAAACCTATACAACAATAGTTCAAAGATCATTTTTCATGTGTACTGTCACGAGAAATCAAGGTCACAGGAGAAGAAACAGACAATGAAAATCAAAGTATTTTAAAAAATTTCAAATACCCAAATTTCAGCTTCTCTTAAATATTTGATCTTTAATCAAATACCACAGAATTTCACAAATTTCACGCAAAACAAATTCAGAATTATCAAGCATACATTTGCTTTGAATGATAATTTCCTTCTTTACATAGAACGACCAACAATCAATCAAATATTAGTGGAAGCATACCAGTAACTTAGATAGATTGTACTAAGTTATTAAGATTATTGAAAATCTTACGGAAAATACTTGATCACAAATACGGTAAGGAATTCTTTATAGATTGAGATATGTTTAAGGACACTGCCCTTAAGGATATTTCACCCGGTAAATGTGTATCCCCAGAATTCAACAAGCTCTTCTAGTATAAAACTAGGAGGCATAATCTAATAAAGAGGTAGAAAACTCATAACACAATAATATAGTAGGAAGAAACTTGTATTGATCTATTTCTTCATTGTTAAAAGTTTCCATTAAGGATAGTAAAATATAGAATCAATTATTTTGACCAAAATTAATTGCAGATGTTAGAGAAATTTCAAAATTGATTTTTTTTTTGAGATATTAATAATATTTTCTTAACACCTTATTATACTGCCTCGGCATACACTTTTGCTTTATCCATCTGTTTCATCAAACTGATATGGTTAAATTATATGTATTTACTGCATAATTTTATTTTTAGTTAAAATTATCTTTAAGTTCAAAAAAGAAAATATTTTATCCTTTTTAATAAAGAATCAAAATCTAAAAGGAAGAAAGAATACTAGACGGAAGGGTATGGAGGAAAGTTGTTTTCTTTTCATTGCTTGATTTGGGTATAGAACAAGCAAATAGATGAATTTTTTTTACCGAAATAATAAAAGAAACATTGGAACAAAGGCTTAAATATTAGAAAATGGGTTTAGAGTTCTCTATAATGTTGGACAGCAACTAATTAAAAGTAAATTTAAAATGATTATGTGCAATGTTACGCAACAACATATAGTCACTTCATAACTTTAACCCACAACTGCCCCGCCCCGCCCCGCCTATTTTTCTTTTAAAAAGTATTTCAACCCGTTCCGCCCCCTTTCGCACCTGCATATGCTCAAACCCGCCCTGTGTCGCATACGCTAAAACTCGCCCCTGCCCCGCACCCGCCATGCCGTGTTGCCATCCCTAGTGCTAAGCCCATGTGACACTCATTGTTTTGCTCCACTTTAAACGGGTTCCATTAGGGAGATAAAAAGTGCCTCACTTTAGCAAAGTTAAGAAACTAAATATGCTCAAGATTATATTTGAGGGATCAAAATGAACATACTTCCATAGATAAGGGATAATTTAGCCCAAATCTCTTCCTTAAGATTGTTAGCAATCTATGTTCATAAATCAGAAATTAGGAAAGCAAAAACGTTAGTTCAATAAGAATATAAACAAACAAAAAATTATTCCGAGCCCACAAATTTTGTGTGTGTCCTTAAGGAATCTAATCCCCTCACTGTTGCCCAAGGTTAGGGTTTAATTCCTCCCAAGATAGAACGGAATATTATTCTGTAATAGGGGCACTTCAAATTATAAAACTTTGGTGAACTCAAATGAATGGAGCAAATCACACGACTCTATGATATATTTGTTTTGAAAAACAAATGCAAAAAACAATTAGTGGGGGAAAAATCAGAATTTTTGTGTCATTAATCTGAGGCAAGACCTCTAAATTTATAAGTAGTGAAAGGGTGAGATGAAGAGGTGAAATCCAAAATGTGCCTTTTGGGTGCACTCCAAAAAATATCTTTTCTCATTTTCCATTCATACCTTAAATTCCCACCATGACGTACTGTTATAAAGATGGATGTTGTTGTTACAAGTAAATTATTGTTATAAAAAATAAAATATAACATAAAAATTGGTTTAAAAAAAACTTAACTATTATAAAGAAATGCTGTTATATGAGAATGCTTATACAGGGTCTGACTAATTTTTCTATGAATACAATTGATGTTCAAATGAGACGAGTATACAAGTCAATTCCTTTAATGTGAAAATTCAACATGAGGTATAGACTTTTCATTAACGACGCACTTATAACGCATTCCATTCGTTTCATTTTATTTAGTAGTATTTAGCTGGTTAGTTTAAAATTTTAATTTACCTAGAATATTACTCCATCTGGTAATAGTGAAACAAAAGTACTAATGGTTAAAAAAATAATTTGGTAGATAATACCACATTAAATTTTTGAAAGTTAACGAAAATTGCGTAATGCACATGTGTCAAACATTTCGCATATGTCAGTATAAAAAAAGAGTTTTATATAAAATGAAATGAACGAAGTATATGTTATTTTTTCCTCTTTTTGTATTAGGTTTCTTTTCTTTTCTCCTTTGCAAATGGTAGTAATATTCGGTGGTTCTAATTAAAGGAATATGTTCTTTGATTTTATTGATGAATGATTTATAATATATATAAGGTTACAAGAATATTTATTTTGATAAAACTAAGTAACTAATTAATCTAATTACAAAAGGATTATAATTCTACCTAAAATAAGAGATATACAATTAATACAATTAATGAAAGAATATTGGAAAATATTCTATTACACCCCCGCTGTTGAAGCGGAAGGTTCTCGAACACTGAGACTGGCTCAAAAATCATCAAATAGTATGCGCGAAAATCCTTTGGTGAAGATGTCGGCAATCTGATTTCTGGAAGGAACATGAAGGATACGAACTTGACCACGAGCCACTTTTTCGTGAACGAAATGAATGTCCATCTCAATGTGTTTAGTGCGATGATATTGGACGGGATTGCCGGAAAGATATATCGCACTAATATTATCATAGTAGACTAGTGTTGCCTTTTGAATCGGGTAGTGAAGCTCAAGTAGAAGGTTACGGATCCAACAAGACTCAAAGACAACGTTGGCAACACATATATTCTGCATTGGATCGGGATAGTGTAGGTTGCCTTTTGGAAGACCAAGACAATAGGTTATCTCCGAGGAAAATGCAATAACCAGACGTGGAGCATTGAGTGTCAGGACATCCATCTCAGTCAGCAGCAGAATAAGTAGTGACACCAGTGGGCGAAGAACTGTATAGATATAATCCGAAGTGAAGTGTACATTGGACGTATCATAAAATACGTTTGAGGGCATGCATGTGTGCTTCCGTCGGACTGTGCATGTGCAAGAAGATTTGTCTCACGACATAGGATATGTCTGATCTCGTGAACGTGAGGTACTGTAGGGCCCCAACTAGGCTATGATAGTGAGTCGGGTCTGAATATGAAGGGACATAATCAATGTTGAGCTTCGAATCGGTGTCTATAGACGTGTGGGATGGTTTACAAGATGTCATGCCTACACGGTCAATGATCTCTTCGGCGTACTTCTTCTGACATAAAAATAGGCCGTCAGAATGTCGAGTGACAGAGATGCCCAAGAAATAACTTAGGCCCCCCATATCTTTCATAGCAAACTTAGAGGAAATGAGAGATATAATGGACTGGCAGAAAGCATCAGATTATGTGGTGAGGATGATGTCATCAACACATAATAATAGGCAAGTCATGTATGTTCCCTTGTTGTAGATGAACAGGGAATGATCGGATCTGCTGTGTGAAAAATCGATAGAGGAGACATAATTAGCAAACCATTGGTACGATGCTTGAGGAGCCTGTTTTAGTCCATAGAGGAATTTCCGCAACAGAAACACATAATTCGAATGAATAGTATCCCTGAAACCCATAGTCTAATGCATATATACCGTTTCATGAAGATCCCATGTAAGAAGGTATTTTGACATCAAGATGATGAATGGGACAAGTGTTGGATATGGAAATGCTGAGGACGGTTCGGATGGTTGCGGGCTTTACGACTGGGCTGAACGTTTCACCACAGTCCACTCCCACTTGTTGAAACCTGCCGTTACCTACAAGACGAGTCTTGTACCTCTCAAAAGAACCATCAGATTTCTTTTTATGTCTAAAAATCCACATAGAATGTATAATGTTAGCATCAGGTGGACGGGGTATTAGGTCCCACGTCTTATTATCAATAAGAGTGTTATATTCATCAATCATTGCGGCTTTCCAATTAGGGTCGGATAAGGCATCCTTCTAGTTACGAGGGACAGGGGAAGAGACAATTTAAACGGAAAGGTTAAACAACCATTTAGGTTTATGAATTTTGTACATGGCACGGGTTTCCATGGTCCGAGTGTGTGTCTGAGGATGCGGGATGGGAGGGAGGTTTGCTTGCAAGACTGTTGGGAAGAGGAGGAAGGGCAGGGGTGATGGTACTGGCTGGCCGAACCTCGGTTTGTCGAGAGATGGCTGTGGAATCACCCTGAGGTGGATTGTTCCAGGCCACCATCGGCAGAACCGGGTGGGCAGCTAGTCCCGAACTGGCCGAGGTGGTGGTGAGTGTCGGGGTATGGGACGTCGGACTATGTAAATGGTAAATTAGAAGAGGGTTTAAGCCATCATCTAGGAAGTCGTAGGAATGTCGAGGTGGCGAGTGTAGAAAGGCAAAGGGGAATTGAGACTCATCAAATAGGACATGACATTAAATAATAATTTTACGGCTCGACAAGTCATAGCACGAGTAACCATGATGATTGGCAAGGTAACCCAGAAACACACACGGGGAAGATCAGGGTTGGAGTTTGTGAGTGATCAAATGGAGAGGATAGCAGATACATCCAAAGATACACAAGTGTTGGTAGGAGGGGTTACTACGAAATAGAACTTGAGTGGGCGACCGCTGAGCTAGAGACTTGTTTGAGATTATGTTTAGGAGATATGTGGCCATGGAGAGTGCGTAATGTCAAAAGTGATGGGGAATTGAGGCGTGAGCAAGTAGGGCACGAATTAGGTTGTTTATGGTTTGAATTTTCAGTTCGGCCTTACCATTTTAAGATGAGGTGTAAGGGCAAGAAAAATGAAAGGTATGACTGTTATTGGAGCAAAACTGTTTGAATTGATTATTATTGAATTCCCTGCCATTATCACATTGAAAACATTTAATGCTCGTTTTAAATTGTGTTTTTACGAGAGCACTAAATGAGGAAAAAATAGGGTAGACCTGAGATTTATTGCCAATTGGAAAAGTCCATAGAAAGTTGGAATAATCATCCAAAAACAACACATAATATCGATGGTCAACCGTACTTAAAATAGAGGACGTCCACAAATCACTATGTATGATATCGAAAGGTAGCAGAATATGGTAATTTAACATGTTTCCCAAAAATGCATGATTCACATATATGAGTTCTAGAAATACAGTTTCAATTAATAAATTATTTTTCCTAAGGGAGCGTAAAACAGAATCTCCCGGATGTCCTAATCTAGAGTGTCATAAGGAAGAGAAAATAGCAGCAAATGTTGATGGAAGTGAGGCAGGATTGTTGACGGCGTTTGAAATAAGGTAGAGATCTCTGGTGCTGTCACATATCATTATTTGTCTCCCTATCATAAAATCCTTTACAGTAAAACCAAAAGGATCAAAGTCAAGGGAAACCCAATTGTCAGTTGTGAAACGTCGCATAAAGATTAGATTCTTTATGAGTTTAGGGGCATGGAGGACATTTTTAAGATTAGTGGTGGATATGGTGGGGATAATGAGGAATGACCATAACCACAGATTGGAATGTCTTGAACACTACCAATAATAATATTCTGATTTAAATTACTTAAATTGGAATAAAATGAGAGAGTACCTTGTGATGCAGTCATGTGAGATGTGGTGCCTGTGTCCATATACCAATTTTCGTCTGGAGTGTTGAGTGACATTGTGCTTATAGCTGCCTCAATGTCAGTCGGTGCATAAGTCAATGGCGGCGGCGGGGGGGGGGGGGGGCATGTGTTGTTTAGGCCTGTTGTGGACGTGGGTCAAGTATTCCAGGTTGGGCTTATCAGTTCTGAGGTGGAGTCCACGAGGATTTCATATACGGGTAAAGAGGAGAGGCCCATGACAGTGGGGTCTACGCGGCCACGACAGTGGGGCCCACGCGGCCACGACGAGTAGGAACCCCACGACATAGGCTTCTATCACTGTTGCGGTCGCTGTTGGCTGTTTATGGCCGGTGGGATTTCCCCTTCACGCCGCCGTTGTTGCCAGAATTTCTTCCGTTGCGGCCCTTACCGGATTGCCTACTCCGGCGGTTGTTACGGGAGGAATCAGACTTTTGCGAGTCCTCTGGCCGATGGTTCTGGTTGTCGGACCGGGAGGCCTTGCCGTCAGCTGAGGGCCCGACGGTAGTGGTGAGGGCGGCATTGGCAATATTGGCTCGAGTGGTGCTGCACTTGATTTTCTGGGTTTCCTCAAGGATGAGCTTCGAACATGCCTCATTAAATGGAGGTAATGGCATGCATTGGTGAAGGATGGTGGAAACGCCGTCTTAGGATTCGTTCAAACCTACAATAAGTTGCATGATCAATCGTTGATTTGTGACTGGTGTGCCGGCGTTGGAGAGTTAGTCGGCAAGCATCTTGAGTTCTTGACAATAGGTAGACACGTTTGGGAAATCGTCGTGATGAACGTCCTTGAACTAATTTTAAAGGTATAACGCTCGTTGAGTTTTGTTGTTGTGGAAAATACTGTCCAAACGTGAGTGGGCAATAACATCGGTCTCAATAATGATGAGCAACAGATCATTAGATATCGTGCCGTATATCCACTGGAGGACGGCTGCGTCCAAACAAGACCAGAGTGCATCATCAGAAGTCGAAACCAATGGTACGTCTGTGGACTTCGGCGCGGAAGGGATGATGTGGTCGATAACTTCGTAAACACAACAATGGATCTTAAAAAGCTCCGCCACGAGGAGTATTGACCCTTTTCCAGCTCAAGAGTCACAGGGATGAAGTTTTTAATGTTGTTTACGGCAAGTGCTGGATGGAATTTGGTTTTGTCAGCCATGAAAGAGGAATTTAGAAGGAAGAGGGAGAGAGAATGGCCAGAAAAACTAGGGTTTCGTCGTGGGCAAAAGAGGGGGGCAACCGAGAGAGGTCGGCGGCTAGGGTTCCGACGTGGGCTAGGTGCCGACTTAAAAAAAAAAGTGGCGGCCGAGAAGGTGTATCAGCAGCTAGGGTAAGGTTTGTAGTTTTAGGCTACTGATACCATAAAGAAATATGTTCCTTGATTTTATTAATGAATGATTACAGTATATCTAAGATTACAAGAATATTTACTTTGATACAAACTAGGTAACTAATTAATCTAATTACAAAAGAATTATAATTCTACCTAAAATAAGAGATATACAATTAATGAAAGAATATTAGAAATATTCTATTACTAATGTTAGCAAGTTCCCATGAGATACTATTGATTCTGTTCCAAAATAGGTGACCTTGTTGATATTTCAAATCCGTTAATTTTTTGTTCATGTGTTCATGTGTTCTCTAATCTTTTGTTCATGTGTTTTCCCTTACCAAATTTTAAAGCTCTCAAATTTGTAGTCAATACTTTATATTAGAAAAATATAATTACAATAGCTCAGTTGACTAATTAAACTTCCACCTGTTAGTGTGAATTTGCTTTTCCACATTGTGATCCTTTTTCCCTCTCCTTATACCTAGCAAAAAATTTTATACCACGCGTTTTGAAATCAGTAAAGCAAATATTCTGATCGTTTACGAAGGATAGATAAAGCAACATAGTGTATGGAGGGTAAATTTTTATCCACACAGGATATTTATACCAAATCAATAGATGCATGACATGTATTTGAATATATATAATCATCACTTGACCATATTATTTAATGTATATATTCACTTCATTACATCACTTAACCATGATAATCAATCAATCAATCAATCAATCAATCAATATCAATCAATATATATAATAAAACTAGGAATAACTAATTATATGTGACATCTCTCTATAGCCATCAAATACATTTATCTTTTATCTTCTTTTTTGACATTTTCTCCATCATTTTTATCATTAACAATATTTAAAAGCCCATATAAAATAAAAATAAAAAGAATTGTAGTAATAAATTAAGAAGATGAAGAGTCAATACCATGAGCATTACCTTCGAAATGAATACTAACTTGTAAATGCAATAAACTTATGTATTAAATGTTTAATTAATGACCTCATTTTTAATAAAATTAATAATGATCAACATTCACAATGTTAATAGCAAAATACGTTAAACATAATATAATACAACCATAACGAAATTACTTTCCCAATAATAGTTTAACCTTTCATATTCCTTTTTTATGAAGGAATACTAAACGACGTGATGAGGTCTCTTCCTCTATTTTGAGTATTACTCCCATTATTTGCTCCCTCACTTGTAACTTATATCTCATTTAAATTCATTAAACCTCTTTAATTATCAAGTACTACATTTAAATATGAAGATAAAGAACTAGTGTAGACAACTCATGTTGATTAGGAATATTTGGAAAATGTTGATTAGGAACGACTCTTATTTTCTTATGTTTTTTTTCCTACACAGATTTTAAATTTTAATGTCATTATACTATGTTCATCCTTTTTAACTTCTGCTTATTTTCAGACATCAAAATTTTCCAGGCTAATGAATATGAAGATTGCAGATTTTTGAGATGAGAAGGTAAGCAAAGAATTCTTTTCTATGAAAATACTAATTATTTTTATTTAACTATCTGTAAGCTTTTTCTAGTGAGACTATTCAACTCTTTGTCTCTTCACCTTATGATATTCTAATAATTCGGTTGCTACTTTAGATTTGGTATACTATAACTCCCGTTTGTTTATAGAATTTCACTCTTTTTTTACAAAAGTAATTCAAAATAATGTTTGGTATACAATATTAGATTCTGTTGAGAAGACTACACTAAGTAAAAGTTAGTTAAGGGAGTTAGGAAGTTAGTTACAAAGTTAATGAGTTAGTTAGGAGCCTAAGAAAGTTGTTAGGGAAGTTATAATATCTCTAACTAATAGTCTAACTATGAGATGTGTATATAAGACATACATATACCATTGTAATACACAATTCGAAATTAATGAGAATAAGAAGTTACAAAACTCACTTATCTTTTTCTTCATCTTCTTGATCTTCTTCATTCTTTACTTCTTCCTTGTTGTGTATATCCTGTGTATATCTTGTGTATCTCAATCCCTGGAAATGAATGATTCAACATGGTATTAGACCAATGATCAAAACTGGATCTATTTTTGGTTTTCGCAACTATATCTGAAGCATATCTACCAATCTTGTACAACCTGTTCTATGTCTGCAAGAACTAGTTAGTAGTTTTTCATTTCTGAAATCTAGTTTCATCTTTGAACTTAGTTCTGTTTCTGCGTTCTTATTCTACATCTTGTATCTCTTCTTAAATCTGAGCAACAATTCATTGCTTCATAAAATCTACTTTTGGTGACATATAACCAGAAAGTATACATCTGGAAAATATATACACACCAAGATAAGTGCTATGTAAGAACATGTGTTAATCTGTCTATATACAGAACTATCAAATTGTTTAGTGTATATCTTCAAGTATATGATTCTCTTCTTGAACAATTCTTATCATCTGACTGATTAAATAAGATTGAATACTGAGCATAATACAACAGAGAACAACAACACACCTAGAGATTCAACTGAGAGGATGAATTCTGGAGTCACAACATCTATGGACCACAACCATCCACTGTTTCTTCAAACATATGATGTGAGTGGTGTGTCTCTAATCTCATTTCAATTACTGGGATCTGAGACCTATGCATTATGCAGTAAATCAATGAGAATTGCACTGCTTGGGAGAAACAAAATAGGCTTTGTTAATGGAAAATGTAAAAAGGAACTCTATGGAGACGAGTTGTGGGATTAGTGGGATATAGTAAATGTTGTGGTTCAAGCATGGCTAATGAACTCAGTTTCTAGTGGTTTACTAAGTGGTGTATTATATGCTGAAACAACTTATGAAGTGTGGGAAGACTTAAGGGAGAGATTTGATAAAGTAGATGGATCAAGAACCTATGATCTTTATAGGGAAATAGCTACTCTAACACAGGGAAATTCTAGTGCGTCTAAGTACTTTTCTAAACTGAAGACTCTTTGGGTTGAATTCCAATCTTTAGTCCCTCTACCTAGTTGTGGATGTCCTAAGTCTAAGGACTTTTTAGAGTATCTGCAAAGACAAAAACTGTATCAGTTCTTGATGCGATTAAATGAGAATTACATGCAAGCAAGAAGTCAAATTCTGTTGATGTCTCCTCTACCTACTGTAAACAAAGCATATTTTATGATCACAAGTGATGAGAATCAAAAGTCCATAACTGCTAAGTCTGCAGGAGTGTTAGGGGTTGGTCCCAGTGGATTCAATCATAATGTGAGTTATGACCCTACTGCTATGTACTCTAGAGCTGAATCAGGTACACAAAAGTTTAGAAAAAACACTAATCTATTTTGTGATGTGTGTAAAATGAGAGGACATACCAAGGAGTTCTGTTATAGGGTAGTTGGATACCCTCATGGTTTTAAGTCAAAAAGGAAGGAGCATTCTGCTTACAATGCATATACACTAGATGATGAAGGTGTAACTGAGAAAATATACAAAACTAGTGAAATGAATGATAAAACTACTGATTTAACTAAGTCTAATTGGCAAGTTATAGGAGTCCCTATGTTCTCTATAGACCAATATGAACATATTGTGAAACTATTGAATCACAACATGGTACAGACAAAAACTACTCGGAATCAAGGATCACAAGCCGCACAATCATCTTCAAATGCTGCAGGTATGCCTAATCACAAAGCCTTACTTGTAGCTAATTCAATTAAACAATAGATAATAGCTACTGGTGCTACTAATCACATGGTATTTGATATAAATATGATAAATGAAGCAACTATAGTAGAAAACACTTATAACTCTAAAAGGGTACATCTACCAAATAGAGAAGTAGTTAAAGTAATACACACTAGATCAAGTAACATCTCAGAAAGCAAATTGATTTTTTTTACCACAGTTTAAGTTTAACTTAATGTCTGTGTCCCAACTAACCAAAGAATTGAAATGTGCAACAACCTTCTACCTTGATTTTTGTCTCTTTCAGGATCTTTACTGTGGGAGGGTGAAAGAGATTGGTAGATTACAGAAATGGGTTATACATGTTAGTAAATCAGCCATCATCAAAACTCATAAATGTCTAAGTGAAGTTAGGCCTAAGTGTGAGAAAAGCTACAGAACATGAGGCAATTGCTGAGGAAGAAATAGAAGTGTGGCACAAAAGATTTGGTCACACATATAGCAATGATCTAATTAAATTGATTAGAGCAAAACCTGAAACTATAGCTAGAACTATAAAGAATTGTAATGTGTGTCCTTGTGCTAAACAATGTAGATTGCCTTTTACTCTTAGTAATAGCACAAGTAATTCAGAGTTTGATCTTATCCATATGGATGTGTGGGGTCCTTACAAAGTATCAACTCATAATGGAAAAAAGTATTTTCTCACAATAGTAGATGACTATACAAGAATGACTTGATTATACTTAAACTAAAATCAGATGTATGTGTTGTTTTGCAACAATTTTTACTTTTTGTACAAAATCAGTTCACCAGATCAATAAAAATAATCAGGACTGATAATGGAACTGAATTTGTAAAGGAAGTATGTACTAATATATTTCTTAAACTAGGAATTATACATCAAAAATCTTGTGCCTATACACCACAACAAAATGGTGTGGCAGAAAGAAAACACAGACATATACTGGAGATAACTAGAGTTGTAAGATTTCAAGCAAACATTCCACTAAAATTCTGGGGGCTGTGTGTTCAGGGTGCTGTGTACTTTATAAATAGACTTCCATCTTCTATTACTGGCATGACCCCCTATGAGAAACTTTATAAGAAAAAACCTTCTATCAGTCATCTAAGGACATTAGGATGCTTACGCTTTGCTAGTGACCTATCTATATCTGATAAGTTACAATCTAGAGTAAGATATTTTGTTTTTAATGGGATACTCTGAAAACCAAAAAGGATATATCCTATATGACATGGAATATAAAGTATTCTTTGTTAATAGAGATGTTACTTTCAGGGAAACAAAGTTTCCTTTCAAAACAAATACACCAGAAAAATCAGTATTTCAGAATGATCCAAATGATAAATATTATATGACAGATATATATATGTCTATACCTAACAGTAAGTATCAAATCCCTTCACAAGAAACTGCAGATGGAACTATAACAATCCATCAGAAAACACTCACAATTTCAATATAGAAGATACAACTCAACTTGAAACCAACACTATAACTCAAAACTTACCAACAAATCAGAATAATTAGAATGAATCTAACACAATACCTATACCCTCTGTAACTCAAATTCCAAATCAGCCAACTAATCGAATATCTGTTAGGAAGTTTATCAGATCAAAACAACCTCCAATTTGACTTAAAGATTTTATCACAAAGAAACCTTACACTACAACTGTTCCATATCCCATAGCTAATTATATATCCTATGACAATATCACACCAAAATACAAGGATTTCCTCGCCTAATTTTCAGAAGTAGTTGAACCAAAGACCTATAATGAAGCATCTAAAGATCCCAGATGGATAGAATCCATAAAACATAAATAAAAGCTTTACAAGATAATCACACACGTGACATTGTCCCTTTACCACAAGACAAATCTCCAATAGGATATAAATGCATTTACAAAATCAAATACAAAGACACAGGTGAGATTGAAAGACTCAAAGCTATACTTTTGTCAAAGTCTACAGTGAAAAAGAAGGAATAGACTATCAAGAAACCTTCTCTCCAGTTGTTAAGATGGTCACTGTGAGAACCATCATATCAATAGCACCCTCTAGACATTGGCACATACACCAAATGGATGTATATAATGCTTTCCTACAATGAGATCTCTATGATGAGATATATATGGAGCTACCACAAAGATTCATCAGCCAGGGGGACAAACAAGTATGTAAGCTAATCAAATCCTTGTATGGACTAAAACAGGCACCAAGACAATGAAATTTTAAACTTACAGAAGCACTGGTACAAATGGAGTTCAGACAATCTCAATATGATCACTCATTGTTTACAAGGAAAACTGAAAAAGGGATAACTTTAGTATTGGTTTATGTAGATGACATGCTAATTACAGGTGATAACATGAATTTGATAGAAGAAACAAAATAGGCTCTACAACAAGCATTCAAGATGAAGGATATGAGAGAGTTAAAATACTTTATGGGAATAGAATTTGAAAGATCAGAAAGAGGAATCCTGATGCATCAAAGAAAATATGCACTAGAACTCATTTCTGAGCTGGGACTGGCTGCATCTAAACCTCTTAATACACATATAGACTGCAGTATGAAATTAACTACAAAAAAGTATGATGATCATGTACAGAGGCACCAAGAAACAGGAAAAGAAAGATCAACACCAGAAGATGAACTACTGCCTGACATCAACTCATATCAAAGGCTGATAGGCAAATTACTATATCTCACAATTACAAGACCAGACATAGCTTATAGTGTTCAGACACTTAGTCATTTCTACAACAACAAAAAAAGTCTCATCTGAATGCTGCTCTAAGGATAGTGAGATACATAAAAAAAAACTAGCCTGCACAAGGTATACTTGTGTCTAGCAGTACACATGAGATAGTGACTGCATACTGTGATGCAGACTGGGCTGCTTTCCCTCATTCAAAGAGGTCAATTACAGGCTACATTGTGAAGTTGGATAATTCTCTTATATCATGGAAATCAAAGAAACAAACTACAATCTCCGGGAGCCCGGCTGAATCTGAATACAGAAGCCTAGCAGGAGCAATTGCTGAACTAATCTGGATACTTGGCTTACTAAAAGAAATTGGTGTTAATATCAATATACTAGTAACAGAATATACATACAACAAATTAGCAATACAAATTGCTGCAAATCCTGTCTTCCATGAAAGGACTAAACATATAGAAACTGATCTACACTTCATAAGGAAAAAAATTCATAAAGGAAAAGTAAAAACAGAATATATAAACATTATAAATCAACCTGCAGATTTACTCACTAAAGGGCTAATCAGAATTCAACATCAACACCTATGTTCCAAGCTTGGCCTGTTGAACATTTTCTCAGCATCCAGCTTGATGGGGGCCTGTTGAGAAGACTACACTAAGTAAAAGTTAGTTAAGGGAGTTAGGAAGTTAGTTAGAAAATTAATGAGTTAGTTAGGAGCCTAAGAAAGTTGTTAGAGAAGTTATAATATCTCTAACTAATAGTCTAACTATGAGATGTATATATAAGGCATACATATACCATTGTAATACACAATTCGAAATTAATGAGAATCAGAAGTTACAAGGCTCACTTATCTTCTTCTTCCTCTTCTTGATCTTCTTCATTCTTTACTTCTTCCTTGTTGTATATATCCTGTGTATATCTTGTGTATCTCAATCCTTGAAAATAATGATTCAACCGATTCGTTATTTAAAATTTTCTTTGAAGGTAAAGAGAAATTCAAAAAAATCAAGTAATGCTTTGGAGTAAGAGAAATCCTGAGTTATGGAGACAAGCCTCTTCTAAAGTCGGCTGAAGAAGATAACAAACGGATGAATATAGTAATCAAGTCGCTAAATCACATGGAAGAAAATTATGAAGAGATAGGACTCCATTTTCTTTGTAAGATATTTTACAAGTCTTTTTTTAATTTGCTTTTTACCTGTTTAGGTTTTTACTATAAGAACACAAACCATGTTGATTATTCTCCTATCCTTTGTAAGTTTGTATAGTTTCTCAAAGCATTAGTTTCCTTTGATTAATCCTGAAAGCTAATATTAGTACAAAATTATATAGAATATTATTTTCCAGAGCTATTATGTATAACATTGTTGTTTCTTAATTAGTATTTTAATATGTAAATTGTAGCCTGTCAGTTATTTTATATGAATGTTAAACATGTCATAAAACTAAAAAAATCAATCAATCAATATATAATATAAAGCTAAGAATAAACAATTCTATGTGACACCTCTCTATGGCAAAGATCTTATTTATCCCTTTTCTCCTTTTTTGACTTTTTATCTCCGTTTTTTCAATTATTTTATCCTAAAAAATTATCCAATAAATAGTATTAATAATATCTTCATAAATTCTACTTGAAATTAGTATTAATAATATCTATAACTTTCAAGCCATTTATATTCATAATCCCCAATTATTTAACTTTGCAATAGAAAACCCAATGTCGACCGCTTCTTGCATTAGAATTATTGTGTTTAATGTAAACTAAAAAGGGAGCTTATTATATTGAATTATAGGAGACCGAAAGCTTGCACTAAAATATATCATATCCACATTCCACTCTTATATCATCATCATCCGACAGCTAATTCGGAAGGCAAAAAGATATAGTGTCTTTTTATCAAAAGAGATTAGTAATGACAAAAATATAGTAGACTACTCAATTATATTTGGAGCAGTATTCCAATATGCATAATTTGGTGAATTTGGAGGAATGAAACGGCAGGTATTTAGAGTACAAAGATTTTAATTGCAATAAATTCATTACATATTTGATTTATATGTTATGGAGATGAAAAGTTGTAAGTTGTAAAAGTAGGCTATATAATAACTTGTGGCTGATGGATTGTCACCTACTGTATCCATGGAAATCTTTAAAACTCAACAATAAAGATTTTATTAGGCAAAGGAGAGAAGATAAGCATTGGAAGCAAGATGATTTCTTAACGTGTTGCTTGACAATTAGTTTAAAAATTATCATCAGACAATTAACAATTTATTTGTGGTATTGTTTATCTTCTCAATATCTTTCTACTTATATAATTCTCTTATTTTTCATGTTTCCTAGTCATCATTTTCTGTTATAGAGAAAACCGTCATTTAATCAAAAGATTATATATATAATTGGAACTATTGTATCAACACAAGTTCAATATTAATGTCCAATTATATATATATATATATATGTTTTACTTTCTGCTAACTGAGATCAAAGTAATTACGTGACTCACTATTACTGGTTTTAAAAAAATAGTAAAGTATGTATAATAACGATGAAGCTACTTGGATATAATATTTTATGTTGTAATTATATTTAGTTGTATCAAATACGATTATTTCAATCATTAGGCTATATTGGCACACTTGATTATGGATAAGAAAGCAATAAGGCAACTACGTGATGAATTTGGCAGAGAGATCAAGAAATATAATGAAGGAGACACATTAACCACGACAATACTACCTACAAGCATATGTTAAAAAAAGGGTTGCATCCTCCGCACTACTTCTATTTCTATTTCCTTGCCTTGCCTCGGAGTCTTGGAGAACTGTTAAATTATGATTATTGTCCTAAACAAGTGACTTGACATCTCTTCTTAACAAGAAACTTTATTTTTTTAAAAAAATTATTTTTGCCTTTTCTTTGATAATAAAATATTAAAAAATTTAAATATTTGGTTCTCCATCTTCTTAATTATATACGTGAATAAAAAATACTTCTAAATTTATATTTAGATATAATTTTGAATATCTTTTGGCCAAGGATTACATTTATCGTTTTTCTCCTATTTTTTAACTTTTTTCTTCCATTTTTACTTTTTTTTTCCTTTCATTTTGTTCATTCAACATATTTAAAGAACTCAAATACTCTCTAATTACCTGCTTAGAAACCCAAAAGTCTATAATTCACGAAAAAGAAGACGTTTCAACATTTTAAACGGTGTATTGAGATCTAATCATTTATTTGTCCATTAATTTAAAGTATTTTGTTCCCATTGTGTTAAACAGAGCAATATACATGTGATATACACTGAATATACAGCAGTGTATATCACATATATATCAAAGGACTGAAGCTGAAGCAGTGGGCTGTTGGGCCTCTCGGCAGTAAGGACTGAAGCTGAAGCAGTGGGCTGTTGGGCCTCTCGGCAGTAAGTGCAGCAGTATATTAAGGAGCAGTCCAGCCCAGTCCATCACGTTACAAAGGGCAGAAAATCAGTGGCAAAATCTTGTATATTAAGGAAAGTATATTGTGTGTATATTGTAGTATATTTGTTACCTAGATTAGGATATACACTTACCATATTGTATAGTTAGAATTATGGTAGAAGAAGGTTTGTAACTTGTATATATATCTATTCAATCAATGAAAATAATCAAGGGGATTATTTCTTTCATGGTATCAAGAGACTAGGCCTACACAAAAGTTTTTTTCTCTCAACTTTTGTCTTCCTTGTGGCCGAGAACCCCCCCCCCCCTCGGGTTTTCTCTCCAAAAATTTTGTCTTCCGCTCTCAAAAACCTCTCTTAAATTTCCCCTCCTTCTTTGTTCTTTCAATATGTCTAAGAACAATTTTCACCCTGCCCTCACAGTTTCCAATATCAAGCTCAGTGTCCCTATTGTCCTTGAGATGGAAAACGTTCAATATGCAACATGGGCGGAGTTGTTTAAAATTCACGCTATATCTTATCAAGTTCTTCATCACATCATTCCTCCCGCTAGACCCCTTCCTGCGGAGGATCCTGAGTTATGGATTACACTTGATGCTACCGTTCTTCGGTGGATATACGCCACTATTTCGCTGGACCTTCTACAGACGATTATGGAGCCGGATTCCACGGCTATGGCTGCATGGAATAGATTGCGTGACATATTCCAGGACAACCAACATTCCCGTGTCGTCATACTCGAGCAGGAATTCTCTCTAGTTCGAATGGACGAATTTCCGAACGTTTCTGCATATTGCAAGAAACTAAAGGAGTTGGCGGATCAACTCCGTAATGTTGGCGCACCAGTCACAAATAATCGTCTAGTTCTATAGTTGGTTGTCGGTCTTTCGGAGGCCTATAATGGGGTTGGAACTCTCATTCGCCAAAGCAACCCTCTTCCCGACTTCCATCAAGCCCGCTCCATGCTGACGTTGGAAGAAGCCGATTTGGCTAAAAAGGCGGCTACCGGAGCAAGCCCAGTTGTCATGGTGGCATCCTCTCCTAGTCCTTCGGGTTTTGTTAATAATTCGGGCCAAAACCATAATAATGGTGGCGGCAAGAATAATCGCAAGAATAATAACAAAAATCGCGGGGACAAACGCGGCGGTTCTGGTGGCGGTTCCGGTGGTCAACAAGCAGGCGGTGGGTCCCGGCCGGGTACGGTGGCCACCCACCGCCATGGGCCAAAGCGGTGGGGCCAATGGCGGTGGAACCGTACCATCCAACAAAAGCGGTTTCCGGCGGCCGGTGGGTGGCCAATAGTCGAGCCCAATACCGGCAGTGGCGACCCACCGGCCGGCCGGTGGCCCGGCCCGGCGGTAGCAACAATGCCTATGGCCCAGGTGCACCATGGACAGGAGTTCTTGGGCCTCGACCACCGCAGGCCCATCATGCAGCAGGCCCCACTCAGACTGATATCGAGGCCGCGATGCACACGTTGGGGTTGACTCAACCAGACCCAAATTGGTACATGGACACCGGGGCAACTACTCACATGACTTCTGAATCAGGTACTCTTTCCTCTTATTCCAATTTGAGCACCCCTCGGGGTATAATTGTTGGTAATGCCAACTCTATTCCAATTCAGGGTTATGGTCACAAAACGTTGTCTCCCCCCAATCCACCCCTCCTCTTGAAAAATACTTTACATGCTCCTAAATTGATTAAAAATTTAGTGTACGTCGGAAGTTCACTACCGACAATTCCCGTTTCCGTTGAATTTGATCCTTTTGGTTTTTCTGTGAAGGATTTCAAGACGGGGAGTCATCTCATGAGGTGTGATAGTAGGGGGGATCTGTATCTATCATGCCTGATTTCAGTCCATCGAGTCAAACCCTGCCGTCAGCCTTTGCGGCCATCTCTCCTTCCATGTGGCATGCTCGTCTGGGTCATCCGGGATCTTCTATTTTATAAGTTTTAGATAAAAATAGTTTTATTTCTTGTAAGGGTACGAGTCATACTCCACTTTGTCAGTCTTGTTCATTAGGAAAAATTGTTAAGTTACCATTTATAGACTCCAATTCTCATACTTCTATGCCATTTGACATTATTCATAGTGACTTATGGACGTCTCCTGTTCTAAGTTCAGTGGGTCATCGATATTATGTTCTCTTTTTAGATGATTATACTAGATTTTTGTGGACATTTCCAATTGCAAATAAATCGCAAGTATTTTCCATCTTCATCAAATTTAGAGCGTTCATTCGTACTCAATTCGAAAGAGACATAAAAAGTATTCAATGTGATAATGGGAACGAATATGACAATAGGGAGTTTCGGGAGTTCTGTGGTAATAATGGGATCAAGTTTAGGTTTTCGTGTCCTCATACATCTCCACAAAATGGTACGGCCGAACGCAAAATTCGTTCCATCAATAACATTGTCCGAACTCTCTTAATTCATGCCTCCATACCTCCATATTTTTGGCATCATGCTCTACAAATGACCACATATCTTCTTAACATACTTCCTTCTAAATGTCTGACATATTCATCCCCCCTCAAAATCCTATATAATAAGGACCCTTCGTATTCTCATCTTCGGATTTTTGGGTGCTTGTGTTATCCGTTATTCCCATCCACCACAATTAACAAACTTCAGGCTTGGTCTACCCCATGTGTGTTTTGGGTTATCCATCGAATCATCGTGGCTATAAGTGTTTTGATTTATCCTCCAAGAAAATCATAATCAATCGCCATGTCATTTTTGATGAAACTCAATTCCCGTTTACGAAAGTTCATACTCCCGAACCTAAGTCGTATAATTTTTTGGATGACCAAATATCCCCGTATATTATTCGGAATTTTTCGGACAACTCCCGTACCCAAAATCCTCCAGCGGGCCCACTGCCCGCTGGCCCCACAGTACCGCCACACCCACAATTTCCGCCCGCGGGAACAGTTCCAAAGAATCGGGCCGTCAAGCCCATTGCAGGAACGCTCGAAAACAATTCCGGCATTTTCCGATTTGGGCAGCGAGCCCACCGCCCGCCGGCCGTCCGTCCCGAGCCCAGAAAATTCCCAAAATTCCCTCAATTCTTCCTCGAGTCATAGACCGGCCACTCGTAGTCAGCGGGGTATTTTTACACCTAAAAGACATTTTAATTTACATTCGGATGTCTCTAAATCCCCCTTGCCCCGCAATCCTGTGTCCGCATTAAATGACCCTAATTGGAAAATTGCTATGACTGATGAATATAATGCTCTTATTTCTAATAAGACGTGGGAGTTGGTGCCCCGTCCATATGGTATTACTGTTATCAGGTCTATGTGGATTTTTGCTCACAAGGAGAATTCAGATGGGTCCTTTGCTCGACATAAGGCGCGACTTGTTGGTGATGGTAAGACACAGCAGGTTGGAATTGATTGTGGTGAGACATTTAGTCCATTGGTCAAACCGGCTACCATTCGCACTGTGCTTAGCTTGGCTCTTTCAAAGACTTGGCCAATTCATCAGTTGGATGTCAAGAATGCTTTTCTACATGGTGACCTCAATGAAACAGTCTATATGCATCAGCCGTTGGGTTTCAGAGGTCCCAACCGTCCTAATCATGTCTGTTTGTTGAAGAAATCATTATATGGCCTTAAGCAGTCTCCACGGGCCTGGTATACACGATTTGCTGACTTTGTTTCGACTATTGGGTTCACTCACAACAGGTAAGATAATTCCTTGTTCATCTACCTCCGTGGTTCATCATTGGGCTATATTCTGTTGTATGTGGATGATATCATCTTGACTGCCTCCTCCGATGCTTTGCGCCAATCTATCATGGCCATGCTCAGTTCTGAGTTTGCCATGAAAGACTTAGGGCCTTTGAGTTATTTTTTGGGGATTGCCGTCAAGCGTCATTCAGGTGGGTTGTTTCTGTCTCAACGGAAGTATGCTGCTGAGATCATCGAGAGGGCTGGGATGTCATCCTGTAAGTCCACTTCCACGCCAGTTGATGCAAACCCAAAGCTAAGTTCCGCAGCAGGTGCGCCATACGAGGACCTGACCCGCTATCGCGATCTTGCGGGGGGCCCTTCGTATCTTACCTTTACCAGACCGGATATTACATATGCGGTTCAGCAGGTGTGTTTATTCATGCATGATCCCGAGTTGAGCACATGAATGCAATCAAACGCATCATTCGGTAAATTCAGGGAACACTGGACTATGGGTTGCACTTGTATCCTTCATCTACATCACACTTGTCTCTTACACGGATGCTGATTGGGGTGGTTGTCCCGACACCAGACGGTCGACTTCTGGCTACTGTATGTTCCTTGGCAATAACTTGGTCTCATGGTCGGCAAAGCGTCAAGCAACTCTATCACGCTCCAGTGCAGAGGCAGAATATTGAGAGGTAGCGAATGTGGTCTCCGAATCATGTTGGCTATGTAATTTGCTTTTGGAGCTTCATTGTCCCATTCAGAAGGCAACCTTGGTAAATTGCGATAACATTAGTGCCATCTACCTTTCCGGTAACCCGGTTCAACACCAACGCACCAAGCATATCGAAATGGACATTCACTTTGTCCGTGAAAAGGTTGCAAAGGGTCAAGTTCGCGTATGCCATGTCCCGTCTCGTTATCAAATTGCAGACATCTTTACAAAGGGTCTACCAGCAGTTCTCTTTGAAGATTTTAGGGACAGTCTTAGCGTTCGAAAACCGCCCGCTATGACTGCGGGGGTGTGTTAAACAGAGCAATATACATGTGATATACACTGAATATACAGCAGTGTATATCACATATATATCAAAGGAGTCTGAAAGACGGTGGGGCAATTGGGCCTCTCGGCAACGAAGGAGCGGAAACCCGGTCAAGCGACATTGTTGGGCCTCTCGGCAATAAGTGCGGCGTATATTAAGGAGCAGTCCAGCCCAGTCCATCACGTTACAAAGGGCAGAAAATCAGTGGCAAAATCTTGTATATTAAGGAAAGTATATTGTGTGTATATTGTAGTATATTTGTTACCTAGATTAGGATATACACTTACCATAATTAGGATATACACTTACCATATTGTATAGTTAGAATTATGGTAGAAGAAGGTTTGTAACTTGTATATATATCTATTCAATCAATGAAAATAATCAAGGGGATTATTTCTTTCACATTGCTCTCACGAATTACTCCTTCAAATATAATGTACATCCACTCTAAATCAATTCAATAATAAAAAGCAATAAAAGCTTCACAGAAAGAAATATTGTATAAGATCATAACCAAACGGATGAATCATCAAATCGTTCATGTAGAAGAATATCACGTAGAGATTGATTTCACTTTCTTTCTACTTCACTTTGTGATTTTGAACAATTTCTCAAAGCAGTAATTTCCTTTGATGAATCCTCAAAACTGACATTAGTACAAAACTATATATGTTCAAGAATTTTATTTTCTAAAGTTGTTATGTACAATATTTCCGTTTATGAATTAGTATAATATGTACCCCATCAATTTATTTTATATGAACATATTAAACGGGCCATAAAACTTTAAAAATATTTTTAAAATTTGTGATCTTAAACATGCTATCAAATTTTTTGTTGGTTTAAGATCATGTCATTAAGAGTAAAACGAAAAATAAGATAAATATATTTTCTTTTATAAACTTATATATTATATTACATATATATAGTTATATTTTTTAAACTTTATAAGCTTATATATTTCAGATATACAAAGGAAATAATTATGTTTTTATACACATGATATACACAGAGAGCTCCAACTTTTTAAAATGAAATTCTTTTTCTCTCTTTAAAGAATAAGCAGAGTAGTTTAAACGATGCAGAAAACATATTCAAAAGACCAAAAACTCTTACGCAAATCAAATTTTCAAAAAATTGTAAAAACTAAGTATTAATAATAAAATGAATCAAAACTCAAAATCTTAAATATTTTGGATTTTAACACTAAAAAGAATCTAATTTTTTTTCACTCTAATATTTAAAAGTTTGTTTTGTAAATTTAAATAGATATCTTATAACCACGCGAAGAACGGACAAATTCACTAGTTATATATATTATTGATTTAATATAAACATCGAATATAAGTCAATTTTTATCGTGTATCTGTGAGAAAAGAAAAAGATGATTTGGACAAAAAAGGGAAAGATAATAAAACGAAGCAAGAAATAATACTGGCCGATGTCCAGCTATTGTACAATCATTATCCTATCATAATATAGAAAAAAAGGGCAAAATATTATTAACATCCCAAGTTTTTTAGTAGTTCATTATCTCATCTTCATATTTTACAAAGATGAAATCATTGTACTTCTCTATCATGGGGAGACATACTCCCACATCCGCCGCTTTAAGTAATCATAGTCTTATTCTTCTTCATGAACAAGAGACCCCCAATCATGAGTCAAAGCAATGATACAAAGCCTACTTTTTTTTTCCTTCTTTTCTTTCCTTGTTTTTTTTTTTTCCTTTTTAAAGATAAATATTGTTGAAAAGTAGAAACTAATTAATTAATTTGAACTCTAAAGTGAGATTGTCTTTTAGTGAAAGAGGAGAATATAACAAAGTGATCCCTAGTGTTTGGATTTGTACTAATTTAGTCCTCAGAGTCGTTCATTTTTATGATGTCCTTACGTCGGATATTTATATGGAAAAATCACACCATATATATATATATCAAACAGAGCAAGATTTTACTTTTGTAGCAGATTTGCACCTCTACGCGACCATCACCCCAGCATAGATATGATAGACCAAATTTCACTCCGATCATATTTATATTTAAATCGCTTGCCTACATCAATTGGCGGTAAGAGAACGACAATAACCAAAACGACTCAAAAGAAAATTGGAACTAAGATGCAACAATTATTTTTTCTAGAACTAGTATGCAACTCATTAAGCGAGATAAATAACTATAATTGTCGCACCCAAAATTGGGGTAGGACGTGATTGACACCCAACACTAACTGATTGTGGAGCGAACTCCATTGTCTGGCTATAAGGTAACTTGTCTGTAAAGAATGAATTTTGGCCTAACTCAATCCCAAAATCTAGCTCAAAGGAAGGAGGATTGCCCAAGCCATATAAGGAGACCAATGACCACTTATCTCACCGATGTGGAAGAACTCACATGCCCAGGGCTAGACATTTGGAGCGTGGACAATATAAGAGGGTGCCCAACATCGGAAACAATGAATTGGGACGGGTATGACTCTGATACTAGGTAAAGAATGAATCTTGTGTCTAACTTAATCTCAAAAGCTAGCTCAAAGGGATGAGTATTGCTCAAGCCATATAAGGAGACCAATGACCATTTAACCAACCGATGTGGGATAACTCAACATTTTGAACTATCTAATTTAACTAGAAAGGCATGTAATAATAACACCGAGTCATTCAAGTCTATAAAATATTACTGAATAATGAAACTAAAATCCACAAATACCTACTATGATAAGTTATGAGTCTTTGTTGATACATAATACACAATTGTTTCGGAGCATTCTTTAGATTTTTGAGAAGTAAAAAAAAACAATAAAGAACGACTTCCCACCAAAAGTATATGTCGAAAATGAGTTGAGTTGAGGCCTAAATCTAGCTGATTGTGCCTGAAACATAGTTGGGTGTATCTGTATCAAAGAAAATTGAAGCAGGCACTTACAACTAAGTATCATTGTAGGATAACTTGTAATCCTCATAAACTACCTCCTAGAAAGCGGAGCAAGATTTCACGAGGCAAAACATAATAAGCATTAGAGCAACATAATAGGCAATACACATGTCACAATTAAACCCATAATTCATTAGAAGTCTGAAAACAACATAATTAAGCTGGAACTATAATTGTAAAATGATAACTGAAAACTGTGTTATTTTAAGAAACAATTTTTTTCTGAAAAGAGTTGCACATAATGAACCTGCATATGTGAAATATGGCAACACACACGTGTGAATATCGGGCTATCTCTCCGTCAAATAATAGCTCTTACTAATGCGGGGTAGCTAAATTTAGCTTTTATGACAATCACGCAAGGGGACATCGGCCAGCTCTCCTGTCTGAGTCTTGATGTAATCACAACTAGTGCAAGCAGTTGCACATAACAGATAGTGATACTTGTTAGCATAAATAAATTTCTAAAAACAGAGCCAAGTAACATATCACATAAGACAACATATGTTACATGTATTTTTGTTATTTTCTTGTCTCAAGTCTATATCAAGTAAAAATATGGTGTTCTAAGCATTTGCTTTCTCTAATAAGCACTTACTCAAAGTATTGTTTTATACATTTTATCAAACACATAAGGGCATAGATTTTACTAAAAATTTCCTTTCAGTAAGTAAGCCTCGACTTACCTCGAGTTATAAGCTCAACTTCAACTTTCGTATCCTTCAAGATAATCCAAATCACGATTCACCTGATAATTGGGTTTGATATAAGTCATGAATACATAATCAATGATTCCAACTTGATTTCTTAACTTGGAAACATTTGATTTACCTCCTAGGGTTCATTTACCTCCTCGGAGAACCCTAGGTTCTTGCTTCTTGAATTCTTGAAGCTGGATGAAAATTTATAAATTCTTATGTTAATCATTGTCTATTTTAGTGTTAATTGATTGGAATTAATTGTAGTATGATCACATTTTTACCTTGGGTAGATTGGTAAAATTCTAGGTCGTTTCTTCCTTCAAAAGCTCTCTAATTAATATGCTGTAGAATTTATGTGTTTCTGAATCCTCGAAGTGCCTTTTATATTCTTCTAAATTCTACGCCCAGAGATACTCTGTGCTCGCAAATGCATCACACTAGGCAAACTCGAAATTTCTCCTAAATGCTATGTGACGCACAACCATAGCGCCGTAACATTGGAATTATTCTTTTTAATCATACACGATGATCATGCGACACATGACTTCTATTCAGGACTTGTGACGTTTTATTTTATTCGATTTGAATATTTTAAGGGTAACTTAAGTAATTCACTTTGTGGGATTTTGAACATAAATAATCACTAAAAAAAGTTATCATACTACCTTTTGCGCAGGAATTTCCTGCGCAATAGGGGTTAATATAAACCCTAACACTTGGCCATTTTAAAGTCAGTCTTCACCTCCATTTTCACTCTTTCAACATACTTTAACCCCTTGAAAATCATGTCTCAAAATTTCGAAACGTCAAACTTTGCTATAGAACCCGATGTTTGTGAATGCAGTTATTATTGTAAGCAAAGAACATCAAGGACCCAAGATAATTCGGGTCGTCATTTTTGGCGCTGTAAAGTGCCCGAAGTAAGTGTTTTTACAAGTTTTTAGGGTTTAAATTTTTTTCACATTATCTACATATTTTACTTTCAAAAACTATTTTTTTGTAATGTTTATAGGATATGAATGGTTTCAAACATTTTCGATGGGAAGATGACATTCCCGTGGATAAAACGGTGGCATTGAAGTTTAAAACCCTCATGTTGATAGAGATACCATGAAGTTTGACTTTCAATTTAGAATTATGGAATCTCAAGAAAAAATTGACCTTCTGGAGGACTTACTAAAAGAATCCGAAGAAAAACAAAGGATTTTCAAGCATAACCTTAGAGACACTCAACACGAGAAAAATGCTTTGAAAGAAAACTAAAATTTTGGAAGATTATTTGTGCTATCTTGTTGTTGTTTATTATTTCTATGTATTTTATTTTTTATGTACTTTCGGTTTAGTTTGTTATTTTTATGTATTTTGTTTCACTAGTTGCACGTTTTCATGTATTATGTAATCGACACTCTTCATGTACTAATTTATTTGTATTTTCTTTAAAATTGTGAATTGTTGAACTTTTATGTATTATTAACTCTAAGAAGCTTATATAAATTAATAATAGACTATAACAATCAAAGCAAAATAAAACATACTAATTTTCTTCATATTGATGACTTCATCATAAATTTAAAATACAAATTAAATCACGAGTCCGGAACTTAAATGACCCAAAAACTAAGCAAGTGAACCAAAATAACTCCTAATCATCATCCGAATAGAAGTCATCATTATTGTCATCAGAACAATATTTTGGGTTTCTTAACACATATCTTCTTTTTGTAGATTTTAGTTCTCTACCCGTTGATGATACTTGTTATTCGGCCAACTTTAGCATGTAAAATCTACAATATTTTGCTAGCATTCTGTTGTTTTCTTTTCTAATCCTCTGTACGGCAACATCACAAGAATGTGGATCAGTTCGAGGCATGGTCATTGAGAACCTTGTTGGGATTTGAGCGTTGAAATTTTCCAAGTCAAGAACAAGACATTTTGATTTGGCATGCTGATATCCCCATTCTCAGCATAACCCACAATAATATTCTCGTGGATTTGAATATTTTACATTGAAAAAATCATCATTACGCTCTATAAGAAGGTGGGATTTCAAATCGTCTATCTAGAATTCATTGTTATGAAGATAACTCGATTCACCGGAATAGCTGCTATGATTTGAGATATCACCACCACTGCTATTCGAATCATTTGGAAGAAGTACCTACCAATCCACATTTCTACTACTTGATATTGAATATGTTGTAGTTTAATAACAAATGAAATGCTACTTATATAGTTGCAAACCCCCAAGTACCCTTGGGGTCGTCATTATGATCCTACCTACCTACTTTATTATAAAAAAATATTAACAGAATCACGTGGATTCATCTTCATCGGACATCTCACAGTCCGAATCCCACTTGAATCTGAATCTGTCGTAACCATGTTGACCATATTCTACCCTGTGAAATTGTATTTTCATCCGATTGTTCTTTTCGTGGAAACAATTAAGAGTAAAATTGAACTCTTGAGGTGTACCACAAGACATTGACGTAGCACGACTTTTTGGACGTTTGAGTCCGAGTGCCCTCAAGTTTTGTAAAGGAATATGTTCCTTGATTTTATTAATGAATGATTTACAATATATATAAGGTTACAAAAATATTTACTTTGATACAAACTAGGCAACTAATTATCCTATTTACAAAAGGATTATAATTCTACCTAAAATAGAAGATATACAATTAATACGATTAATGAAAAAAAATATTGGAAAATATTCTATTACACTCCCACAGTCAAAGCGGGAGGTTCTCGAACACTGAGACTGACTCAAAAATCATCAAATAGTATGCACGGAGTCCTTTGGTGAAGATGTCGGTAATCTGATATCTGGAAGGAACATGGAGGACACAAACTTGATCACGAACCATTTTTTCGCGAACGAAATGAATGTGCATCTCAATGTGTTTAGTGCGCTGATATTGGACGGGATTGCCGGAAAGATATATCGCACTAATATTAATATAGTAGACTAGTGTTGCCTTTTAAATCGGGCAATGAATCTCAAGCAGAAGGTTATGGATCCAACAAGACTTAGAGACGACGTTGAAAATACCTCTGTATTCTGCTTCTGCACTGGATCGGGATAGTGTAGGTTGCCTTTTGGAAGACCAAGACAGTAGGTTATCTCCGAGGAAAATGCAATAACCAGACGTGGAGCGTTGGGTGTCAGGACATCCACCCCAGTCAGCATCAGAATGAGCAGTGAGACCAGTGAGCGAAGACTTGTATAGATGTATCCAAAGTGAAGTGTACCTTGGATGTGTCGTAAAATACATTTGAGGGCATGCATGTGTGCTTCCGTCGGACTGTGAATGTGCAAGCTAATTTGTTGCACAACATAAGATATGCCTGGTCTCGTGAATGTGAGGTACTGCAGGGCCCCATACAGGCTACGATAGTGAATCGGGTATGAATATAAAGGGCCAAAATCAGCGCTGAGCTTGGAATTGGTGTCTATAGGCGTGTGGGATGGTTTGCAAGATGTCATGCCTGCACAGTCAAGGATCTCTTCGGTGTACTTCTTCTGATATAGAAATAGGCCACTAGAATTTCAAGTGACAGAGATGCCCAAGAAATAACTCAGGGGCCCTAGATCTTTCATAGAAAACTTAGAGGAAAAGAGAGACATAATGGACCGACGGAGAGCATAAGATGATATAGTGAGGATGATGCCATCAACATATAATAATAGGTAAGCCATGTATGTACCCTTGTTGTAGATGAACAGGGAATTATCAGATCTGCTATGTGAAAAACCGATAGAGGAGACATAATCGGAGGAGCTTATTTAAGTCGATAGAGCGATTTCTGCAACAAACACACATAATCTGAATGAATAGAATTCCTGAAACCCATAAGCCGATGCATATATACCATTTTATGAAGATCCCCATGTAAGAAGACATTCTTAACATCAAGCTGATGAATAGGCCAAGACTTGGATATGGCAATGCTGAGGATGGTCCGGATGGTTGCAGGTTTTACGATCGGGTGAACATTTCATCACAGTTCACTCCCACCTATTGAGACTTACCGTCACCTACAAGACGATTCTTGTACCTCTCAAAAGAACCATCAGATTTCTTTTTATGTCTAAAAATCCACATAGAATGAATAATGTTAGCATAAGGTGGATGTGGTATTAGGTCCCACGTCTTATTATCAACAAGAGCATTATATTCACCAATCATTGCGGCTTTTCAATTAGGGTCAGATAAGGCATCCTTCGGGTTACGAGTGATAGGGCAAGGGACAACTTAAACGGAAAGGTTAAACAACCATTTAAGTTTATGAGTTCCGTGCATGACATGGGTTTCCATAGTGTGAGAGTGTGTCTTGGGATGCCAAAGGGAAGGGGGTTTGCCGCGACATTGTCGGGAAGAGGAGGAAGGGCAGGGGTGACGGTACTGGCTGGCCGAACCTCAGTTTTCCAAGAGGTGGCTGCGGAATCACCCTGATGCAGGTTGTTTCGGGCCACCGTCGGTAGAACTAGGTGGGTAGCTAGTCCCAGACTAGCCGAGGTGGTGGAGGGTGTTGCGGTCTGGAAACGACGGACTATGTAAATAGTGAATTAGAATAGAGTTTAGGCCATCATCTAGGACGTCGTAAGAATATTGAGGTGGCGAGTGTAGAGAGGCAAAGGGAAATTGAGACTCATCAAATAGGACATGACGTGAAATAATAATTTCACGACTCGACAAGTCATAGCATGAGTAACCACGATGATTGGCAGGGTAACTCAGAAACACACACGGGGAAAACCGGGGTTGGAGTTTGTGAGTGGTCGGATAGAGAGGGTAACAAAGAAATCCAAAAATACGGAAGTGTTAGTAGGAGGGGTTCCTACGAAATAGAATTTGGGTAGGCGATCGTTGAGCTAGAGACTTACTTGAGATTATATTTAGGAGATAGGTGGCCATGGAGAGTTCGTAATGCCAGAATTTGGAGGGAATTGTGGCGTGAGCAAGTAGGGCACGAATGAGGTTGTTTATGGTTCAGATTTTCCGTTCGGATTTACCATTTTGGGAGGATGTGTGAGGGTAGAAAAAATGAAAGGTAAGAACGTTTTTGGAGAAAAACTGTTTGAATTAGTTATTATCGAATTTCCTACCATTGTCACATTAAAATATTTAATGCTCTTTTCAAATTGTGTTTTTACGAAAGCACTAAATGAGGAAAAATAGGGTAAACCTGAGATTTATTTCCAATTGGAAAAGTCCATAGAAAGTTGAAATAATCATCCAAAAACAACACATAATATCGATGGCCAGCCGTACTCAAAATAGGGGATGTCCACAAATCACTGTGTATGATATCGAAAGGCATTAAAGTACAATTTGTGGATGCAGAAAACGACATTTTGACATGTTTCCCAAAAATACAAGATTCACATATAGGAGTCCTAGAAATACGATTGCAATTAATAAAATTATTTTTCCTAAGGGAGTGTAAAACAGAGTCTCCCAGATGTCCTAATCTAGAATGCCATAAGGAAGACGAAAGAGCAGCAAAGGTTGAGGGAACTGAGGTTGGATTGTTGACGGCATTTAAAATAGGGTAGAGATCTCCGGTGCTGTCACATCTCATTATTCGTCTCCTTGTCGTAAAATCCTTTACAGTGAAACTAAAATGATCGAAGTCAAGGAAAACCCCAATTGTCAATTGTGAAACATCGCACGGAGATTAGATTCTTAATGAGTTTAGGGGCATGAAGGACATTTTTTGAGATTAGTGGTGGATGTGGTGGGGATAGGGAGGAATGACCATAATCACGGATGGGAATGCCTTGTCCACTACCAACAATAATATTCCAATTTAAGTTACTCAAATTGGAATAAGACGAGAGAGTACCTTGTGATGCCGTCATGTGAGATGTGGCGCCTGGGTCCATATACCAATTTTCTTCTGGAATGTTGAGTCACATTGTGCTCATAGTTGTCTCAATGGCAGTCGGTGCATAAGTCGATGAAGGGGGCATGTGCTGTGTAAATGAATATGTTCCTTGATTTTATTGATGAATGATTTACAATATATAAGGTAACAAGAATATTTACTTTGATACAAATTAGGTAACTAATTATCCTAATTACAAATGGATTATAATTCTACCTAAAATAAGAGATATACAATTAATACAATTAATGAAAATAATATTGTGAAATATTCTATTATTTTGTTTTAGCATTAAGCCTCCCTAACACGCCAATTCCACTCAGCTCTCATTGTATTATTGTATTCTTGATTGTATTTGTGGTTCAGGTTATTTGAATATATAAATCATCCTCATCTAGTTTCCATGTCCTACATGTTGCTTCGAATATGTTTGCTGGGATAAAACATGTAATAGAACCAATATTAGAAAATTGGTTCTAAATTGACATAATAACTCGTTTTAATGTGAATGCTAGTTGTTCGTCATTCATGTTATATACTACTACTTGATTTGACAACACTATGCTCATTTTTGACCGCTTTATATGACACACTTATATTGCGTAACTTTTACATGCGCAAAATATGAATTTTCGGAATGACATCCTTAATTTGACAACATATGCTCGCTTTTGACCGATTTATATGACACACTTTTATTGCGCAATGTTTACATGCGCAAAATATGAGTTTTCAAAATGACATCCTTGATTTTACAATACTATGCTCACTTTTAACCTCTTTATATGACACACTTATATTGCGCAACTTTTACAGTGCAACATATGAGTTTTCGGAATATATGACACTTATATTGCACAATTTTTTCATGCGGAATAAATATGAGTTTTAGAAATGACATCCTTGATTTGACAACACTACGCTCAATTTTGACAACTTTATATGACACATTTATATTGCAACTTTTACATGCGCAAAATATGAGTTTTCGGAATGACATCCTAGATTTGACAACACTATGCTCGCTTTTGACCACTTTATATGCCACACTTATATTGCGCAACTTTTACATGTTCAACATATGACACACTTATATAATGAAACTTTTATATAACTCGTTCGGTTAAGAATTTTTATATAACTCATTCAATTAAAAAAACTCACATTTTAAAAATGCCTAGAAAATTTACATTCAATAGTTGGTTAAAAAATAGACAAAATACGAAGGTAGCTCAAGAAGGCCTCGTGATAGGATAGAAACAAACACAAACACAATTGAATCATATTTTGAAAAAGAAATATTAGGATGTTACACGGATTTATCTGATGAAAAATGTATGGTGTTCTTCGTCCCTTTGAAAATCAACCAATTTATATCAATGTTGATTTAAAAGTTGTTCGACACATAATTGAGGGTGACACACTCTACACAAAACCCGAAGGAGCTATAATTTGGGTGAAAAGCTTCAATCGGTTCAATTAAATTCGAAAAGATGTAATTATGAGGTATTATATCGCTGACATAGTTTAGTTGTGCCACAAGCATTGTCTGCTACCTAATAGACCTCCAAATTCAAGGATGAACCACTAGTTATCCAACACTTAATGAAAGAAATTTTAAAAATGCATAAAGCACTAGATATGTATCATGCTTTGGACGATCTTAATTTTCGAGGAGCGGATGAAGAAGATCATTGGAAACTATTAGAAAATAAAAATCTTCATCGAGACTCTTCTTATCCAGTTTATCCAATAATTTAAGAATGTATAGGTCATCTAAAATATTTACCATAAATATTAGATTGTGGAGTGCCATATTATTGTGTTAACCAAGCGAGTGCTCCTAATGATGATAGTTGGGATCTAGACTACAACGAGGATGATGGAGAAAGAAATGAAGGGGAAGAAGATGAAGAAGAGAATGCAAGTAAAGAGGATGATGAAAATGAAGATGACGACGAGGTGGTTCCAGAAAGTGACAAAGATTAAATTACTTTTCTAATTTCTATATGTTATGAAATTTTTCAATAGAATTTTCCTGATGATAAAATGCCTAATTCAATATGCTTCATTAAAAAAATACATCATTCATTACAAGAAGAAAAATACTTAAAATTCATAATTCAAGACAATTCGAATACATCAAGAAAAATTAAAATACATTCATAAAATCATGAGGTTCTTCAATCACGAGAGGCTCTTTCACTACGAGAGGTTCTTCCACCACCAGAGGTACTTGCACCACCACGGCCCCATAGGTTACACAAACGTTTATCATGGCCAAACTCCTTACACGTCGAGCACCTTTGAGAGTATGTCCTGTCCGTAACATCCATTTAATTAGGAATCCGAGTTTGTGCATTAACACGCAATTTACGAATATACTCCTTGTTAGCATTAATTGAAAATGTCTTGTTTGGCCAATAAGCCTGATCACCAAGTGGGTAGAAACGACCGACATACGCTTTAAGATAACTTTTGATGCTGTATTCCGATGCCACATAATTTGATACCATTTTTCCAATTGCCACGAAACACTTGATGGCATGAGAACACGACATGTGGTATGATTGCCACTTAACACAACTACACATTCTCATCATCTCATAAATGGTATGAATATTTCCTCCCCGACCTTGGTAATAACCTGTCCTGACTTCAAACACATGTTCATCATGGTTATACTCTACCATCTTATGTAGCTCACATTTTTCCTATGACGCTCGAACATTTTTGCAGGATTTGACATCTATTTCCCACCATTTGCTAATATGGCTTTGGCCTGTCTTGTTCTAGCCACAAACCGCTTCAAAACTTACTTGTAAGTCATTATCACCATTGCAGTAACGAGAAGTCCCCGTGCATATTTTAACAAACCATTGAATAACTCTAAACTGTTTGTTGTTAGCATCCCCCATCTCCTTCCTTCATCTACATGTAATGTACATTTATCAAAGTCAAGTGCCTTTAACCAATCATATGTTTCCGGCTTCACTGCCTTGATCATCTCCATCCCCATAAGAAACTTTTTTTGATGCTCTATTGCAGCCGCCCATATCAATTTATTTAGTGTGTTGTTTCTAAAGGCCGTTTAAAAATTTGCATTTATGTTCCTTAAATAAAAGCGATGGTAAGAAAAGGGAGGCTGCCACCCCGCCAAATGAAACATATTGTTCAATATGCCGTAATGTCAATCAGATAGCATGCATATGCTCATACGATCCTTAACAACATATCACCTCAAATGTGTCAAAAACAACCCCCATGTCTCATTGATCCCGTTAGCAGCAATGGCGAAAACAAGAGGAAATATCAACCCACTGACATTCATTCCTACTGCAATCAATAGCTTGATGTCTTATATCCCATACACATGCGTGCCGTCTATAGATATGACTGGCTGACAATGAGCAAAACCATCAATGCATGATTCGAATATCTAAAACACAAAATTAAAATTACTACCGGCTACACCAGGTTGGGTGTCGAGCTTCCACTCTACATCAGTACCATGATTGAATTTTTGTAGAGATGCCATATACCTCGGCAAGTGCTAGAAAGAGCCCTCCCATGTACCATAAATCATCCCAAAAGTGCGCCTACGTCTGAGATATCCATTTCTCCTGCTTATCATTTTATGATACACTCTCAACGTTTCTAATGCAATCTTTGATGGGTAACCTGGACAAGTTTGAACAAATAATATTTAACAATAATAATTTAATTGATGGCAAAATTATAATGAACTTGATCGAATAAGTTATCTTGGGATTTTGGCAATGTCAGCAAGTAACACTTGAGAAATCATATTTGTATTTAAATTAAAATGATCTGCTCGATTCTCTTTCATATCACAAGTGTGATGTGAGTGGAATTTTGTGATAGTCCACATACTATCACTAGTAACAATACCCCATAACATCCATTGACAACCTTGATACTATCGTCTGCAAATCAGTCTCCACATCTTTCGGGTTGAATCATCAACCCTAAACTCCCTCATTTCCAAGAAGCTATAAATTTTGACGGTCCTTTGCAATGCCTTTTTGGATTTGAACATCATGCCTTTTGCAAGGTGAACTTTATCATTTACAAGATTGACCAGTTCTTTCCATATTTTTTTAGAATTAGATCATCTTCTCTAGTGAAGACAAAGGCATCAGCATGACCTTGAAGATTATCAAGATATGGAATCAAGTGAGAATGTCACTAAATTGGGCTTTCTGCCATCGGTTCGTGTTGGTGAATTTGGCTTCCTGTCAGCGGTTCTTGCTGGTGTGTCCGACTTTGCATCATTTTTACTAACTGTTATTCCTACCTATGAGGATGAACATCAACCTCATTATCTGATGTATTTACGTCATCATCATTGAATACCTCTGCATTCATTATATCATCGCTATCACTCGATGATGTTTTTATATGATTTGGATAATTATCACCATCTAGTAAAGGCCTCTTTCTACATGAAAAATAGGTAACATATTTTAAATACCAACATCAAAATATATATGGATTATTTAATATCAAGATGATGAACCTACCGATAATGATCAATATTGTTAGGGTTTGAAGAAAGATCAATCGCACCGAAATCAACATTTGGTACCACTGGCGAGTTTTGTGAATAATGTTCACTACAGAGGCAGTTCAAGTATTGTAAATATTAAACATCAAAATACTTATATTATTTAAGTAATAAAAAGTATACCTACCGATAATAATCAACTGCACTGAACTGAGAGAATTGCCCAATATTATTCATATCAGGTGTATAACTCCTAAAAACATACAGAAAAATATTACTATTTGCATACGTATAATAAATATATGCTACTACATAAAATAATAATTAAAAATTAATATTTATTAATTTTCCCTATAATTTTGATTAAATTGTTGGCTTAAAGTTTCCAGCGCCAATTGACCACTCAAAATGAGTTATATCATCTAACTTCATTCAAAAACGAAACTTGAAATGATTTTGAATTTGATCATTTCTTAGATTCTGTTGAATCTCCATAAGAACTCAAGTCTGTATAAGTGTTACTATGAGTAGGCTGGACTTGAGGGACTTCCTGACGAGTCTTGGCCAAGACTTCACTACGACTATGAGGTATCTTTTCAACATACATTTCAAGAACATTGAGGGTGACTAACCCCCTATATTCTTCCAGCGCCCTCAAAGACTCATCATCAGTAATATTCCACTCCCTATAAAGCACTAAATCTTGTGGTGCAATGGATATTGAATATCTGCCTATTACAGATAATCCATACTCACACTTACTTTTCATTCTTTTGTGTATGTCATTGAGTAATGTTTCGTAATCCAAGGTAGTTGAAAACTTAACATGGTATTGTGGTTTAACAATTTAACGAACAATATTATTATCATGAATAATCTCTCCATCCCAAAATAAAGAAACCTTAACAGTGAAGGAGGAGAGGCCATTTTTATTAACTTTGTAGTTGGATATTTTTTTCAAGAACTTGAAAAAAAGATGACTTAAACTTATGAAATGGATGAGTCTTTATCTCATCCAAAATTCATATTAAATAGAAAAACGAATGGATTGTCATAGTGTCATGTCAAATCAAGTACAAATGGGTAGATGAATAATTGATTGTAAAACGCAACAATTTATTGGGTAATTAGACTAAAAGTGAACATTTAAAAAACGTGGGCTACTACGATTTTATATTAACCCTTATTGCGCAGGAATTTCCTATGCAAAAGAAGTTAATTGTACCGTTACAGTTAACTCCTTTTGAGCAGAAAATTCCTACATTATAACTTTTTTAGTGGGTATTTGTGTTTAAAATCCCACAAAGTGGGTCAATTAAGTTGGGGGCTCATTTTAAGTCTCATATCATTTCACACGTTTACTAACATGTTTTAAATACTTACTTTATTAACCCCCAAATGAATTTCAACTAGTTACAAGACATTGCGTAACCTTAGAATAGTATTATTTAAGTATTCTCTTCTTTAATTTTTACTTTTACCTATATATTTGTTGCTAAGATTCCCACATATTTATAACTTGATGAGGTCAATAACAAATTTTTTTTTTTTTTGAAAAAGAAAGATTGTGTCATGATAATAATGAAATGAACTATGAGGACTAAATCCTTACGAATTGCACATGTTAAGGGTCATGTTGATAATTATTCTGGAGGTTTGCCTTCTGGTAAGTGAAGACGCACGATGATATCTGTACTCATTGCTCTACTGATTAGTGGAGTTACACCAAAAGAACCATAAAAGAGGGATGATAGAAATATGGGTACTTCCTTTTTTGGTGCAATTATAATAATGATAACCTTTATTAGAGAAAAAAGGTACTTGCTAGCCCTTTGTGGTGAGTGATTCTATATTGTTTAAACAAATTAGAAATGGAAGACAAGGATGAGGGATGCAGTGACCGCAGACAAATTTCTAAAAAATAAAGAAAGAAACAAAGACAGGGTTTTATTTAGGATTGAATAATGAGACAAAATATGTTAAGTTCCTACAATTTTTAATGAAAAATATAACAATATTGTCCTCATCCGTTCCAAATAGTTGTCACTTTTCACTTTTATAGAGTTAATTTGACTAATTTTAGAAGTTTAATTAATTTAGATTAACTTACTATTTAAAATTAAAATTAAAATATTCAAAAATTATATAAAAAGTACTATAAGTTAGAATTCTTCTCTTATTAATATGATGAAAAATATATCTTGTAATATTGATCAAAGTTCATGTAATTTAACTCTCAAAAAATGAGTAACAAAATTGTATTGGGTGAAAAGTGCATCCGGTGGGATTAGCTTATCAGATGCTTGAACAACTCAGGGACACTCTACAACTGTCCCCACCCTCACCAACTTCTGTCACATCCATCATTCTTGATAAGAGTGTCGCGGTGCGCATGGGAACGATGACGCCAGAAGAGTCACGTCATCATAACTTTTAAGCCTAAAATAGTCTAGTCTTGGTTTATATATGTAAAGCTTAGGAAGGAAGCAAAGACATCTTTTATCTTCTTGCTCACTTTGTAATCCCAACACAATGTCTCTCAAAGCAATATACTCTAAGAACCACTTGTCCATTATTATTTACTACTTGTCTTGAATTTTAGCTTAGTTACTTACTTTATTTATCTCATATATTTATCATATGAAACCGGACTCGTCAAGGAGTTTCTCGGATCGGATACGACTCACTTGTCTTTAAACTGTAAAATACAAATCTCTCACTAATTTTTTGGTTAGAACCGATTTCACCGAAAAATAGTTTGACATCGTCTGTGGGGATAAACAATTGTGGTGTTGTCTTGATCTGTAGCAGACCTCCTTAAAAAAAACTAAACAAAGGTGTTATACTCAGAAAAACATGTCAAGACAAAGTAGCAGCTCCCACGGATCACAAGAACTCAAAAATGTTCGAGTACCAGCTAGTGATCAGGGCCTGGTAGATCCTTCGGAGACAATGAGGACGGAACCTGATGAAGAGTATGAACGAGAGCAGCGGGAGCGAACTCCCATCAAGGCAACCTAGAAAAAATAGAGCAAGGGTGTCTTGTGTGACGAGGAAGCAAAGAGATCCCGGAGACAAACGCTTGAAGAGAAAAGGCAGTCAAGTCTCAGGCGGACAAGCCCAGACCTTCCAAAAAAGGAAGGTCCTTGACAAATGATACAATCGCAGCCATGCTCGAGGAGCTGAACAAAATGATGTTGCATATGGAAAGGGTCGTGTCCACTATACCCACCCACTCCAGGGCTGGGACTCTGGCTTTATACCAGAACACAACAAAGACCTCGACGTCACCTAAAACAAGCAACAAGGGGACCGATGGCGCGAAACAACAGATGGATGCATTCACAGAAGGGCTCCTCCGGGTAGAAAGAGAGATGAACGAGCTGATGAACCCAATACCAAGGTCATCGCCTGTGATAAAAGGCACAGGAGCTAGAAGATACGGGGTCTTACCATATCCAGAAAGTGTGGCCCCTGTCCCTATCCCAAAGAGGTTTAAAATGCTCAACATACCCAAGTATGATGGGACCACTAACCCCAAAGAACACGTGATAACCTCCAAAGTCGCCATCATAGGACACGATCTAAAGTAGCAGGAGATTGAATCTGGCATGCTAAAGAAATTTAGCCAAACGCTCATAAAGGGAGCCCCTTCTTGGTATACTCATTTATTTGAAAATTCTATTGATTCTTTTACTACTCTTGCATATACTTTTGTCAAGGCTCACGTAGGAGTCCGGAGGGTAGAAACAAACAAACAAGACATGTTTACAATAAAGCAGTGGGGAGACGAGCTGCTGTAGAGATTCGTTGACAGGTTCCAAAGGGAAGGAATGTTGTTGCCGGCCATCCCAGAAGACTGGGCTATGACTGCATTTGAAGACGGATTAAACCCGAGCAATTCAAATGCCTCTAGAAAACTAAAGGAAAGCTTGGTAGAGTTCCCAACAAAAATGTAGAGCGAGATAAACCTCAGATACACGACTAAGATGCGTATCAAGAAAGACCAACGAATGGCAGCATAGGCAGATGTGGGTGGCCGCCCCTAAAAAATGTTGGATCAAGGGTCTAGTCAAAACACCACATATAAGGGGCGGTTCAAGCCATATGATGCCCGTATATTCCCCATCCATAGAGAAAACCAGGGTAGCGGTAGGAGCCACTGTGGTCTCATTGGCCAATGCCCTGTATGATCCGAAGTACAGACACCAAGGGAGATTGCTCCCCTTCAATGAACTGGGTAATCTTCACCCCCAACCATAAAGAATACCAACATAACCAGAGTGATGAGCAGTAAAAGACGTCCCCTACGCGGGTCCAATCAAGTCAACTTAGATTTTGGCTCATGGAGAAAGCATTGCGAATACGCAAACTGATAATCGAATGAAATATTAATATGCATAAGGAAGGCCCAAAAAACAAGAGCAATACCAACATCCAAAAAATACAAATATTTTGAAAAAATAAAAAACTGGCGACACGCCCAAAAAAGAATCTAATGCTAGGAAAGTAGAAGTCAAGAAGCGGCATCATCAATAGAGGTCGTGAGTTTTCATGCCTCGGTGAGTACCTGTGCCTTCAAAGTAGGAGAAATCGTCCAGTCCCTAGGAGAGTCCTCTCAGCATCATCTCCCATGATCCCAACCTCATCGCCATCCCCGGGGATATCGGAAGATCGCTCTCCGGTCTCCATCGGGACTTTCCCCTCCTCCTCAGTAGACTACCCTTCGCTATCAGAAGCTTGGGTGAAGTCCTCGACTGGAGGTTGGATAGGAAAAGCCTTAAAAGAAACTTCCTCCACATTCAGTATGGCGACCAGCTCGTCAGTTACATGAATTGTCCCATACCGAGCCTCTTGGAGAGCGATCTTGCGAGCCTGATACACTACATAGGTCTTCTCAAAGATGAAATTCATTTTTATTTTTTGCATAGTGGCATCCACATCCGACATATGGTCTTTCGGTAGGGCATCCCGGAGGGAAGCATTGGTCTGGGTGAGACCTTTGGTGTTTGCAAGTTGGTATTTATACCGAACCATCAGGGACTGGTACCTCCTGTTGAGGCTATCCTGAGCTTCATCAGCAGAAACTTTTGCTCTCTTGCATGTATCCAACTCAATCCCCATAGTCTGGACTTGCTCCTTCAGACCCGTCTCCCTCTGAACCACGGTGGCAAAATGATCCTGGTGGTCGACCCACTTCTCCTACAACTCCAAAAGTTCTGTATGGAACTTGGCTGTTTCTTTGCTATGAATCCTCTCATCCTGCTTCATCTGGGCTAACCTGGCCGCTAGTTTCTCTGCAGCAATCAACTGTGTCTCTAAGGTTGGAAGATTCTCCTGCATCTTTTGGTACTCTAACATTTTCTCCCTCTCCCCAGCAAGCTTAGATTGAAGCCCCTCTATGGTCAAAAGGCTATCCTGAGAGGAGTGAAGAGCCCAGGGTCATAATCTAGTACAAAAAACAAAAGTAAATACCAAGAAAGGAAGAAGTACTCGTGTACTTGAGAGGCCACATGAGCACCGACGTTGAGCAGGAAATCCACGGAGATGCCCTTCATTTTCCCCTTATTTTTCACATTGGCTAGTGACTTCAGATAGTTATCAACCTCTACCGGCTGGGAAATGAGGTGACATTCTTAGGGGACGGTAGGAGTAACATGTCAGTGATCCAAAGGATTACGTATCGGAGCTGAAAAATATCTACCAGCCCCGATCTATGGGAACTTTGAGGACCCTCAAGTTAGACCCAGTGCTTGGATCTCGAGAACTCTCGAGTTGGATCCCAATGCTCGGATTTGTATAACCTGCTATAAGGCAGCACCCATGTGTTGGGGAACATCCGCCAAAGTCCAAGTTGATGATCCCCTGGTAAGGCCATGATTCTTGGCCCTCCAGTTGTTTTTTGCCGATATCTCCTCCCACATACGGAAGGACGAAGATGAAGAGTCTAGGAATTTTTGGACCCATCATTCTAGGCCCGTCACAGAATCCAATATCCACATTCTAGTTGAAAAAGAAGAAGAGACAAAAATCAACAATCTTACTCAAAATTGAAAAATCAGAGCACAAAAAGGTTGTACCAATAAGTAACTTACAATGGAAATTCCATTATTCTGGGATGGTAGCCTCCGACGGCTTGACCTAATCTACGGTAGGAACAATGACGTATCTTTCCATCCATCCTTAGTCTAAATCATTATCAGTGCTCGTGATCAATGAATTCTGACCACGACGAGTTAGTTGGATAACCCCTGCCTTGAAAATCTTGAGGGAATATAGACGAATTAGATGGGAAAGGGTGAAGTCCTCCCCCACTTGTGAAGAAAGGCATCAAAGACATGCCACCATTCTCCATATTACTGGTCCAACCTAAGCCAGACATACATTGTACTTTCTACAGAACATCGGAATCACGGAGTCAATCGATTCGCTCACCCTCAACAAAAAGGAGTAGGTGTAAACAAAGGAGTACCTCTGCCGGTAAGATGTAATATTTTCCCCTTCCTTTGGGATAATCACCTCAATATTGGTCCATCCACAGTCAACCTTCACTTGATTCAGCCTGTGATTACGGATGGAAGATTTGTACATGCTGCCGACCAGTCTCGTTCACGTTTGGGGTCAGTAGAAGTGTCACACTCTATAAGGTCTTTTTCGCCGGTTCAATCTTTGAGAATGAACAAATTAGAGTGTTGAGTGACGGAAGCAGTTGAATAGGTCCTTTTCTTTGAAGTTTTACTGGACGACGGCTGTCGAATTTTGATCAAAACCTGATGAATAGAGATATCAGAATTGCTATTTGTGGTGTTTTGTGCCTAGGTGGCGGCGCCACCGACAACAAAAGAGTCGGAAGACATGGTTTATGATTTATGGAGAAAATTTAAAAAGGAAATGAAGGGTTTTCTCGGAAGAAAAGGAAGAAGGAACGAGAGATTAGGAGTTTGAAAGAAAGTGAATGAAAGTTCAATTGTGTTATCTTATATATGGGCATTGAGAAAAATGGTAAAACTTTGCCTAAAAGAAAGGGAATTGTGACATTATTACGAGTCTGATAATCAAGAGGAAAAATTAGCTGAAGACATGACACGCGTAAAGCAGATTTCGCAGGGTTATTAGAGCATTTAATACAAGGAGTCGGCTTGTTGAGAATCTTAACCGACTAAGTTCGACGGACGACTATACAAGATAAGGATTGACGAAAGAGACTCTTCCACTTCCCAGTCTCATAAAATGAAGGACCCGGAAAGTGGATGACTATTATTTATTAGGTTAAAAGCGCATCGGTGGGATCAGCATATTCGTTGGCTCGAATGACTCGGGGACACTCTACAACAGTCCCCTACTCTCACCAACTTATGTCACATCCATCAGTGTTGATCAGAGTGATGCGGTGCGCGTGGACACGATGATGCCAGTAGGATCACGTCATCATAATAGTTAGGGCTAAAATAGTCTAGTCTTGGCTTATATATGTAAAGCTTAGGAAGGAAGCAAAGGCATATTTTATCTTTTTGCTCACTTTGTAATTCCAACACAATGTCTCTCAAAGTAATATACTCTAAGGACCACTTGTCCATTATTATTTACTATTTGTCTTGAATTTTAGCTTACTTACTTAATTTATTTATCTCGTATATCTATCATCTGAAACCGGACTCGTTAAAGAGTTTTCCGGATCGGATACAACTTACTTGTCTTTAAACCCTAAAGTATAAATATCTAACTGAATTTCTAGTTAGAACCGATTTCACCAGAAAGAAAAAGTAATTTGAGACAGAGGAAGTACCTTATAGTAATATGTTTCATTAGTCGATCTATGAGCATCTACAAGTTGTTTTTAAGAACATAAAGTAGTGTATATTAATTAAGCTTACTCCAAAATTGCTCAATTTTTTCTATATATGCTTAGTATTAATGGATGCCACTTCATGAAAGAAATAATCCCTTAATTATTTTCATTAATGAATGAGTATATATACAAGTTATAATTTCCATAATATGGAAAATCCTATTCCTATTCTACTCCCAAAATCCTATTCTATTTGTACAAGAATTCTACAATTATGGTAAGTGTACAATGCTAATTAATTACAAATAATATGGTACAAAATACTCTCCAAATCGTGATATACTTACCATGTATATCACAGACAGTTTGGTAAGTATATCACGGATAGTGGCCTTGTGCCGTGTATACTTTCACACCCCCGCAATCATAGCGGGCGGTCTTCATACGATGAGACTGTCCCTAAAATCTTCAAATAGAACAGAGGGAAGACCCTTCGTAAAGATGTCTGCCATTTGATACATGGAAGGGACATGATAGATGCGTACTTGTGCATGAGCTACCTTTTCGCGGACAAAATGGATATCCATCTCGAAGGTGTTTAGTGCGCTGGCGTTGAACCAGATTACCATAAAGATAGACGACACTAATAATATCACAATAAATCAAGGTAGCTTTCTGAATGAGACAATGAAGTTCTAAGAGAAGATTATGTAACCAACATAGTTCAGAGACCACATTCGATACCACTCGATACTCGGCCTCCGCACTAGAGCGTGATAATGTAGATTATCGCTTTGCAGACCATGAGACCAAGTTATTACCAAGAAACATACAATAGCCAGACGTGGAAGCGTCTGGTATCTGGACAACTACCCCAATCATCATCTATATACCAGACAAGTGTAGATGTCGATGATGGATATAAATGTAATCTATAGTCAAGTGTTCCCTTCATATATTGAATAATGCATTTGAGCGCATTCATGTGCTCAACCCTGAGATCATGCATAAACAAACACATTTGATGTACGGCATACGTAATATCTGATCTCGTGAAAGTAAGATATTGAAGAGCCCTTTCAAGACTGCGATAGTGGGTTGGATCCTCGTAAGGTGAGCCAGCCGCAACACCCAGCTTGGGTTTAGTATCAACTGGAGTGGAAGTGGACTTTTACGAGGACATACCAGCTCGCTCAATGATCTCAGCGACATACTTTCTTTGTGATAAGAATAACTCACATGTATGACGAGTGACAGCAATCCCCAAGAAATAACTCAAGGGCCCCAAGTCTTTCATAGCAAACTCAGAACTGAGTAGTGTCATGATAGACTTGCATAAATCATCAGAAGAAGCTGTCAAAATAATATCATACACATACAAGAGAATATATGCCAAGGAAGTGCCACGACGATATATGAACAAAGAATTATCAGACCTATTGTGAGAAAATCCAATAGTAGATACATAGTCTGCAAATCGCTTATACGAGGCTCGAGGGGCCTGCTTAAGCCCATACAAGGACTCTTTCAATAAACAGACATGATGCGGATATTTAGGGTCTCGAAAACCTAAAGGCTAATGCATGTAAACTGTCTCTTTAAGATCACTATGTAAGAAAACATTCTTTACATCTACATGATGAATGTACCATACTTTGAAAAGAGCCAAACTGAGAACAATGCGAATGGTAGTTGGTTTCACCACAATCCACGCCAACCTATTGAGTTTTACCATCACCTACAGGACGAGCCTTATGTCTCGCAAAAGAGCCAGCAAAATTATCTTTATGAGTAAAAATACACATAGACTGAATAATATTAACACCAGAAGGACGAGGGACCAACTTCCACGTCTTATTTTCAATGAGAGCATTATATTCGTCATTCATAGCCAATTTCTAATTAAGGTCATTTAAGGCAAACACTGAGTTACGTGGTAGAGGGGATTTAGAGACATTAGAATTGAGATTAAAATATCATTTTGGTTTAAAAATACCCCTTTGACTACGAGTAACTGACCCTTGAGTCGAGGAGGAAGCGGGTAGATTTTGGACAGTGAGTGGGCTAGTGACGGACCGACCAGGAGGTAGTGGGCCTGCTGGCCCAATGATGGAAACATGGGATGGAACGGAGACTGGGACAGTGGGCTGGACCACTGGAACAGTACCGAGATCGGTACTGGGCCGAGTGTCTGGCCCACTGGGTAGAGGCGACGAAATAGTAGGTCCAACGGGCAGTGGGCCCGCTGATGGATTTTGGGTGCGGGACAAGTCCGATAAATAGTGGATAATATACGGGGAGACCTCGTCATCAAAAAAATTATACAAACTAGGCCCGAGACTACTTAGTTTAGTAAATGGAAATTGAGTTTCATCAAAAATAATATGATGACTAATTATTATTTTATTAGACGATAAATCAAAACATTTGTAACCATGATGATTAGATGGATAACCCAAAAACATACAAGCGGTAGAACGGGCTTGAAGTTTGTTAATTGTAGTTGACAGAAATAGTGGATAACATAAGCACCCAAAGACCCTAAGATGTGAATACGAAGGATCCTTATTATAGAGAATTTTAAGAAGGGATGAATATGTCAATCCTTTGGTAGGAAGTATGTTAAGGAGATGAGTCGTCATTTGTAAAGCATGATGTCAAAAGTTAGGGAGTACGGAAGCATGGACCAATAAAGTGCGGATAATATTATTAATGATACATATTTTTCGTTCAACATTCCCATTTTGTGAGGACGTATGATGACAAGAGAAACAAAAATTTATGCCATGAGTATCACAAAAATCCCAAAACTACCCATTATCATATTCTTTGTCATTAGCACATTGAATATTTTTTATTTCTCGTTTGAATTGGATACGGATGAATGCTCTAATTTTTAAGAATGTGGAAAAAGCTTGTGATTTTTTCGCTAACGGAATGGTCCATAAAAAATTAGAATAATCATCCAAAAATAGAACATAATAACGATGGCCCACAGAACTGAGAACGGGAGAAGTCCATAAATCGTTATGAATAATATCAAAAGGCATCATAGTACGAGATGTAGAGGCTGCAAATGGTAATCTAACATGTTTTCCTAAAGGACGGGAATGACAACTTGGAGTACTATGCGTACCCTTACAAGAAATAAAATTATTTTTATGCAAAGAAGAAACATTAGACGACCTAGGGTGACCCAAACGTGCATGCCACAAGGAAGGAGCTAGAGCTGCAAATATCAATGGCATGGCTGGACTCGAGAAACTTAAGGTGGACGTGATTGGATAAAGATCTCCCCTATTATTGCATCTCATGAGAGGTATCTCCATTTTGAAATCCTTCACAGAAAACCCAGAAGGATAAAAATTAACAGAAATCCAATTATCAGTGGTGAATTTTCTGACATACACCAATTTTTTAATTAAGTTCAAAGCATGAAGGATATTTTTTAAGATAAGAGGTGGATGTGGGGGAGACACAATTATATTACCGTAACCACAAATTGTAATAGTATTACCATTATAAGTGGCATTTGCTTGTTGCTCCCTAGAATCTTTATTCATTCTTCATACATCTCTCTCCCCTTGGTGGCATCGAAGTACTTTAAAGGACATGTAGTGATATTTCTTTATTGAACAGTTTAGACAACAATTATGGCAATAGTCTAAAGATTTGTTAGGCCTCATGATGAAATTTGAGCTGATTGAACTCTAGAACAGAAAACAATATGTATCTCCCTGCTCCCACAAACGTATAGGTCCTAGTCATGTCTCATTCCTTGTCCATGCAAATAAATATAATATAATATCATCTCAATCTATCTTTTCAGAATATTTGATACATTCATCACCAATACTCTTTTATTAACTAACAATAACAACATAATCAATGTATTTCACAAGTAGAGTCTTGAAAAGATAAATTGTACGCAGATCTTATCCTACTTTATGGAGAGATGTTGTTTCGGAAAGATCATCGGCTCGAGTAACACACAACAAGACAGTATTGAAAAGACAATAAAGAAGTAAGAGGCATAGCAAAAAAATAGAGCAAGCGTAAAATAGCATTCCGAGCAAAATAACATGATAACCAAAACAGAAAAAAATAATCTAATAGCATACATCTAGAAACAAGAAAATACGAAAATAATACTAATATTAGCTACCTACTAAGCCTATCCCCTAACAATACTATTCCATAATTTAAAAGAATTTCAATTAACTATTCAAACTTTAAATTTTGATATGATATTCTCTATCAAACTAATATTTCAACTACTGTAGTACTTAAAAGACACATTACTTTTATAGCTAAAAAATCTCATAGCACATTTAATACTATAAGTTCCAAATTATATCTTTTTCTTCTAAACTACATTCTTAGTTTTAAGTATCTAATCAAAAGCTATTGGGTTCTCGTGAACCCGTATACTGAACACTAAGTCCGCCCCGACTGTTACCTAAAGTGAAATGAAGGGAGTACTATAATTTTGTATTAATATAAATTGATAGTGAAATCACAGTATATAAGTCAATTTAAATAATTTAAACTCCGTGGACATTCAAAAAGGACGAAGGGGTAGTATTTCTTTTCCTTTTTCCTAATTAAATGTTAAGATGCTTAGAAGTTAATCAAAACAAAATTACTTATTTGCAAACGTCTTCATGATTTTTTTTGGAACTGATATGATATTTAATTTAGAATTTACACTACGTGTTATTAAATCTAGTTATCTATTTAATTCAAAATTGTTCTTACTCTTTCAATTCTGAACTTGCCACATTTTAAGACTTGCAATATTTGAAATAGTTTACAGTTAAACATATTTAGTGGAAAAAGAACGTAGTTATTTTTCTTATAACTATATAAAATATCAATCTTGAAAAACAAAGTGGTGATTATTTTTAAGTGGTACACCTTTTTGTTCTTGACGAGTATGTTCTTTAATTAGTCCATAATTTTGTGTAACGATCCGTCTGTTCATTTTTTACTAAAGATCCTTATTTGCTTGTTGATCTTTCCCGTAGTCTCTATGTAGAGTTTGTGATGTGCGGGGATGGGTGGCACGGATCCTGAGGTCTATTTACACGAGCTTCGAATGAAAAAGACCAAGTCTGAAAATTTAGAGTTGGTTAGTTTGACTCAAAGTTGAGTTCTGGCTAGATGAGTTTCTTTTCGGATTTCGTCGCTTCCGGTAGTTCTGGAGGGTCATTTATGACTTAGTCGAGTCATTGGTTCGCTTCCCGACGCAACCAGATGTGTTTTATGGCCTTATTTGTGAAAATTGAATAATTGTTTTTTCCGATTGATTCTTTAGAAAAGTATGGCTTAGCTCGATTATTTGTAAAATCTGAAGGTACGAGCGAGTTCGTAGCACTGTTTACTATAGATGACCATATCTGGTTTTATGTCCGAGGGGTTCAGGAAGTGTTTCGGGAGTTTGTTTGAGGTTTGGACTTATTTCATTATTGCTGGTGTCCGCCAAGGCGGCACCAGTGTCCGTAGCGGAACGTTCTGTCAATCGGGGAAGGATCCTTTTATTGGTTTAAGTAATGTTTATAGACTCTTTAATGATGTTTTAGCATGATATTATATTGGGGAAGATGAAGTTCTTGTATTTATGAGAATAAGAGAGTTGTATAGTGAATTTTAATGGAGGTTTATGGATTTAAAAGTGATACACTTGTGAATTAGGATTGGGTAATGATAGATAATCATGTTTTAGGATTTAATTTAATTATAGAACCTTATTTTTAAAAGGGGGAAATTCTAGGATTTTCAAATTGAGACTTTTTTATTATGTTTCAGTTGGAGGTTCTATTGTGTTTGGATTTTCAATTAATTTAAGAAGATGATTACTTAGTATGTAATAAAGGTTTTTGAGTATTAAAATTTGAGTCTTAGTGATGTGGGCCCGGATCGATATTGTAAAGTCGTGTTTGTAAGGTCTTTATCCTTGTATGTTGTGAAAGCTTGTATTAACGAGTAGTATATGTGTGAATAGACTTCCACCGTAGCGAGGCACAAAGGAGGGGCAAGGCTATCATTGAGGCTTGATTGTGTAGCACACCTGCTTGGCTTTCAGGTAGGCTACATTTTAGTTTTTCGAGACTTTGATAGAAGTATGTAATTAGTTATAAATATTAAAGGGTAGTGGGCATGTTTGGGGGTCCCACTCATGCGGTTGTGATTAACGACTGAGTGGGTACCTGTGTTAAACTGTGATGATGGGGTTTAGGGAATCAACCTCATGTTGGTTCCGACTTCTTATTATTTGGGTTTGTCGCCATATGTGGGCTTGTCGCCATAGTTGCTTGATATGTTTACTCATCACACATGCTTTCGATATGATATCTTGAATTGTACTTGGACTGTGTATGCGTATTGAATTCTTGGAAGCATATGATATTTCATCTCTTATTTGGTTGCATCTCATTGTATCATGATAGATTGCCTTATAAATGTCATTTGCATTTATACACTCATAATTTTGATGGTATGATATTGGAGTGGTATGATTATGATGTGGGTCCAAGGGATCAGAAAAGGTAAAACACTGTTGAGATTATAGAAACACTGAGATGATATTAATATGCCGGGATGGCTCGGAGTTGCACACCCATAACATAATATTATTAAAGTTAAGAACTGTGCTCCATGATCTGATGAGTTATTCCGGAGCAGAGGGATATATGAACTTTTCGGGTCCTTCATAGGTCACTTTGATATGACATAGCTCTGTGAACTGTATATACTGGTTGATGGAAAGGTACCTTACATATGCATCGCATACATATCATACATATTTATGTCATATCATTGATCACTTGTTATTGAGCTTGTATTGAAGGAATTTCTGATAATTTGACTAAGTTCTAGACATGGATAGATCATACTCATTTGATACTTGATATTTATGGACTCTTAACGAAATTAGGAATCATGTGCACTCTGTGAATCTTATGTTATATGTCTTATCTGGAGTATTAGACTGTGTAGTATATGATTACTTGGTATTTATCTCTGATTATGTACTTCTGTTGTTGTCGGCCTATGATGTCTACGGGGGTACGTTGTGTACTCATGCTACGCTTGTTGCATATTTTCTTGATAGATACAGATCCGACTACCAGCTCGAGACCACACAGTTGAGTTCGAGGGGTGGCTTCATAACTGTCATGATGAGGATGTGTTCTCTAGCATGCCTTGGACTACAAATGATAGTCACTGTCTTTATATCTTACCTAGAGACATATTTTCAGACTTCAGTACTCTGTATTCGTTTTGGCGTTGTTGCCGTTGATGTTCAGACTATTTTGTGGCATTAGAGCTCTTGTACTTACATATTAGATTATGTGGGGATTATTTGGTTGTATCAGACTTATTTTCTTTTCCGCATGTTATTACTAGATAGCTTGTAGTATTTTGTTCTTCCGTTTTTATTTGTATCTTATTATGTTGTTGGTTTTGAGAGTGGTTCACCTATGTGATGGGATTATGTAGGAGCCACCACGATTCCTGAAAAGGGATCGTGATATTTTGTAGGAGAGCTATGAATACATGCATTTTCATATAGTAAAGATATAATTACGTGTAGAGGTGGCAATTTGAGTCCATATTAGAGACTTTGACCATTTAACCCACATTTTAGTGAATTTGATCACTCATATTTCTGATTGATAAATATGGGTGTCAATTTTCTTTTTAATCCATAAAAATATGAGCAAATATGGGTAAAATTTGGGTGCCCATATAAGTGACTCACTATACCCAATATCAACTCATTTTCTCAAAATTGAAGAAAATGTAAATTTGAGAAAAAATATTTTCCGGATCGACAAAAAATACATCAATGCACCCCCAACCCACTCTTCGCCACCCACCCCACCACCTACACTTACCCCCACCCCTACCCACCCCCTGCTCCTACACCCCACACACCTCTACGCCACCCTTACTCTGCCTCCCCCTTCCAACTCCCCCACCCACCAATAATACCCACCCCACTATCACCACCCTGCCCTCACATCCCCCCTCCCCCAATTTTTTATTTTATATATTTTATTATACTTTTGTAAAAGATTTATGAAAATTAATTAATTTTCTTATCACCCACTCTGATCCTTACCCACCCCCTGCACCTCCCCCCATACATTTTCTATTTCATATGTTTTATCTTTTACAAAAATAATTCTGAAAAGTGGGAAAACCTTTTTTACCCCCCACACCTCCTACCCCCCAACTCACACACACCATACATTATTTATTTTATATATTTTACTTTTATATAAAAATTATAAAAAATGAGATTTTTTTACCCACACATCACCTTATCTCACCCCTACCCCCACATATTTTTTGAGATTTCATTCAATCTATTAGTAATTTGTATATCTTGTTTGAATAGATAACTAAACTTTTTAGTTTTCGAAATAGAAATTAAAAAAAAAGTATTATTATACGAAATGTGAGATAGGCAGACGGGGAGTACGCAGCCGAACAACTGCTGGGGTTTCCAGCAGTGATAGCTGAACTAATCAGACGGGCCGCCCCAAACCTGGAGCTGACATTTCAATCGGAAATGTTTGAAATATCTTCGCTAGGTGTTTATGGAATTATTATAGCAGGTTGGTCTAGTAATTAGGGGGCGGTCGTTCGGTCGCCTATGATACTAGGACCAATAGGTCAAAAATGGGTTTGTGCCGCAGGTGTTGAACGATCTACTCTACACAGGTGTGGGCTTACAGGGCTAGGGCTCATAAATCCCCCTGCACACACAAACACCACACATTATTTATTTCATATATTTTACTTTTATAAAAAAAAATTAATAAAAATGAGAATTCCCCCTCCTCTCCACAGACACCACACATTTTTTATTTCATATATTTTACTTTTATAAAAAAATTTATAAAAAATGAAAAAAATTGGTTTAACCCCACACCCACCCCCTACTCCACTTCCACCCCCTCCCCCTTGAACACATTTTTCATTTCGTATATATTATCTTAATTTTATTTAAAAAATTATAAAAAGTGGTAAATTTTTTCTTATCCCACACACCGCCAACCCCCCCCCCCCCCCAACAAAACATATTTTCTATTTTATATATTTTAATTTTATAAAAAAATAGAAAAAAATTCATTTATATAATTATAAATATATGAAAAATTTAATTTAATTTGACAATTTTTTTTATAACATTACACTTGAAAGAATATTACACTTATATAATATGGGTATAACTAACCAACTCATTTATCACCCAACCCATATTTACCCACATAAAATATGGGTAGGTTGAAACCCAACCCATTTTTATTCAAACCATTTTCAACCAAATCAAACCCACCCATTTGCCACCCCTAGTTAGGTGAAAGGGTGATTAAATATCTAGCCATTAAAAATAACCTGTTGCAGAAATGCAATGTAAGACTGCGTATAATAGATTCTTGTGGTCCGATCCTTCCCCGAACCTCGCGCATAGCGTGACCTTAGTGCACCAGGGTATCTTTTACTAAGTGTATATGCTAAATCAGAATAACTAAATTTACTATAATTAAAGTGAAAATATATAGTAATTATTCATAGTTAAGTAATCGATCGGTATTTCAAAACGTGTCATGCATTCATTAGGTTGATATAAATATCCGGTACCTATAATTCTTTTAGTGTTGAAGTGAATATGGCATGAAAACAAAGTAGACAATCTATTCAAGAAACAAGACTAGCTAGTTTACAAGAGGACACGTCACAAAGCTTGATAATATAACATGATATAGCTAGAAGTGACAACTTAATCCATGATTGAAACTTGAATCCCTCTTGGAAGACATGAACTTTTGAAACCACTCTCGTGATCTTTAACTCCCACCACGTCAGTACATAGCTTGATGATCACATTCTCCTTCTCTTCCATCTTCTTGTCAACCATTTGCAAGGTCGTTTGAAAAATGTCTTTCAGCCATTCATCAAACAAGCTGTTGAGAAATGAACCACACCCCTCATATACCTTCTCCAACACCATTTCCTCCAAGTAAAAACTCTCTACTATTTTACTCCCACATACTTCCTCCAATGACCTTCTGATCTTGAACATGAACACCTCTCTCATTTGCTTGTCTTGAGAGGAATCGCGCTTCACAACAAGGCGGTTCTTGATCAGGTCGAAAAAACCAAGTGGTGCATGATGTTGATCATTGGTTGTATCACGAGTCAAGTCACTTGAAATGGGGCTAAAGTCCTCGGTTTTGGCTTCGTTTTCATCATCGTCGTTCTCCTCCTTCTCCACCCCATCGACTTCGTCTGCTTTGATGTTGAGGTCAAGGGTGTTTGAGCTCAATTGCCTTGTGAATTCCTTCTTCATCTTCCCATTTTGAGCAGCAATATTTGAGACATCTTCCATCACATTCTTGTTTCTTGGACGCTTGGTCTTGTTAGGCAAACACAATTCCCACTCAGCTTTTCTCTTATGATCAACACATACTAATCCAGGATTCAGAGTACTTGTTTGATCACTTACCACCAGTTTCATCTGGATTACAGACTCTGTGTAGTACTCTCTTCCATCATTGACATCACTAGTCATTGCTAAGATGAACAAATGGCTAGAGCTCCCATTTTCATAGGCATCCATAAGAAATTTCAACAACTCTGAATCAGCAAAATCAACATCTTCCACTAGGACAACAAGGTTTTCATTATTCCTTAAGGCCTTGTTGAGCAATTCAACATGACTGTTTTCCCTCTTTCTCATCATGTTAATGCACAAGAGCAAGTCATCAGAACCAAATGCTGATTTTGCTATCACTCTAGCCAATCGTCGTTTCCCAATCGAGTCATTCCCCTGAATCAACAACCAATTCTTCTGCTTCTTGAAATCCATCAATGCATCCACAATAGTATGCATGTTTTCCATTTGCCAAGGCAAGTTCTCTTGCAACATTTTGAGCATCTCTTCATCAACATTCGCTATATCAGAAAGATGTGAATTGCCAAGAGCAAGTGTGATTTTCACTTCTTTCCCTTCCCTGATTTTAAGAGAATCTAAGTTTGGCTCAATTTTTGAGTTGCCATTGGTGAAACTGAACTCGATATGGCACGATTGTTGTCTTCTGAACCTTGGCACAGTGCTGGCCCCCTGGTTAGGCTTCAAAATTGGAGGATCACTAAATGAAATTGATTTGCAATCGGTTATTATGCTCTTCTTGTTAGGCCACCATGGGTACAATGAATTAAAAGAGTAATTATTCCCACTGTTATTGTTGTATTCATTGCACACAACTGAACTTATTTGTCTTTGATTATGATGAAGATTTTTGCACAACCTGCTCCACTTTCTTTTCAACTCAGCTACATCATCCTGAAAGTCCCCCCATAAAAAGGGAAAAAGAAGAAGGCCTATAAGGTATTGTTTTCAAAGAAACAAAAGCCAAAGAGAAACAACTAATACATTGTATGTCCCATTCTATATGATTATATTACTCCCTCCTTCCAATTTAAGTATCTTAGTTTGACTTGATACGAAATTTAAGAAATTAAGGGAGACTTTTTAATCTTGTGGTCTTAAATTAAAGATTTGAACGTACATTGGGATTGGAGAACTTCCTAAATATAAAAAGAGACAATATTTTTGGAACAGACCAAAAAGAAAAGTAAGACACTTAAATTGAGACGGAGGGAGTATAAGTTAACAAGTTAAACATGCTTCCCCTAGAGTACAATTTTCAAATATTTTTATTCTAAAATATTGTTATTATATACTCATAAAACTTGTGATTTAAAATACATTAGGTAGCATTCTTATTAGAATGATTAAAAAGGAAAATATATCAAGGAAATTGAGACGCATGAAGTAGTTAATTTATATATATAGATTTTATTTAAAATTAGTGAACCAATATTAGAGTGAATGTTATAAATTAGAAGCTTTGACCTTCATACTTCAAAATCCTGTCATTATTCTTTTGATGTGACGGTAGTAGCATGGAATATATATACTCCATATGATATTCAAAGTAAAGGACAAATTGGAATAATTGTAGGCTAATAGGTGACAATTGTAAGATGTTTACCTTATTAGTTGTATCAATGTCATGTGGTTTAAGCCAATCAGGCAAAACCGTGTCAGAGTCCTTAGTGTCCCATGTGGTCGTAGAATACAATGTAGAAGTTTTGTGCTGTCCAAACTTCAACCTTGCTTCTGTTTCATAATTGGAGGTGCAATCTGCACAGCAGGTGTTGAGTGCATCTTGTTCCTCCTTGCTAGGAATTGGCTTTTTCTCAGACATTTGTTCAGAGAAAGGTATCCTTGATTCATGGACACTGCAAAAACAGGAGAATAGTTGTTTAGTATATCCACTTCCTTCTTGACATTATTCTTTATTCATTCGTTAGAAGAAAATTACACTCTCGCTGTTACAATTTATGTGAAGAAATTTGGAATACGACAGTCTAAACACTTAAATTTGATTATAAATTTGGGTATGGATTCTTTAAAAATTTAAAAATAAAATTTACATACTTTAAAACTACACGGAACAATAAAACGTATATAACTTTTTGTTGGTAGAACCACTCTATTGTCGACTTCTAATAAACGTGATTGACCCAATTCTAGATCATCTTCTGGAATCATATAACTGTCAAAATACTACAAGCCAACATAGCTAATGATTCAAAATATTCAAAAAAAAATAAAAAAAATTATAATAAAAAAAAACTATTTGAATCCCCAAACAATAATATCTTCATATCAATTTGAAAATAATTTAGCTTGAACATTTCTATGGAGGGTGTAATTAACAAGTTTAGCACAGTTAAAATAATCTCCACTTAATTGAAATGGAAGGAAAAAGAAGGAATTAACACACTGCATTAGTATTTGAATTAATAAGACAGGACTGATCATAAAAATTAGTGTCACGTCTTTAATCTGCTTTCCCATATGAAAAAGAAGTCAAAAAAGGAACATAATTCCCTTGAAACCTGAAAAAGGCTACCAACAATACTACAAACATGCTTGGGACAAAAATCCACATACTGCAACATCACCTGCTAAACACTGAATAAAGGAGGCAATTATTTACTAGTACTATTATATTTCAAATTTCTTTCCTTCCCCCGTTTGCCTTTTTCACCTCACATGAGTTAAAACATTACAGCATATATATCCAACAAAAAAGCAGTAAATTCAAAAGATGTTCATTTTACATATTGCTTTTTTGGCAATATAGCATGCTCCTATGTCCTGCTAGCTTTATTCAGTGTTCAGATCATGAAAATTCGACAGAAACAAATAAGGTAACAAAATAGTGCTTCAAGAACTAACCAAAAATAATGCATTATCAAATTTATGAATATCAAGAAACAAGACAAACTAGCTCACCTTGTAATATTGAGAGTTAACCCTAGACCACCAGATGGAAGAGAAATAGGTTGAAGAGACCATTGAATATCAAGAGGTGGTTGTTTCATTTGACACTTCATATAAGTTTGATAATTTGCTATAGCCACCAACCAAACCTTTGCATTATAGGAAGAAACTAGCCTTCCTATCTCAGCTACAAGATGATCAACTGGACTATAATTAACAAAAGTGTTGGAATAATGACTGTCAATTGTCCATTTCAAGTCACCCGTGTAGATAATGACTCCTCCCCCCCTTACTGTAAGAGATTCCACTTTCTTTTTCAGGTCTGATATGTTCAGCTCCACTTCCTCTCTTTTCATCAACATCAATGGTGCTGGTGAGAACTGAAATTTGATAAAGTGAACTCCTTTCAGTTCCTCAGGCACATTTCCTCTCTCCACTTTTCCCATCAGTTCTCCAACAACCCCTTCTGTTCCTGAATCACCAACTATCACACTGTTCCTCCTCTTGTTATTAGTGTTCCTCAACAACACATCTATCACCAACTTAACATCTGATGAAGATGTTTGTTGTGTATTGAAGTACTTGTGAGGGGAAAATAGAATAGGGTTTTGCTGGGAGTTCCAGAAAGTACTAATAATAGGATTATTATTATTCTCAGTAGCAGTAGGAGGAGAGCTAGGTGTGGAGTAAATTCCACCACCAGAGCTATTATTGTAACACTGAAAGACTGAAGAAGCTGATTCCTCTATATTGTTTTTAATTGTAGTGCTAGAGAAACCAGCTTCTCTCATAACCCTACTAACACTAGGGTCATCTAAAATAGACAAAATAAGCTGTTCTAACTCAACCTTAATAGCTAAAAGAGGCTGCTGTTGTTGTTGCTCTATGCAGCCTCTTCTCTGATGCGCCTGCGCTCTTTTGAGCGCAGCAATTAAAGCATTAGACAAACAAGGCTGGCCATGTAGAAGTGGACCATGACTTGTTGGAAGCCTATTAAGTGCCACATTAAAACATAACTCAAGAGCTCTACAATGAAGAGGATGATGATGTGAATAATTAGGTGGTTGAGATTTGAGACAAGCTCTTCTAAGAAGACTTACTCTTGAGCTTAACAAAATAGCTGCCACATGAAGAGGGGTAACCTGTGCATGGCCTCTTCTTCTGGCCAAGCTAAGAGAGTGCTTCAACACTGAAGCAGCCTCAGTTGTGAGTGTCTGTTGAACTGCACTACCTGCTCCTGTTCGCATAACTTAGACCCAACCCCACCCCCCCTACACCCCCCTCGTTAATGACACCGTAACCTATCTTGACTGAGAACTGAAACACTCACTTTCTTTCTACACCCCCTCTCCCTCTACCACCCACCCCAGCTATTGAAAACTTGGTTTTGTTTCCTCTCTTACTAGCTCTTTGTTTCTTGTTACTTCTTCTTTCTCTTAAAGAAGAAGAAGTATATATGCTTGAACTACTTACTAGCTTTATTGAGTTCTCTTTCTTTTTTGTTTCAAGTGAAAAGAGATACAGGGTTTTAAATAAAGAAGCCAAGACAGATCATATCTTCCCCCCTTTAAACTACTTACTACTTGTTCTATAGGTTTTAGCTTTTTCATTTCATTTCTTTTTATTTTATTATTCCTTTAGCTAAAGACAATTTAGTTACTCTCTCTATCCCTAGCACAATTACGATTTTGAGAGTTAAATTTTTTAATTTTAACTATGAATTTAGATATAAAATTTTAAAAAGTACTGTAAGTCATAATAGTTGATAATTTAAAAGGCATATAAAAAATTACAGTCAAAGAAAAAATTGTACTCTCGAAATCTGAAAAGTGTCGTATAAATTGGGTTAGACTGATTACTTCGTCCATTTCATATTATGTGGAAGCTTTTGATTGGATACAATTTGAAATTTGTGATAATAATATACCATGATATATACAATCATGTTATTAAATATAGAATTAAAAATTAAATAATTTCTACGTAAAAACTACTCCATACATCCTATTAGCGAATATTCTCCGTATATTTTGTAATTATGATAGATGTATATTTAAGGTAACTTAGGATTCTAATTGTATTAGGAATCAACCTTTGTAAGGTAAGTTAGGATTCGTACCATATTAGAATCAACCTTGTACAACTATATATATTGTGAATAATGAAAGGAATCCCCAAGGAAAATTATTCCATCTTTCATGGTATCAAGAGCCTAAATCCCTTCTCTTCCTCATTCTCGGCCGAAATCAGCATTTTTTTCTGATTTCACAGAAAAAAATATATTCTGGTTTCTTCCTCCCTTTCTCGGCCAAACCAAAAAATTCTCTTCCCTCGGCAGGCGGCAACCATGTCTTCCCCCACAAATTCTGTTTCATCCACTGGCACACTTGACAACCCCTCTCAACGTTCAGTATCTTCTTTTCATCCGGCATTCGCCGTTAACAACATCAAGAATTTTATCCCTATAATTCTTGACCAAGAAGACTGTCAATATTCCATGTGGATGAAACTATTCTACATTCATGCATGTGCATACAACGTGCTCGATCACATTGACGAATCTGTTCCTCGTCCCACCGATGTTATAGACTCAATCTGGCGTCGTCTTGACGCCATCGTCAAACAATGGATCTACGGCACCATCTCCAAAGATCCGTTATGCACTATCATGAAAACAGTGCTACGGCACCCGAACTTTGGGTCCGGCTAGAAGAAATCTTTCAGGACAATAAAAATACTCGGGCAGTGTATTTGAAAGAGCAATTCAACAATACCCGCCTCGAGAATTTTAACAACATGTCCGAATATTGTAAGCAAATGAAACTCATAACCGATCAACTATCCAACGTCGGGACTTCTGTTTCAGAAACCAAGATGGTGCTTCAACTTGTTGCGGGTTTACCGAAAGGTGAATATGACACACTCGCAACAATGATTCAACAAGCCGACCCTCTTCCAAGTTTCAACAAGGCACGTTCACAACTATTGTTAGAAGAAACTAGACGTGCTAAACAAGAGGAACATAATCAAAAGGAGTTAGCCGTTGATGGGATGGCAACACTGCGTCCAAGAAGAACAAATAGATTCCAAAGAAGAAGCAGCAGAGAGCGGCGGAGGTCGTGGCGGCAGAGGTCGCAACAACAAAGGCAAGGGCCGCGGAAAGGGCCAACGCAACTAGTGGATCGGACAAGAGCCCAACCACCGGACAAGAAGAAGAAGTGGTCCAACCAGCAGCAGCAGTGGCCCAACCAGCAGAACCGGGCTTCGCGCTCGCATGCCGTAACCGACCGCAGGGGCCTGGTTCCAGCAGCCTTGGTCGACCGGCCTCTTGGGCCCCGCCCCGGCCCACCGTGCAGCCCACCAAGAACAACAACATGCCCACCGATTGCGGTCCAGAGCAAGAAGAATCGCAGCAGCCCATTGCGGCCCAAAGAAGAAGAAGAATCGCAAGAACCTCACCCAAACTCGGCCCCGACTGATTTGGGCTAGGCATACACCACCGTGCACCTTCAACAGCCGGATGACAATTGGTACATGGACACCGGAGCCAAATCTCACCTCACTCGGTCGTCAGGTAACCTATCTCAACTACGTCGGTTAAAGTGTCCTCAATTTATTACTGTCGGCAATGGTCATCGCATTCCAATTGAAGGTTACGGTAACACACACACCAAACATCCACACCCACCTTTCTCCCTAAACCACGTCCTATACACACCTAACATCATTAAAAACTTAATCTCTGTTAGAAAATTCACTAGCAATAATTCTGTGTCTGTCGAATTTGACCCTTTTGGTTTTTCTGTGAAGGAACTCAATACGTGGAAAATTCTTACACGCTACAATAGTGTGGGAGACCTCTACCCATTCACTCAATCTTCCGCTGTCAGACCACAAGCACCTCTATCCCTTGCGGCGATCTCTCCCTCAACTTGGCACAACAGACTCGGACACCCCGGAGACCCGGTTTTTACTTTTCTTAGGACTTCTAAGCGTATTCAATGTAATAATGGGAAAATTGCCCAACACTGTTTTTCTTGTCCACTAGGCAAACATACTCGTCTTCCCTTTATGTCATCAAACAATGTTACTTTTTCTCCCTTTGATATTGTTCATGCTGATTTGTGGACATCTCCGATTGCTAGCTCTTTGGGTCATAAATTCTATCTAGTATTCTTGGATGATTTTTCATATTTTGTCTGGATTTACCCACTGAAATTCAAATCTGAAGTTTTTGCAAAATTCCTCGAGTTTCAAAAATTTATTAAGACACAATTTGAAAAACCTATTAAATCATTCTAATGTGATAATGGACGTGAATTTAATAACTCGGCATTTCACAATTTCTGTTCTAAACAAGGCATGGTTTTCCATTTTTCTTGTCCCTATACTTCTTCCCAAAACGGAAAGGCTGAAAGAATTATACGTACCATCAATAACATGGTCCGCACACTTTTGTTTCATGCCTGCCTACCACCGCCTTTTTGGGTCTATGTTGTCAAAATGGTAGAATCCCTTCTAAATATTTACCAACTAGCACACTCCAAAATAAAACCCCTACAAAAATCTTATACCGTAGGCAGCCATCATATGATCACCTACGTATTTTTGGATGCTTATGCTACCCCAATATAGCCTTCACTGCACCCCACAAACTTGCCCCTCGCACTCTTCCATGTGTCTTCCTTGGTCTATCTCCTAATCATCGGGGCTACTTGTGCTATGACATTGCTACTCGCAAAATCATCGTCTCCCTTCACGTCACCTTTAACGAGACAACCTTTTCTTTTTCAAATCTCGGAAATTTCAGACCACCAATTACATCTTTCTCGATGAACCAAGTCTGTCCCCGGTCATCCAAAATCTATACCAACAGCAGCCCACTGTTCCGATAGTCTCGCCACTGTTCGGCACCACCCCACCAGCTCCCTGCTCACCCCTACAGCCCCCAGTCGAGTCACCTGCACCACCATCGACACGTCGCCCTACACTCCGAAGAACCGGTCCCCGCAGTCCTGGGTTTCCGGTGCCAACCAGCAAAGACAAAAAATAGCCCATCCGAATCGCCGCCCACCGGTCCGAACCGGTGGACCAAAGCAACCTCACATCCCCGACCCACCACCACTGCCCTCACATCGCATGGAGACTCGTGCACAACACGGGATCTTCAAACCCAAGGTTCAATTCAATCTCTCCACACAAACCTTATCACCCATTCAAAAAAATCCAAAACTAGCAAAACTGAACCCAAATTGGAATGCGGCCATGTGCGAGGAATTTAACGTTTTAACCAAGCAGAACACTTGGGATTTGGTACCTAGACCAGCTGGTGTGAATGTTATCCGGTGTATGTGGTTATTTCGTCACAAGTTCAGAGACAATGGTGACTTAGAGAGGTATAAGGCAAGACTAGTTGCCAATGGCACTAATCAGCAGGAGGGTATTAATTATAGTGAGACATGCAGTCCGGTTGTTATACCGGCCACTATTCGGACTGTTCTCAGTATTACTATGGGCATGCATTGGCCGATTCATTAGCTTGATGTCAAGAATGCGTTTCTTCATGGGGATTTGAAAGAGACTATGTACGTGCATCAGCCTCCTGACTTTGTTCATCCGGCAGCTCTGCAGTTTGTGTGTCGTCTCATGAAGTGATTGTATGGATTGAAACAGGCACCCGCACTTGGTATGATCGGTTCGCCAGGTATCTTCTACAGATTGGTTTTGTATGTAGCAGGTGTGATACATCTCTCTTCACTTTTCACCGAGGTAGCAGCATTGCATATTTGCTATTATATGTCGATGATATTGTTCTTACTGCCTCATCTGACGGGTTGAAGAATGAAATCATTGCTCTACTCAAAACTGAATTTGCTATGATTGACTTGGGTAAGCTAAGTTTATTTTTTGGGTATATCGGTGACAAGATCTGCAGCCACTATGTTCTTGTGTCAGCGTAACTATGCAGAAGAGATAGTGTATAGGGCCAAGATGGCAAATTGTAAAATTATGCCAACTCCGGTGGACTCAAAATCCAAGCTTAGTGCCAATGACGGTGCGCCAGTTTCTGATCCCACTCTGTATCGGAGTCTAGCAGGGTGCTCTTCGCATCTTACATTCACTAGGCCCGATATTGCATATGCCGTTCAAAGACAGTGTGTCCGTTCATGCACGACCCCCGAGAGTCCCATTTTGCCGCCCTCAAATGTATTATCAGATATGTTAAGGGCACACTAGACTTTGGTTTACATCTATACCCCTCTGCCCCAATCAAGTTACTAGCTTACACAGATGCAGATTGGGCAGGACGCCCCGACACACATCGCTCCACCTCAGGGTACTGTGTATTTCTTGGGGATAATCTTATCTCATGGTCCGCCAAGCGGCAGGCCACGCTATCCCGTTCGAGTGCTGAAGCAGAATATCGCGGAGTTGCTAATGTCGTCGCTGAGATCTGTTGGCTCCGAAATCTTCTTTTGGAGCTCGAGTGTCCATTACGCAAGGCGTCTATAGTCTATTGTGACAACATATCTGCTATCTATATGTCTCATAATCCAGTCCAACATCAGCGGACCAAGCATATTGAGATGGATATCCACTTTGTGCGAGAGAAGGTTGCCCGTGGTCAGGTCAAAAATTTACACGTGCCTTCCTCTTATCAGTATGCATACATTTTCACAAAGGAACTACCGCGACAGCTCTTCACTGACTTCCGATCCGGCCTTAGCATTCGGCCTCCTCCCGCTCCGTCTGAGGGGGAGTATTAGCGAATATTCTCAGAATATTCTCCGTATATTTTGTAATTATGATAGATGTATATTTAAGGTAACTTAGGATTCTAATTGTATTAGGAATCAACCTTTGTAAGGTAAGTTAGGATTCGTACCATATTAGGAATCAACCTTGTACAACTATATATATTGTGAATAATGAAAGGAATCCCCAAGGGAAATTATTCCATCTTTCACCTCCCATTTTATATGAGGTATTTTACTGGACATGCAGTTCAAAAAATATGAGAAGATTTTAAAACTTGTAGTCTAAAATAAGTCTTGAATGTTTGTATGATTATAAATTATTTTATTAAGTGTAAAATAGAAATTTTAATATTGAATTATTTTGAAATATAGAAAATTTTCATTTGTTTTAAGACTAAAAAGAAAAGAGTGATATATAAAATGAGACTAAGGGAGTATCATTCTTTTCTAAATTGGATGAGTGTTTTGGTAAATGGGAGTAGCTGATAGTTTTTTCTTTTATTTTTCTCTCCTTAGACCATTTTCCTTTTTTTAGTTCTACTTTTGCTACTTTTTCTTTCAACAGTTGTTATAGTTCTAAGCTTTATGACCGAATGGGCTGTACTGTTTCTAAAGATAATTAGCATGAAAGGTTACTTTTGTTTAATCATTTTTTGCATGGGTATAGGGAACTGTGTCAAGTAATTCTATGCAGTAAGATACTTATGGCTATTTTATTATTAAGATGCATTTATCAGTAAATTTGATACTCACAAGATGATCAAAAGCTGCAGAAAGAGAAAACAAGATTCGATTTCTATATATATGTGCATGCTTTTTTCTCTACCAAGAATGAGACTATAATATAAACAAAATCTTCAAGATATACATTGGGTTTAATTTTCACCTATTAATTATATATAAGTTAATGGAAATGGTAACTTTAAAAAATGTCTTGAAGTAGGAGCCTCATTCAAACTTTGAGTTTCTTAATTTAAAGAAAATCTTTTATTCTACTAGATGTGTCTTTGAAAGAGGAGAGAGAGAGAGAGAAGGGCAGGCAGAAATTCAAATAAAGTAGTAAAGGTGAAAAGGTAGGAAACAAAAGGCAGAGTATGTGATGAACGATACAGGTGAAAGTGATGATTTTTTGCCTTTTTCATGTTTATCATTTGTTTCCTTGCATATAAATTAATTTGTTAAGGATTTAATAGTTTAAGCAGATTGGAAAAGAAAGAGAGATGTCACGCCAATCCTCGTAGAGAGACAGCGTTTTATTCCCCAAGTACCCAAAAAGCAACCCTCTGTCTGCTATCCTACCTAAGCATTATTGCCCTCTTTTTCAGTCCATTTCTCTCTCTCTCTCTCTGCTTTGCATGACTGATCAGCCTCTCTTGTGTTAAATCCTATTTTATCTTCAACAACCCACTTACAAACACCTTTTTTATTAAGGATAATAATTTTGGATAGAAATCTCTTGGGACAGAATAAAGACATTTAAGTTATTTCACACGGATTGTAATTTTTGTCTCAATTTTGCCCTCACACTGAAGTTGGGCGTTAATGAAGAGAGTTATAACTGTGTTTTAACGTCGTCTTCTCTCTCCGTCTTATAAATAACTCATCTGATCAATGTTTTGAAAAACTTAAAGCTTCATCACGCCTCCTTTCTCCAATGGTGTATTATATACGCCTTTCCTTTCTCCAAAAAATATATTTCTGTGTTTCCTCTTTTCTCTAAAAATACACCTCTGTATTTCTCCTACCGTATATACTAGAATAAATTCCTACTATATTATTGGATCCTATTTTATTTGGAACTCACTTGCCGCCATCTTTTCATTCTTCTTATGTAACTTCCATTATCTTCTGGAAAATGGCTAAGAAGTTTTATGTTGTATTTCGTGGTAGGGTACCAGATATATACACGACATAGGAGCGAGTGTGAATCAATGATTAAAGGGTTTAGTCGAAACCATTATAATTCGTACAGAACGTATGAGGAAGCCTTTGAAGCTTACAACGATTACTAGGGATCTAATAGAAGTCAAGAGAAGGTTGATGTTGTGGAAGAGCAGGCTGCCAAAATTAATGTTGTTGTAAGTGTTGAATCAGACTCAATCCATATTTTACAGGTTTTTATAGATGGAATAATTGTTGGGGCTGCTTGTATGAAGAAGATAAATGAATGAAGGGTCAACTTCGTTTTTTATTTATTTAGTTTAAGATTATCTTAATATTTTATGATTTTCATGATTTAAGATCTAATTTGTGGAAAACTATTGTCCAGTGTGTGTAATTTTCACTTACTAACAAAATCATGAATAGTTTGTCCCTTTAAGATCTAATTTCTTGAAAACTCTTTCCCAATGTGGGTAATTTTAACTTAGTAATATAATCATCTGTGTCACGACCTAAACCGGAGGGCCGCGATGGGCACCCGGATCCCACCCGCCGGGTACCGCCATTCGTACATTTAACATCTAATCGTAATTAATTATGGACTAAGACGAATGAAAATTATGAAAAATCAGGTAACCATCTTATATATATACATACACATACCAAGGCAGACAAGGCCATACAAGACCACTTTCCACATGACACCTGTCTACAAGCCTCTAGGAGTAGCAACATCAAAGGTCGGGACAGGGCCCCTCCATACCCATATATACAAGCAAAGATGTATCGTACCAAAATTAGACCAATACTCCGGGGAGTGCTCCAAAAATCCGCTGGATACGCAATCAACTAACGTGAACCGTCACCCTGCCTATGTGAACCTACGGGCATGAAACGCAGCGTCCCCCGACAAAAGGGACATCAGTACGACTGATGTACTGAGTATGTCAGACATGAATAATAACATAACAGGGATATAACAATAAGCTGAAATAGGAACAATCGACCAAAAGTAAATATCTCTGAGGGTCCTAATACATATGCCTAAATGTCATGCACAATGTGGTATACATATACATCGGCCCCATTAGGCATCTTCCTTACCATAACAGCCTTTGTGGACATCATTTCATGTCGGCCTCTGTGGGCATAATATGTCTAAATGTCATGTATGATGCGGTAAATACATATATACTGGCCACACAAGGGCAACTTCCTCCCAATCATATATATATATATATTTGTCCTTAATCAGACATCTTCCTTCATTAAGCCACACATGCTTTATCATTATCATATCCCAACTGATCAGGTGGTCTGCGTTTCCCGTTTCCCATCCCCAATATACGGTCTTGGGTAAAACATGAATGCAATGCAAATGAAAATGCATGAATCACAATAATATATCCTGAATGACATAATTTTCTTGTACCTTTGGTTAACGCCGTAAATATTAACATCTTTTCCGTATGCCTTAATAAGGACTTAGAAACATATTTAGACATGCTTTTAACATAGGAATCAATAACATGAATATTCTTAACTACTAGGAGTAGAATAAATTATGGAGCAATATCACGGTTATATTTCGTTACATGAAACATGCCATAAGAAATCAATAATTTGCCTTAATATACCTCGAATATTGGAGAAAACCTTAACCAAATTAGGAGATGTGGCCAAGCATAATATGAAATTACATAAAGGGAAAGAAATGAATTGGTTCTTCACATGAAAATAAAAGGGACTGTTTTTTTTTCCTCTTTAAGGATTCTTCAAAGCAAAGTGAAAAGTTGCTAAAATGAGATTGAAATGTTGAACGGTTCCTGTACCAAATGAAGTCACATATCAATATGTATTTTCCCAAAATGATTACTCAAAATCATGCCCCCCCCCCTTAGCCAATATTTTGGCGGTGGGGCACCTTAATCGTGCCACCTATACCCCAACATGTAGCCTATTTAATTGATTAAGCGATATGCCTCCGTATAATTTATCAATCACACACATAATTAATTCAGTGATCCCAATTCACTTAAATCTTGATAACTTATAAGACCTTCATATACTCAATGTCATAATTTTATAATATAACACTAGTCCATAACCTCTTTGTGCATACACCAAATTTATTTCCGCTTCCCGTTGTCACACTTCTTACGTCCAAAATTATTTCAGGGTTCAATCCCTTTTATATACTAATCTTTTTATTAGCATATGTAAATATAACATAAATTCCAAGGTTCGGGTCTACTTGCACACGCCTAGCAATTTTACATACGCTTAGTGATTCAATCCGTGATCCAAAAATACAGGATGTTACATCTTACCCCCCTTAGAAACATTCGTCCTCGAATGTTGGGGTGACATATCTAATTCCCGTTACGTAGTCCAGAAATACAACTGTTCTTAGTTCCACCAAATCCGCTAGGGTCTAACGGCTACAAACTAATATTGCACAATTTCAATAGATCCGTCTAGCCATTACTGACTCACCCACTGGTGTGTTTACCTCCTATACACTCGGGTTACATACCAAATTAACAACACATCCACATTATGTGAAAAGATCGATAAAGTACATGTAACGCCATCAATTGAGGATTCCCGATCCAGTCATCCCATCAATGCCTAAGTACAGTTCTGTCCCTCACCAAAATTAGTTGCTCTGCCCCTACCTCTACCTTGACCGGATAATGTGTAATGACCGTGATGAAGCTGCTGCAGATTCAACCAGCCGGACCCTAACACCTTCGCCTCCTGTCGGAGGGCTGCGATGGGCACCCGGATCCCACCCGCCGAGTACCACCATTCGTACATTTAACATCTAATCGTAATTAATTATGGACTAAGATGAAAGAAAATTATAAAAAATCAGGTAACCATCTTATATATATACATACCCATACCAAGGCCGATAAGGCCATACAAGACCACTATCCACATGACACCTGTCTACAAGCCTCTAGGAGTAGCAACATCAAAGGTTGGGACAAGGCCCCGCCATACCCATAGATACAAGTAAACATGTACCGTACCAAAATTAGACCAATACTCTGAACAAGGGGAGTGTTTCAAAAATCCGCTGGATCCGCAATCAACTAACATGAACCGTCACCCTGCCTATGAGAACCTGCAGGCATGAAACGCAGCGTCCCCCGACAAAAGGGAAATTAGTACGACTGATGTACTGAGTATGTCAGTCATGAATAATAGCATAACAGGGATATAACAATAAGCTGAAACAGGAACAACCGACCAACAGTAAATATCTCTGAGGGTCCTAATACATATGCCTAAATGTCCTGCACAATGCGGTATACATATACACCGGCCCCATTAGGTATCATCCTTACCATAACAGCCTATGTGGGCATAATATGTCTAAATGTCATATATATATATATATATATATATATATATATATATATATATATATATATTGGCCCTTAATCAGGGATCTTCCTTCATTAAGCCACAGAAGCTAGCCACACAGGGTTTATCATTATCATATCCCAGCTGATCAGGTGGTATGCGTTTCCCGTTTCCCATCCCCAATATACGGTCTTGGGTAAAATATGAATGCAATGAAAATGAAAATGCATGAATCACAATAAAATATCCTGAATGACATAATTTCCTTGCACCTTCGGTTAACGCCGTAAATATTAACATCTTTTCCGTATGCCTTAATAAGGACTTAGGAACATATTTAGACATGCTTTTAAAATAGGAATCAATAACATGAATATTTTTAACTACTAGGAGTAGAATAAATTATGGAGCAATATCACAGTTATATTTCGTTACATGGAACATGCCAAAAGAAAGAAAGAATTCACCTAAATATACCTCGAATATTGGAGAAAAACTTAACCAAATTAGGAGATGTGGCCAAGAATAATATGAAATTACATGAAGGAAAGAAGTGAATTGGTTCTTCACATGAAAATAAAAGGGACTGTTTTTTTTTTCCTCTTTAAGGATTCTTCAAATCAAAGTGAAAAGTTGCTAAAATGAGATTGAAATGTTGAACGGTTCCTGTACCAAATGAAGTATCAAATCAATATGTATATTCCCAAAATGATTAGTCATAATCATTCCCCCACACTTAGACAATATTCTGGCGGTGGGGGCACCTTAATCGTGCCACCTATACCCCAACATGCAACCTATTTAATTGATTAAGCGACCTGCCTCTGTATAATTCATCAATCACATACATAATTAATTCAGTGATCCCAATTCACTTAAATCTTGATAACTTATAAGACCTTCATATACTCAATGTCATAATTTTATATTATGACACTAGTCCATAACCTCTTTGTGCATACACCAAATTTATTTTCGCTTCCTGTCGTCACACTTCTTACGTCAAAAATTATTTCGGTGTTCAATCCCTTTTATATATTAATATTTTATTAGCATACGTAAATATAAAATAAATTCCAAGGTTCGGGTCTACTTGCACACGCCTAGCGATTTTACATACGCTTATTGATTCAATATGTGACCCAAAAATACGGGATGTTACAATAAGTAATTTGTCCCTCTAATGATTGAAGCTTCTACTAGTACAATATGATCGATCAACTAAGTGAATATCCTGAATGGTGGCCTAATATGACTTTTAGTTGAACCATCAGATGAATGAATTTAATGAATAAACTAAGTGAATATCCTGACCTAATATTACTTTTAATTGAATCATTAGATGAATGCATTCGACTGTTCAACTAAGTGAATAACCTAAACAAGGGCCTAATATGACATTTAGTTGAACCATTAGATGAATGCATTCGACGGGTTAACCAAGTTAGATATTTGATTAGCATTGAACAATTATCAAAATTTACTATATTATGCTATAATTCTACCACAAAATTATCTTATGCATATATAACTCTTGTTATATTACATGTATAGGCAGTAAAACAACATCATCTTCTAAGGAATAACCACAATTGTTTGCGAGAGTAATTCCCCTCGAATTACATGTTCATGTTTTTGTTGTTTCAATCACAAAATGAAGTCATTATAAAATAAAAAATATTAGCAAGGCCAATACAGCCGGCAATCTTAAGCACCAAGTACAAGAACTACACACATTGCTCATTATATGATGGGTAGTTCAAGACACTCCTAAAAAATTTCAATGGAAATTTTCTCTTTGAAAGCATGTATCTTATTGACGCGTAAATCCTCCATGCTTTGGCCAGCCATGATGAATTCAATGAACTTCAATGAGTAGATACCACATGTTTAATCTATTTTGTCCTGTGAGAAACCCTAATCATGGTTAACCTTTCACGGTTCGGTAAGTTTGTCCATGAATAAATGGTTGAACTTGCCGGAGTCTTTGAGAAACTTTGGAGACAACATCTGAATGGATTTTATTAGACCATCAATCTTTTCAATTGAGTTACTCTTTTGTTGTAGTCGTAAACCTCAATTGTGACATCATTAATGATGAAAACAAGGGGCAGTACTGTTAGTTTTCCACATTTCATACACAAAACATTCTCTCAGCACCTACCCAACAAATACCAAATGGTTGCGGATGATCACCTGTCACATAGTCCAGGATCTGATCATTGAATTCATACTCATTCAACACATCTTTAATACTTCTCAGTGATGTCGCACTCTTAACCACAATATCATTATATATTGCCATCAAGGCACTACAAGAAAATACATCCATAATGATGTCTGATGGATCATAGTATTTAGGGTAATCTATGCTACAACTCCGCATCAGCGCCATTATTTCAGTAACGTGCTGGAAAAAAAGTTCCTATCACCAAATACATGCATAAAAAATTATGTTTAGATGACTAATACGAAGTTAACTTACATCATCTGTTAACCAGGAGCCGGGTCTACTGAGGTTCTTGAACCATCTAAAGTCCATGATCAGGGTATAACCAATGTGCTCTTGATCTGACCTCATGTTGATCCAGCTAAGGTAAGATTTCTTCTTCTCAATATCAATAGGTTTGTAGGTCAAGTGTCTTCACATTTTTATCTATTGAACCCTCAAGACTAGACTCATGTATACCTCATTTCAAACTACTTTTCCATGTGTTTTTGAAATCTTTTAACTTACCCATAGAACATCTCTGGGTCAACTTAGCTGGGGTTTACTCAACATGTAAAGGATGATGTTGTCAATGAAGATGATCTACATAAACCCTCAACACCCAACTGTGTGAGGGCCATCGACATATTCTCCTATGGATTTAAGACACTTTTGGATGAACATGGCCAAAAATTTAGTTATATTGCTAATTCAATTATGTTCTTTAATAAGTGATAATATATAGAAAGCCACAAATCCCATTTTTAACCAATAAAAATTGAATACTTATTGACCATTTCAGCTGTAAACATACACGCAATTCATACAACAAAGACAATGATAGGATAACTAACAAAGTAATCAAGACTCATAAAAATCACGGAGAAAAAAAATCTTTATGGATACGCAGACATACCTCAATTGTGGTTTATTCCCTCTGCATGGTCTCTTCACCATTTCCACTCTTGGAGTGGTCAGTGGACTCTCTTCCTGATTCATCTCCTCACAATTGACTCTCGGGTTGGCTAACAGAGCAGCCATTTATTCCCTCTTGCTCATTTTCACACTCATTTTGATCACCGGGGCCTCGATTCCTCTAATTCATTCTCACCATTAGCCTTTTTATCTTCTACTGCAACCACTGCATCTCCGTCCCTTTCACCATCAGGCTTATCATCTTCAACAAAATTTACTTCATCTTCATCTTTCCCACCATCAACATTGTCCTCTTCAACCGCATCTACTTCATCTCCATCCCTTTCACCATCAGCCTTGTCATCTTCAACTAAATCCACTTAATTTTCATCTTTTCCACTATCAGTCTTGTCCGCTTCACCTACATTCAATTTATCTACATCCTTTCGACCATCAGCCTTTTCATATTCATCCACACCCATTTCATCTTCATCTTTCTCACCATCAGCCTTGCCCTCTTCACCTACATTCAATTCATCTCCATCATTTTCACCTACATCCACTTAATCTCTTTCCTTTCCACTATCATCCTTGTGATCGACGCCTTCATCATATTCTCATCCCTGTCATCGAATTTTCATATTCATGTTCAATCTCAGCCTCATCATCAATAACTACATTCTCTACACTTTTAATAGTGTTAACTAAAGGTATAACTTCAACATTTTTTCTAGATCTGGTTTTTGGACGATTTTTCACCGTTGGATGTTCCTTAACTTTCCTATTTCTTTTCCCCTTTTCATCATCATTATTTCCCCCTTTACTCAACTTCTATCCAATATCAAGGATCTCCTACTCTTGACTGACTTTTTCTATGTTTTCTAAAGAGTTACCGGCAGTCTTCATGTCCCCCTTTTATGTTGAAGATCTCATTCTGCATCATTTTACTGATTGTTGTGGAGGGTTTTCTACTGATGCCAGTTATGGAGGATTTTCTACTGGTGCTGGTTCTGCACTACAGCAACGCCGTTTTATTTCTCTCCTAGTCACCTATCCTGGCACGATATTTTTTTACCTTTGATCTCACCATAGTAGATTAACTTTGGTGTTTTAGCGGGTAGAGAAACCAGAGAAGTAAGAGAGAACGTCGAGTTCTAAATTGGGAGGGGAGTATGAATGAATTTGAAATCAAACACTTTAGTAATTTAATGTAGCAGTGCGAATAAACCTTTTTTTAATTTCTAACTTATATTTATTATTTTCTTTAGCAACAAAAATAACTTGTTTGATCCGTCAGGTTGATTCATCTGATGGTCAGTTAAGTGAACCATAGGAAAAAAGAAGGAAATATATGATTTAGACAATAACAATCATTTTTGGATGGTAAAGCCATGTAATAAGATATTATATGTGATAACATGTACAACCATGTTATATTGGTTGAGTTTTAATAACAAATTCACAACTCAATCACATTTCCTCATTTGCTTAACTAACTCCTACGTTGGACGAACCAGTTGTGGTGTAGTAGCTTGTGCTTTGGGGGATAGTGCCATTCCCAAAGTCACAAATCTTTTCATATACAACTGTATAAAAATATCTAAGGCCCTTTAGTGGTGTGTATTTTGAGTTCATTTGAACCATTTATTTATTTAAATAATAATTTATTATTTAGTCTGGCCCCACAACAGGTACTGAATAAATATATTTGAACTAGCACGACTAAACAGATGTGGCTATTCCAGCCGAGTGGTGACGAGTCATCTATGCGATCACCTGTTCTCGTGTTAGAATTCGGCGAGTCTCACTTATTTTGATTTTATTATTATTCACAACTTTGTTGATCAGTAAGGTTGATTTATCTGATGGTCAACTAAGTGAACCATAGGAAAAAGAAGGAAATAGAGGATTTAGACTATAATAATTATTTTTTTGGGTGGTAAAGCCACATAACAAGATATTAAATGTGATAACATGTACAACCATGTTGTTTTGGTTGAGTTTTAACAACAAATTCACAACTCAACCACATTTCCTCATTTACTTAACTAACTCCTACGTTGGAGGAATTAGTTGTGGTGTAGTAGCTTGTGCTTTGCGAAATAGTGCCATTCACCAAGTCACAAATCTTTTCACATACAATTTTACAAAAGCATCTAAGGTCCTTTAGTGGTGTGTATTTTGAGTTGATTTGAACTATTTATTAATTCAAATAATAATTTATTTATTTGGTCTGCCCCCACAACATGTACTGAACAAATACATTTGAACTAACATGACTAAAATATATTCCATCCCAGTGGTAACGAGTCATCTATGCGATCACCTGTTCTCGTGTTCGAATCCGGTGAGTATCACTTATTTTGGTTTATTATTATTCACAACTTGATTGATCTGTCAAGTTGATTCTTCTGATGGTCAGCTAAGTGAACCATAGAAAAAGAAAGAAAATAAAGGAATGAGACAATACTAATCACTTTTTTGGGTGAGTTTTAACAACAAATTCAATAGTAAGTAAGTTATCTCATATTTATGTAAAAGCGGAACATATGTATGAATCATCAAATACAAGTCTGAATAAAAGATCACATAAGCCAAAACTGAATTACATAGTCTGAAAATCTGAATCGTGTCTTTCAAATCAAAGTAAAGACAGAGTAAGAGAATGAGCATCAAAGGTATGCCAGAAGATAGCATCCTCAGCCTGAATACTAGAAGTCAACCTGCTCGGACTCAAACTCGAGATCTCAAACTAGTAGAAGGACCTGTATCTGCAGCAGAAAAAATGCAGCAAGTGTAGCATGAGCACACAACGTACCCCCGTAGACATCATAGGCCGACAACGACGAAAGATACGTAACAAAGTTAAATATAAAGTTAACACCAGATAAACCTACACTAAACAGTTCAATAGTCCATGAAAGTCACGTTGTACACATATCAATTCACCGATTCATAAAGTCACATTGTTCACATAAGGATCCAATCACAGTCAAGTACAATCGATCCATTCATATATACATGAACCTTACTATCATAGTACCCACCGAATAGTAATCTCTTATTCAGGTCATACTCAAGATTAAACCTACTTATCCAACTTATCATACAAAATCAAGCCTCGGTGATCGCCTTGCCCTTCCGATGAGCCTCGTGATAGTCGAAGTCAATCCACGTACATATTATTTATTAATATAAAGCAAAATCACAACAATAATAAGATTTTAAATACCCACCCCGTGTCCACATCACCAAGACTCGTACTATAATACTCAAAAACCTCTATTACATACTAAGTAATCTTATCCTTAAATTAGTTGAAAAATTATACACATTTGAATCCCCAATTGAACAATCATTAAAAAGTCCAATTTGAAACCCTCGAATTTTCCATTTTGAAAACAAATTTCTATATTTAAATTAAGACTTATAACATGATAATCTAGAATAATCCAATCCTAATTAATGATATTAACACAATTTGATCCGTAAATCTCCATTACAATCATCCATATAACACTCTTATCCTCAGAACATGAATAACTCATCTTCCCCTACTCAAATAATATGCTAAATCACCATTAACAAGCTTAGAATCATAAACTTAAACCAAATAATAAAAGAAACTCTTACCCAAGGGTTGAAATTGCTCTTAAGGCTCTGAATTTACCCTTATGCGGTGCTGGTTTCGATATAGACTATTTTGGGAAAGAAAATTTGACCTAGAATTATTTATAGGACCATGAACAATATTTCTGCCCCAGCTGAATCGACTCCGCTGAAGCAGACCCGTTGCGATAGAAAACCTTCTGCTGAAGCAAGAGTCACTTGACACGTCACCCCTTACCATGGAGGACCCGACTTCGCTGTGACAGAATTCTCCTGACTCCCAGATTTCACTTTGGCAAGCCAACCTCTCGCATAGGCGGCCGGAGCGGATGCTGGTGCCACCATGGCGGACACTAGCCGATGGAAATCAGTGAAATCCTGCATTGAACATCCGAAACACTCCCGGAACCCTCCAAACACAAACAAGACATGCTCGTCTATGGTAAACAGTTCTATGAACTCGCTCGTACCCTCGAATCTCACAATTAATCGAGCTAAGCCATACTTTTCTATAGATTATCCCAGAAAAACCAATTATCTAAATGTCACACATAAGGCCAAAAAATCCATCCGACTGCCTCGTGATGCGAATCAATGACTCGACTAAGTCATAAATTACCCTCAGGAACTACTGGAAGCAACATAACTTAAAAATAAACCCATCTAGCTAGAAGTCAACTTTGAGTCAAACTAACCCACTATAATATTCTAGTTTTGGGTTTTCATCCGAAACTCATATAAATGGACCTCGAGATCCATGCCACCCATCCCCGCAGATCACAAACCCCACATAAAGATCATAGGAAGGGTAAAATAGCCAAATAAGAGTCTTTAGCTAAAAGTGTTTGGACGGATTGTTACATCAGATACTAATTAAATGAATGTTCGTCCTCGAACGGAAGGATAAAAGAATAGAAACTGACGAGTAACTAAGGAATCTCCTTAATAACCTCATGAGAGTCCCAACAGGCAGAAATTAGATGATAGCACTTCCTGTTCATTGAACCAGTTGAAGCTACTATATCTTACATCAACACCCCAAATCTCTATTCTTTCAACCAAAATTTCTTTCACTGTTGATTCTCAAAAGTACAAACTAACTCCACTCCAATTTCCTGATTTGATCATAGACATACTTCTATCCGCATCCGACTGAATCCACGAATTATCACAATAACCACCATCAACCTTTAGTTGTAGCCACAACCATAGTCCAACCTGTACCGATATCACCGTCTGGTTCTACTAGCTTCCCTTCTCAACTATCAATGTCGTCCTTCGTACCAAGATTTCTTAGAACACATAAACAAACATCACAAGTCCTATTTCCCTCGAATTTCCAAACTACCATACTATAAACATGCCTACTTATTACTTTGCGGTGCCAAATCTGTAGAAAAATGACTGATCCCTTTGAAGACTTTTCATAACTAGTTGTACTTCCTCAATGCATACCAAGTAACCGTACAAACTGTTAGAACTGTCTGAATCACTGTCATCAAAAAATTATCATCAATCCTACTTGCAATTTTGATGGGAACTGGTGACACAATAATACTTCCACTTCCAAAACGAAATCCCTTGAATCCTTGTCGGTGGTTGACTAGAATACCACAAGTCCTCCAGTCAATGTAACTTAGGCCGCTGGCCCTAAATGAACAAATCTGTCCTGAAATAAAATACTCAATTTTTAAATCATCGTTAGCCACCCAAACATATTCCAAATAATCTAGTAAGCTTTTCATAAATATGCTATGATCTATTCCATCTCTTTTCCTCATGAACAATAAAGCACGTGTCGTCACCCATAACTTTCAAGTTGGATTCTATCCAAGTAATCAATTTAGCACCGACGAACGATACCCTTGATTATAATCTCCAAGCTCTTCAACTTCTACCGGTACACAAGTCTAATAGAACCACATGAACTCTAAACACATCAAATCTTCCTCATACTTTCTCTTAACTCACCCATAACTCTGGATACCTTGTCGAACCTCTATCTGTCATATCTCACTATTTACCAGCCTTACCAATTTATGACGTATCAACCTTACCTTCCATTTACCTGCCATTGCTCGATTTCTCCCAAGTTCTAATACCCAAATACTCATCCATGCTATCAATCAACAATGTCTCAACACAGCTACCACCTATCACCCAACACAAACCTCATGGAACATTCTTCATAACTCTTAGTCAACTACGATAGACATACTCCTCCGAGCATACCCAACCATTTAACCCGATCTGAAAGATGCGAAAATAATGACACCATAAACCACATCTAACCTAAGAATTTCCATTGTTTCAAATTTGAATCCTTTCCTGTCTCGAAGATGCACCTTACTCAATCCAAATCAGATCAACCACGCATTTATTAAATTTCTTACATTTCCACCATCCATTCCAATCATGTTCACCACTAACAATAGATCATTACGCAAGCCTTTGAACATGGAACTTCTCCCAAAAATTTGGCACATTACGTGTACCATTCTTTATGAAATTCCTCGACTAGAAAAGACATCAACCCACTCTGGTTACTCTGACCAACAACCATTTAGTACCAAAATGATAACCCGAGCTATCACTAAACCAATCCATAGTACGGAAGTGATCCTTAATTACTGAACATACACTCCTGCTAACATCCTCATATAGTTTCATAAAAATACTCTTGCCAAAAATTCTTGACCGAAATAATCCTCTTCCTATACCACTCCATGCGTTCACTAACCCGATCATTGATACCCGAAGCCTTTCACAACTAGAATTAGATCAAACCGTCATCAACTCGTTGCCATAAATATTTCCATTGACCAACACCTTATTCGAGTGTCTATACAATGTTTGCCTGCGAAAACCCAATCTTTACCTTATTTTGTTGAACCATAACATATCCAACTAACCGTGCAATTTCGCTGTCCTTCGGTCACCTCCAAAGTCAATATACTGGTAGCTATAAAATTTCCCAAGTGTTAACCTTTACATACCTTTCCCACAAACCTTAACCAAGAACTAGGTGCAACACCCGATAATCTCTCAAATAGAACTCCACACTTATCCAGCACTAGAGTCATTTTTATTAGTTGATCACTGGCTCTCTATAGCCTATGACGTAGCCCAACGTACCAACTCATATACAATCACTCACCCTCACTCTATACTAGACACTGCAAAACACCCCTAATTCAACAATCTCTTGGTATCAACAACTCCCCTATCATCACTAACCTCAAAATGCCAAGCGACCTACAAACACACTATTTAGGTGAAGAAACGCTGTTATTTATTCCACTAAGCTTCACTCATCACAAGTAACCTTTCCACCTGATCTCGTGCAGAAAACCATTTCTTGAATGACCTCACAACCACTAATTCTACTATGCTATTACAATACTATCAAATTGAAGCTAAATTAACATTCCATAGCCTATATGACATCCACCCTCGTACACCTTGAAACTTATCCCAACAAACACGTTAGATACCAATTTTTCCCTTCATATAGCAGATATTTATCCATCCAATTTCTTTTCCTTGTATCTCTGAATTATCATTCCTACTTTCCAAGGATATCACCGAACTGAGAGGTCACAATCATAACCCAAATCAACTGACCCTTAAAATCATAGCTGAAGACTGAACTCGGTCCCGCATCTGAATCACGGTAACACATCTCATACCCTACTGCGCGACATCATATCGAACCACTTACACATGAATTAAAGAGCGTGTTACCACCATCAGTGATAAAATCGAAGGAAGAAGTTCATATACCAATTTGATTCAACTTAGCACGAAAGGAATGAAGAAAATGAAGTTTCCTAAATGTCACATAGCCTCTCGATGATAAGTATAAATGTCTCCACACTGATCAGGAAGACTGTACTAGACATTGCTCTTGTATTTAAAACTATTTGACTTAAAGCTCTGATACTAACTTTTTTAAGATTCCTTTTCAGGAGTTTTGGTGGCACCTACACATTCCCCACCGATAGGCGAACCACTTCCCAAAGTATCAACAAAATCAAGAAGAATTGTGGAAATAGTAATAGTAAGTAAGTTATCTCATATTTCTTTAAAAGCGGAACATAAGTCTGAATCATCAAATACAACCTCAAATATCTGGTCAATAATACAAGAGAGCTAATATAGATACAAATCAAAATAAAAGACCATATAAGCTAACACTGAACTACATAGTCTGAAAATCTGAATCGTGACTCTCGAATCAAGGTAAAGACAAAGTAAGAGAATGAGCATCAAAGGTATGTCGGAAGATATCATCCTCACCTTGAATATTGGAAATCAACCTACTCGTACTCAAATTTGAGATCTCAAACTGGTAGAGGGACATGTATCTGCATCAAAAAAGATACAAAAGTGTAGCATGAGTACTCAACGTACCCCCGTAGACATCATAGGCCGACAATGATAGAAAATATGTAACAATGATTAATATCAAGTTGACATCAGATAAACCTATACTAGATAATTCAATAGTCCATATAAGTCACGGTGAACACATATCAATTTACCAATTCATCGAGTTATATTTTTCACATAAGGTTCCAATCACAGTCAAGTACAATCCATCCATTCACATATATATGGACCTTACTATCATAGTAACCACCAACTAGTACTCTCTTATTCAATTCATACTCAAGCTTAACCCACTTACCCAACTTATCACACGAAATAAATGAGATAGACTTACATCACAACAACCATTTTAGAACTCTTCCAAGAGTGTTACACCTAAGCTAAACGTGATGACGTTAACTCCTTTATTAACCTTAACATTTACACTTAGTTAAGTCTCGATACAGTTACAATCTAACATATATAGATCGTTCCATATCTTTCCACTAGTGACACTTATCAGAGGTTCCTTACTAGACTCGTTACCCAGTCACATGATCAATTACCAGACAACACACAAATGCACATAATTCTCTTGACCTAAACGATAGTTATGGCATAATTTTACATTTCTGACCACATTAGTAGTTGACATCAAACACTTAGACTTATAATTATTAAACCCCAAAAACCCATCACACGGAAGAAAGATACATACGACAACCAAATCAATTCAATCCAAGTAGTTTAGGGTTTGACCCAAGTTCTAATAACCAACCATATCACATTACCAAACCATAATTAATCAATGTATAGATATATGTATGTTATGAATGCAATGCATATGCAAGGTACCTTTCTCAACCTGGTATACAATATGTCAAGGTTTTATTATGAACCGTACACTTAAGGGGGACCCGCAAAGTCTATATACTGCTCCTATCCAGCCGGAATTCCATATACGAATTTGGCTAGAGCCCAAAACTCATTTGTCTGAATAATATCATGTTGTAGGTATGCAAATCTATTCCCCATGTATCAATATCCGTTGCAGCGTGCAACCCAAGCCATCCGTATTATCATTATCTCAATGTTGGCATAATCTCATAAGTGTTCTTACCTTTCTGGCCTTTTGGGCCCAAACAATATCCATACCTCTCTTATATCAATATCACTGAACCACAAGTGTATGAATAAAAATGACAATATAAGGCAAGATATCACGATATAATGGGATGCAACCAAGTAAGGAGATGAAATATCACATGCTTTCAAAAGTTCAATAACATATATATAATCCAATACACATAATTTCATGTCAAAGAAGTCCATCAATAATAATCCTAGTACAATTAGGATATCATATCAAAGCATGTGTGATGAATAAACAAAACAATATCAAACATGGCAACGAGCCCAGTTAATAGTGACAAGCCCAAATAACAACTGTCGGAATCAGCATAAGGCTGATCTTCCAAATCACCCATCATCATAGTTCAACACTGGTACCTACTCAAACATTCATCACAACCATTTGAGTGGGACACCCAAATACGCCTAATACCCCTCAACATTTATAACTACTATGTACTTCTATCAAAGTCTTGAAAATCTAAACCAAAGCCTACCTCATTACCGAACATGAGCGCAAATAAATCAAGCCTCGGTGGTCGCCTTTCCCTTTCGACGTGCCTTTCGATAGTCAAAGTCTATCCACGTACATATTATTCTTTAATATAAAGCTAGTCACAACAAAAAAAGACTGTAAATACCCATCTCGGGCCCACGCCACTAAGACTCAAACTTTAATACTCAAAAACCCCTATTACATACTAAGTAATCATATTCTTTAATTAAAAAACTGTCCACATTTAAATCCCCAATTGAACAATCATTAAAAACCCCAATTTGAAAACCTAGAATTTTCCCCTTTTGAAAAGAAGTTTCTATAGTCAAATTAAGACTTATAACATGATAATATAGCATAATCCAATCAATCCTAATTCATGATGTTAACACAATTTGATCTATAAATCTCCATTAAAGTCATCCATATAGCTCTTTTATTCTCACAACATGCTTAACTCATCTTCCTCAACTCACATAATATGCTAAACCACAATTAACAAGCTTAGAATCATAAACGTAAACCAAATAATGAAGAAAACTCTTACCAAATGGGTGAACTTGCTCTTAAGGCTTTGGATATACCCTTATGCGCTAGTTACGAGATAGACTATTTTGGGAAAGAAAATTTGACCTAGAATTATTTATAGGACCTTGAATAGTGTTTCCCCCAGCAGAATCGACTCCGTTGTGGAAAAAAACCTTCCACTGGGGTGAGAGTCACTTGACACCTCACCTATCGCCACGACGGACTTGACTCTGCTGTGGTGGAACTCTCCAGACTCCTAGATTCTGCTTTGGCGAGCCAACCTCTCATCGAGGCGGACCGCTGGAGAGGATGCTGGTGCCACCGTGGTGAACACCAGACACCAGCAGATAGAAAACAACCAAATCCTGCATTGAACATCCGAAACAATCTCAGAACCCTCCGGACATAAACCAGACATGGTCGTTTAAGGTAAACAGTTCTACGAACTCGCTCGGACTCTCAAATTTCAAAATAAATGAGCTAAGCCATACTTTTCTAAATATCATCCAAGAAAAAACAATTATCTAAATTTTACACACAAGGCCACAAAATCCATCTGAATTCCTCGGGAAGTGAACCAATGAGACGACTAAGTCATAAATTACCCTCCAAAACTATCGAAAGTGACGAAACCCGAAAATAAATCCATCTAGCCAGAAGTCAACTTTGAGTCAAACTAATCAACTCTAATAACTTGGGTTTTTCATCCAGAACTCATACCAATGGACCTCGGGATCTATGCAACCCGTCCTCGCATATCACAAACCCCACATAAAGATCATGGGAAGGGTAAAATAGCCAAATAATGGTCTTTAGTTAAAAAACGACCGAATAGATCATTACATATAGGATCTCCACAGCAATAGGCGATGCTGGAAGAGATGATTCACCGTTGAGCTTCATTGTTTTGTTGGAGTAACTTACATTTTAGTTGGAGATTAGGGTTCTGTATGAAAATATTTGTGTTTTATGGATGTGAATGCATGCATAGATATAAGAAGATGGAGAAAGAAAAACTACTGGAAGACTACACGATTGAGTTCCACAACCAACGCTTCAATCAATTAGCTTTTGTGGTTGCTCCACGCGACCTCGGTAAGGAATAGTCCATTAAATGGCACGCCTACATTATCTTTTACTTCCCTAAAGTAAACAATTGATTACTTATTCTTCAAAAACATAATTAACATTTTATATTTTCCCCCTTAATTTTTGATAGGCTAAGGGATTGTTTTTGTCTGCCCAAAATCCCTAATCGCTTGGACGATTTTAAAACCTTCCCTTTTGGCTTACAAGATTTTTCTAGACTGCGTGAGTGACGATTCAACCATATGAATGACCATCTACCATGTATAAATTTCGTAAATAATAAATTACAAATTAATATTATTCAAACTTATTTTATTTAAAAATATGTAACTTTCCATAATAACCTCTCTAAAAAATATTTTTTTCAGAAAAAAAAGTATAGGATTGAGTGTCATCTGATTTTTTTCGTTTGCAACAACAGTTTGGTAAAAAGATTTACCTTCCCAATGTATATATATTTTGCTCCCAAAATAAGCAATTGATTACTTCTTCTTAGAACGCGTAATTATCATTTTCTAGTTTTTTTCCTAATTTTTGATAGGCTAAGGGATTCTTTGTTGTCTTCCCAAAACTCCTAATCAATCTATATTGGGATCGCTTGGATGATTTTAAATCTTCCTTTTTGGCTTGCAAGATTTTTGTAGACTTCATGAGTGACGACTCAACCAGTTGAATGACAGATCTACCATGCATACATTTCGTAAAAAATAAATTGCAAATTATTATTATTCAAACTAATTTTGTTTAAATAGGTTACTTTCCATAATTTTCTTGCATTTTTTTTACTTAAAAACATAATCAATATCCTTTTATGTTTTAATTTGATAATTATTACTACTTGATAATATCATAAGTCAAATAAAATTTAAAAATAAAGAAAAGGACTTAAAAAAATAAATTTATATCATTACTTGAAAATTAAAGAGTTTACAATATTGAAGAGATTAATATACTAAAATAAACATAACATGAAGAGATTAGATATTTTAACTAGGATAACCTCGTGGCGGAGAATCCGGAGGGGTGTCGAAGTTTTCAATTGTCGATCCTCTGTCAACGAGAAGCATTGCAAGTACCCTCTCTATCCTTCTTCTATACTTGTCGACTCGTGCAAAATGTCTCATAGTTTCCCATAGTTCCATGTTGCATCAGTTCATATCTTCTCCCACGTCCCTTATATTAGTTTGAATGCATGCACGATTCCATCTCATCGACTTATTGCCTGATCAACTTCATTCATAGCCGGTGCATTCGCATTGCCATTTTACATTCCATTTGCCATTCCATTTGCTTGGACAGGATCCATAGTTAATTATATAATTGAAGAAAAGCTAATTTTTTCTCAATAGACTAAACTATTATGTATTTAAATTAATAAACTCCGGCGTCTATTTATAGATAATGAAAATGAATCCTTTTGGTGAATAGGCACCTTTTATAACGTGTCTTTTGGAAAAATAATTTAGAGGTGCCTTTTCAAGTGTTGAAAATAAAATAATAAGGATCCTTTTTAAATTTAAATTAATATTATGAAGGTGCATTTCCGGATTAACACATCTTTTGGACATCTATTTGCTAATGCTAACTTAGTTGACCATCAAATGATGTAATTTGACGAATAAACTATGTTAATACGCTGCAAATTTGTTAGATGATTCTTGTAGATTCCTTTTCGCATGTATTTTAAGTTATTTTTTGATTAAATTCTTTTTGCTTTCGTGCATAATATTATTTTGAAAAATATGATTTTCCTTTTTTAAACGATGAGCTGTTTGTAATGGGTGGTTAGACAAGATTTATGGAGGTACCTTCTCATTTGAAAAAATAATAATTTATGGAGGTGTCTTCTCATTTGTAATGGGCGGTTAAAAATATTGGTTAACTAATTTCTTTTATTTTTCTGCTTAATATTCTTTTAATATTTTATTCACTATTTCGTTTGCCCTATGTTTGTCCTTTCTTTTTCTTTATATATTCTATAACTATTATTCTTTAGTTATTGCTCATTTTATCAGTAATAAAAGATACCATGTAACATGAATAAAACATCCATTAAAATTCCATGAACAAAACATAACATAAATAAAACATTCATTAAAATTCCATTAACTAGAAACCAACAAGACGCATGGACAATAACATCAACAAAACAAGAACTAGACCCTAAATCTACTCCGCAAAACACATATTAAAATTAAATAAACATGGAAAATAACATGAACAATACTTTAAATCTGGGATCCAGGGGAGAGTTGAACTCGTTGGCATTGCCAATCATGAGCAGGATGCTACGTAACATCCTTTTCATCCTTTTGTTTTCACTTTGGACCCGATGCGTGTGGTACATGAGCAGTTCCATGATTTCATCAACTTGGTTCCTAAGAGTGCCAATTTGATGAGACAGGTCACTGATTGCTTAATCGGTGGTTCTATGTCTAGAAGACATCATGATTTTTATATTCTGAATCAGAGGGGTTATGTGTGGAGAGTCACTTGATACACTCTCCTTTTTTTATAGGAGGAAGGTGATAAAGTTATCTTCATCAGTACGACTAATGTGTAAGGGGTGGGGTGGGGAAGTTGGATGGACCGTGGACGTCTTAATGACAGGTTTTTATTCATGGAAAAATATTACGCATTAAATTAAATTTTCTAACTATGGTTATTTGATTTTATACTTTTCTCACATATTGAACTTGATTGATTCGTCAGATTTAGTCATCTGATTGTCATTTAAGTTACCATATGAAGTTGAAAAAATAGAGATTTTATACTATTATAATAACTAATTTTAGTGGTAAAACTACATAACAACATACTACACATGATAGCATGTACAACTACATTATTTTTGTTGAATCATAACAAAAAATTGACTACTTAACCACCTTTACTCACTTACATAACTAACTCCCACAGTGGACGAACTTCTTGTCGTGTAGTAGCTTGTGTGTTGTGTGATAAATTAGTTACAATAAGTTTAAGTCCCTAATCTTTACATACAAAAATATGTAACACATATAATTTCATAATTTTATGAGTTCTATTAAACCTTTAGTTATTTATAATGTTAACGATATTTAAAAAAGAGAAATTTGAATGTTAAAAATATCAATAACACTAGAAGTTCACACAATTAAAACCAATGATCGAGAAATTGGGTTAGCCCCAAAGGAACCCATTGATGCTCTGACAAGCTATCTCGCTAGCCAATAAGACCACTAAAATCTCCATCACTGAACGCAATAATAATAGTTAGCCATTATGGAACGACCCATTTGGTCGTTATGATCTTTCCGCTTGATTTCCTGTTATAAATCTTCTCCTGACATTTACCGATGACACTGTTAGTATAAATCATGAGTTGAGTAACTTCCACAGATGACAAAGAAGACTATTTGAATGAGAAGTTGCTTAAAATAACCAATTACGTCCCAGCGATCTCATGTCTGCCTCAACGGTGTTTGCTCTAGTGAGAGTTTTTCCGTTCTGACACAGAGGCGAGGTGTCAAGTGCCTCCGCCTCAGCGGACCCTTCCTTCTCCACAACGTATCTGCCCAAGCGGAATCGAATCTGTCATGGAGGAAATGCTGGCAGTCTTGTGTGTATAAATACTTAATTATAGAACACTTCCCCAAAATTGTATTGCTTGAGTAGGGGCTACCCTAAAAGGGTCGTTCTGCATTTTGGTCCATGTTTCCTCTATAAAATATAATCCATTCTTTCCCCTTGTTATGCTTATTTAATGTCCTAGTATTGGGGCTAAAAGCTTGGAATGAAGAATTAGTAGCAAGAACTCCTTAATAGTGGAAACCTTCTAAATGATGATTTATAATGGAATTGATTAGTAAATGATGATTTCTTCTAAATAAGCTATAATGAGGATAAAGTAATCTTGTTGTATGATTAATTTGAAGTTATAGAACCATTTCTTAAATTGAGGAAGAACCTAGGGTTGTGAATTGGATTTTCTATAGAAATATGAAATTGAAGGACTAAATGAAGTTGTATTCTAAATTAATTTTGGGTTATGGTTAATAATCAAGTCTAGAAGCATTTAAAGTAATAAAGTGTGGATTTTGAGACCATGGGCCCAGGATGGAGGTGCAGTTGTCTTATGTTGGTTGAAGACTACATCCTTGTGTGCTTGTCGTGATTTTAATATGTAGAACTTATGTGTTAGATTAAGTTTGCTATTGGGAGTTCCAAGGATTCAAACACGTGCGTTAAGAATCAACCTTTCATAGCTGCTGCTTGGCATTGAGGTAGGCTATGCTTTAGATATTTGAAACTGCGATAGAAGTGCGTAATTAGTTATAATACTGAGGGGTATTAGGCGTGTTTGAGGGTCCCACTCAGGCGGTTGTGATAAACTCTCAGCGGGTACCGGTGTTGAACTTTCATGATGAGATGATTTTGGGAATCAACCTTATGTTGGTTATGATTGCTGATTATTTGGGCTTGTCGCCATGTTTGCTATTATTTTTTTACTCATTACACATGCTTTTGATTGATGTCATGATTTGACTTGGATTTTCCTATGTGTTGTTGAACACTTGAAAACATGTGTACATCATCTTTAAACTTGATTGCATCTCATTATATCATGATATCTTGCCTTGTGTTGTCAATGCTTTATATATACAATCATGGTTGTATGACTTGATGTGAGAGTGGTATTGATATGCTGTCATCTAAGATAATAGAAATGTAAGAGTAATATGAGATTATGACACTTGAGATGATATTGATACACGGAGAGAGGATTTGCACGCCTGTAACATGATCGAGAGTCGACAAATGAGTCATGAGCTCTAGTCAGATTCATATGTGGAATTCTGGTTGGCTAGGAGTGGTATATGGACTTAGTCGATCCCCTATGGATGTACAAATCATAACTAAACCTTGACATATTGTATACCAAGTTGGGAAAGATACCTTGCATTACATGGCATTTGCATTTTCATTCATATTATACATATATCTATATATGCCATTTTATTGTTCGATTGTGGTTGGGTAATGTGATATGGTTGATTATTGGAACTTGGGTGAAACTCTAATTTACCTGGATAATTGGATTTATGATATTGAAATAGTTTGAGTCCATGATTGAACTTATACTTGCGTGATTGTGGATAGCTTGGTTGAATGCATGTAACTGGATGGATCGTGTATGCTACTTGATTCTTGGTTGGTTGTATGGGTCTTTAAGTTGGATTATGTGGTTGATCTTCATATGATTGTTGTGTGGTTACATTGCATGAATAAAGCACTTCCTGTTGATCATATATGTAGTAATAAAATTAAGGATGGTAATACTTATTGGTGCTTGTGTCAGTTGATAAGGGTCTAGGTCATGAAATGAGTGTCTTGCTTGTCTATTTATGGGAACTACACTAAGTCTGATGTTAGTGGAAAAAACGGTAGCAATGGAATTGTATCCGAAGAATTATGCATAAAATACTAAGGTAGTATGGTAAAGGATTATGGTCTTGTAGCATCAACATTGTAAAATAAGGTCTGTCAAGGTTGGGTACTATTGAGTCTATTTGTGAGTTTAGGGGATTTCTAGAATTTATTCATGATGTGTGCTTGAGTGTTCTTAATGAATTGTTGTTGGTAGTTATATGATTTACACAGCTTAGTATGATTGCTGTCAGATGAAACTAGAGTCGTAGATGGGTAAATCTTACGCGTTCGTGGATCTCATGTAATAAGGGTGTCCTGATAACTATATGAACCATGGTATATTCGGTATGTCTTTGTAGGCTATTTAATTACTAGTGATAGGTTATGTGTAGTCATCTTGGTATTTATTTCTAATTATGTATTTTCCATCGTTGTCGTCCTATGATGTCTATAGAGGTATGTTGTGTACTCATGCTACACTTGCTGCATCTTTTTTGCTATAGGTATTCGGTCTATCAGGTTGCAGTTTGGAGATTGGGAAGCTGAGGTAGATTATCTTATCCAGTGGCCTTGGTTTCTATCTTTTGTAACTATTCCCTTAATTCGAACAATATTGTATTTTCAGCATTCAAACATTGAGTCTTAGAGTCCTTTTATAAGTCAGACTAGGTTCTGTGGATGGGAGGTTGTTGTATGGATCCATTGTTCCTATGATTTAATGAAATTCTTCAAGATTGTACTTAATTTTTCTTCCACATTTATTTTGAACCCTTTAAAAAGCTATTTTTGGGAAATTGGTTCGCCTACCGGAGGGATTTTGTAGGTGCCACCACAACGCCCATAATTTGGGTCGTGATAAAGTTGGTATCAGAGCTCTAGGTTCACCGGTCTGAAAAATACAAGGACACTGTGTAGTAGAGTCTCGCATATTGGTATGATGACATCTGTATCCATCCTCGAGAGGCTGTGAAGCAATTTACGAATTATTCCATTCTTTCACTCCAATCATGCCCACTCGTTCACATTCTATACTTGGTTGATTCAAATTGCTATCTAGTCGATTCTAATTGGTATCTAGTCGTGTGTGGTAATTATATCCAAAAGCTATCACAAGGTTTGGAAAAGCTAAAAAAATTGATTTCTGTACTGGTTTAGGGATTCCACCCCAGCGAAGGTATTTCCGCACCGGCGGACTCGCACCAGCGGATGGTGGGCTTCAGGAGTGATTCCCTATTATTTCACTGAATCTGCCCCGAAAAGTACGGTCCACCGTGGTGAATCCGATCTTGCGTAATATTTTCCACCGTAGTGAAAATCTGTGCCATATTGAAACCCGCCTCTGCGAAAACTTGTCTGCCAAGACAAGTCCGCCGCAATAGAATCACTGGCAGAAACTAGTGACTTCTGCTTCTTCACTTGTGCATTGATAAATATATACCACTACCAATCAAATCATAGGAAAACTAGCAAGAGAGATTTCAAATAACCAACCTACTCATTAACCGATAATATCTACCAAACAAAGATGAGAAATTAGCTACGAATATCCCTAATCATCCAAACATTCATCAAACCAAGAAAAAGAAAATAAAGGCAAGCAAGCCAAAACAAATTATCCAACACATCCAACAAACACCAGAAAAAGAAATAAATTTTTTGAAACAAGCCCAACACGGGCTAACCACAAATACCAAGCATTGACTCAATACTGTCTCCTCGAGCTTGCCACATCCTTACCTCCCTTAGTGCTACTGTTGCTATCATCCGCCCTATGCAGGAAGGAGTAGTCCGCATCATCGTGCTCATCCTCCAAGGAAGGGGTCCTTGAAATCAAAGTGTTTGAACAAAATCTTGATGCCTCTTCATACTTTCATGAGAAGCTTGCCCTAGGATTTGTTTCTCTTCTTATCCTTCTTGAATTTTGTCTAGAGATTACCATGGTCCATGGAAAAAACCTTGTATGTCATCTCCATTGCATAACCCGAGGTCTGTAGGGCCTTATGCGACTCAATATATTCTTTAATATCCTCATGGGTGAAGTAGTCAATAGGAGCACTCGAAGAACTAGCCTCGATAGAAGGTCTAGGAAGTCCAGTAACTAAGTCTCTAATCTCCTACAACAACGAACACATAACACCAAGTGGCCCCTGAGGCGGCGACTGCGAATGTGACTGCGACTCATCATCAGTACCCTTACTACTCACATTTAGGTCTACCCTCCTCTTCTTACTCTTCACCAGTGTGCCCGCCCCTGACACTTTCAGAGGGTAGAATACCCCCTCAGGATCTCTCTAGCCATTATCAGGCTTAAATGTCGCACCTGCCCTCTGGCATAACTCGGTAATTAGAGAAGGGAATTTTATTGTTGACCCTTTTTTGGCCAAATAATCCTTCCACTCTTCAACAATGTGATAATCTACATTCACCGGCACCTCATCAAGAATGCATGCCACCATGAGAGTGCGAACGTAAGCATAGTAATACTTGTTGCTAGAAGGTCTTACCTTGTTGATAATGATACTCTGCCACCTTTTTGCCTCGGCGGTGAAGTACTCATTTGTGATTCCCGATTTCTTATTCATCCAGGTAATCTTATTTCTATTCTCCTCCACCAGTTATGCCAATAGCCACACTCCATTACCACAATCTTCCTTAACCCTCATGAGCTCAGGTGGGTGGTTAGGCAACACATAAAGATCATTAATCACTTTAGCCCTAATTGGTACCATTATGCCCCGAATCTTTATCACCAGATTTAGCTCTGACAACCTCACCTTCTTTAAGTTTGCGTAAAACTCTCTTACCCAGTCTATATTGGCCTTGAAAAGTGCTGGACCAATGCACATCCAGCCTATCTGCATTAGTCGGGTGTAAAAGTCAGGAAGAAACTCTTCCACACGGGTCAAGTCCACTCCTCTTTCTTGTAGCCACTTTTTTTTCTCAAAGCCTCAAAATAATAGTTCTAGCAGTCCCGAGACATGAATCGGAATGCATCATAGTCACCCACTGGCTCCTCATCAATAAGTCCGTGTTGTTGAGCAAGATTTTCCATTTTATTAGACCCGTTACCTGCAAATATGAAAGCTATGTCAGTTTTGTGTTAGAAGTATATGTTTCATGTTATTACATGCCTAACAAGCCAAATAAACTGATAAAATTTGACCGGAGTAGGTCTTTGCAAAGCTACTATTTTATCACTGCTATTGAGCTATTTCCACTAGAGCGAATCCACCTTAGCGAGGAATATGTTTACTTTGGTAGAAATATTGTATCGCCATCCATTTTACTTTGGCGAGTCCCTTTTGTGCTATCACGGGCTGCCCTAGTGGAAAAAGCGTCCGCTATAGCAAGATCGTCGTCCCAGGTAAACTAGCCAGAAAATTTCAGCGATTCTGCCCTATTTTAGCTAGAAAATTTCTTTCCTTAGTTCGTGGGTGGGTGTACATAATGTGTAAAGTTCTTTTATGCTAGTATTTGTCCCGATCCGTGACTCCACCTATGTGACACCCCTCAATTTTACACCAATTCTATGAAAGTATATACCCATCATCATACCCCTACCCTATCACAAGAAGCCATGATGTGGAGTACAAAGTTTTAGAAACTTACTGGGAGAAAAACTTGGACGAGAGTTGAAGACGAGGCTCGGTGGCCTCAGGGTGTGTACCGCCATTGGATAACTCCGGCAAGTCTGAAAGAATAGTGGGATGGTGGGTATATATAGGGGTTATGGGTGTGAGTACAAGAGTGATTCTTTAAGTAGGGTTAGGTGAATATTTTGCAAGGTAATGGGGGAGAGGGAGTTGAAAGTAGGTATAGGAATTTCAGGAGTTGAGGAAGGGGGGGGGGGACTGATGGGTTTTGGGGGTAATTTTTTGAACTCTGTGTCTTTTGCCATAACGAACTCCTAATCTACCCCAACGATTTCGTAGGAGCTAGTCAGTGAGCTGCTCCAGCAAATATTGTCTCCTCCCAGTAGTTCGCTTTAGCAAACCAAGTTTCAGAGGCACGGAAGTGGCCCAATGTACTAGTTGTCCGCCGCAGCAGAGTCCCTTGTTTTGAGTTACCGTGTGCATGATGTTATTCAAAAGTGATATTTCTCTTAGCAAGTTTTGGTCCTATTTATTGTATGATAATTCCCTCGCAGGTCTTATATAATTTCTATGGAACATTATACCCCTACTATTATTCCTACCATGCATTCCTTGCCCGAAGGTAATTAACGAGCTTATGTGGACATACGATGTTACAAATCCAGTAGTACTGATTATGATGATGTATGGTGACATGCGATAGTGTAACCAATGGCGAGGTGCTATACCACAAATGGTTTAACTCAAAATTTTTTTGTGCAAAATATTCTTCCTATAATGCGAGTATTGTTAGTATTCTTTGGTCAAACAGTTCGAATATTGGTATCGTAGGCTTGGTGTTTTGTGATGATGTTTTCCCTCCCACATTGTGAAGAATTGATAGAAATACGTGTGAAATGAGGTTTTGAGCCCCATCTATTATACCATTACTTTTCCGCCATCTCCATTCGAGGAAAACATTTATTTAATTAGTATCTGATCTAACGATCTATTTGGTCGTTATCATCTTTTCGCCTGATTTCCTGTTATAAATCTTCTGCCGGCATTTACCGATGACACTTCTAGTATAAATCATGAGTTGAATAACTTCCACAGATGTCAAAGAAGACTATTTGAATGAGGAGGTTCTAAAAATAGTCAATTTTGCCCCAATGATCTTGTGTCCGCTCTAGCAAGCCTTTTTCAACTCCAGCACTGAGGTAAGGTGTCAAGTGCTTCCGCCTCAGTGGACCCTTCCTTCACCACAACGTATCTGCTCAAGCGAAATCGAATCTGCCATGGCTAAAATGCTAGCAGTCTTGTGTGTATAAATACTTAACTCAAGCACACTTTCCCAAAATTGTATTGCTTGAGATGGGGCTACCTTAAATGGGTCTTTCTGCATTTTTGGTCTAAGTTTCCTTTATTAAAGGTAATCTATTCTTTCCCCTTGTTATGTTTCTTTAATGTCCTAGTATTAGGAGTAAAAGCTTGGAATGAAGAATTAGTAGCAAGAACTCCTTAATAGTGGAAACCATGTAAATGATGTTTTGTAATAAAATTGAATGGGTAAAGGATGATTTCTTATAAATAAGCTATAATGTGGATAAATCGATCTTGTTGTATGATTAATTTGATGCTATATAACCATTTCTTAAATTGAGGAAGAACCTAAGGTTGTGAATTGGGTTTTCTATATAAACATGATATTGAAGAACTAAATGAAGTTGTTTTCCAAATTAATATTTGGTTATGGCTGATAATCAAGTCTAGAAGCTTTTAAAGTAATAAAGTATGGATTTTGACACCATGGGCCCGGGATGGAGGTGTAGGTGTCTTATGTTTGGTGAGGACTAAGTCCTGTGTGCTTGTTGTGATTTTAATATGTAGAACTTATGTGTTAGATTAAGTCTACTATTGGGAGTTACAAAGAGTCAAACATGTGCGTTAAGGATTGACCATTTATGGCTCTTGCTCAGCATTGAGGTAGGCTATGGTTTAGCTTTTTGAGACTCTAACATAAGTACGTAATTAGTTATAAATATTACGGGGTATTAGGCATATTTGGGGGTCCCACTCAGGCGGTTGTGATGATCGTCTGAGTGGGTATTAGTGTTGAACTGTGATGATGGGATGATTTGGAAAATCATCCTTATACTGGTTCTGATTACTGATTATTTGGGTTTGTCACCATATGTGGGCTTGTCGCCATGTTTGTTATTGTTCTTTTACTCATCACACATGTTTTCGATTGATGTTCTAATTTGACTATGTGTTGTTGAACTCTTGAAAGCATGTGTACATCATCTCTATACTTGATTACATCTCATTATATCATAATATCTTGCCTTGTGTTGTCATTGCATACATGCACTCATTGTTGTGTGACTTGATGTGGGAGTGGTATGGATATGATGTGGTCCAAGATACCGGAAAAGTAAGAGTAATATGAGATTATGTCACTTGAGATGATATTGATATATGGGAAGAGGAATTGCATTCCTGCAACATGATTGAGACTCGAAAAATGAGTCATGGGCTCTAGTCAGATTCATGTGTGGAATATTGGCTGGCTAGGAGCGGTATATGTACTTCGCGGGGTCCCCATGGGTGTATAGATCATAACTAAACCTTGATGTATTGTATACCAGGTTGAGAAAATTACCTAACATTGCATGACATTTACATTTGCATTCATACGATACATACATCTATACATGCCATTTAGTTCTTCGATTGTGGTTTGTTAATATGATAGGGTCGATTATTGGAACTTGGGTGAAACTCTAATTAACCTGGATAATTGTATTTATGCTATTAAAACAGATTGATTGTATGATTGAGCTTGTGCTTACATGATTGTGGATAGCTTGGTTGAATACATGTAACAGGATGGATCGTGTATACTACATGTTTCTTGGTTAGGTTTGTAGGACAATAAGATGGATTATGTGGTTGCTCTTCATATGGTTGTTGTGTGGTTACATCTCATGAGTAAAGTACTTACTGTTGATCATATTTGTATTAATAAAATTAAGGGTGGTAATACTTATTGGTGCATATGTCAGTTGATAAGGGTCTAGGTCTTGAAACGAGTGTCTTGCTTGTTTGTTTATGGGAACTACGCTAAGTCTAAGGTTAGTCAAAATAGCTGAAGCAATGGAATTGTATCCGAAGAATTATGCATAAAAGACTAAGGTAGTAGAGTAAATGACTGTGGTCTAACTGGTTTGTAGCAATAACTGGTAAAATAAGGACTGACAAGGTTCGGGTACTATTGAGTCTATTTGTGAGTTTAGGGGACTTCTAAAATTTATTCATTATGTGTGCTTGAGTGTTCTTGATGAACTGTTGTTGGTAGTTATATGATTTACACAACTTAGCATGATTGTTGTCAGCATGAAACTAGAGTTGTAGGTGGGTAAATCTTACACATTCATGGATCTCATGTAATAAGGGTTTCGTGATAACTATATGAACCATAGTATATTTGGTATGGCTTAGTAGGCCATTTAAATTGCTAGTAATAGGTTATGTAGAGTCAACTTGGTATTTATCTCTGATTATGTATTTTCATCATTGTCAGCCCATGATTATTCTACGGTGTACGTTGTGTACTCATGCTACACTTGATGCATCTTTTTTGGTACATGTATTCGGTCTATTAGGTTACATGTTAGAGCCCGGGAAGCTGAGGCATACTATCTTATCCAGAGGCCTTGGTTTATATCTTGTGTAACTATTCCCTTTATTCAGACAATATTGTATTTTCCTCATTCAGACATTGAATATTAGAGTCCTTGAATAAGTCAGACCAGGTTCTGGGGATGAGGGGTTGTTGTACGAATCCATTGTTCTTATGATTTAATGAAATTCTTCACGATTGTACTTGAATTTTCTTTCACATTTATTTTAAACCCTTTAAAAAGCTATTTTTGGGAAATTGGTTCGCCGACCAGGGGGATTGTGTAAGTGCCACCATGACACTCGTGATTTGGGTCATGACATATTATAAACAATCAAATACTATGTTGTGAGTATCGATGTGGGAATTAATCCAATTCCTGATGTAATAAGTACATCTTGGTTGATCCGTCAAATCGTCACATCTGATGGTCAATTAAGACAATTTGTCCTTAGAAAATTTAGTGAATTATGAGTTCAAGCACCCCCTAGATGCTCTGACAAACCATGTCACTAGCCAATGACACCACCCAATGCTCCATCACTGAACCCAACAATGATATTTAGCCATTATAAATACTCAAATACTATTGATATAAGTACAAAGAGGTGAGTGAGGGTAAGTGGAGCTGAGTTTGGCAGGGAATAAGTTGACGCAAAAATTGATGGAGTTGGGTCAAGGCATTTTATGGGGGTGTTGTTGACACGTTAAGGGTTGTGTTGGTGATCAGAACTTGGTGGTTTGATAGTGGAAAGGCCATGGAACAGAACTGAACCAGTGAGGTTCTCGGCAGGGTGTATTATGCGAACAATTTAATGTTGTTGGGATTCGACGATTGTATTTGTGGGGTTTCGGTTGGAGGCCTTTGTAGTGGATATTAGGGAAGTGTTTTGGGATGTGGTAGTGAAAGGATTGAAGTTGTTTGGACGAGGAATGAACACGGAAAGCGAATTACAATCCGGACACACACCAAGTGTTCGTTGGTACGGTTTTAGGTTAAGTGTTTGGTTGTTGTGGTTGTAGTGAAGTGCGGTCGATGATCCCAAGGATAGAGACACGTGGGTTTTACTGCCTGAGCTGACACCAAGGAGATGGTGAAAAATTCCACAAGGTTAAGACCGGGGTTGCTAAGTACAAACCCGTGAATTAGGCACGTGAGGGTGGTCGGAAGCCATTTTAGTAACCCGAAGCTTAGGCTAGGTTGGTCCACACAGTTCAACATTCTCTTACCACTAAGGGGGTTCCTCGAGCTTGGGTATTGATTAGGTCACAATATCCTAATCAAGACTTACACCAAAGGGACCTTACCTTGGGTTCAACTAAGTCACACAAGTCTTAGCTAAACTTACACCAAGGGGTTTGGCTCACGCAAGAACTAAGGCCCACACAAGGACCAACTAAAAGTAGACACACACAAGTGAATACAGTTAGCTATTGAGTAAAAACTCACATTTATATATCAACCAACTCTGAATTTTACAGTGGCCTATGGCCTCTATTTATAGTACAAAATGGACTATTCTAGAAGAAGACAAAGGACACAAATTTCTTGGGAGTTCGGCCTAGTGTGAACGAATTTGGAGTGGCTTGGAGACCAAGGTGTTTCGGCCTCCTCTTCCTCTTCTCTAGGCCGAGATTGAGGTTTCCCATGTAACCACATTCATGAATTTGTTATCTCATAAATTCTTCCAACAACCTCATCTTCTTGGAATGTGTTGGAAACTTCCATTCTTGGTATTTGTTTGGATGATCAATTCGACCAACACTTGTACTTCCCCTTGGCCGATTTTGAGCTCTTCAATGTAGCCAACTTCATGAACTTGTTAGTTCATAAAGTCTCTCCTTGAAATCTCCAATTTCTAGATGCCTCTTGTCCTTGCCACCTTGTCATTCTCGGCTTTGTCACCTCATTACGTGGCCTACTTGTCCTTTCCTATAGCATATTAATTGTGTTCTAATGAGAGCTAGGAGTTATTTACATGCTATACTATGTCCTAAGCTAAGCTAAGATATCAGGACAAGCTAAAAGAAAACATGGTCTTCGATCAAGACCTACATACAAAGACCGAATAAAACTTGCTTCCTAGATCTTCATGTGAAACTCCAACGCCATTCCATTTTCCATGCCATGTTAGGCATCTAAGTGTGGAACGACGTGCCATTGTTGGCATCATGGTAAAGCCCTTCTCGGCTTTGGTTGAGAGTTTAAGTCCGCGGGCTGATTTACATCAACTATGTTCTGAGCATCGGTGTGGGACTTAATCCAACCCCTGCTATAATAAGTACATCTTGGTTTATCTATCAAATCGTCATATCTGATGGTCAACTAAGACAATTTGTCCTTAGAAAATTTAGAGAATTAAGAGTTCAACCTTTTTGTTACAGCTGTTCTCACATAACTTTAATTTTTTTTAAAAAGAAATTTGAATGTATAAACTAAAATCAGTAATGGAGCATTTGGGTTAGCCGCAATGGCGCCCTTTGATGCTATGTCAAGCCATCTCCATAGCCAATGAGACTACCCAAAGCTCCATTACTGAACACATCAATGATAGTTATCCATTATAAACACTCAAATAGTATGTTGTGAGCATCAATATGGGACTTAATCCAACCCATGCTATAATCATTACATCTTGGTTGATCCGTCAAATCGTCAAACCTGATGATCAAGCAAGACAATGTCCTTGGAAAATTTAGAGAATTAAGAGTTAAACACTATAATATTATTAACCTTTTTGGTGGTATATCTATGTCACACTATGTTTGTTTATGAGGATTAATTAACCAACACAAAGGATTTCATAATTTAGTTGATTTTATTATGAAATCAATTTAATGTTAACTATAAGCACTACTATAATATTTTTCTTTGAGATACGTTTATGGATGCTTATTTAAAAGAGTAAGTAGCATTTGTAATCATATATGTACATGTTATTAATATATATTTTTCAACAATATGCTACACATGACACACTAAATGAAAGCTTAAAAACTATGATGGATTAGAGTGAAGGTTAACCCTAGAATCTGATAGGAGGGAAACTAATTCATTTGTTGGGAAAATTTAACACTTGAGTTAATTTCACGAGTATCAGTTCCCAGGCATACATAATGATGCGATAATTTTGAATAACAGATCCGATTTTTATTGGCTAGGCATGATTTATTTAATCGATTTCAATTATGATAGACAATTCTTGATGCTAAATACACAGTACTATTCTATGCCGCCACTATATATAATCATCACAACGAGATCATCAAAATCTCAGCACAATCTTTTCTTCTCAGTATTGAAAGAAGGTCTTTTCAAATCAAAGGGTAATTGTCTTTCTTAGTTGTATTATCCTTACTAATTTTCTGCTAACGATATCTTTTGTTGTAATTTTGAAGTTATACAATGTATCAACCCATACCAAAAATGGCGTCATCTCAAGGAAAAGTGCACATCTATTCCATCAACATTCCGCTGAACAACTTTGTTATGCAGATTCAAGAGCTTCGTATTGACCTTGCCACACTCACTCGTCATGTGGATCAAGTATCTCGTAGCCAAGATTACTGATCTCAACGTTGGAATATGTTGCTACTAGGTTGGACATAATTTTCTCTAACTGTGGGATCCAGATTAAGACTGATCCACAGACCTCAACTGCATCTGGGAGTTTGAAAGACATTATTTAGTTTTTTTGCATAGTCCTTAGTAGTATGTGATTTGTAATGTCCAAGTATTATGATGTTCTTTTACAGAGGAAATTTAATGTTAATTAATGAATTTTCTGATTTTTTATGGTTACTTGGATCTTTTAAATAATATATTTTTTACCTAAATATTTTATTAGTATTATTTAAAATTTTTTGATAATTATTAATTAAATGTCTTGTCAAAAGAAATGAAAAGTCTTCTTAATAGAGACCGGCTGCATCGTTTAAGTTGCCGGTTGCACTTTTCCCCCTATTTAATGTGGGTTTGTTCTCATCTTCTTTATTCACCGACTTTCTCTTTTTACCCTCGTGCTCTAGGGTCTATTGAAGCTCTACTCAATCAGGTATCCTACTTTATTTGTTTCCTTCACAGTTCCATTTATACTAACTTCCTTTTTATTTTTTTACTCGTTGAATCCATAATTTTATTTTGATTTGATTCCATAGGGAAAAAATGGAGACAATTCTTAGGCGCACTGACAAAATGATGGAGAGCATCGACGATCATTTTGATGACCTTAATGAAAAGGTGAATATAATAGACACGCAGTGTAGAGATCTCCTGGAACGTCATCAATAGTTGAGTGACCGACTGGATGATGTGGCATGGAGAATGGATGGAATGAACTGTGGTGTCCTGGGATCATTTCATATTGATGATGATAAATATGTCACTCCTACCCATCCTCCACCAATCTTGATTTAGGCTATTTGTTGTTGTTTTTCTAGTTAGCGCTTGTTCTAGTATGGACTTATGGTATATGTGTTTGTTTTTGTTGGTGATCTTATGGTAGATGTGTTTGTTTTGTATGGTGCTTTTGGAAACCCCAACCCCCTTATGTATTTTGAATGTTAATATTCATAATGGTAAGTTATTCAATCATATGTTCCTATATATTTGTACTACTAGTAATATTTATCTCCTTAATTTTTTGATAGTAACTTGATGTTGGATGGTTGAACCTTCATTTTGTATCTACTTATGAGTCAACTAATAAATAAATATTTTTGGATTTAAGGGACATATACCTTATATCATTTTAATTGAAAAAAATGAGGATAAATGTAGATTTAAGGGACCTTATAGATGCATATAAACAACCTTATCAAAAACTGACCTTATGTGTAGACGCATTTAAATGGACTTACGAACAACCCTATTAATTGTGTTATTGAATTCATGAATCACTGGGTGAGTCTGCGACTAGCAAGAAAAAACCATATACCAAGGCTTGAAGGCCATTAGCTAGGGGTGCTTAGGGAAAAAGTTCTCTTGGTTATATATGTTGTCCACATTCTTCCTTTGTTCTTCTCATTCTCCATTTTTTCTTCTCTTGTGTGAAGACTTGTGTGCTCAAAAAAAATATGGAGCACGTTATCCGTGACTAAGGAAATATCCTCGCACGTTTTGATGATACCAACACATTGTTTATGTGCCGCATGAGTTCTGTGAAAAATAGTGTCGATCGTTTAAACGTTCGTCTAAATGAAGTTGTTACAGGTTTTGGGTTTGTAGTGGTATATTCACGTTGTGTAATCAAATGTCCTGTCTTGTTTGCTTTTGTTTATTTTAAACAACATTAATCTTGAAGCTTGTTGGTGTGTCCCTGTTATTATATGGTTGAACCTTCATACAACATTTCATGATGGGTCAACCATACCCTCGCTCATGAGTTTTTTCATGTTTGATCTTCTTACAATAATTATTGATTCGTCAACCAAATCAGTCGATCATGCTATTTTTTTATTGATACGTCACACATATTAACTGATGGGTCAGCCATGCCTTCACTTATATGATTTGTGCTGTTTGATCATTTGGATGGTACAACATGACGCATTAACCAAAGACGTTATAGAATTTTTTAATTTATCAACTCCCTTCACATATTGAGAATTGAACAACATCTATTAAGCACAGGAAAGTAGAATACAATTGAGAACAATAACCTCAATAACTGTAATATATGAATTAAAGCATTCTTTCAAGTATTCCTTCCAAACAAATTTAGTATTCAAAGAGTGAGTCTTCTTGGCTACAGAGATTCAGATCAGACGACCCCACATGTTGTGACATTCCATCATCATTTTTTTGAAAGAGGAGTTTGGGAAAATCAAACTTAATCTATGTTATTTCCAATGACGTTAATTAAGTTAAATTGAGTATGCAATGTAGTACCTCATTTCTTACTCTTGTAGTGTTGCGCGGTCCCTTTGCACCTCTGCCTCTGCCTCTTCCTCTTCCTCCGTATTGTTATAATACATCATTATTTTTCTGCAATGTGTGTTAGACCAAATTCAATGCTAAGACAAGTAGTCCAATGACGTTAAAATGAAAGTGGTAATGAAAAACTGTACCTCATTTGTTGCTCTGGTGAAACCGATGGGTCATTTCTTTGCACCTCTGTCTCTGCCTCTTCCTCCATCTTGTGATGTTCCTCTTCCTCTACCTCTTCCTCCATCTTGTGAAGTCTTTCTTCCTCCTACAACCCTGCCTCCACCCCTACTAGCATTGTATCACACACCCCTCATTCGAAAGAACTATATAAGACTTCAATTGGTGGTTTATATCGTATTTCCTTTGGCCTTCCACGTGAATGATGCACTCCAGGGTCAAAAAAATTTGGTGATGGTCCATTTAGTATAGGATTTGATATATGATAATTTCCTCCATTTGGTACAAGATTTGGTGTAGGGTTTGGTATATGATCATTTCCATTATTTCCTGATAAAGTCAACCCATTTTGCGTAACCTCTTGTATCATATCGTGATCAAAATTAGAAAGATCATTAAGAAAATCTAATAATCTTGAGCTAGCAAATTGTACCCTAATGTAATTGTCCAATGAAATATTACATGCCTCATTAAAATTTGTCATTAACTCCTTATACTTCTTGTACTCATCCATCATATGCAGGTAACCTCTAAGAAAGAATTTTTTCAGGCGGTGTCGAACAACACCTTTTCTCCACCTTATCAAAAAATACCTCTCGTTGAATAGTTTGGTCTTCTTATATGCCATCACCTTAAGTATGAAACAAACAATCCATTTTGATTCAAATGATTTGCAATTGCACTCAAAATGTTCGCTATATAGTGTGTGTTTAACCCTGAAAACAAATTGATTCCCATACAAATCATTTTTAATTGAGGCATCTGTTATGTCATACTTCTCCACTCTGTCCACGAATGGCTTATTATATACTAGGCTTAAATCACAGTGAAATAACCTCTTTAACTCACATTGAAAAATTTCAAACATTCTGCGGGTAAAAGCAGCTTGGAGTTGCGCCTCCTACGAGAACCGTGATTAACATCTTGTCTTAGTGTAACAAGACGTATACTCAGATGCCAATGCTTTCTCATAAATTCTAACTCATACTACTGAACAAACTATTTCATCATGCTCCTATTGTTGATAAATCCGTCGAAGAAGGCATGCATTCCCTCACTTCTTTGTGTCGATAACATCCAAGCCCATAAGTAGTTATTCAGGTATATTGGCACCCATTTTCCCTTTCTGAATATAATTTACTAAACCAATCACTTCATTCTTATCCATATTCTCAACAAACACACCCCACCTATGATTGAACTCTTCAGTGGTAATGCTACCAAGTACAATGCTCTTGAATTATTCTTCGCCACTTTATATTGACCATCCGTCACCTTTAGACGCATAGGAAACTTAGTGAATATGTGCCAAATATAATATCTGTGAAGTATTTTTTCAAACACTTCACTAACACCTGCCTTAATGCTGTCACATTGGTTAGTCAAGATAGCCTTTGGAGCAACATTATTCATGGCATTTTTCCATTTATGGAAAATAATCTTGTATTGTAGAACATCCTAATTTGTAAGAAGAGCATATCCCAAAAGTATATACTAACCGTGATGATTAATACCAACAAAATAAGCAAATGGCATGTTATACATATTCACAAGATAAGTTATATCGTAGCATATTACATCACCGAACTCCTCATATGAATATTTATAGTGTGAGTGAACCCATACAATGCTCTTAATCCTACCAGCACCATCTATCTCCATGGAGTAGTAAAATTCACTATCCTTTGTCTGCATGTCACTAAAGAACCGGCATAAAGCGTTTGCATCACCTCGTAGCATTGTTAACCTCCTTTGTTTTTCAATATAGTTTCTACAGTATTTTGAGGTACAACCCATATTTTTTGGCCCACCAGATTGAACCACTAAAAGTCTCACGCTCTTTCAAGGTCTTAAGCCAGCTCTGTCATCATCTTCAAGAATCCTCTTCACAGATTTACTAATAGATATGTGTCAAGCCATATGCCGTGATAGGCTAGAGTTCAATTGATGAATATGGTCTCTACACACCTTAGTGACCATCCATGAACCATCTCACTTCCTTACGACATTAACTCTTGCCTCGCATCCAATCCTCTTAGTGTGTTTTTGATTAGTTAGTTTTATAGACTTATCACAAACAAAAAAAGCATAATAAGAAGAAAGTGTTCTTTTCAACGCAAAAAATCCTCTCATTTTTGCATGCCTTTTATAGAAATGAAACACCGATTCAGAAAATTTGAAAAACTGATCTCTCATTGGGCCTGCTAATATTCTCTCATAAGAGTACACTTTATCCGATTCTCTATTATAAGCATATGTCTCTTCATATTGTCCATCCATGTGTGTATCATCCTCACCATTGTGACTGCCAACTGAATCAGTATTGAACTCATTATATTCATTGATCAAGTTGTCTTCCGATGTCAACCCTAGATACCCGTATACCGCAATCCTAATATGATCTTCGTTGAGGTCCATTTTTTATGTAAGAACACAAACTTAATAACAATAGATAGCTTTATGGAGGCTGAGTTTGTGTGATGAGGTGAGGAAGATCTATAAGTCAAGTGAAAAAATGGAGGGAAAATTCTAATATAGAGTATACATATTGATGTATCATACATGTATGTATACGGAAAATAAAACATTAATAAGTAATACATATAGGAAAAATAAAAATAAATATATTTAATTGAACAAGTCAACCTCGATCAATGCAAACTGGCGGCGTGCTTAGGAAGCTTAGTTAAGCTTAAAAGTCATCCTTAACCACATTTTCTTAATTAATTTTTGGCTGTTAAGAAAATCTATGACATTTCACTTTTTCTGCCCAAATTCTGCCCACAAAATTTTGTCCAAATAGCATCATCATTTTATTAATCACATGGGCTAACATTTTATTTTTAAAAATAGGTGTAGAAGGAGAGAAGAGAAGGGACATCTTGTAATAATGTAATTATTTCTTTGGTTTTACTGAGAACCATCCTTCCAAAAAATATGGATATATAGAAGAGTTACGAAGTAATGTGTTTGGGTAAAAAAGTGGTAAAGTAATGGGTTAAGTTTTAGTAAATTAGCCTTCGGTGGTGGAGGGCAGTGAACGATGATGATAGTGGCGGAGAAGAAGAAGGGGAAGTGGTGACTTGATGGAGATGAAGATTAGGTATTGTATATGTTTTATAGAAAAAGGAAATTACGTGGAAAAATTTAATTGTTATGATATAAAATAATAGACTAATTATAAATACACATGCCGTCTATGTGGATAGATAAGGGACCCTAGTCAACAATCCGTTAGTAATAAGGGCAATGTAACAAGTTTCTTAACGGGGGGAATAAATATGAACCAAAACTCTAACGAAGGGTAAATCTAAACTATAAACGATAGTTGGAGGGTAAATTTGACCCTTTTCCCATTTAAAAATAAAAGTTAGTATATACCAAACATATAACAATTAAACTTATGTCATAATTATTCAAAGACTAAAAAAATTACTTACATAGGTGTCTTTAGCCCTAGGTTTGACCCATTCATCCTCATTCGACTCATTCTTTTTTTTACGTGAGTCTTTAGGAAGAGCTCATCTTGACTAAGGAGAAATCCCGTCTTATCTTTCTACAAAAAAGAATTTATAACTCAATAATAACATATTTATCGTTTATAACTTTAAACATGTAAAATTACTGACCATTTTCATAGATACATGCCCTTGACTTCTTGCACCTGTAATGTGCAAGGAGCCACCTTTTTGGGATGCATGGGCAGCCTTTTCCTGCTCTAACTTAGCAATGAACTCAAGAGTTCGCCAATATACTTGAAGTTTCTCCCATTATCCGTCGGTGAGCCACTCGGGCTTCCTCTTATACTTTCTAGCCCTCGAAAACCGGTCTGACAATATTGCACTCCCCTTCCTCTCGAAGTTCTTAGCAACCCTGTTGGTGTCTTTTGGATCCCATGTACACATCATCTTCAAACCAAATGACTAAAGTTAGATGATATACATAACTAAATAAAACTTTATAAAGTTAAAAATAAGATACATATCTTAAAATCATTAAACATTGCCAGTCGAGTGTCATATGGAATCACAATCCGTGAAGAATAAAAGCGATTGCCATAAAGCCTTTGAACGACCTCCAGAATTGCTTTTGTAGTCTCATAATCTGAATAATACCTGCAATGATACAATAAAAATGTTAACACATAAAAGAGGATTATAAAAAATTAATAAAAATAATCTTATCCAACTCCTTCAGGCACGATCATAATTATACCCATCATATCTAGATCTCCAGGATGTAGATCTTGACCAGGTGAAAATGCCGGTGCAGGAGAAGATGTAGGTGTCGATGCCATTTCTGGATCAGAGCTAGTGTCGATGACTGCAAGTCTGGATCAAAGATGCTATCTCTAAGGCGCAAATTAGATAGGCCATGACATGAACGTCATGGAGAAGGTGAAAGTGACAGGGTCACTGAGGTGGAAGGAGAGCAGCCTTGTGGTGCAACAAACATAAGTGTAGGCATAAAAGTAGGATGGATAAATGGGGGAAACTGAAGTGGTAGAGTAGGGTAGACATACTGGCCAGAAAGGGGCTGCATACTTGAACCAGACATAAAATTAGGAGGCGGGGTAGAGTGCTTATGTAGAGCGGAAGGAATGGACTGGCTAGTAGTATCATTAGGATCTATCGGTGTCTTATTTTTTTTTCCTTAGTAGGACCTCTACCTCCCTTACCAGGACCTCGACCTCTACCTATACCCCGATCACTACCACTTGATGACATCTGCATACAAACTTACAACAGTATAAAAAAATTAGCAAGTATAGAATAAAATTGCTTTATATAAGTGAATTAAACTAACATGTTACATACTAGTCATCCTCCCCGTTATCCTCCCACTCATCCTCCTTGCTTGATTCATTCTCATCACCTAATTGTCCTCCTCACTTGTTTCATTTCCATGAGTCAATTCATCCTCAACATTTGTTACGACATCTACCTCATCATCTCCAACTTCTTCTGATATGTATTGAGGATGTTCTAGAATATGTAGGGATTTTTCATACACATCTTAGGAGGAAGATTATACGGAGTAAGAAATATCTGCCAACAAGAATAAGGCGCAACAACAATAGAGAATAGTGTGAAACTATCCCACACAAACCCAAGAATATTCCTTGGTTCACTAGTAAAATCAGGATAAGTTCTATCAAAACGTTTCCATGCTTCTCCATCTGATGGATAACACATAACATCAGGTTCCCTTTTATTTTCACTGTGCCATCTCATATGAAGAACGGAACTCGGTGATGCGTACAACCTCTTTAACCTAGGTATTAGAGGTAAATAATGCATTGCCTTGATTGGAACCATCTTCCCACTAGGAGCCCACCTAAAACGAGCATGCCTACATAATTTGCAATGTTCTAAATCAATATCTTGCTTATAGAAAAACATACAACCGTTTGGACAACAATGAATTATATCATACATTAATCCTAACTTGGAAACCAGTCTCTTTGCGTGATGGTAATTTTTAGGTATGTCGAATTCAGGACTAACTATTTCCCCCACAAGCTTAATCATAGAGTCCATAGCACCTTCAGCAACACTCCAGTCTGATTTGATATTAATGATTCTAACTGCAACAGATAACTTAGAATGAGGACTCCCGACCAAAGTGGACGACTAGCCTCTTCTAATTCTTGATAGAAGCGCATTGCTTCTTCATTGGGAGGTTGTTCAATAATTTGTTCAGGTTCAAACCCCGAATGTATTCCAAAAGCATCATTGACCATATCATTAACTCTATCATATTGGACATGAATATTTTCCTGCGATCTACTACTTTGACCAACAACCAAATTATAATATATATCATTAACCCCATCAACCTCTCCATGATTAGTCCAAACAGAATATCTCTCCTTAACACCCCTTTATGATATAAATGAAGCTTAACCATTTCTGGTTTAAAATACTTCATATACTTGCAATTCAAACAAGGACACCTAATTACCCCTTCACTTTGTTAAGGATCAAGTGACATTGCACGTATGATAAACCCTTTAACACCTTCAAAAATTCATCATTCACACCCACACATTCACTATTAGTCCTATTATACATCCACATACAATGATCCATCTACAAAAATACCCATAAAAATTTGAGGTTATAGAAATGTTGTAATTATGTTTAACCTTGATTAAGAAGACTTATTTTAATTCTCAATAACAAATTTAACTTTAATAACTTAAGAGTGAAAGCACAACCTCAACCAAAAAAGAAATTGAAAAGTAAATTAGTCAAATAAAGTCTACATTTTTTCACAAATTCAACATCAATAAAATTACAAATGATGTTTAACTACGCTAACACAAATACATTGACAAAGAACATAAAATATAGACATTTCAAATTTAGAAAAAATAGAAAAATCATCACTACAATTTTTTCACAAACAAATTCATGTTTATACTCATTAATACTAATATAAAGCCTTAAATTAACAGAATATTAATACTAATACACTAACATTGAACCTAAAATCTAAAAATAATAATGACATTGAAAAAATTAAAAAGTTCTAATTTGAGTACTGACCTCACTTTTTAGGGCGAGAGAGGGTCTTGGGAGGGGTCGTCGGTCACTGTGTGGTTGCCGGTGCGGTCCAACTCCAGTGGAGTGGAATGCCAGTCACGGGTCGCTGGTAGAAAGTTGTTTCTTCTATTTTGGGGAAAGAGAGGGATATGGGGAGAAGAGACCGATCTGCTCTATTTTAATTAAAAAATCGACAGCTTCGTCAGTTTTTAATGGTTGACTAATATTTTGACCGGAAAAATAATAAATGTAAATATCAACAAAACTGACGGAATCCGATTGTTTCTTCAAAGAATAAAATAAAATAATCTCATTTTATAAATAATTTAAAAATTAATTATAATTAAAAATGAATTTAATTTTTTAATAAAGAAACCGACAGACTCATCGGTTATATATATATTTCATTATTTTTATTAAAATCGACGGACATCGTCAGTTTCATTAAATTAGTTTTGGCGCAATTTTATGCGTAAAATTATGGGAAAACAACCGACGTAGTCCGTTCGGTTTTAATAAAGAAAATAAAAAATATATGAAACTAATGGAATGTGTCGATTATTTCATTGATTTTTTAATCGATGCATTCCGTCAGTTTTTTGCTGTCGGAATTTGACAATTTTTTAATAGTGTACTCCTTAGCAATTCTCTCAATTGTTGATATTCTCTATAACTCTTCTTCATTGACTTTACCCAGTCAAAAATTCCCTTACAACACAAAACAAATCCTACCACAATTCACTATGAATGTAATCAACATATTATCTTGGAATCACAAGAACCCAACTATTACCACTCAAGAACAATATAGATAAAAATTGATAGGAACAAGTTCTCTCGTTGTTGTAGTTGATTCCTTTTAGACTCTTTGTGTAGACTCTGCACTCTCACTCTGACGTCTCTCTCTTTGGTTCTAGTTAATCTCCAAATCTTGACGTGCTATATTTATAGGAGAAAAATTGCTTCTTGTAGTTCTCTAAATCCAACCAAAACATGGTTCAATTAATTTATTCGACAACAATCCTTGTTTGAATTGGATTTCATCTTCATACGTATACGACAAAGTTCTCCTAAAATCAAGTTAATTTCATGTGTTCGGTTTATGGTAATGTTTTCATATATGACTCTAGTTCCTTATAGAATTCAATGAAGTATTAATACTAAATCTCCAAGTTTGTGTGAAATAACTTCTTCAAACAGTCTCTAGATATTTCTCTAAAGGACCAGTTCCTCTTTAGTGTTGCCTGCTTTACCAGTTCTTTTTGAAGATCTGTTAAGTACCTACTTCGTCATTATTCCTCAAACATTGATTGTCAGTTGTACATAGTTTATCAATCATCAGAACTTAATAACTCTTGAACTATTATTGAGATCACAACATCTCAACAATTTTTTTTTTTTGGGATGACAAACCCATAACAACTTTATACTTCTTCATGTGAAATTGATCAGGTTCATCAATCTTCATATGCTCTTGATGTGCATCTTCCCTCTTAGGCATATGTTCTATGTTGACAATCTTCCACCTACGATCATCTCCATGTTGACTCAACACTTCCAACTTCATGTTGATCCAACTACATACCTTTGTTGTCACGACCCAAATCACCTCATGTGGGAACCTACACTTATCCCACCTGGTAGGCGAACCTGTCCCTGACAGATTTATCCAACAACATTAATAAGAATATGAACAACAAAAGTCTATAAACATAGATATATGATAATACAGAATACGACAACTACCTAAGGAATATGGTCTGAATAGTATAAGAGGTTCTAAGTATACAACTGGAATAAAAGTTACAGCCACAACCTGAATACAACTTCTATTTAGAATAAGAATTAAAAAGAAAGGTCTAGATGAACTCTATGAGATCCGTTAAGGCTAATCGAACCTCGCTCATGTACCCGGAACAACTCTACACCCTGAAAAAGGTGTAGCAAGAGTAGTATCAGTACAAACACTATGTACTAGTAGGTATCATAAGTCGACAACAGTTAGCTAACATATATAAAAGAAGAAACAGGAGAATAGACATGCTCGCAATTAAGTACAAACACTCACAAATTCCAAGAGTAAATAACCCATGTATAGAGTAACTGGTCAATATCCAAGAAGTACGAGAATGAAGTAATCACTAAGCATATCCATGTAAAACTTGCAGTAATGTGAACCACACTAGATCTCAGTAGTCTACAATCATAGCCTAGGCTGAATCTCTAGTCCTCGAATCCATCATGTGCCTAGGTAAGAGATTAATAGGCATACAACATCTCAAATGAATCACGACCGAAACACATCATGCAATACAATGAATACAACAACCAGAATCAGAGATATGAGTGGATGTAATATAAATGTTTGTGCGATGCAATGTAATGCAATACACTGGCCAACTGTCTCATATCATACATATATGCTCCGGGTGGAATATCTTTACATCCCAGCAGTCATGACCCATGAGGGATCGCGAAGTACATGTACCAGTCACTCCATACACACAACCTAGAGATGACTCTACCACCCACCACACCGCTAGCCATTCTGCACACAGCCTAGAGATGGCTACGCTATCATGCAAATCACATGTAATATCAATGTATCATGGAATCACCATTACGCCAATCACATGTAATGTCAATATATCATGGAAATGAGGATGGATACATGTATGAATTTCAAATTCAACACTAATCATGAGATGAATAAATATAATAACATCCGTAAATCAACTACCAATATGAACTTATTCTTAAATCTGTTTAATGCCACGTTCGAAATAATTTCCCTTCGGACCACATAGGTAATACCAATTATATATGCAAGAGAGGTCATATGAAAGATGCACGTAGCAAACACTATGAAAGGAAGCCTCAGATGTTTCACTTTCTCTCTTATTATTATTAATATCAGATCATTATTCACAATAATGAATCATGTAGAATGTGTATCAATATTGTGCATGTATCAATCTCAAGTGTAACTCATAATCAAATCCCAATCGTTCCACACATGGACACATATCTCAATATTAGTATCAAGTCAAGTCCTTTCATCTATCCATGATAAAATCAAGATAAGTGAGAGACAACTATATCACAATCAAGATATGGTAACTAAGTGCAAATCCAATATCAAATACTATGCAGTAAGCCAATAAATCATAAAGAGGCATTAAGCCCATAAATCAGTCAACAATACCAACTTAAGTAATCCATCCCAACTTCATACCCGAAGGCGTAACATGATTTCTGCGATAATAACTAACTCTACATATGCTTTGCTAACCGAAGTCTAATTAGAAGGTAAGCCGTAACCTACCTGGATGGCCGAACAGGTGCCACAAACCGTCATACACGAGTCAAATCCTTCCCCAAGAGCCTCCAAATATCCAAAGTCTAGGCATTATCAAAATCTAAGTTAGAACCTAAAACTAATCATGCCCATATTACTATAAAGTTACACTACTCAAAAAATCAACTAACAAAAGAGGTGAAATTGGGCCCACAAGCTTAAAATGGGAATTTCAAAAGTGGAAATGGGAAATTGACTTTATACACACAAAATTCTATTCCCCAATTGATAATTAGGCTATTTAGACCACCAATTGCATCATTTGAATCAAAACACCTAATTTGAGGCCAAGCCCTAATTTATCCATAGTCACAACTTTGGCTAGATTAGAGATCTTATTAGAAATTCATGAAATACCATCTCAATATAGAAAACTTTTACCCATAAAACAATATTAGAGAGCCTATAAATAAATTACCAATTTTAGAGACAAGAGTTCATCTTCCCCATTAAACTAATCCATTTTCCACCATGAATCTAGAAAGTGGATAAACAATAAATGATAGAAAGAATCTTACCCCAAAGATGTGAAGACTTGAACTCTATTGGAATTTCCCCCTAGTTTACTCTTAGCTCAAAGTTAGGAATGATGGAAGGAATGGTTTGAAATAGGGTATTTAATGCTACTGATTCAGCTATTCTCTCCCCTGTAGAACCTAGTCCACACTCATGCACACTCCCCTGCAGGGAATTCGTTCGTTGGAGCGGACTTTACTTAAACCCCCAAGCCTCGCTGGGGAAGACTCGTAGGAGCAGAAATGTCTCACCGGGGCGGGAACATCAAAAACCAGAAAATCTAATTTTCATAAGTTTCACTTGAAATCTCAACACTAACCTGAGGCCTCCCAGATACAAATGACATATGCAGACATACATAAACACTCGCTACAAACTCACACGTGGCCTCGATTTTCCCAACGGAGGTTCGGTTGACCTAGTCAACCCCCAAAACCTAAAATCAAGATTCTAAACAAGAATCCAGAATGCTCCCGAGTGCTTCGAGAATCGAACCAAATATTTTACCATGACATAATCAACCTTTAAACCTCATGGAATCGATAGAATTTCCAAAAAGGTTTGTTTACCCAAAAGTCAACTATTGGTCAACACTTTCTCATAAATTCAACTTGAAGATTTCTAGTTATCCCCAAACTAACCTGATTATTTCAAAAACCATACGACCCATTACTACGAGACATGAACGCTCCCATGAAGCTAGGGAAAGGATCAACAAGAGTAAATGGAGAGAAATCACCATTACGACCAAACAAATTGTTACATTAGATACCAATTAAACAATCGTTCGTCCTCGAACAATGAGGATGAGTACGGGAATGTGGCTAATAACCAGGGAAATTGGCAAATTCAAATCTCAAGGAGGCCTACACAAGAGAGTTATACACGGAAAGTACCATTCATTCACCTTACCAATTGAAATACCATTAACCTAGCTCTATCCACATTCTCGTTTCTCATACCCAAAACCTATTACACAACTGATCCTCGAACATTTGAATTGATTCTGCTAACCCCTTTTAAACCCTTTTACAGTCGTCCTTCACATCATGATTTCTTAGAAACATAATCCTGAAATAATGAATTACTCTTGCCAGAAAAGAATTCTTGCTATATCAGAGAAATTCTAAGAAATCCAATCAAACTGATCTTACTCATAGCTGACTTCGTTATTTCCAAGTTTTCTTAAACATTCAAATCATAATACAAGAAGCATACCACTAAATAACTAACTGATCCAAGTCCGTAAGACACCATCTGATCACTCTAAATACCTCTCGCAACTATAGTACCTCCTGCAATCATTACCAAGTACTGACGTGACCCATTACATCTTTTCGAGTAATTGTTATTGGTAAAATATCATCAGTCCACTTACAAACCCTGATAAAGCTCGGTAGACCTGTCATACCACAAATCTAAACTGAAACTCATCGAATCTGTGAAGGTGATTTACTGGGAACCCATAAGTCCTCCTAGAAATATAAAAAAGTTCATCATGCTCTAATTGAACAATTTTGACTTAGAGTGAATGCACAACCCCTGAATACTACCAATAGTCACTCGAACTAACTCCAACTTTCAGAAACCAATCACAATCCTACCACACATCTGTGGTGTTTAATTCCAATCTCTTTCTCATACGTAATTAGTCATGTCAGTCACCTTCGACTCCAAAAGTTGAGTCCTATCCAAGTAGTCAACTTAGCACCGAAGAACTATACCTTATGATTGCAATCTTTATGTTTCTCAACTTCTACCCAATACGCAAATCTGATACAACCCCAAACTTTTCAATGCAAAACTTGTAGCCTCATATAATACCATTTTAACCATCGAATCTCACATTGTAACACCTCAATATGCCCAAGACAATTTTGAATGTATCAAATCTTACAACTACTGCTCTTAATCTCACGCAACTACTCCAAAGTCCTTAATATCCAAAAATGCTCACCCAAGCTGTCCAGTCAATATTTCTTGCAACGTAATGCACCACCACAACTACAGTCTCATGTACAAAATATAACTTTAGGTTTCACATAATAGGGATTTCTACAATTCCCTTTCCATTAAACCACACTAATCTCATCCACTAAAGGGTGTTACAAAACTTTCCAACAATTCACCACATAAGTCACTTCCATAAGCCTTAACACATCGGTTACCTGAAATTTGCTTCTCACTAGTCGCTGATCATGAACCCCAATGAACTTCATCATATCACCTAGTCCATTTCTGTGGACTCATTTCTTTAAGCATACCCAACAATCACACCTCATCTGTAATAAGCAAGACAACAACACCACAACCCATAATGACCAAAGTAATCCCAATGACGTACCTTATTTTTTCCGATTCTCGATCAATCATACTTTTCTTGACTATTCAATTCCCCAATTCCAATCAATTCACAATCATCATCACTATCTAGCCATTTCTCGAACCCACTCAACTCTAAAACTGAATACTTTCTAAATAAGCATATCATATACATAACCCTACTAATGTCCTTATGTATCTCCACTATGGTGCCCTTACTCAAACTCCCTTGGCTCAATTTATGAATGTTCTCAAAAACATGAATTAATTCAAACCTCATCATTGATTTACAACTTCAAACGTCCAAATTGTCAAACTAGAACACCTCTAACCATTCACGCGATTATCCTTTTTACCTGATCAACTAAACCAAGTAGTACACCAGTAGTAGCAGGAACTAGTTGAAACTTATACAATAGGTACAAGGCTCTCAACACTAATTCAATATTAGATGTATCCCCCTATAGCTCCTTGAGTACTAAAACTTCACACTTGTCCAACACTAGAGTCATTCTTACTAGTCAACCACTGGCTCCCGTTGGCCCATGGCATAAACAAATATACAAACTCAACACTGAACCCTTATGTTTATTATTCCATGTATGACTGCAAAATAAATCTCAAATCAACTAGCTCTTGATCCCACAATATCCTTATCATTCCTTTAAACACGAAGACCTAGTGAACACACCCTTTACTATAGGACCAGTACCACAACTGCCCAACATCTTAAGTCTCCACTCATCATAAGTAGCATTGCTTCCCGATCTAGAACCGCTAACCATTTTCCTAAAAAAAAACCCACAAACCACTAATATATAGTCACGTCAAAGTCCAACTTAACTTTTCACGATCGAAGACAAAATCTACTTTCATACCATTTAAAACCTTATCCTGTAAACCATGTCAGATACTAATTTTTCCCTTCCTAATAGAAGAAATTGATCTACCCAAATTCTCTTCCTTACGCCTCCGTCCCATTAACACAAAAAATATTCTCACCAAAATACCCAAATAAATATTACTTCGCAACACGTTTCCCACAAGGTCGTCCTTTATGTCATTATTCTCAACTTCTCATCTTTATTACATGCGGTTATTATACTTTTGCCGCATCCGTTGATCCTTACCAAAATTACACTTATCCCCACATACCGACATCTAATACCATGCCCTGATGAATCATTGACCTCAAACCAATCATTCTTGTTAAGCCATAAATGTACTTTTTCCACTTCTGAGCAACCCAACACTGAAAACATGGTTCGTAATAGGGTATTTAATGCTACTTATTTGGAAATTCTTGCCCCTGCGAACCAAGTCTGTGCTCGCGCACACACCCCTGCGAGGAATTCGTCTGCTGGGGTGGACTTCACTTAAGTCTCCGATCATTGATCCTACGAGCCAAGCCTCATTGGGGCAAAAAATATCTCACTAGTATGGGAACATCAGAAACCAGAAAATCTAATTTTCTTAAGTTTCACCTGAAATCCCGACACCAACCCGAGGCCTCCCAGATACAAATGACATATGTAAATATACATAAAAAAGCGTTATGATCTCACTTGTGGCCTCAGATTTCCCTACGGAGGTCCGGTTGACGAAGTCAATACCCAAATTCCAAAATAAAGATTCCACATAAGAAAATGAAATGCTCATCAACACCTCGAGAATCTAACAAAATATTTCACCAAGTCATAATCGACCTTCCAAACCTCAGGGAATCAACGGAATTTCGAAAAAAGGTTTGTTTACCCAAAAGTCAACTATTGGTCAACATTTTCTCATATATTCAACTTACAGATTTCTAGTTATCCCCAAACCAACCCGATCACTTTAGAAACTGTACTACCCATTCCCACGAGACATGAACGCTCTCACAAAGCTAGGGAAAAGATCAGTAGGAGTAATTAGAGAGAAATCACCGTAACGACCAAACATGTCGTTACATTTGTAAGATGTTAAGGTCACTCCACTCAATGTAAACTTTCAACAAAATGTTAAGCTCACTTTAGTTTACCTAGATTTTAGTAAGATGTTAAGCTTGCTTCAATATTTGAACTTCAACAAGTTGTTAAGCTTGTTTTAGTCCACGTGGTTTGGAAAGATGTTACGTTTGCTTCAAACTAGGTAAGGCCATACCTTCCATTCATTGCAACCCTCTAGATGGCTAGGTGTATGAACCTGATCTTAACCATATGTCTTATTCATGACATATTTTCATTGCTTGCAAATGGACTGGGTACTATCGTCAGGACTCTTTAATTTCTGAATCTTTTATGTGCTCTAAGTAGGACGAGGTTCTTTTATATGTAAGTCATTTGTGCAGATTTTTCTTTTTAGCATTTATGCCTGATCATCTTCTTCTTTTTAAATTCTTATAATGGAATATGAATTGTATGAAATGCTAATCTTTTCCCATTTTGGCATCACTGAAAATCAAGTACATTAACAAGGTAAACTATACTTTATCAATATGAAACTCATGGCTACGGGGCTACACTATTATAAACATAATACAAGTTCTCAAATAAACTTATCAAGTTAAAACCTTAGGAGGATTTTTTTCTACACCACATTATCTAATAATACCCAAACCAAATAGATTGCTACATAACATTCTAATAATTTCAAGTGTAGGATATGGAATTCAGATTGGTATGTAGAAGGATTAGTTTTGGTTTTTGCTAGAAAGGGACAGGACCAAGTTCTCTATTTTTGCTGAATTGTTTTATATGAGTCCCTATTGTCTTGTCACCGATATCCATTTGAACTATCCATATGTATATTCTCATCCTTCAAGATCATGTATTTTCCTTCTCAATCATCCTCATCTGCTTCTTTCTTCAAACTAATGAGTTCTGTAGAAGTTAGTCTTGCTCTTTATTGAACCTGGATTTTCTAACATCACCACTTGGAAATGTGGATCATATTATTTTAATATCCGGTTCATGCTATCACAATCTTGATAGAAAAATTCTTTCTTGTCAATCCCTTTTGTCATCAACAACTAAGGAAACACGTTCCTCACCAAGATCAAATTCCTTTATCACAAACTCCTCTTATGTATCTTCATGATTACCTTCCTCCTCTTCTTTTCTAAAATTTCATTGTATCCTTCCTCCTGAATCACTGCGTGGGTTCTTTTGACTTTTAAATAAAGCCTTTTTAACATATTTTTAGACTTTATACTCTTAACCTAATTTATGACTCTAAGAGACTCATGTTGGTGATTTCCTGAGTTAGTATAGGTATTTACAAATCATGTTCTATATTGGGAGGAGATTTATAAGATCATGTAGTTGATTCAAGACTAATGGCATATATGGTCTGACTCAAATTGGTTTTTATCATTAAAGGATTATAAGACTGGCTTGAGAGGTGCATACATGATTCATAAGAACTAGGTTCTTTGACTAATTTTCTCACTTTATTTTTTACTTCAGCTCACTTGATCATGCCATGAGCACATACCAACTAAGGTATAAGACTGAGTTAGACATTGTTCCACTATGATCTATCTCAAACACTCCTTTATCATAGCCAAAGGTTATGGAGAAATTGTTGAGCTAAGTTTATCTTCCGATTATGCTATTTCAAGTTGCTCCTTGTATAATTATTGTGGTGGTAGGTTTGTTCTTGTCCTTCTTCTTCATCACTCTTTTCATACCTATTTCTTGTGAATAGTACCTCACTAAGTCTTTTGAGATATCAAATTTACTATTGTTGCCCTTCTTGATTTGTTATCTTGTTCCTTACACATCATCTTTCTGTTTAAGAGAAATAGTTCCTTCATCTTATTTCTCAAGTGGTTATTGATTCTAATCTATTGACGCATATATGTGCAGATCTTCTCTTGATCATTCTTCTACAAGTTCCCATTTCTTTCCACACATTTATTATAACATATGTTCATTCTTTCCAGCCTATTAGTTTTGCATGGTTTCTTGATTGTTTAAGAACCATTTCTATTGTCTCATTCTTTAATCATGTATGCCCTATTCTTCTGGATATACTTACTTCTTCTTAATATTCTTTAGTAGAAGCATAAGATCAGCTTTGTCAAAATTGTGGGCTTCTTTTCTTCCTAGAACCAGGTTCCCAATAATAGTACATGGGATGACAGATCCTAGTTTATTTTTTTGTGCTCCTATAATGTATCCCTATCAAGATTGATCATTTTCTGCTCCAAACTCCTCTTATACTAAGCTTTCAATGAGAGTAATTTTCTCTTTGAATTTCCATATGTTAATATCAACCACACATGTTCTTGTTTTCCCTCGCTGCAATATTCTGTACTCCATAACTAAAGTATAGAACAATAAAATCAGAAGAGCGGAATTGTCTAAGTGTTGCAGGAAAGTAGGAGCTCGCAGAGCGATCTCCAATGCGAGACCAGAGTTTTCTATAGGCCTCTCTTATCGAAGCAGGGTGTGCATGTTCGAAAAACATAAAATTTTGGCTAGGTATAGAAATGAAAGCTCACTGTAACATCATTGAACGATGTGTAGTGATAACAAAGGGATGAGCTCGCTGAGCGAAGCTCAGAGTGAGGCACGAACTCGCTGAGAAGGCCTATAACAAGGTCATCCATCACTTTGGATCTCGCTCAGTGGGCCAGGTAGTCCTGAAGCTCCCTTATATAAATTAACATTTAACTTGAAATTCCATTTGTCAGACATTCCAATTTCGTAGGAAGCCCTTGAAGGATGCTTTTCTCTAATCTCAACCCCCACATCAAGGTAAGAACATCTATATGATTCCTAACCAATCCCAACACTAAATACATGATTCTTAAGCAAACTCATAGGATTTCCAAGGTAATCCTTTCAAGTGATTCAAGATAGAGTTTTGAATGTTCTTCTTCAGAGAAGCAAACTAGTACGTTGGATTGGAGCATTTACAGGTATGTAGGACTTCAATCTAAGTGTGGGAATATGGTTGTTCTTCCCCACACCACATAAATTCATGAAAACTTATTTCTCCTAGTAGTTAGAGAATTATAACTCTGTTCACGATAAACCTCAATTACTGGTCATTTAATTATATATAAGTATTTTTGAACTCAATTATGTTTCAGATAATTGTATTTGTCAAGACCCCTTTTTCAGGAATTGTAGTGGCTCTTACATAATTCCACCACGTAGGCGAACCACTCCCAAATATCATAAACATGATAAGATATAAATAAAAGCAAAACAAACATAGTTCTACATAAGCTATCTGATAATATATAATGCAGAAGAAAAGATAAGTCTATCACAACCAAACACCCCCAATGATCTAGTTTGGAGGTACGAGAGCACTAACAATCTAATACAAGTCTGAGAAACGGGCACGCGGGCAAAAACCAAATACATAGTTTGAAACAAATCTCTCAAGTGCACTAAAAAGACTATGATAAAGAAGGAGCATCTAAGGGTATGCCGAAGATAGCATCCTCACCCTGAATACCGAGGATCAGCTTCTCGAACTCAGATACGTGGTCTTGAGCTGGTGGTTGGATCTATATCTGCACCAAGAAAAGATGTAGCAAGTGTAGCATGAGTACACATCGTACCCCCATAGACATTATAGGCCGACAATGATGAAAATAATAATAAGACATAAATACCATGTTGACACCAAATAACCATATGATACATAGTTCAATAATCCAAATAAAGTCACATAGTCCACATAAAGGTTCAAAGAGTTCGGATGCTTCATTTTTCCATCAAGTTCAAACATATTCACACTATTCCCCATTCAAAAGTTCTACTATAACTCAAGTATCAAAAAAAATATTTTGCTTCAATATCCAAACTTAGTCAAATCAGTAATAATCACTTCAATACAGGATCAATACCAACTAAAAAATGATATGACATATATGTATGATATGTATGCAATGCATATGCTAGGTAACTTTCCATCAGTCGGTATACACACTTCACAAAGGTATGTCATATGAAAGTGACCCATGAGGGACCCTTGAAGTCCATCTACCCCTTCTCTATGGAATAACTCATCGGATCACGGAGCTCATCATTTGGTTGTAATATTATCATGTTACAAGCGTGCAACTCTGAGCCATCCCCACGTATCAATATCATCTCAGTGTTGCCATAATCTTAATAGTGTTCTTATGTTACCCGGTCCCTTGGACCCACAACATAATCATACCACTCTAATATTATATCATCAGAACCATGAGTGTATGAATGCAAATGACATATATAAGGTAAGAATCGTGATATAATGAGATGCAAGTAAATAAGAGACGAGATACCACATGCTTTCAAGAATTCATAACATGTATAAAATCCACTTACAATTCAAGATATCATATCAAGTATGTGTGATGAATAAACAAGTCAATTAACTATTGTGACGAGCCCACATATAGCGACAAGTTTAAATAATCAGCAATCGGGACCAGCATAAGGTTGATTCCCCAAATCATCTCATCATCAAAATTCAACACTGGTACCCACTCAGACGTTCATCACAATTGCCTTAATGGGACTCCCGAATATGCCTAATACCCCTCAATATTTATAACTAACAACATACTTCCATCAAAGTCTCGAAAAACTAAATCGTAACCTACCTCACAACCAAGCAGGTGCATTATCCGATCAATACTAAGTGACAGTCTTGCCTCTCTCTGCACCTCGCGACTGTCGAAGTCTATTCACGCATATATTCTATTTGTTAATACAACGCTTTCATAACATACAAGGAAAAAGACTTTACAAACATGACCCAAAAATACCGCCCCGAGCCCATGCCAACAACACTCGAACTTTAATACTCAAAAACCTTTATTACATACTAACTAATCATATTTTTAAATTAATTTAAAATGTAAACATTATAAAACCTCCAATTGAACCATAATTAAAAATCCCCAATACTAATTCACAACAATGTCACTTTTAATTCCATAAACCTCCATTAAAATCCACCATACAACTCCTTTATTCCCATAAACGCAAGAACTTCATCTTCCCCAACATAACATCATGCTAAAACACCATAAAAGAGTCTATAAATATCACTTAAACTAATAAAAGGAAGGAATCTATTACCTCAACGTCAAAAAGCTCCTAAGGTTCTGGATTTTACTCCCAGCAAGCAGTGTTGATATCGAGAAATCTATTTTTGGTAAAGAATTTTCTGACCTAGGGGAATATATAGGGGTCTAGTACAGTGTTTCTGCTCCAATAGAATTTACTCCACTGCGGCAGAAACCTTTCAATGGGATGAGAGTCACTTGACACCTCACCTCTTACACGATGTACATAAGTTTACGGCGGTGAAAATCCCCATCCCTCAACTTCTCGCTTCGATGAGTCAACCTTTCGCCGAGGTAGACCAGCCGGAGTGGACACTGGTGTCGCTGTATTGGACACCAGACACGAGCAAATATGAAATCCGTCCAAACCTCAAACAAATAACCAAAATATTTTCGAAACCCCCAGACATAAATAGATATGCTCATCTATGGTAAACAATGATATGAAGTCGCTCGTACCCTCGGACTTCTCAAATAACTGAGCTATGACATACTTTTCTAAAGAAATGCCCAGAAAAACCAATTAACCAAATTTTACAAATAAAGCCAAAAAACATATCCGATTATTTCGGGAAGCGAACCAATGACTCGACTATGTCATAAATGACGCTCGGGAACTATCGGAAGTGACATAATCCGGAAATGAACTGATCTTGCCAAAAGTCAACTTCGAGTCAAACTTACCGACTCTAAGTTTCCAGACTTAGGCTTTTTCATCTGAAACTCATAAAAATAGACCTCGGGATCCGTGCCACACATCTCGCACATCACAAACCTCACATAGAAAGTACGGTAAGGGTAAAACAACCAAATAAAGGTCTTTATCAAAAAATGACCGGATGGGTCATTACAGTAACCATGTATATCATTACGATTGTCATAAACTTGTCCGTAATCCATGTATGCTCGTGTCATATTTTCCATCATCTCTCAGAACTAGTTATGAGCTCAGATTGTTCCATTATATAGAATGTTACATGTTTTCATATCTCATGAATTATATAAATATATCTATTTAGAGTTTCATGTATTCAAACCATGTTGATGAAATTTATGAGCTTTTGAACCGACCATGTACATGTTTAATATTTTTAAGAGTAACATAGGTTTGCCGAAAAGGTTCAGACATCTGAAACTACGTATGGCAGAGTAGGGTAAGGATCTCTCGGTCCAGTTAGGATGATACCTTAAGACTATTAATTGATCCTTTCATTTCAATTTGTGTCTCATACCCTGGAAAGGCATAAGATCGCTTTGCTGGCTGAGCAAGAGACCACACTCCACATACTCACATGCTGATTCTAGTTTGTGGAGTGTGGTCTCTAGCTTAAAATTACAGTATTCAGTTGCAGTTTACAACTTCAATTATAATTTCAGTTTCATATTACTTCATGTTATTGATTTGGGATTCCCATTCCTTAAGTACCCCACTTACAGTTCTTTCATTTAGTTGCTTTACATATAATTATAATTCCGTGTACTTACATACCTATTGCCTAGGTCTGGCATTGCACGATGCGGGTACTAATTTTCAGTATGATAAATCTGCTCGTTAATACTCTATCATATCAGTTGTTTGGTGAGCCCTATTTACTTCGGGGCGTTGTCTTTACTTTTCAACAGTTATTGCCATGTTAGACAGTCAGGTATGTTGGGTCCTTGTCCCAACAACATTTCAGTATTTTCATAGACTAGTCAATATGTCATGTTGGGTATTTAGTTATGTTTAGCCTTGTGGGCTACACTATCATATTTTCATACTATTTCCGCACTTATGTTTTAAATAGTATTTTTAGTAATGTTCTGATGTTCAAATATTTTAAATTATATTCTGCATCACTACATGTCCCATGTCAATCCAGCCAACCATATGGTTTTGCTCGATCATATGCAGTCAGGCACCGAGTGCCGTGTTACGTCTAGGCCCAGGTTTAGGGTGTGACAAAGCTTGGTATCAGAACCCTAGGATCAATTATCTTAGGGTGTCTATGAAACTGTTTCCAGTGGAGTTTCCTTTATATGTGTGTACATGACACACATATAAATGGTAGACTACCAAGACATTCAGGATTGTTTGACTTCTTTCTACTCTAGATCGTGCCATAAAGCTTAGAGTAGTAAGTAATACTCCCTTCGTATCAAATTCCATACGTATCTAATGCAAATTCAATAAGCAAGAAATCCAAGGTTTAAGTGAGGATGATTACCTATTGGGGTATAATTGTGAAGTGCCTGTTGGTATCGATTGAGACTTAAGATGAAATTGAAAGTGGAATGTAGTGCATGTCGCTCGAGAATGATAGTTGTATCATGGATGTGAAAGACGAATAATAACGACGTACTCAAGGAAGAAGAATGAGAAACTGCAGGATGAGAAAGACATAAAAATTAGCAAAAAAACTAATTCTACAAGAAACGTTAATCATAGAGGATCTCAGGGAGGTAGAGGTAGACAGGTTTTCAACTAGAGGTCTACATCTAGTGCACCAGTCCTGAGGTTCAAATATGATTAGAAAAGTAAGTTCATCATAAATTGAGTTTCATAGAACCAGGATCTTAGTCATAGGCCAGTGTGGGTCATAGAGTTTTTCAAAATCCTATGTGCAACAACTGTGATAGGAGATACACCGGGGTGTATCATTCGGGCATGGATGTGTGTTGTGAGAGTGTCCAGCAGGGTTAATATTATAGGGACTGCCCATAAATAAGACAAGGGAACCGGAGGTAATGTGGCTCAGTTCACAAATTCAGCAGCTCCCTATAATTCTCAAGCCCAAGACGAGTGTAATACAACTAAGTCTTGTAGTACAGGTGGAGGTTAGAACCTCTTGTATACTTTAGCAGGTCGTTAGGACTCTAACACGTCCCTAGATGTCTCACAAATATGATGAGATAGCCCTCATGTAATACCCCACAGGGCAACACGTTATGAATTTATCCACAACGGGCGTAAATTGATCATTATGATTTTGAACATAAAAGAGCCTAAGGGAAAATTACCCGTGATTCTATAATGTCTCGATTTTTCAAAGATGAAGATTTTTTTCGTATGATCCATGTACATGCCTAAGAAGAGATTGTGTACGACATGAGAACTATGAGAAGACAATATTGAATTTCTGATAATAATTTTAAATTATTTAAGTTTATTCAGTCAGAACCAGAGAGTATGTCATTAGTAAGTTACTACAAGAAGCAGATATTAATATGAGATAAGAAGATTTGAAAATTTCCTCTTAGATTATGTGAGTAAGTATTTACTCGAGATGTGTATAGTCTGATATGATTTTAAAATGTACAGAAAGTTCAGGGTTAGGTATTCTAATTTTTCATTTAAGATAAACAAAATTTCCCCTATGTGTGATCGATGTCTATAGTACAGAAAATATAGATATGACCTTATGCTTCACGTTAGTTATTCAGAGTAGGAAATGAGAACATGATGCTAGCAGGTGGTTAGTAGAAGAATAGTTAGTAAATCTTGAGTAAACATAGTGAATTAGCAATTTCAGCTGAGCTAGTAGAGGTACAAGTTGATTTCCTTAGACAGGTTAAAGTTAGTCAGTGGGTAACTGTTTGAATAAACCAAATGCATGTTAGAACCAAACGAGTTCAAGTTAAACTTGAAGTACCGTGACAGTGGAAGAAGATAATCACCTAGGAAGTAAGAGAGCAAACTACAGAAGAATAGTCTTTTAGAGTTATCAAAAAGGGATCTTCCTAAGACTGACAATGTGAGAAAGGTTAAGTCGTTAAGACAAAATATGCCAGGTATGAATAGGTTAGCACCCAATCCATGTAAGTAAGTCATTTTTTCCTAGTAAGGAAGATTGCTTTGAAGTTGGTCGAAAGATGAGACTTCAATGATGTAATGTACGAAGAATTGCAGAAGATAAATGGAAGACGACTTGATCTCATCAAAAGAAAAGAATCCCCAAGTATAAGACTTTAAGCTTTGGTCTACGAAAGAGATGTGTAAATTGTCAGTAAGTCTAATTGGACTTTTGAAACCAAAAGGGTTGGCATGATTTATGAAAAATCTCAGTTCAATAATGAGGGAAAAATAATATAGCCTCCATAAGGAATGTGGCTAGCGTGCACAAGAAACACAAATTAAGAAGAATGATTAACGATCGACTTGTATCAAGCTCAGTTATTGTCATTTAGAAGACCACAAAAAAACTATGAGATCATGCCAAGTCATATGTTACGAGGATGGCTCCATTGAATGAGCCTCCAATCTTTAGGTTGTTGGTCAAAGACGTAGCACAAAAATAATATTGTGAGTATTTTCAAGAAGTACCTCAAAAATAATAATAATCAAGTATTAGAAGTTTTGCTCATGTTGAGGCAGACAAGAGATTATTGTAACGGAGGTTCACCATTTAACAAATATCGGAGTTCAACTCTTGGACTTATAAGATGGTGGAGTTATTGTTTAGAACAGAGCTTATTCCTCCTTAGTAGCCGAGGTGAAAGTGAAACAATTTAATGATCCCTATTTACTGCAGTTGAAAGAGGGGATTCAAAGACATAAAACAATTGCTTTTGAACAAGGGGAGATGATGGCACCTACACTATCCATCCGATAGGCGAACCATCCCCAAAATCATCTCCTCACATATTAAAACATTGTGGAATAATTAAACCAAAATTATAAAGATATAACAATCCTTCATTCAAACTTATAATTATAAAAATCCATTATAATACAACTTTTCCCCCAAAACCCGGCCTGACTTGTACAAAGAAAACTATGAATACAATGAATAGAGAAGTAAAAAAACCACTAGCTAGGAATAATAAGTACATCCTGACTAAGATGAAGACTCGGGGCCACCGATAGGATGAATGACCTACTTAAAACATTCACGTACTTCAAGCTGCAACTTGAATCAATCCTATACCAGCATCCATGTAAAAGATGCTGCAAGTGTAGTATGATTACACAACAAGCCCTTTGTAAGCATCATAGGCTGACAATGACAGACAACATGTAATAGACATAAATATCAAGTTGATTCTCAAATAGCCCTAACCTATTCATAACAATTAACACATAGATCACGTTAACCAACATAAGTAGTTCTTACACTTAAGTTACAATCTAATATGTGGTAACTCAATAGAGTTCATAGGCGTTAGTCCACTAGTCATTGGATAACTGCCTAAGTCATACTTATCCTAATCTGCATACTTCATTATTTCTCTAACATGGACAGTCGACACTTAAGGGATACAACCACATAACAACCTTTCACGAAAGCATATAGTTACAATAGCATGGTTGACCTAATCATAATCCTAACTTGTAGACCTGGTTACCGTCTGTACACCAAAGATTATTGGTACATGCCACTTTATTACACAACCCTATTAGGTTTGAATAAGGGATTTCATCACGAATCTTCTAATTAAGGTGAAGTTGGTCACATATATACAAATACATAAGACAGTAGTTACAATGTCCACACATCAACTCTTTAGTATTCTAGACTTCATATCAAGTAAGACAATCACTATCACACCCCAACCTTGGGGGAGGGTGTGTGTGTGTGTGGTTGACAGCCGATTCCCTAAGGCCCGAGCATACCAATACTGATACATGTAACATACTCAGTATTACTTGGGATGACAAGGCCTCTGACAAGTGATTTCTTTAACCAAGAGACACAACCACATATACGCAGAAAAAGACCAATATAGATATATATATATAATAAGGCCGACAAGGCCGATAGAGACACAATAAGTCAACTGTAAAGGCCAACAAGGCCATACAAGACAACTATCTAGAAGATGACAGTCTAAAATCCTCTAAAGAGTACATCAACAATATTCAGCTAGGACAGAACCCCGTCATACCCCACTATATACATATATACACCTACTATACCTAATACCTCGCTAGATAGCTCCTGAAAAAGGAGCGAGACAACCTTCAGCTAAGTCGAGTCACCTACTGTGAGGTTTTATCCGAATCTCTATTTATAGCTGTGGGCATGAACACAGTGCCCCAGAAAGGGACATCAGTATGAAATATGTGGGCATAACCAACTATAAATAAAACAATAACAAATCTAGGAGACTAGGGATATCACCTAAAACTCATAAGTGTCACACTAGACCAATTTCCATGTATGCATAAATATTCAATCACGTATATAATTTCATAGGCCTCCATAGGCAATACTCTGAATATAATAGATCACATATTTAGCGTTGTAGGCCTCTATCGGCAATGTCATTAGTGTCATATCTGTACAGTGCGTATATAATGCCATAGGCCTCTGAGGGAAATGTAAATATATAATATATGCATATAAGAGCCATACCAAGCTTATGAAGGACGCATCAACTCGTTGGGGTCATGTAAGGTCATTACACCCTTAAATATCCTTATGTGGACACATATACCCTTTTACTTTGTTACGATCAATAAGAAAGAAGACTTTTTACCTTTAGGTTCTTAATCAAGAAGTAATTAACCATTGCCTTACCCATGGAAAGGGAGTAACATCAATAATGAAACATAATCTTAACGAAGGACGATTATGTACAAAATCAAGGAATAAAATAACCTCAAGTGTCTTCTTAATGAACTACAAATAGAGTCTTTACTAGGACATAATTGTTATAAAGAGGATCATGCCATAAAGGAGAAGAAAGTAAGACCTACATACCTTGTCGATAACGCTAATTACGTTCAGCGGAGCCTCGCACGTGTTATGGATGATTATCTACATTAAACAAGGGATTTGTATCAATATCCATCTCATGTCTTAGAGGAGATTTTATTTAGGCAATTCGTCAAACAACTTGTGTACATGAAGTTCTAGAGTTACTCTATCATAGATTCTTACTCAAACTAACACCACCATCTTCCATAACTCTTCTTCCTTAACTTCACAACTTCATCAATACTTTTATTTACTCTATATCTCAATCAACAACGCCAACCAACAAGGTAACATGAGTTCATATCGCAAGAGGTGTTTCTTCATGATCATAGTCACCATACTTCCATAACTCATAAGTTTTCTCCACAAATCAATAAAGCTAAGTTAAGAGGAACAAAGGGACACATAATAGTGATGAAACCTTACCTTAACCATACAAGGATTCTCCTATAACAAGCGTCAACTCAACCATCAGGAAGCTCACAACTTTGACAAGACAAGTAGAGAGGATCTCGTGGTGTTCTTAATCATTGGATGGTGAAATTACCTTAGATAAATGTAGGGATGTTCTTTAATAATTGAGAGTGCTTTGAAGAGTGTTTGGGAGGTTCTTGGATCTTATGGGGTCGAAATATGAAATGAATATGAGGTTGGCCGAATTTTGACTTAATAAACCACTTCACTGCATCACATATGCGGTTTCATATGCGGAGCATATCCCCAAATATGGCTGAATATTCGATTCATATAGTGGTAATGAGGTGGAGTAAAGGTTTCTTTGGTCGGTGGCCTCATCCACGAGGCGGAAAGGGTTCCATGGGGCGATATGCTTAGCGTATAGTCCTATCTTTGTCAAACTTTGTTGAGATGTGATTACTTTGATCACAATGACTTATAATCATCCATAAACCTTCTTAACATCCATTTATGTTGTAAATAACCATCGAAATATGGCACAATTCATCGGAACTTAAATCGGTTAGTCGGGTTCTCAAACATACGTGAAATAACAAGTATGAATCAGAATCCTTTGGACTTACTTCAAATATTGGCCCAAGGCCTTCATTATCAATTTTATAAACATCATACTATTTTAAATTACATCGGCTTGACATGATGCATTCAATGTAAGGATTGCAACCATGAAGAGCTTAACGACTCTTTAAACTCTTATGACTTCTTCGGGTTTAAACTCGACCGTTCCTTAATCTTCAAAATGGAACCTTCTTAGTCATCTTAGGCTTCCTTACTTAAGGTATATTTGATATATGAAATTACGGGGTGTAACATCCTTCCCCTTTAAGATCATTCGTCCTCAAATGTCGGGGCATCACCACTTGGGTATAGCGATTCCTATACTCTTCGGCAACTTTGGAAAAGTTATTTGGTACATAGAACTCTTTCAATCTGTTCCACAATCAGATACCATAGTTATTGCCTCATAGGGTTACACAAACACAACACTATCAATACATTATCGACCCCACATGGTCGTACATCTCTTTTGCAATATCATTTAGTAAGCTGAAATTTATTTGAACCGTTGTATCCTGAAGTCTGGGCTATGCCTTTTAGTCCCTTGTTACAATTTCCGTCTTATGATAGGACATACGTGATAGAAATTTATAGTCATGAAACATAAGTAAGGTTATAATGAGAATCCATTGTACGATGATCGTTGCAGGTCAGGAGTTTTGAATATGATAGGGTTATTCAAGGTCATATCTTATTATGTTCTCCTGTCATCTCTCTGTTACATTCTTATACGTTCCTTTCCTTTCTTACTACATTCATACGTCACACTTGAAGACATAAATTATGGATAATTCGCCGGTCTTGGAATTTTCCCCTTCATTAAGTTACTTCTCACCTTTGCATTTCTCTCATGGAAACACTTGAAGTGAATATTGAATAACATCTATGGTGAGGAATATACTCTTCTTGCTTGTCATTGCATTTATCAATCTAGTTGGTGTATTACGACCGCAAATATTTCAGACAAAACCTTCCTTTCTTATCAAGTTGTATCCTGCTCCTATAACCAAGTCTCTTAAAATATCCCTTCCTTAATCCTAGCATTTTCTCATAACTTATTACATTAAATCCGATACCACTACTTCGGGTCACCTCCATATTCGTTACTCGATAGGGATATTACTCATCTTCCTTACACCACACCTTATATATTTTCTTGATTGCACTTCCCCTAATAAATATCAATCCTTAGACGATCATTTCAACTTTCTTCTATGTTCACGGTGTCTACTAACAATATGCTTTCGTTGGTCTGAGCCTTACTATCTACTGTTCCACTAGATCAAAGGTGGGGCTAATCCTGAACATATAAAGTCTTTTAAATTAGAATATCTTACCATGATAGTGAGATGACCTTTAGCAATTCTCGTACCAACCACTACTCCTCAGTTAAACCTTCCAATTCTGAGTGGATATCTACGTATGTATTGTCTACTAACATAATTATTCTCCGATCACAGTGAGGTTCCCGTTACTACCTTTACTCCATACCCCAATACTTTTCAACGGATTCTAAACGGAGATCTTTGTCTCGGCGTTCCTTTAGTTCTTAATATAAGGGAGAGTTCTTTTGAATTCTGCTTCTATTGTGGATGGATACATTTTATCTTCTTAAGTCGACTATTTCCTTTAGCCTTTTTATTAGACCTCTTACCAATGGTAGATAACTATATCGTCCATAACCTCATCATTCACTATGTCAGAATCTCCTATTCCCTATAACGTTTCAACCGAATATTTTATAAACGATGCTATCCAATCTTGAAATAAGCTTTTTATTCTTAGTCATTTTATACATGTTTGCTCAAGTATCCTTCTTTGGTTCATATCGTTCCCCTTTGCTGCTCATCTTATTTTTCCTTTGGCTTGTGTACTAGGAACAAGACATCCTCTCATCTTCATCACCTTATCCCATAGGCATCTATCATATTTTTGCTTATCCCGAGCCTGCGCTTCCATGAGAGAAATATTTACTTCATACAAAGAGTGCATTACCTGATCCATGAAACAAGATTTGCCACCTTCCATATTCAACTATTCTTTTGCTGGGTATGTCGTATGTACCCTTCCCTAGTGAAAATCGTCGACCTAATCGTATTGTTCTCCAGTAGTGCTCACTTTAAGGATCGTCTAACACTTTTCTCATCAAACGATTCTTCTTTGTAAGGCGTCGATCTTCCAGATTCACTGCGGTCACCATTCATGATTTAACACTTCTGCCTTTACTTTGCGATTCAGACTTTCTTCACAATTGATATCCTTAGATTTCATGATCATTATATTACCTTTCTCATAGATTTTGTTCAATTTGACAACCCAGAATTTACAATTGTTTGCCTACTTATATTATTTCTTCATCATCCTTATTCATTTACTCCCCTTCTAACGTCTACCTTGCACTTTTGAGATATGTTGGCCATTTTATCACTTTGTCATGTACTTACATCGGTCTCGTTCATCTTTACATCTAATTACACATCCTCAAGCATCTTGGTTACCTCCGTGGTAGAATTAGTGTTGAACATCTTCAATTTCAAATTGTAGCCCAGTTTTAATTTACTACCGACTCGAATCTCCCCCTTAATGGTGTTAGATTTTGTTTTAACCTATCACTCGATCCTTTAACCTTTGAATTTCTAGCATAAATGTTTTGAAGGATCCCTTATTTTGATGTAATTCTTGTACCATCACTTCTAGACGCCGGGAGTTATATCTTGGATAGGAAGGTTTAAGTATCATTTCCTTGCTACTGTCCCTATCTTCAATGATAATCGTATTGTTGTAGGTTCCACCAAAGTATTCTTGTTAGTGTCCTTAATAATACAATATTTCCTCTCGTCTATGTATTTGAGGAACATCCTTTGTTCTCATTAATTTGTCATAACACTTCACTTGCACTTTCGTTTACCACTTATAGTCTATTTCCTGTATATCAAAATCTTTATCACAAACGGTCTTCAACAAGCTATTCTTTCCTGATCGACTTATCAAATTGCACCACCCAACATTGAAGATGTACTATCTTTTACCGGCACCCACATAAGTATTTTTAACGGTAAGGAAGGTATGACTTTCTGTCTTTAACCAACAAAATTCATCTTATCTTTCTGCCTTTATATCCGTCCCGTCCTCGTGAAGGAGTTGGGGTTACTAATTTGGGCATGACATTTCGCGTCCCTTTTTCTTTAACTATTGCCTGAGATGAAACTTCATGTAAGTTGACTCGGAAATCCTTTTTCCTTATCAATTTTCTGGAGTTTCCCTTAATTCATTGAACCCGATAGTACCTTTAATCTCACCTATTCATATCATATTCTACAATTCAAAAGACGTAAGTCACTAAGAGACAAAAAACATTTTCAGGACGTTTCAACAATCCCTGTTTGCTCGACATTTTATTTCCTTCGGTCTCATTTGGCTTGCAATTCATTCCCAAAGCTTGGGATTTTCACACAATCGTCCGATGATATATTATCACAAATTGAGAGTTTATCTGGTATAGTCATTCGAAGACATCCCTCACATTTCGGCACTAGGTTGAGTTAGGAACAAGACCACAAGGGTAAAACTAGAACTTTATTACTCTAAAATCATGTGAACATTCTATTGAGTCATATCCTTAAGTTAAATTGGAATCTAAACACATTTAGGCTTCCAATTGCATTAACTAGTCAAAACCTCTAATTTGGAACCCTAATTTTCCCAATTTCAAATGAAATCCAATTACCAAATTGAGCATTACAATACATCCCGCCATCATTAACCAACTCTTATTTAAAATATCAAAGCATAAGAATCATCACATAGCCTCCAATTCATAGTTCTTAAGTCTCTTAATATTAGCATGAACCCTAGGTTAATGCTACCCCAAATAAAGAATATAACCTAGATTAGAAAACATAATCCTAATAAGGAAGTAAAATGGGATGGAAATCTTACCCTATGTGATGAAAGATGTTCAAAGCCCCCAAAGTCTCATCTACCGAGCTCAAGTTCCAAGACGTGATTATGGGAAATGATTTTGAAAAAGGCATTAAATTCTATGTTTGAAATACAATAATTCTGCTTTGGCTGAATCGACCTCGCCAAAGTGGCTTGCCTCTACGGAAAACCTGCCGCAGAAGTGGCCTAACATAAAAACTCAGATGATGCAAAACAGAGAATTCATCGCAGAGGAAGATCACCTCTGCTTAATAAACACCGTAGAGGCGGACATCCATGACCCTTCCAAGATCGTATCTGTAGACCAACCTTCTTTGAGGCGGCCCCACAGAGGCGACCACTAGTCTACTGGTGCGACACACTATAAACCAGCAACTCAAGAATGTTAACAACACTCTACCAAACACCCAAAATATTCTCGAGACCTCCTCGATACAAACTAGACATGCTACCCAAGTGTAAACGATGCTATAAACTCGCTATCACACTCGGATTTCTCATACAACCGAGATAAGACTCACTTTTTTACGAAACCACCCAAAGTATGCAAATTCCATAAATTTACAAATAGTGACACAAAATATATCCGAACACCCTGTGAAGCAAACCAAGGACACGACTAAGTCATAAATGACGCACCGGACCTACCGAATATGACAGAACCCAGAAACAAACCCATATACTCAAAAGTCCACTATCGGTAAACACTTTTTCATTTATTTAACTTAAATACTTTTAGTTTCCTCAAAATCAACCAAGACTCACGCGACTGTCTCGGGAAGGGTCATCCTTATAAGTCGAATACACTAATGGTTCTAGGGGAAGGGTCATGGTTCTAGGGGAAGGGTCAATAGAGGTAAAAAGGTAAAATATATAAACGACCAAGCAGGTCATTACATATTCTATTTACCCAAGTCCTACGTAGATGTATCATGATTTTAAGAAGATTTATTGGTGGAGCCACATGAAAAGGAAAGTAGCAGATTTTGTGGCCAAGTGGTCAAACTTCCAGCAAGTAAAAGTCGAGCATCACATACTCGGTGGTTTGTCTTAGAATATTGATATTCCCATGTGGAAGTGGGAGATGATTAACATAGACTTTAAAACAAGTTCACCTTATTCATTTCAGAAATATGATTCAATTTGGGTGATTGTGGACTGACTTACTAAGGCAGGACACCTTTTTCCAGTGAGGACCACCGATTCAACAGAAGATTGTTCTATGTTGTTTATTTAGGAAATTGTCAGATTGTATGAAACTCCTGTGTCCATCATTTCATATCGTGGTGCTCAGTTCACAATAAGTTTATGGAAATCCTTTCATAAAAGGTTAGGAACAAGGGTGAATCTAAATACATCATTTCATCCTCAGACAAATGGTCAGGCAGAACACACTATTCAGACTCTACAAGACATATTGAGAGTATGTGTCCTAGATTTCAAAGATAATTGGATTGATCACTTATATCTTATTGAATTTTTCTTTAATAATAGTTATCACTCTAATATCAAGATGGAACCCTTCAAACCTCAATATGGGCGAATGTGTAGGTCATAAATTAGATGGTTCAAAGTTGGTGAGGCGGAATTGTTAGGACCGGATTTGGTATATCAAGCAATGGAAAAAGTCTAGTTGATTCCGGAATGATTGAAAATATCTCAAAGTTGCCAAAAGTCATATTCAAACATGTGGCGTAGCGACTTCGATTTTCAAGTGATGATTGGGTATTTAAGGAAAGTTTCACCTATGAAGGTGTTATTAGATTTGGTAAAGAAGGAAAATGTAGTCCCAGATATACAGAGCCATATAGAATTTTGTGAAGGATTAGTAAAGTAGCTTATGAGCTCAAGTTACTGTAGGATTGAATTTTATGCACCCAGTGTTTCATGTGTCCATGCTTAAAAAGTGTGTGGGATACCCATCATTGATTGTCCCCATTGATACGATCACAAATAAAGATAGCCTAGCTTATGAAGAGGTTTCTGTGGCTATCCTTGATTGTCAAGTTCTGAAGTTGAAGACTATGAAAGTTGCCTCAGTAAAGGTGCTAAGGAGAAATCAAAAAGTTGAAGAGGCTACGTGGGAAGCCAAAGAGGATATGAAGTCTAAATATCCGTAAATATTTGAAGAGCAAGCAGAAAATATTAAAGGTAACTAACTTTACATTCAGACCTCTAATTATAGTATTCGCCTTTCTCAATATTTACTCGGTTAAGTATTCAAATCTTATGCTATAATCTTCATGTTCCAGTGTTCAGTTAGTTCAATTTTCATTTAGTTCAGTACACATTTAATCAGTAATCATTAAGTACAATATTCATGTAGATATCTCCTTAATATATGTAAGTTCGACCATGAGAACCCTGACCCATCATTCGAGGAAGAATGATCCCAACTGGGAGATATTGTGACATTCCGTACTCTAGAACTAAAGTATAGAACCATGAAATAAGAAGAGAGGAATTTGTCTAAGTGTTGCAGAATAACTGGAGCTCAATCAAAGCGAGACCATGGCTTTCTATGGACCTCGCTCAGCGAGGTGTAGTGGTACCAATGGGAATAATTTTTAAAAAATACCAAGTGTGGGAAGACAGGAAGAGATCGTTGACTGAAGCTTAGAGCGAGGAATGACCTCTATAGAGCTCGCTTAGTGATGCCCATAGCAGGTCACCCCTAGATTTGGAGTACACTCAGTGAGCCAAGCAGTCTCAAAGGCCCTTCCTATGAATTCAACACTTAACTCATAGTTCCATTTGTCAGACATTCCAACTTCATAGAAGACCCTTGAAGGATGATTTTCTAATATATCAAACCCCACATCAAGGTAAGAACATCTCTCCGTGATTCCTAATCAATATTAGCACTAAATACATGATTCTTGACATGATTTTTAAACAAAAACATTAGATTTCCAAGGTAATCCTTCTCAAGTGATTCAAACTGTTGTTTTGGGTGTTCTTCATTTGAGAAGCAAACTAGTATGTTAGATTGGAGCATTTACAGGTATGTAGGGCTTCTATCTATGTGTGGGGACATTATTGTTATTCCCCATTCCATATTAATTCATAAAACCGTATTTCTCCTTAGAGTTAGAGAATTATGTCCCAGTTCACGATAAACCTCAAATACTAGTCAACTAATTCTATATATGTATTGTTAAACACAATCATATTTCAAATGATTGTATTCATGTATATTATTACGATTGTCATGAATCTATTTGTAATCCATGTATTCTCGTGTCATATTTTTCATGAGCTCTTCGAAACCAATTATGAACATATATTGCTCCATTATATGGATTTTTACATGTTTTAATGTCTCAGAATTATATGAATATATCTATACAAAGTTTTATGTAAAACTATTTACAAACCATGTTGATGAAATTTATGATCTTTTAAACCAACGATATACATGTTCAGTATTTTTGGGAGTAGCATAGGTTTATCGAAAATGTTAAGACATTTGAAACTACGTATGCCAACGTAGGGTAAGGATCACTCTGTTCAGCTAGGATGATACCTTCAGACTATTGATTGGATCCTTTTATGTCAGTTTTGTTTATGATATCCTGAAAAGGTATGAAATCGCTTTGCTGGCAAGGCCAGAGATCAGACTTCACGTACTCACATGGTGATTCAAGTTTGTCAGTTATACTATGTCTCTCCCATTTTAAAATATTTTACCCATGTTATATCTTGATCATGCAGATCATAGTCATGTCCAGGTTTGAGTTATAGTTTACATATTACAATATTCAGTTACACTTTACTACTTATAGTACAACGTTAATTACAATTTATAGTTTCAGTTTCATCAAGCTTACTAGAATATTCGAACCTCGACAAAATGACACTTTTATCTTATTATAGCTAAAAAATCTTTCATATTACTTCATGTTAGTGATTTGGGCTACCCATTACCCAAGCATCCCACTAACAATTCTTTCATTTAGTTGTTTTATATACAAGTACAATTTTGGTGTACTTAACTTCCCTATTTCGTGGGGCTTGCATTTCAAGATGCATTTACTGATTCTTAGGACGACAGATCTACTCGTTAGGACTTCATCGTATCAACTATTTGGTGAGCCCCATTTACTTTGGGCATTGTCTTTACTTTTCAGCATTCACTTTCATGTTATACAGTCAGGTATGATGGGGTCTTGTCCCAACAACAATTCAGTATTTCAGATTCATGTCGGAGGTTTCATAGACTAGTTAGTATATCATGTTTGTTATTCAGTTATGTTTAGCCTTGTGGGCTACACTATCATATTTTTAGACTATTTTCACACTTATGTTTTAATAGAATATTTTTAGTATTATTATGATCAAATATTTTATTCAGACTATTTATGTTTTAAATTATATTCTACATCACTACATGTCCCATGTCGATCCAGCCAATCACGTGGTTCGCGGGTCACATGCAGTCAGACACCGAGTGTCGTGTTACATTCAAGCCCAAGTTTAGAGCGTCACACTCACCTAGGCCTATGCTACCAGATCAATAGTTGTCTTTAAGAAACCATATATTATTGGTTCCCTTTTTGATCTGTGCGTCCACCATGCACAATTGTATGATATAGATTCCATTAAGATCTTGCGATTGTGTGGAGTTCTGACCTTTCTATACTCCAAACCCTATCTATTGCAGTTGATATTTTCATAAACAGAGACATTTGTTTTTGTGATCCTGTTGTATTAGAGTCTCCTTATCTTTTCATACTTAGATGTGTTCAGTTTCCTTTTAGCACCTTGTTTCTTTCTTGCTCAACGTGCAACTATTCTTTGAAAACAATAAGTAGACTTTTTGTTCCTCTAGATTGTCTTCAACATGATCCTTTACTTCTGTAAGTCCTGCTATAAGCATCTTCTTCTCAAGTTGTAGTGTATACTTCTCATTACACAATCTAAGGACCTAGTCCTTGAGAGCATGAATCATTTTTCCCAAGCTCTCTTGGCTTTCTCCTTTATTCTTGAGCTCCAACTCACGGGAAGTATATGTTTCCATCACCTTTCCTTTATATCATGGAGGCTTTTATAGGCATTAGTGACAGTGTGGGCCACCTTTTCTAGTTTGTATCTTTAGTAATTCTAAATGTCATTCTTGAACATCTTCTATTGTCATATTTAGAGTCTGATTCTCAGTTGGTCATTAATGCTAGTACATCTTCTGTATTAGACACCTCCTGCCACCAAGGATTTATTATGATCTTCTACTTCATCATCCTCATCATCACATGAGGAGATTCCCATGAAAACCAATGTCTTTCTTACAGTTTGATCTGCTTGCCCAGTACTCATCATGTTTCTACATACCTATTCCCTTCTTTTTCTTCTCTTAGGATCATTCATTCTCCTATCATATTATTTTTCTGGACATTCTATAATAAAGTGGTCTGAACTTCCACATCTAAAGCATCATTCTTGATTTCTTTATTAGGTCCTTATAATTTTGAGGAGCCTCCTCTATTTAGGAACCTTCCTCTCCTGATCATTCTTTGAAGCCCTCTAGTGAGTAATGCCAGGTCGTCATAACCAAAGTCTTGCTCATCTCATAGGTTTTCAAATTTCTCATGAGCTCTTACATGGTCATTGTTCCTAGATCCTTTGCCTCCATAATATCATTTACTTTGCTCTTCCAAGAGTTAGGTAGTATATGAAAAAGTTTTTCAATTCTTCTACTTAAAGGAATAACCTCTCCAGGTGAGTTTAATTCATTGGTAATATATATGGATATTTTTGAACGTCATCTTGAAAAGCTCATATTGCCTATTTAATAAGGAAACCTTAGACTTCTTGACCCAAGTTGTTCCTTCATGTGTTGTTTGTAAGATGTCCCACGCTTCTTTTATAATTTCACATGAAGAAACTTTGTTGTATTCATCAGGTCTGATGCCCCCACCTTTTTTGTCTTTGCATTCTTTTGGATATCCTTGATGTCTTCATCGGTGTATTCTTCTCTCTTTTTGGACCTTCCATGATGATATCCCATAGTTCAAGATCTTCTCAAATGATGAAGTCTTGCATTATTTCTTTACACCAGCCATAATATTATTCATTGAAGCATAGGAGTCTTCTTGTTGATTTCCCTTCATGAACTCCTAGAGGTACAACCATCTTCAGTCTTTCAAGGTGTTATCCTTTATTGAAAGATCTCGGTGTGATATTAATTGATAGTTTGTTGTGACCTAAGTACTCAAAGAAGCAGGTTCTTTGAGCAGCTATGCAAGAAGGTAAATGCGTAATATGTAAATCAATACAAGTATATTCACGTGGATTTCCATATTTGATTATGTAAATCAACACAATTGTAGCCTTTTTTGAACTCCTTGCTCAAGGGAGTAAAAACCATGACCTACCTCATGTAGGATTTTTCAAATTCTCCACTAAGGTTACAACAACTTGTACTTCTAAGGAACTGACTCTACAGCCCCTACCGAATCCTTAACAATTCTCTCAATCGTTAGTGCTCTATCCAACTATTCTTCAATGAATCTACCCAGTTAAAGAAGTACCTTATAACATAAAACAAAATCTACTAAAATTCACAATTAATGTAATCCAGATCTTGTCTTGGAGCAACAAGAACCTAACTATTAAAATCCAAGAACAGTACATATAAAAATTAATAGGAACAAGTTCTCTCGTTATTGTAGTTCATTCCTTCGAGACTCTTTGTGTAGAATGTGTTCTCACTCTAACGTCTCTCTGTTTGGTTGTGGTTAAGCTTCAAATCATCGTGTTTTATTGTATTTATAGGAGTAAAATACCCTCTTGTAGTTCCTTGAATCCAACCAATACTTGGTTCAATTAATTTGTTTGAAACCAATCCTCGTTTGACTTGGTTTCATCTTCACGTGTAAACAACCAAATTCTCATAATTCTAAGATAATTCCAGGTGTTTAATTTATAGTAATTTATAATTGAATTAAGTCTTAATACCAATTCTCCAAGTCGGTGCGAAACAATTTTTCAAATAATTTCCAATTCTTTGTCTAAAGGATTATTTTCTCAGCAGTTCCTATTCAATGTTGTCTGCTTTAATTACTAGTTCTTGTTGGAGATCTGTTAAGGACATGGTTCTTGTATGTCTTTGTCCTTCTTCCTCATACAATGATTCACTTGTACATAGTTTGTCAATCATTAAAACATCATAAGCTCTTGAACTATTATTGAGATCACAACATTTCAACAATTTGATACGCTCAATATACACCTTAAAATGGTATAAGACAATTATTTTCAAATATAAAATTCAACTAAGAAGAGGTCGAATCTCACAGAAAATACGATGAAGAACATGTTACTTGTTAAGTGTATAATCTGACTCAAAATCTTGTATTTCTATAAAAGGGGATAGAAAGTTATTTCTATTTCTAATATTTAAACTAGGGTTGTGGTCCCCAAACGAGAGTAATGCAGATAGGCATGATAATTGGCTAGTTCTAATAACACAATAACATGAATATTGATTTCTTAAATTCCAACAAGGGTCTCTCGACTCTCTCATTTAATTTCACTCTTTTCTCTCTCTAGTCTTAGTAAAAAGCAATCAATTTTATTCCAAGTTAAACTATGCTTCCGTCTTATTGAGTTTAGTAAATGTGGTTTAAATCCCCAAATCTTTGTTATTAATTCTTACAAAACCCAAACTGTCTTTCTTATGTAAAGAAGAGGTTTAATGGAAACCTTCCATGTTTGCAACCACCAGATGACAAAGAAAGCGTGAAGAATTAATAGATAACATTAATGGCATCAAACATGAGATTTTATAATCAAACCCAACCACATAACTAACATATTGGTCCCATAACTCTAGCTACTTATGTTTAGCTAGATATGAAATTAAATAAAGAACACAAAAGATAAAGAACGACATGGAATCTTACAAAAAGTGAGGAAGAAGACAAAAGTGCGGAAATATTTATTTTAAAAGCTTCATCAAATACTAAAGAAATGTGTTTAATTGTCACTCCCCAAATAGGGAGGCGAGACCGGCATTCTGTGCCTACTCGACTGATCATACCAACCTACAACCCAAATAAACCTAAGATACATAGATACAACTAGGACAACAAGGCCGAATTATATAGCAATATGTAATATCTTAGGCCGACAAGGCCATATCTGGTAGAAATATGAAGATAACGTATGCATCAAACTCAATGAAATCAACCCAAAACTATATATACATATACGGGATGACATGACCACCATGAATCTCAATAACAACCAACCCAAAAGGAATATCAACACGGGCCAACAAGGCCACCATATAATCTAAAATATCAACATCAAGGCTTGCAAGGCCATACCAAATATTGTACATACAAAACATGTCTACAAGCCTCTGAAAAACAACAACTATATCGTGGTCGGGACCGGGTCGCGACCTACCCATTAAGTCTATATATATAACATATAATCTCAAAACTCTAGACCTGACATCTCCAAATGATGTGGAGCTTACCAATCTAGATGAACTCTAGCAATGCCTACTGAAGAGGCCTATTTGTTTGTTTGTCAGGACTTTCAGGCAAGGGGGAGCCAGGGCTGTGGAAGGGGGTCCGAACCGCCTTTGCCGATTTTTTTTATTGTATACATAAGGTGAAATTTGAACTTTATGTTGATATAATCCATATTGAACCCCTTGACACTACTGAGATGCTTAGCATTGTGGACAAGGGGGTTTAGATTTTCATCAACGTCACGTAGTTGCGAGTTCGACACTCGCTCAGAACAATATTTTCATTTTTAGTTTTTTCTCCTTTCGCTCTTTAATGTAGCATATTTGAACAAAATAATACTATAGCTTTTATTCACACATTCTCTACCTTTTCCTGAAAATTAGGGAAAACATTTCGATTATTATTATTTTTTCCTCTTTATCTCTCATTACATAAATCATACTATTATTTTTTTCTTATTCAAAAACCTTGACGATTTTCAAAAGATAATATATGATTGAAGCGGTACTAATTGAAAAGAATAAAAAAGAAGTTTAAAATAAACAGAAAATCGCAAAGTGAAAGGAAAAGAAGCGCAATGAATTTTAAGAAACGCAATGAAGCACGGCAAAAGTAGAAAGAACTATGAAATGGGTCATGCGTTAAATTTAGAGGGTTAAGGTTAATATTGTCTTCACTGCCCCGCCCCCCGCCCCATGCATCATCCTTTAGTTTTCTCGTGTTTACTTATTCATATTCCGAACCCCTTTGTTGAAAATCCTACCACCGTTACTACCTACAGGCATGAAACGTGGCACCCCCGGTGAAAGGTACGTCACTACAAAATAATGTACCGAGTATGTAAGACAACTTAATAACTGTATTTGAAACTTAACTAATATATGTAAACAACTGAATGTAACTGAGAGTCAACGACGATCTGAAGATATACTTACCTGCTTCTGACTCATGGCTAACTACGATAAAAATGAGATAGGACAATATGAGTAGAGCATTCTATAAACAACTCTTATTTTGAATGTTTCTTTCAGAAATCATTTTTGGTATGGATTAATTCCACAAGGAGGTAAGGAATAGCCATTACATACCTTTTGTCTATTTACTCGATGACACGACAAACTTAGTCCGTACAACATCTTAGTATGCTACAACCAACAATAGGACTAACATCAACTAAAGGAAAACTAGTACATAACTTATCGAGCAGTAAGCTCGACTTACAATGAACAACACAACATTCCTCTATACTTTTCCATTCTTCAAATTACAGATAAAAAACATAATCATAGTGAACACAAGTTTTTTACTATAACTCCATCCATTTAAACATTACAAGAACACCTCAAAATGGTCCCACATCGCATAATAACTCAAATACGATTTTCGACCGTTGATTATTAAGTTCTTACTCAAAAAACTTAGCCATAACTTAGATGAACTCAAATACATGTATAATATGGGAAATATTTCCTAAAACAACAAGAAGAACACCAATTTCGAGCTTACTTAACCTTGAAGAAACCCTCAAATCAACTACTATAAGAGAACTCAAGTTCTACAAGCACTAGGGGATTCCCGATGAGTGATTTACGTTGTTTGCCTTGGAGAAAATTTAGGAACTTTTTGGTTGAGAAAATGAAGTTAAATGAAGGCTGCACTGCTTAACTAAGAAGATGGAATTTTCCTCCACCTATGTGGGTCCCAAAGGAGCTGCCTGCGCAGTCCGGCTAATTGCGCATATCTCCCTACCTCGCCGTCGTATCGTCAAAAAGTTTATATGTTTGAAACTATAATATTAGACCTTCCATTTAGTGGGTGGATGACCCCATACCTTCATGTATATTGGAGAAAAGCTCAGTGACATCTGACCCAATATTTTTGTAAACTTATGAACGTAACTTGCGATAACTTTCGCCGACTTTTGATTTATAACTCGCTTTACTTCAAAACATAACATAGGACTATTAAACACTTAAAATACCTTCAAACACAACCTCCTTAAGATTTTCAATATTTCTATTCCTACTCCAAAAGTATGGGTTATAACATTATCCCCCCTTGGAATCATTCGTCTATGAATGAAAAGCGTTACATCGATGTAATACTAACTCTAATGTTTCCGAATATTTCGAAAGAGTCTCTATAAAAAAGACTATCCAAGACCTGCCACACAACTAAAAAATACAACTACATGCCATAGAGCTCAACATCATATATCACAATACATGAAGAAATTAAAGGATCGCAACATCTACCTCACAGGGCCATTTGATATCTGATAACACTATGGGTAACAACTTACCTCAAATACTTATATCTCTGGCACTGGCGGCTCAAAAACATTATAATTATGGTCGTCACCTCTGTCCTAAAACAAATAAGGATACTTGGATTTTATTTCTTCTTCAGCTTCCCGTGCCATTTTGTCCACATTCTTATTTCTCCATAAAATATTTATGGAAGCCACTTCTTTAGTCCTCAACTTGCAGACATGTCGATCTAGAATGTCCACTGATATGTCTTCATAAGACAAGTCTTCTATAATCTTGACATCATCAACTAGTACGACTCTAGAAGGGCCTCTGATACACTTCTGCAACATAGATACATGTAAAACTGGATGAACATACTCTCACTATGAAGACAACTATAACTTGTAGACCACTTGTCCTATTCTCTGAATGATTCTTCACAACCTAATGTACCTTGGACTTATCTTGTCATTCTTACCGAATCTCATAACACCTTTCATAGGGGAAACCTTTATGAAAACCCAATCATCAATAGCAAACTCTTGATCTCGTCGTTGTATATCTAAATATGAATTCTGATGACTCTTAGCTATCAACAACCGCTCTTGAAGGAGTTTCACTTTCTCTGCATGATAATGGACCAAATCATGTCAAAGTAACTCTGATTCACCTACTCTTAAACATCCAATAGGGGATCTACACTTTCTCTCATAAAAAGCTTCATAAGGTTCCATTTTGATACTGGGAATGGTAATTGTTATTATATTCAAATTCAATAAGAGGTATATGATCATCCAACTCCCTATGAAGTCCAACACACATGCTCACAACATATCCATGAGCATTTTAATTATGCTCTTGACTTGACCATCGGTCTATGGATGGAAAGTTGTATTAAAATTCACTTGAGTTCCCAAACCTTTATGGAATGATCTTATATCAAATTTAATTGACACTGGAACACCATGGATTTGTAATCCTTGGCTGAATAAGTGGCTCTAACTGGAAAGAAATGAGTTGACTTTCGTAAGCTTGTCAACTATCACCCATATGGAGTCATACTTCCAATAAGGACATGGTAAACCCACAATGACATCCATGTTGATCATTTACCATTTCTGTATTAGATCCTCTATATTCTGCACAAGCCTTCCGAGATTTTGATGCTCTATCTTTATCGGTTGATAGTTGGGAAACTGAGTTACGAACTCAACAATGTTCTTATTCATATCATTCCACCAATAGACTTTTTTAATATTAGGATTTATCTTCATTGACCCTGGATGGATAGAATAACAGGAGTAATTTACCTCTGCCATAATTTGTTACCGTAATCCCACTACATCTACGGCACATGAACAACCTCGATACCTCAAGTCTCCATGTTCTTTCACCTCAAAAGCTATCACTTTATATTGTTGGAACTTCTTTTTGAGCTACAATAGAGTGGGATATTCATACTGTTGCTCTTTCACCTCTGCCACTAGAGATGATGATATTGTATTCTGAATCACAACTCCTCCATCATATGAGTCTAATAATCGGACTCCCAAACTACATAGTTAAGGTAGCTCTCAGCCCCTAAGTATCCTAAATCTGTCCATAGATCTATGACTGAGGGTGTCAACTACAACATTAGCCTTTACCAGATGGTACAAGATATCAACATCATAATCTTTCAGCAACTCAAGCCATTGTCTCGTCTCTGTTGCATATTCAACTCCTTGTACATAAAGATATACTGAAGGTTCTTATGATCCGTAAAGATATCAACTTGAATGCCATATAGATAATGCTGCCATATATTAATAACGTGCACAACTTCGACTAATTATATATCATATGTAGATAGTTCTTGTAATGCTTTCTCAACTACCTCAAAGCATAAGAATTAGTTTTCCATGTTGCACCGAAACACATCCCAACCTAACACTTGAGGCGTCGCAATAAACTGCATAGCCCTCTAAACATTTTGTAAGTTTCAGAACTGGTGTTCATGTCAATCTATTTTTTAGCTTTTAGATACTCCGCTCGCAAGCATATGTCCTCTGAAACCTAGCTTCTTTCTGAGTCAGGTTTGTCAAAGGTGCTAAAAAGGAAGATAAATTTTCTATGAACTTCTTGTAATAACCTTCCAATCCTAGAAAACTATGAACTTCTATCAGGGTTATAAGTTTAGTCCAAGTCTTCAGTACTCAATCTTGTGAGTGTCAACCGTTATGCCCTCATCTGACATAATGTAGCCTATAAATGCCACAGAATTTAACCAGAACTCGCATTTAGAAAACTTCACATGTAGCTTACAATCCTGAAGTATCTGAAGTACTACTCACAAGTGATTTGCATGCTCTTCTTCTAAATTGGAATAAACCAGAAAATCATCAATGAATACAATCATGAACAAATCTAGGAATGACCTGAATACACTATTCATCAAGTCCATAAATATTGTGGGTGAATTCATCAACCCGAAAGACATCACAAGGAACTCAAAATGATTGTATCTAGTCCTGAAAGCTTTCTTTAGGATAGCTTTCTCCCAAACTCTAACCTGATGGTATTCAGACCTCAAATTGGTCTTGGAGAAACATTTGGCACCCTGCAATAGATCAAACAAATCATTAATCCTCAGAAGCGAATACTTAGTCTTTAAAGTAAACTTATTCAATTGTCGATAGTCAAAACATATCCTCAGTGAGCCATATTTAATCCATACAAATAACAGTGGTGCACCCCTAGGTGAGGTACTAGGCCTGATGAATCCTTCTTACAACAAATCTTTTGGCTGCTCCTTTAATTCTTTCAACTCAATAGGAGCCATTTTGTAAGGAGGGATAGCTATTTACTGAGTGTCTGGAATAACATAAATTCCAAAATCAATCTCCCGTTCTAGAGGATACCTGAAAGCTCATCTAGAAACAAATTTAGATATTGATTTACCACCAGAATAGGCTGATGAGTCGGTGGTTCAACATCTTATCTCTAACCCACACAATATAATATATATATCCTTCAGCAATCATATTATTCGCCTTGATATAGAATACAAACCTACCTTAGGTGTCGCTACATTACCTTTCTGTTCTAGGACTGGCTAGCTTTGTAAAATGAAACTTGACAATCTTTATCTAGCACTCGCCATTGGCATAGCAAGATGTTAACTAATCTATGCCCATAATAACATCAAAGTCAACCATTTCTAACTCAACTAAATCTGCTGAGGTCTAAGGGCTACATATAACTAGCGTACAACCTCGATAGACTTGTCTAGTGATAACCAATTCACCAAATGGTGTGGACACAAACAAAGACTTACTCAATAACTCATGTGTTATACCAAACATTCCCGTAACAAACGGAGTTACATATGACAAGGTGGATCCAGGGTCTAGAAAAGTATAAACATTATGTGAACATACAGTCAATGTACCTGTCCCAACATCTAGTGAAGAATCCAAGTATGTAGACATGCTAAAGCATAGATACGGTTTTGATTACCACCTGAACTAAACCTCCACCTCTACCTCGACCTCTACCCACCAAAGACTATGATCAGAGCTTGAAGGATGCACTTTGGATGATGACCCTGCTATTGTGCCCGTCGGCTATGTCATACAACCCTACTTTTTAGAAAATCCCTCATTATATGATCCTGATGCCCACACGAATAGCAAGTAGTCGAACCCAACCTACATCACTCATATATCCCCTATCACAATTACCACAAAGTAGTGGAGGAGAACTCATCTGGCTTGAACCTCTCTGCTGCTAGTACCCTTACACTCGTGAGATCTCAACTAGGCCTAACAGTTCATGGCGATCATATTTATAACCTTGGAACCGGGATGGTGGCGATCTAGGTGGCCATCCAGAAAACCATGGCCTAAAGCCACCCTAAGGCCCACCCTAATAATAAGTAGGCCTTGCTCTCTTATGGGGATCTCCCTCTTTCCTCTAATTAACCATTTACTGCCGCTTACACGCCTCTAAATTTTGAGCAAAGTCCTGTATCTATGCAACATCCATGCCATCATGCAATGAAGTTGTAATACAAGCCCCAATCAAGTGAGGTGCAACTCCAACCACAAACTGATGAATACTTTCCCACATCATATTGATAATAAATAATCATACTTGGCCAATGAATCAAATATGAGGCTATATGTCACACCCTAAACCATGTCCTAGGTGTAACACGACACTCGGTGCCTGGCTACACATCAGCGAGCGAACCATATGGCTTGCTGAATCAACATGGACATTAAAAGAATGAAATAATAATTTAAAAACTTGTAAAACTGAATATTGTAAATAATAATCAGAAAAAATAATTGCGAAACTAATCTGAAAACATAACAAATCTGAATAATTGACATGACATAATAAACTAGTCTTTGAAACCTCTGAACATGAGTCTGAAAACTAACTCTTACCAGGACAAGGACCCTGGCATACCTCTACTACATGGCATGACATGAATATAAAGTAAAGATAACACCGGGAATGAAATGGGGATCACCAATAGCTGATATGATGAGAATCCTAGCGAGCAGATCCATCATCCTGAAACTCCGTACCTGCACCGTAAAGTGCAGGACCCAGGAAAAAGGAACGTAGATACATCTGAATTGTACTCGTATGTAAAGTAACTGAATAAAAAAAGTAAGTGGGTGATAGGGAATGGGCAGTCCAAATAAATAACGTGGATACATGAAGTAATACGAAATTGAAACTATAAATGTAGATTGTAACTGAATATTGTAAACTGTAATCTAAAACTAAAACCTGGACATTATCATGATCTTCATGATCAAGCTATAACATGAGTAAAATATTTTTCAGTGGGAGAGCCTTCGTATAATGGACAATATAAAATCACCATGTAAGTACGTGGAGTGTGGTACCTGGCCCGACTAGCAGAGCAATCCCATACCTTTTTGGGGTATGAGACATAAAATTACTTGAATGGATCCAATCAATAGTCTTAAGGTATCGTCCGAATCTTGGTAGAGCGATTCTTACCCTACGTTGGGCATACGTAGTTTCAAGTTATTTGAACCTTCTCGATAAACCTATGCTACTCCCAAAAATATGAATATGAATATAAGTGGCATTTACACCCATGGTTTTAAAAACATGATTCATAATGTATTTTATAAGATGTAGAAATAACATAGTTTTTCATGAAAATCTGTACAAGTATGTGTATATAATTCTTGAGACATGAAAATATGTAAATAACCCTGGAGTGGAACAACATGAGTTCATAACTGATATATGAGAGCTCGTGGAAAAGATAACACGAGCATACATGAATTATGGATATGTTCATGACAATCGTAATGATATATATGAATACAATTAATATATTGGTAATATTGACATGAGATACAATAATACATGTAATTTAGGTTATCATGAACTTAGAATAAAAAATCCTAAGCTTGTGGAAATTCGTGTTTCATAAATAAAATAGGCATGTAAAGAACAATGATGTTCCCATATGTGGATAGAAGCTCCACATACCTTAGTCACTCCAAAACTTGAAGAAAAGTCTAAACTTTTGAAGACGAAACCCTAAAGTATGAACTTGAAATCTTGAGAAGGGTTTTCTTGAAAACCATAAGATAAAAGCATATAGTCTTGTTAATAATTGATGTATAAGTGTTAGAATTACTTAGGAATACATGAGAGAGACTTACCATGATGTGGGAGGATGAGTATAGAGGAGAAAACTCGTGCTAGGGCTTTAGAGAACTGAATAATGGGATAAAATTTAGAAGAAATACAACTTTAAATGCATTTCGGGTGCATCTGCAATGGCATCGACGTGGCAGATGGCCTTCTGCGATGGCAGATGCTACCGCATATCAAAACAAAAGTCTGAAAACTTCAGGATAGAAATATTTCCTGAAATTCAATAGAAAATGCATCGCAGAATGCGTTCTACGTCGCATATCGCATATGTGACTCCGGCGAATTGCTCTACAACCCTTCGGTAAAATAGTCTTAAATTTTTGTACAGATGTCCATTTGAGCTCCACTATATACAGTTGGAAAGGTACTTAAAAGGTATATAACTTTCATGTTTTAGATTTTCTCAAATTCTATATAGAGTTTCCCATATACCCTTTTAATGTAAGACCTGGCACAAACTCTACTTATGACTTGATTAGTTTTCAAAACACTTCCTATACTCCTCATATTAGTCCCATTAGGTTCCTATCATACGGATCAAACCTTAGCGCGAAGGTATGAGATATTACACTATACTCTCAAACACTCATGTTTCCCAACCTGAGGGCTAAGACCTGGCGCAAACCTGAAGGCTGCTAACTCCACTACCTCTATCCTAGTAGCATGCATGACTATGAAGATCTTATGAAGTTGATCAATAAGATTTTGAGGGTCTTATAGGTATCTGATCTTGTAAATTCTGGAGGGCTCAAACTAGTAAACTCTTGAACCTTTGAACTCCATGGACCCTCAGAGGGTCCAACACTCGTTGGTGTGCTCGATTGGTGCTGAGTCTGTTTCGCCACTAACTGGGTCAATAGATGCAATGTGGTATTTATATCATTGTGATTAGATGAAACAATAGGAGGAATTGGACGTGTTGTGGCTCTCCAAATCTCCTCTAGGTAGTGGAGGAGTCGGAGGTGGTTGGCAGGGTGTCTCACCTTGAGCCTCAGACTAGGCCTCATTCTCAGGAAACACTCTACTAGGACCCTCTTCTTGTCACGACCCAAACCGGAGGGCCACGATGGGAACCCAGATCCCACCTGCCGGGTACCGCCATTCTTACAATGAACATCTGATCGTAATTAATTACGGACTAAGCCGAAAGAAAATTATAAAAAACCAGGTAACCATCTTACGTATATACATATACCAAGGCCGACAAGGCCATACAGGACTAATACACACAGGACACCTGTCTACAAGCCTCTAAGAGAGTACACAACATCAACAGGTCGGACAAGGCCCCGCCATACCTATATAGACACGTAAAACTATATTAGACCGACACTCCGGAAAGAGAGGAGTGCTTCCAATAGTTCGCTGATATCTGCAACCTATTTTTGTGAGTCGTCGCCTTGTCTATACGAACCTGCGGGCATGAAACACAGCGTCCCCCGACAAAAGAGACGTCAGTATAATCGATGTACCGGGTATGTCAGGCATAAATATCAGCATAACATGAATATAACAATAACTGAAACTCAAACAAATTACCGACAGTAACTGCCCCTTAGGGCCCTAATATACTTGCCTACATGTTATGCGCAGTGCAGTGTCCATATTCATTGGCCTCATCGGGCAATTTCCTTACTATGACAGCCTCTGTGGGCATCATACTATGTAATGGTTAACTAATATATGCATGATGCAAGTGCGGTATATATATATATATATATTTCAATGTTGCGGATCGTACAACCCGTCCCAATATATGTTAGTGTTGTGGATCATGAAACCCGTCCCAATAATCCATACTGGCATCACATCATCACATCATATTGGCCTCTTCGGGCTCTTTTGTGATAGTCTGTACCAGTTGTAGGTGGTGTGCGTATATAACGCCTTTCCCTTTCCCCATATCCCCTACATATATAATATTCACCATATAGTAGTGTGCATAGCACCAGTGGTCCAGGTTAATATATGAATGCAATACAAGTGAAAATGCATGAATGACAATAAAATACCCCGAGTGACATAATATCCTTGTACCTTTACCTAACACTGTGAATATCAACACATTTTCCGTATGCCTCAATAAGGACTTTGAGCCATATTTAGACATGCTTTTAGCATAGGAATCCATAATATGAATATTCTTAACTACTAGGAGCAGAATAAATTATAGAGCAATATCACGGTTTCATTTTGTTACGTGGAACATGCCAAAATAATGAAATAATTGCCTTAACATACCTTCGTTTCGCTAACATAGAAGGAAATATTGTTGCTGCACTTATACTTTTCCAAACCCAAAAACTGAAATGATTTTCCACTGCCTTCGAATGGGAATTGGGGCTGCTTCACGTTACCGCTTAATGGTTTCCCTAATGAATTTACAAAAAAAAGTCTACTAGATGAAAGGTTTAACAAAAAAAAATTTGCTGAAAGTCTTTGGGTCCTAAGGGATTAAATGATCCCTCATAATTGTGCTCTCCACTCATGCCACCTTGCACCACATGCACGGTCACTTAATTAATTATGTGACCTGCCTCCGTATAATTTATCAATCACACACACAATTAATTCCGTGATCCCAATTCACTTAAATCTTAATAACTCATAAGACCTTCATATATTCAATGTCATAATTTGTAATATGACACTAGTCCACAACTCTTTTGTGCACGCACCAAATTTATTTCGGTCACACTTGTTACGTCCAAAATTATTTTGGGGTTTAATCCTTTTATACACTAATCTCTTTATTAGTATAAATAAATATAACATAAATTTTCCCAACGCCGGGTCTATTTACACATGCCTAGCGATTTTATATATGCTTAGTAATTTAAATCGTAACCCGAAAGTACGGGGTGTTACATCTTCCCCCTTAGAAACATTCGTCCTCGAATGTTGGGGTAACATATCTAATCCCCATTACGTGACCTGAATACACAATCGTTAAACATCATGACAGGAATTAGAATTCACCTTAGGTTTCTATTGAAACCTCGACAATAGTCTGGAATAGATGTGGATATTTGCGTGTCATTTCCTCTTCCGCTTCCTATGTCATCTCTTCCACGTTCCTATTTCGCCACAGAACCTTTACAAAAGCAATTTCCTTAGTCCTCAGCTTGCGGACTTGTCGATCTAGGATAGCAACAGGAATTTCTTCATATGACAGATCCTCTGTAATCTGCACATCCTCAATTGGTACAATCCGAGAAGAATCTCCAACACATGCTCTAAACATGGAAATATGGAAGACTGGATGAACACACACCAACTCTGAAGGTAAGTCCAACTCATATGCTACCTGACTAATTCGTCGAATTATGCGGTATGGCCCAATATACCTTGGACTAAGCTTTCCATTCTTCCCGAATCTCATTACACCCTTCATTGGCAAAATCTTCAAAAATACCAGTCGTCTACCTAAAAGTCTAAGTCTCGCCGTCGCATATCTGCGTATGACTTCTGACGACTCTGAGCTATTAACAACCGTTCCTAGATAAGCTTTACTTTTTCTATGGCTTGGTGTACCAAGTCAGGTCCAAATAACTTTGATTCGCCTACCTCGAACCATCCAACAGGAGATCTACATCTTCATCCATACAAGGCCTCATATGGAGCCATTTTAATACTGGCGTAATAGTTGTTATTGTACGCGAACTCAATAAGGGGTAAGTGATCATCCCAACTTCCCTTAAAGTCCAACAGACAAGCTCGTAACATGTCCTCGAGCGTCTGAATCGTTCGCTCAGCTTGACCGTCTGTATGAGGATGGAAAGCCGTACTCAAATTAACTCGGGTGCCTAACTCTCTCTGAAATGATTTCTAGATGTTAGTTGTAAATTAAGCACCTTGGTCAGATATAATAGATATAGTCACAACATGAAGTAGAACAATCTCCTTAATATATAACTTTGCATAATCTTCGGCAGTGTAGGTAGTTTTCACTAGCAAGAAATGAGCTGATTTGGTCAGTCTATCAATAATTACCCAAATAGAATCAAATTTCCGATAGGAATGAGGTAATCCCATAATAAAGTCCATATTAATCATTTCCCATTTCCATATCGGAATCTCGATTTTATGAGTCAAGCCACTAGGCTTTTGGTGTTCTATTTTTACCTGCTGACAATTGGGGCACTGAGCTACAAACTCTGCCACGCTCTTCTTCATGTCATTCCACCAATACATACTCTTGATATCATGATACATTTTAGTTGATCCTGGATGAATAGCCATGAACAATGAATCTCCGTAATAATTCTACCCGACAATCCTGCTACATGTGGAACACATAGACCGCCCTGATGCCTGAGAGTTCCCTGTTCGTCAACCTCAAAGGTCGTGGTCTTCTTCTGTTGAATTCTCTCTTATGTTTTTCAAATTAGGATCTTCCCATTGACGTTCCTTAATTTCTGATATAAGGGATGATGTTGACACATTCTGGACCACAAACCCACCACCCTCCGAATCCATTAATTGGAGTCCCAAACTAGCTAACTGATGGAACTCTCTTTCCAATTCCTTCCTTTTGACTTGCACTGGAATGGAACTAACCATTGACTTACGACTGAGCGCGTCTGCTACAACATGAGCTTTGCCAGGGTGATATAAGATGTCCACATCATAATCCTTCAATAATTCAAGCCATCTTCTTTGTCTCAAATTCAATTCCTTTTGTTTGAATATGTATTGTAGACTCTTGTGATCCGTAAAAATGTCTACATGAACACCATATAAATAGTGTTTCCAAATCTTCAATGCATAGACTACTGCAGCCAACTCCAAATCATGTGTCGGATAGTTTTTCTCATGTTTCTTCAATTGCTTTGAAGCATAGGCAATCACTTTACCATGCTGCATTATCACACATCCTAAACCTACTCCCGAGGCATCACAATACACAATATAACTTTCTAGACCTCTAAGAGAGTGAGGAATGGTGCTGATGTTAATCTATCCCTTAACTCCTGGAAACTTCCGCTCACAAGCATCAGACCATTGGAATTTTATGGCCTTTTGTGTTAACTTCGTTAGTGGTGCTGATATGGTAGAAAATCCTTCTACAAACCTTCTATAATAGCCAGCTAAGCCCAAAAAGTTGCGAACCTCTGTTGGAGTAGAAGGCCTCGGCCAATTCTTCACCGTTTCAATCTTCTGAGTGTCAACTCGTATACCCTCGTCTGACACTATATGACCAAGAAAAGCCATTGACTTCAGCCAAAACTCACATTTGGATAGCTTTGCATACAACTTATGGTCCCGGAGCATTTGTAGTATTATCCGCAAGTGATCCACATGCTCTATTTCCGAGTGAGAGTAAATCAGAATATCATCTATAAATACTATCACAAATACGTACATGAATGGGCGGAACACGCTGTTCATTAGATCCATAAATGTTACAGGTGCAGTTGTAAGTCCAAATGACATTACCAGGAACTCGAAATGACCATACCTTGTCCTGAAGGCTGTCTTCGGAATATCCTTCTCTTTAACCTTTAGTTGATGATACCCCGACCTTAGGTCAATTTTTGAGAAACATCTCGCACCTTGTAACTGGTCAAACAAATCGTCAATTCGGGGAAAAGGGTACTTGTTCTTGATAGTAACTTTATTTAGCTGCGGATAGTCGATACACATTCATAACGAGCCATCTTTCTTTTGTACGAACAATACCGGTGCACCCCAAGGAGATATGCTTGGCCTAATAAAGTTTTTCTCGAGCAAATCCTTTAATTGCTCCTTCAATTCTTTCAATTCAGCTGGAGCCATCCTATAAGGAGGAATTGATATTGGTTGAGTGTCTGGCAACACATTTATACCGAATTCAACTTCCCTTTCAGGAGGAAGGCCTGGAAGTTCATCTGGGAATACATTAAGAAATTCATTGACCACCGGAATTGATTGAGAACTAGGTGGTTCAACATCGACATCTCTTTTCCGAACAAGATGGTATATACACCACTTGGAGATCATCTTTCTTGACTTAAGGTATGAAATAAACCTACATTTTGGTGTCGCCATATTACCTTTCCATTCAAGGACTGGCTCGCTTGGAAATTGGAATCTAACAATCTTTGCTCGGCAGTCAACATTAGCGTAGCATAACATAACAAATCCATTCCCATAATAACATCAAAGTCAACCATTTCTAATTCCACTAAACCTGGTAGGGTCTGATGACTACATGCCAATATTGCACAATTTCGATAGACCGTCTAGCGATTATCGATTCACCAACTGGTGTAGATACCACAAATGGATCCCTTATCAACTCAAGATCCATACTAAATTTACAAGCAATGAAAGGTGTAATATATTATAAATTTGAGCCTGGATCTAACAACGCGTACACATTATGTGAAATGATCGATAACGTACCTGTAATGACATCAGGTGAGGATTCCTGATCCTGTCGTCCATCAGTACATAAGTACAGTTCTGGCCCCTTCCTCTGCCTAGGACAGATAACGTCTGCTGACTTTGTACTAACGGGTGTACTGATTAGGATGAAGCTACTGCAGATCCAATCGGCTGGGCTCTAGCACCTTCATTTTTTGTCAGAAAATCTCGCGCTATATGACCACTCTCCCCATAGGAATAGCATACTCTTCCCTCTTGTTGGCATGACCCTATATGGGTCCTACCACACTGCCCACATCGAGCTAATAGCGGCCTTATTTGCATAGAATTCCCTCTATAATAAGATCCTGGTGCTCGTGAACTCTGGCCAGGTCCCGTTTGAGTATAACGATTAACCCTCGATCCTGAAGATGGCAATGATGTGTCGGCTGCTGGGTAAGATGGTCGATCCTGAAGATGGCAATTATGTGTCGGCTGCTGGATACGATCAGCCCTGTATGGGTCCTATCACGCTCTCGATCGACCCATTGTTGCCTCTTGTGATCATTCAGGTTCTGCGCATAAGCCTAGATGCGAGCAATATCCATATCTGGATTCAAAGAAGTCGTAGTACACTCGTTGACCAATTGTGGCCCCAAGCCAGTAATGAAGCAACATCCCGTAGTCTATAAGAAGAAAACTTTACCGACTCGATATCGGTAGCATCCATCACCCGCAAAGTGCGTTGTACCTGATCTAGAAAATTCTATGGGTCCGCGTTCAAGTTTGTTTCTGTGAATACGGGAGGGTCTACATTAATGAAATCTCGAGCTCTTGTGCTAGCAGCTCTATCAGAAGGACTGGGAACCTGACGTTGGGCCTGAGCGGCCACCAATCGTGTCAATAACTGAACCGTACTCCGCATATCAAGATCCATGTATGGAGTATCATGTGGAGGAACTAAGGGTGCTGCAGTTCCACTAATCTCCTCTGATGGTGATGTACTGGGAGAACCATATGAAGGAGTTGTACCAAGGGTCTCACTCTGTCCCTCGCTAACGGGTGGCAATCGGCTGGTACCTTCGCTCCTGCAACCGTATTCAAGTCCCTCATACTCTTGGACTTCTTCCTTGTGATAGGCATCGCTGAAATCATAAGCACGTAATTGATTAGGAGTGAAACACTTATAATTCAGTTCTATAGCATGATTTATGAGATGAAAGAATAGAAACCATCCCTAAAATGTCAGATAGCCTCATGTTTATAAGTATGGTGCATAACATACCCATAAACAAGACTTTACTAGACACGGCTTGTAGACTCTCTAGAAAAGATATGCTCTGATACCAAGTTTGTCACGACCCAAATCGGAGAGCCGCGACGGGCACCCGTATCCCACCCACCGGGTACCGCCATTCTTACAATGAACATATGATCATAATTAATTATGGACTAAGCAGAAAGAAAATTATGTAAAACCAGGTAACCATCTTACGTATATACATATATCAAGGCCGACAAGGCCATACAAGACTACTACACACAGGACACCTGTCTACAAGCCTCTAATAGAGTACACAATATCAATAGGTCGGGACAAGGCCCCGCCATACTCATATAGACACGCAAAACTGTATCATACCAAAATTAGACCGACACTCTGGAAAGAGAGGAGTGCTTCCAATAGTTCACTGAAATCTACAACCTATTCTCGTGAGCCGTCGCCTTATCTATGCGAACCTGTGGGCATGAAACGCAGCGTCCCCCGACAAAAGAGACGTCAGTATAATCGATGTACTGGGTATGTGAAGCATAAATATTAGCATAACATGAATATAACAATAACTGAAACTCAAACAAATTACCGACAGTAATTGCCCCTTAGGGCCCTAATATACTTGCCTACATGTTATGCGCAGTGCAGTGTCCATATTCATTGGCCTCATCGGGCAATTTCCTTACTATGACAGCCTCTGTGGGCATCATACTATGTAATGGTTAACTAATATATGCATGATGCAAGTGCGGTATATATATATATGTCAGTGTTGCGGATCGTGCAACCCGTCCCAATATATGTTAGTGTTGCGGATCGTGCAACCCGTCCCAATAATCCATACAGGCATCACATCACATCATCACATCATATTGGCCTCTTTGGGCTCTTTTGTGATAGTCTGTACCAGTTGTAGGTGGTGTTCGTATATAACGCCTTTCCCTTTCCCCATATCCCCTACATATATAATATTTATCATATAGTAGTGTGCATAGCACCAGTGGTCCAGGGTAATATGTGAATGCAATACAAGTGAAAATGCATGAATGACAATAAAATACCCCGATTGACATAATATCCTTTTACCTTTGACAAACACTGTGAATATCAACACATTTTCCGTATGCCTCCATAAGGACTTTGAACCATATTTAGACATGCTTTTAGCATAGGAATTCATAACATGAATATTCTTAACTACTAGGAGTAGAATAAATTATGGAGCAATATCACAGTTTCATTTTGTTACGTGGAACATGCCAAAAGAAAGAAATAATTTGCCTTAACATACCTTCATTTCGCTAACATGGAAGGAAATATTGTTGCTGCACTTGGTAAGGCTCGGTGTGAATGCATATTAGTGCTTACCTATCTGATTAAAGCTCGGTGGTGTAATACTGTACAACTATATACATATACTCTCTGCTTTCTCAACTATCATGGAACAATTGCTAAACAGGATATGAACTCTCGAGGGCTAGCTAATATAAAAATGATATAGGACAATAAGAATATATAATTCTATTAACAACTCTTATTTTGAACGTTACTTTCAAAAAACATTTTTGGCATCGATTCATGCCACAAGGAGGAAAGGAATAGAGATTATTTACCATTTGTCGATTCACTCGGCGACAACATGAACTTATTCGGTACAACATCTTAATCTAAAACAACCAACAATAGGACTAAAATCAACTAAAGGAAAACTAGTACTAACTTGTCGAGCGGCAAGCTCTACTTACAATGAACAACAAAACATTCTTCCACACTTTTCCTTCCTTCAAATTATAGATAAACAACATCAACATAGTGAACTCAAGTTATTATACATATCTCCAGCCATATCAACATTACAAGAACACCTCAAAACAGTCCCACATCACATAACAACTCAAATACGATTTCTTACCGTCGATTCATATGTTCTTACTCAAACAACTTAGCCATGACTTAAGTATAATCAAATACATGTTGGCGATGGGAAATATTGCCTCAAAATAGAAATAAAAACTTATTTCAAGATTACATCACCTTGAAGAAACCCTCAAATCAACCACTATAAGAGAACTCAAGTTCACAAGCACCAGGGAATTACGACGCGTGATTTACATTGTTTGTCTTTGGATTCACTCTAGGATTAAGGGGGGACTCTTGGAGAGCAATTAGGAGAATTTAGGAACTGTTTTGGTGTAGAAATTGAAGTTATATGAAGGTTGCACCAAAGCTCCAAGTATATTGGGAGAAAAGCTCAAAAAGTGTGCACAAAATGTAACAAAAGTACACAATTGGAGACTTATGCGGCTGCAAAATCAACAACATAACAGATCTGCGGTCCATATTTCATGTTAAAGTCCCTCATACCCAATTCAAGCCTCTCTTGGAATTCTTCTGCATAAGGCATTTTTGGTCCGCATATACAATATGTGGTACGCATACTTGCCTTCAATTGTTATAATTCTTCTGTTTTGACATGCATTAAAGATGCGGCCGCATATAAGGAAATGTGGTATGCACTTTTCTATGCATATATGCCTCCATCTGGGACTCTAGTTATCACATTAGGTTGCACATATGCAGTCCCCATATCGAATATATGGTCCACATATCTTCTTCATTGGGTAATTTTTTTTTTCTAACACTTTGACTCAACATTACGATGACACATAAACTTCCACCAGCTATAGTACTGGCCATGGAACAAAGGTGGATATGTAGTGGACTGACCCTCGTTTATCCTAATTGGTGCATTCATTTTTGAATTTTTCAAAGATGTCCTATAATTAGAGAATTGACTCTAATACCAATTGTTAGTTTGATACACAAATTAGACACTAATGGGGGGAGGGGGTTGAATAATTTCTAAAAATATTTTATGTAACAACCCCAAACACTTGTTTTGAATTTCAGTGTTCTATTTGATGTTCAAAGGACTTGGATAGGTTGTTTTAATATTTGGGATATGGTAGCATGTTTGGTTGGGACGCAAGGGGCGTAGGATTTTTGGCACATTTTTGGGTTGAAATATCAAATAAATGTTATATGGTCCTGGTGCGTCGCAATTACGAACACTATATTGCAATTTTGGAGTTGCGATTGTGGGCTAGCCACTACAATAGCGAAGGCAGCCTTGTCACATTTTCGCGCCATAGACCTCTTTTGCGAGACAACAATTTCAGGCTAGCCACTACAATTACAAAGTTCAGCTATTATCACACCCTAAAACCCACCTTGGCGTCACATACATCCGATGCTAAGGAACCACATCGGAAGCACCTTATAAAGTAATTACAAATAATGGACCAAACTTATCAACTAATCTAATTATGCAAATTTAAATTAAGACAATAACAAGTAAGAATAAGCAAGTAACAAAAATAATAATTTACAATATTCGCTATGCGAGGAAAAATGTCCACAAGCCAAGCAATAACTTATACAATACTACCCATTGTATGGCACTTTTCTTTGAAGCTTCTACGAAATTAATCTAACTCAGGACACAACCCAAAAGTAAAGAGAAATAATAAATGACTCAATGGAGCCCCACAAACAAGGATGTGGACGCACCATCAACTCAAAAGCAGTAGTTAATCCTAGTTTCTGCGATCCACATGTACCTTCTCTTCTTCGCTGCCTAACATACTATAAAATAAAACAAAGATATGCTTGAGTACTGAGTACTCAATATGTGCTAAGGGGAATCAATTAATATAATAAAAGTAATCATAATAATATATATAAGGAAACAATAAAAATAAATCAGTTTAAAATCAGCGATAGAGTAAATCACAAAACTGAGTAAATTCATAAATGGAGAAATAAGACCATTTCTGTTCATTATGTTCAAAAGCATCATATCATGCCAAGAAAGGAAATAATCCTACAAGTATAATAAATTATGAGTGTCCAGTTTAAGTAAGTAATGATGAAATAGTCAATTTCGATTCATTAAGTTGTATCTCAAATATAAGTTATTTTCCTTTGAAGTCAAGTTCATCAACGTTCCAACTCATGGGCAACTACAGTAATGCCAATACAATCCAAAAATATGTCAATATAGGCCCAAATATATCTTAATGAAGAGATGACAACTTTAGGTTTTTAAATCGCTTAAAAGCACCACATTAGGGATACCAACCCATAATGGCTACAATTCCTTGCGAATAGATATCAACCCTCTATGGACACTCTTCTTTCTGAATGGATAGGAAAACCCCCCAATAAGATCCACAGTGACTACACTTTCTCCCGATTAGCTAGGATAAATAAAAAATAAAAATCAATTAGGGCTTATTAACCAAATCACAAATCATGGTATAGAAGTCGAATTTCAAATCATGGCATGGAAAAGAAATAATCCACAATAAAATATATTCATCATCCCGTTAGTAGGGGTGTATGAAATAAGTAGTTGATTTAGAAACCATTTCAAATGAATAATTAAATTTTAAATTATCAAAATCGGGAGGAAACACAAAGACTAATGCTTTAGAAACGAAGTTCAATCATCCAATAATAGGGGCAAATCACATTTAAAGATTATGACTTTATAAAATAATTCGATCATCCAATAGTAGGGGAAAAAGTTTTAAGATCAACACTTTCAGTATCATGTTCAATCATCCCATATAGGGAACATCGTGATTACGTACATATAACTTAAAATAAATGTTTGATGCAGGATTGACCTTACACATGCATGGATCCTTGTTTAAAAAATATTATTCAAGTTGAAAAGTATGTTCAAAAGAGACATACAAATCACATGTATAGTCAAAATGGATTTTCAAAGGAAACATACTTCAATAGAAGGATTTCAAAAATAGAAATACCTAAAATCTCGTGAATAACGCTCTCTAACATAATTTTTGAGGTTCAACAATTACTATAAAATTAATTATGATGATAATGATTAGAATATTAATCTAATTCCATCAATCTCCCTCTTTTTGAAAAAAACTAAGGTTTCTTATGTCATGACCCCTTTTAGAGATCATAGTGGCACATACACATTTTGCATCGGTAGGCGAACCAATCCCAAATCATTCACGTGATATTGTAAAGAGTAGAAAGATAATAAAATACTAGATACAACTGTCTCATGATATAAATGCGGAAATATAATTCTGAGAATCAAACGTAACCCCCAAAATCTTGTCAATCATACAAGAGCTCTACATCTGATACAAGTAAAAAATAAGGCACATGAGCCAAAACTGAATCTGATAATATAAGTGTTTGAACATGTCTCTCGATCATAAGTAAAACACAGAATGAAGGATAGAGCATCCAAGGTGTAACACCTAATACCTTTAAACTAAGATATGTTTATGATTCATAGGTGTAGGAAACCAATACAGGGAGTTTAAAGTTGAAAACCAATTTGAGTTCTACAGTCACGACTCTATGTCGGATTATACAGATTGTAGAATTATTTACGCTCGTCTAAATCAATAAATTCTATGGATCGTATAAATTTATATGGCCCGTCTATTTCGACCGTCTTATAACCTCAGTTTTTTCAGCTCATTGGAATTTTTATATACTTGGGATATGGTCTGATTATACGAACTATATAAAATTTGATGGTACATGGTAGACCGTAAAAAATTCAAAGGACTGTCGAATATGACCGTCAAATCCCACCTATAGAAACAGTATAAACACGCAGCCTTAGTCTCAAAAATCAGATTTTCATATTTCCCAACCCCTAGAATGAAGTTCTCTTCTCCTATCATCTCCATAGCTCAAGGTAAGTCCCTTTGGTAAAATTCCACGTGATTATAATCATGTGTAATCAATTTCTAAGCGAAAATCATTGTTTCTAACCAGGGGTTTACAAGAAAACTCAACTCAATGAATTAAAGGTTCAAGCTTTGAGTTCTCCTTCCAAGTTCATATTTTAAGACACATTTTAGAGCGAATAAGGTATGTAGAGCCTCTATCTATGTGTGGGCACATCATTGTTCTTCCCCATGCTACACTTATCCATGAAATTATGAATTTTCATAATCTAGGGTTTTACTCAAGTTCATGATAACCCTATATACATGCACAATTATATTCCATGTTATATCTTGACTTTGTTACTTATATCATGATATGTTATTGTGACTGCCATGAACTTGTCTGTCATGCCTGGATTTCCATGAGTTCTTAAATACAAGTTATGGTCATTATCATTCAGTTATATGAAGTCATTTATGTCTCTCATGATTAATACAAGTTATATTATGTATTTCGTCACATGCTAAATTATAAATTTACAAGTTATTTCAATGAAATTCATGGGCTTTCAAGACACTATTTTCAAGTACATGTTTTGGGAGTTGCATAGATTACCGAGAAGGCTCAGACAGCTAGAAACTATGTATCCCAATGTAGGATAAGGATCGCTCTGCCAGAGGATGATACTTTCTTATTACCCACTGTGGGATTATTGGATCCATCATCTTCATGTTCATGACTTGTACTTCGGTAAGGCATGAGATGGATTAGTTGATCGGGTAGAGATCTGACTCCACATTCACGCATGGTGGTTCATGTTGGTTTTAATAATGCTCTTCCCACAAAAATACAATTTTATAGATTTTACATATGTTATTACACTCATGTTCATGTTCATGTTTCGGTATAAGTTTCATGTCTTATTATATCATGTGCTTGCTTATTCTTTTAGTTGCTTTACATAAAGTACAATTCAAAAGTAGCAATGTCCCTTTGCATGGGGCTTGCACTTCATGATGCAGGTGTTGTGTTTCAGGGAGGGTGGTGTGCTCGTAAGATTGCTTTAATATCGGTTGTTTGGTGAGCCCCATCTCACTCGGGGTGTCAGTATAGTTACTTTTGATTATGCATTAGTAGTAGAGATATGTCATGCCCTTATCCTGGTAAATGGTTTTGCAGACTCGTGTTTTAGAGATTTTATAGACTAGAGTAGTTAGCAAGACATGACATCATTATTTTTAAACTTAACATGTTTTACTAAGATATTTCTGTTATGATATTTTCGACTACTTTCAGTATACAATTTTACATATTTCATCATTATTACTTTAGCATGTCTTGATGCCCATGTTGAAAAGCAAGCCATGTGGTTCGCTCGATCACATGCAGTCAGGAACCGGGTGTCATATTTTACCCAGGCCATGGTTCGGGGCATGACAAAACTTGGTATCATAGCCCTAGGTTCAAGTGTTCTAGGAAGTCTATGAAATGGTGTCCAGTGAGGTCACTTTTATATGTGAGGGCCCCACACATGTAAACATTTGACCACCAAGACATCTAGGATTGTCTCATTTTATATACTCTAGATCGTGTAGTTCGAGCTATACCTTCAGGACAACCTTCTAAATAGTGCATATTACATATTTCAGAAAATGCCTGCGAAAATGCCTGCGAAAAGGAAAATAACCACCAAAAATAGAGATGCTGCTAGTGCTGCTTGCAAGGAAGATGCTCATGCTCAGGGAGCCATTTCGGTACATCACCCCCACCCGATGCTAGACGGCCTACAGATATTCCAGTTGCGCCGCCCAGTTCTACCAACTCTGATGTTAGGGGAGCTATTCAACTACTCACCTAACTTGTGGCTCCTCAAGCCTAACATCAGGGAACGCCTCCAAGTACGGGAACAAATGGGGGGTCATCAAAATTCAAGACTCGAGAATTTTTGTGAATAGACCTTCTGATATTCATAGGGTCAAGCAAGACAGAGGATCCACAAAATTACATTGATGGGTTTTAAAAAATCTTTCATGTTATGCATGTTAATAAGGTGGAGGTAGCAGAGTTTGGAGCTTATCTGTTGTAGGATGTTGCCAATATCTGATATGAATCATTGGAACAATCCCGCGGGGAAAAAGCATCTCAAGCAATATAGGATGAGTTTATTGATGCTTTTATTGAGCACTTTATGCCAATAGAGTGCAGAGAGGCAAAGGCTATGGAATTTGTAAAGCTTAACCAGAATAGCAGAAGTGTGTAGTAGTACTAGCTTCAGTTTGTCTCTTTGGCAAAGTATGCTCCACATATAGTTCCAGACATACGGGCCATAGTTAGGCATTTCGTGTATGATCTTGATATCTATTTGAATGATCTAAGCCAATATCACAGCTTAGAATAAAAAGATGACTATTATGAAGATAGTTGCATTCATACAGGGTAATGAGAATAGGTTGAAGGAAAATGAATCCTTGCAAAAAGAAAAGGACAGGGAGTTTAATAAGAGAACCAAGTTTTCAGGTCACTTCATTCATGGGGGACGTGGAGGTAGACAATTCTTCAGAAATAGTTCATAAGAAACTGCTCCATTTTCAGCTAGAGCCCCAGCCCCAAAGTTTAGAAATGATAACAAGAGGCAGAACTTTAGAGTATCAGGCTCCCAATCACATGCCAATGTGGACCTAAGTACTTTCAACAATCTTGAGTGTGAAAAGTATGGTAAGAGGCACTTAGGAGAGTGTCGCTTGGGTATGGATGTTTGTTTTGGGTGTGGCCATCGAGTTCACTTTAAGCGAGACTGCCCATCAGTGAGGCAGGGTACATGAGGTAATATGGCTCAGTCTAAAAATTCAGCAATTCCTCGTAATTCTCAAGCCCAATTAGGTCTTGGTCTAGCTAAGTCCGGTAACACAGGCGGAGGTCCAAATCGCTTGTATGTAATATCAGGTTGTCAATACATACATGCCTTTGTAGATGTGGTAATAAGTATATTAAGCATTTTCAGTTTTGATGTGTATGCCCTTATGGATCCTGGATATACCCTATCATATGTAACCACATTCATTGCTAAGAAATTTGGAATAGAACCAGAAAATTTGCATGAATCCTTCGAGGTAACCATTCTAGTTGGAGAGTTAGTTATAGACATGCGAGTATATAGGGATATTCCAGTTAAAGTCTATCACCGCAATACATAGCCGATTTTGTAGTGTTAGAAATGATAGACTTCGATGTAATCATATGTATAGATTGGTATTCTTCATGTTATGCTATAGTAGGTTGTAGAACAAAAATTGTAAAATTCAAATTCCTCGATGAAGCAGTCATAGAATTGAAGGGTGATGCAGTAGGACCCATATGGAGGTTTATTTTCGTATCTTAAAGATTAAAAAAAGATATCCAAGGGGTATATTTACCATCTTGTTTGGGATAGGGATGGAAATACCCAGACCCCAACTCTTTAGTTAGAACTAGTTGCTAATGAGTTTCTAGAAGTCTTTCCAGAAGATCTTTCCGGAGTTCCTCCTAATAGGGAGATTGAGTTTGGAATTAATGTACTTATCGGCACTAAGTCAATATCTATTTTTCCATATAGAATTGCTCTAATAGAGTTAAGAGAACTAAAATCCAGTTGAAAGTTCTCTTTGATAAGGGATTCATTAGACCAAGTGTCTCACCATGGGGTGCACCAGTCTTGTTTGTTCGAAAGAAAGATAGGCCTTTGCATATTTTCATTGACTACCGACAGTTGAACAAGGTCACCATTAAGACCAAATATCCTCTTCCCAGAATCGATGATTTATTAGATTAACTTCAGGCTGCTCATTGTTATTCCAAGATTGACCCCTAATTAGGGCACCATCAACTTAAGGTAAAGAGAGTTGATATTCTAAAAATCGCATGTAGAACTCATTATGGTCATTTCGAATTTTGTGTCATGTCATTCGTATTGACTAATGCACCAACTACTTTCATGGATATTATGAACAGAGTCTTCAAGCCTTTTCTTGATCTTTTTGTCATTGTCTTAATTGATGATATTCTAGTCTATTCCCGTAGTGAGGTTGAGCATGCAAAACATCTCGGAATAGTGTTGCTGACACTTCATTACTATGAGTTGTATGTTAATTTTGCAAGTGTGAATTTTGGCTAAAGTCAGTGGCATTCTTAGGCCATGTGATTTCAATCGAAGGCGTCCGAGTGGATTTTCATAAAACATACGTTGTTAAGAATTGGCCCTGACCCAGTTTTGCTTTAGATATTTGGAGTTTCTGGGTCTGGCAGGATATTACAGGCGCTTCGTAGAAGGGTTTTCTTCCATCTCAGCTCCATTAACTAGGTTGACTCAGAAGAAAGTCAAATTTCAATAGTTAGATGCGTGTGTCAGACCCTAAAATAGAGGGTATGGCCGGCACCCAGTACCCTACTGGCCTAAGTGTACTACTCAGATGACAAGTCTCCTGCACAAGAGGGGTTAACCCAACACGTATATATAATGGAACCTACAGGGTCACAACCTATTTTAACAAAATCTGACTTAGCCAACGAGGCAATATACCTATACTATACATACCAAAATAAGTTTGTGAGGTTCTACGAGTGACTGAACTAACATATGATTGGGACAGAGTCCCGACCTACCCATGCTATACATAACTCTATAAAATACTCCATATAAGACTAGGAAGCTCCTGGAAGATGTACCTATTAAAGACACTAAAAAAAGCAAGCAAACACGTTACGTTAGTTAAATTAACTCACAAAACTCTCAAGTGTTGCACACCTTTTGATTGCCTCACAAATTATCTCGGCTAATGATTGTATGTTCGTTTATCGGGTTAAAGTCATAAGGTCCCATTTAGTACTCGAGGTCAAGAGTGGATTCTTGTTGACTCAAAATGAACGCACTTGAATCAAGAAAGTATTGACGAAGTTTGAAAATGAATCCACGGGGAGAGAACCAATCGCTAAGCCGGTATTACTGGGAGCATGGGGAGGAGTACGGTCAGTATGGTCCAGGATTTTCTTCCTTAGACGTTTGGGTCCTGTCCAGGGGCTGGTAGAAGATTCATTACGAAGTTTTTTCTGTTCACGGGCCTGTTGAATAATGAGGGCGGTTGCATCTGGATCTTTAATTTTCTGCTAAAGATGAGCATTGGTAGTAGCTTTAGAAATGTCTAACCAAAATAAAAAGAAGAATTGTGTAACCATTATTCTTGGAAGAGGTTAAGAAGAAACGAAAAGCAAAAGCATCGGTTGATATACCATGGTTGTAGGGTACCTAATTTTGGTTATTTGCAAGGATTTTCTACGTCTGGAGTTTCAGGGTGGACACGTCGAGGATTTCTTTAACCCAAGATTTAAGGTTATCTATTTCCATAGGCTGCCATATGGTGGCTGATGAAAGAGGGAGAATTCGGTCAAAATGTGGAATAACTCTCTCAATAAGGGGCCTTAAATCAAATATAGTACAAGGGAAAGAAGGAAAACTTATGGTGGAAGTTTCATTGCTCTAGGATAGTGCAGCTACAGGGGGAAGGATATCAGTAATAGGGATGAACATAAATCTTTCGTCCAACCTCATCCACGATGATCATCATAATTGGCCAGGATGGTTTTGCTACCCCGATAGTGTAGGTTGATGACTCCATCACGAAAGGTGCGCGGAGAGTAGAGGCAAATAAGGTGGTCCAAGATGAAGGGAACTTTATCTTCACGAGCGAAGTACCAGAGGCACGTGACTACCCTCCAAACTTGGGGTCCCACTTGGGCTATGCAAACTTTGTATCGACGGTAAAATTCTAAAATGACATTATCAATGACTTTCTAGAGTTTTATTGAGAAGTGGTAGGTATAAACAAATGAATACCTTTGCTTGTAAGAAGTTATTCTTTCATCGTTGGTGGGAATGAAAACTTCGATCGATTCCCAATCATAATCGGCCTTTACTGTTGGTAGACTATTGGAAGTGATTCAGGTTTTGTAGTCCCGATAGGAGAATCTCTATCACCGGGAAAAGTCATCAACACTGTTTTTTACTGGAGGTCATGAGCAAACTGCCATGACTTCGGCAAGAATGAAGAAGCCAATGGTTTTTTACTAGGAGGAGCTCCATCTTGTCAGTTGGGTTTCTTTTTTATCTAAGGAACATTACTGCTAGATGAATGATTGGTCATGTTTTGTATGAAAAGTGGATAATAACAATAAACAAATTTAAAGGAAGATGTCTTTACAGGACCATCAAGCACGGGAGGAGCCCCCGGTATCTGACTAAACTGACGCAGGAACTCCTAGTAGGTTTTTTCCGCCTTCTCTGCGTTGGTATCAACTTTATTAGTCATATCTTTCATGAATTTCAAAATTTATTCCTGGAACGCATTCTCAAGGGAGGCTTGTCTTTTTAAACTGACATTTTTTATCTCCCCGATCATTACCAGTTTCTCCATTAGTATTTCGTAGAGGCACCATTTCATCTGTTGGAGTACTGCCGATATTTTTGGACATATACTCCTTTTGAAACTGCCTCAGACGCTCCAACTGCTCACTTATAGTAGCATTCTACGCCCTTAGGTTCTGTATGGACTCTTCGGGTGTTTTTTCGGTGGGAACATCCTCATGTCGAGTCTGTCTATCCCCGGGAGTGGCTCTATCTGCATAAATCGGGTCTTCGGGTCTCGCGGCTCTGTCAGCAAACCATAGGTCTGAGTAGGAGGTTTTTATGTTGTCCCCGACGTTGCGACTGCTTTCTCCTACTCCTGTCATTTGTTTGTTCTTAACCTGCAACCAAAGCCTCGTGCTCTGCTTCATTGTTAGTCAATAGAGTGCTATGTATTACTTGTATTAATATTTCACCGGTGGGATTCCGCAATACTACTCCTAGACCGGTCCCCTTAACGTTTGAGGCACCATCCATATAGAGTGTCCAGACCCCGGGGGCAGTCCCCGAGACCAGGATTGCCTTTTTTTCTGCCTGCATGGTTATTCCTAAACTGAAAGCGGCCACAAAGTCTGGAAGGACTTGTGACTTTATCGTAGTCCATTATCTATATTAAATATCAAACTCACTCAATTCTACCGCCCATTTAGCCAAGCGCCCAGAAAATTTGGGTTTATGCAACACATTCTTAAGAGGAAATGTGGTTACTACGGCAAATGGGTAGCATTGAAAATATGGCCGAAGCTTTTGCGACGACATTATTAAGGTGAAAACCAATTTTTCGAGTAATGGGTATCGGGTCTCGACCCCTAAAATTACTCTACTTACGTAATAAATAGGAAATTGCGTACCTGTTTCCTACCATACCAGAACTGCACTTACCACTACCTCTAAGACCGCCAAATATATTAGTAGTTGCTCCCGTCCTTTGCCTTTGATATGAGCGGAGGACTAGATAATTAAGTTTTCATGTCCCATAGGGCCTGCAGTCATTTGGGTGTCCAAACAAAATTGTTCTTATTCTTCAGAAGTAAAAAGAACCTGTGACATTTTTCTGACGACCAGGATATAAACCTGCTCAAGACTGCCACTCTCTCGATCAGCTGTTGTATTGCTTTTACATATTCAAGCGTGTCCAGTATATCTTCTACTGCCTTTATCTTATCAAGGTTTACGATATAATAAAGGATATGCAAACAAAGGAATAACAAATAAACTAACAAGAACCAAAAAGAAGATAACTAAATTGACAAAAGAGCCACATAATTTGACAATTAAGACTCTAGATTTGACAAAACCTCCAAATTAATATTAAGTCAAACACCATTTTCTTAGACTGACCTCAAGGGTAATCAAGTACCCAAGCAACCAACTCTCTCAACCAACACACAATTAAAAGATTAACAAGCTCTCTAACACTCATGGAAATATTTATCATCAATTATCAAAGTAGTCTACCTAATAAAATAAGAAATAATACTATTAATACTAGGATAGAAATAAAGACATTACCTATTACAATTATACCCTTAATGAAGTAAGGACCTTGTTTGGTTGTCTTCCTTGGTGGTGAAATCTTGAAATTCAAGAGATAGCCATATTGAATGCATGACCATCCCCTTAACTCTCATGGCCATCTTGTGACTTATCCTTTCTTCCATCCTCCCAAGATATCATGAACACATGACATCCCCGAGACAGCTCCATAATGCATTCAAGTGCATCTCTTTTCATGAACAAACCTTGAAGCATTTGGATCTCACGAGCTTGGATCCATGTGAAAAGTCTTGATGCACCTTTGCGTGAATCATTTTCACCTTCTTGAAAAGAATTTGTCCTCAAATTTAATGGGTCACCATCAATCACATCCATAGGAGAGAGATCACACACGTCGAAGATGTTATGAACTTGGTATTCCGGAGGTAGGTCAATCTTGTATGTATTTTCATTGAGGCGATCAAGTACCTCAAATGGACCATCTCACCTAGGAATCAATTTGGTCTTCCTCTTGTTGGGAAATCTTTCCTAGAAAAAATGGACCCTAACCCAATCACTCGGTTCGAGTACGACTCTCTTACAACCTTTGTTTACTCTTTTGACCATCTCTTGATTCTTCTTCTCAAGGCGAAGCCTTACCTTCTCTGTAACTTTTTCATGACCTCAGCCCTTTTTTTACCATCTAGACTCAAAAAAACATCTTGAGACAAAGAGGTTAAATCAAGAGGGTTTAGTGGGTTAAAACCATAAACAACTTCAAATGGCGACAAACCAATAGTACTATGAATGACTCGATTATATGAAAATTCAACTAAAGGCAATTGATCTTTCCAATATGCTAATTTTCCCTTAACCATGTCCCTAAGCATAGAACCTAATGTCCTATTCACAGTCTCGGTTTGGCCATCGGTTTGTGGGTGACAAGAAGAAGAAAACAACAATCTAGTTCCAAGTCATCCCCATAATTCCTTCCAAAAGTGGCTAAGGAACTTAGGGTCCCTATCACTCACTATGGTTTTGGGAATACCATGCAACATGAGATGCTTCATCACACTTATAACATGCAATAAAATGAGCCATCCATAGAAATGTCAAGTCAAGGTCTTTGAGGGGTGGGGAGAGGGGTATAAAAGCCACGGGGAAGAAGTATAGTGATTTAAGTATGGAGGGGTGAGTGTGGGTAGGTGGGGCTGAGTTCGGAAGTGAAAAATTTGACGCGACAAAGGGGTGGAAATGGGGTTCTCGGTGGGAGGTTTCTGCCGGACAGTGGGTTATTTGAGGGCTGTTTCGGATGGCTTCGTGAGGAGTAGGGTTAAGGCATTTTCTGGGGATGTTTTGGACACGGTGAGGGTTGTCTTAGTTATCGGGCTTGGTTAGTTTAGTTGTGAAGGGTGTCGGAAGTTTACTTAAACAGTAACGTTCTCGGTTGAGGCGTTATCGCCGGGCAGTGTGGGGTTGAGGGGTTGTTTCGGGTAGATGTAGTTGGAATAGGATTTAGGAGATATACAGGGGTATTCTGGGTATGTTTAGGGTCACGTAGGTGGTCATACCTTGGTGGTTTAGTGGTTTTAAGGTCACGTAGGTGGTCATACCTTGGTGAGGTTCCGGCAAGGGTGTTTTAGTGGACTGTTTTGTGTTGTGGGATTAGGATGGGAGTTTAGGGGCGGTTTCAGTCAGTGAACTTTAAAAGGAATGCTTGTGTAGTATGGTGGGATATGGTGGTAGAAATAATGAGGTGGTTTAGACGAGGAATGAAAATGGGATGCTAGGTGCAAACTCGAGTACAATCACGATTGATATGATAATGATAATGATAACGGTGTTTTAATGCCCAAGTCAACACCTTGAAGAGCTTGGTCAATTAGAAAAGGTCTAGTCCGAGGTTGCTAAGTGCAATTCTTGTGAACAAGCCAAGTGAGTGTGACCGGAAACCTTAGGATAGACCCTAGGCTTGGGTTTGGTTGGGTCACACAGTCCCAACGTCTACTCCCACCAAATGGGGTTCCTTAATATTGTATTTAGTTAATTCACAAAGTCTTAACCAAACTTACACTAAAGGGAAACCTTAGTTTGGATTCAAATAAGTCTCAGTCTTAGTTAAACTTACACCAAGGGGTTTGGCTGACACAAGAACCGGTCCTCCCGGAGAACCAACTAAGAATATCAATCCCGAATTTAGAGACTTAGTTTTCGTGAGTAAAACTCAACTTTATCATTCATCAAACTCTGAATTTTACAATGGCCTAAGGCCTATATATATAATACACAATAGACTATTCTAGAAGAAGACAAAAAGATACAAACTAGAACCTATTCGACCGAGTGTGGATGGGTTTGGGGTTGACTCGGTGACCAAGGATATTTCGCCCAAACCAAGACAATGTGAATGGTATTTATTTGGAGACAAGGGTAAACTTAATCTTCTTCACATCTCTTTATGGTTTCGAAGTGGAATAATTTATGACCTTGAGTCTTCCAACAACCTCATCTTCTTGGGATGTGCTTGGAAGCTTTTATTCTTGGTGTTTGTGTGTTGAACCATTTCGGCCAAATCTTCCTATAACCCTTGGATGACTTTGAATTCCTAAATATAGTCAAATTCTTGAACTTTTGAGTTCATAAATCCTCCTTGAAGTCCCCATCTTCTAGATGTCTCTTGTCCTTGCCAGCTTGTCCTCCAACTCACGGCCTTGTCACCTTTTTGGAGGACCTCTAGGATTTGTCCCTTTATTACATGGTACATTCACTATTTCCTAATGGGATATAAGAGTTATTTACACGTTACACCACGTCCTAAGGAGAACTACAAGCTAAGCTAAAAGAAAACATGGTCTTCGACCAAGATCTACACATAAACCAGAAATAAAATGTTGCCTTCTTAAACCTTCAAGTCCAGTCTTCAATACCACTCCATATTCCATGTCATTTTAAGCACATTATCATTGGATGATCAAGCAACTTCAGAACTCCGAGCTTATCACTTCGAGGATCAAATTGGAACCTTTAGCTCATGGGGCATTTTTACATCATACTCTCCTTCTTTAAAAGAATTCATCCTCGAATTCACTTCGCCTAAATGTGGTAATAATTTTCAACAATAGGTGTTGATCTAACATTCCCACCATTAGATAAGTCCTGAAGTTTTATCTTGTATGCGCCTTCCTCGAAACTTGCTAAATAAGGATATGAATATAAGATGAATGTATTTGACTTCATATGACACCCGTGTTGGATTATGGATCCCATAAGACATGATGCCTTTCCATAGGTAGAAGAATGACATGGTTCACCACTCAATTTTGTGCTAGCAAAAAAAAGGCGCCTACCCTTGCTTCACTATCGTCTCCCAATGGCCTTTCATGGCTTGGCATAGCTAGAACCGGTGCTCTACAAATCTTTTCCTTCAAGGTTTCCAAGATTCATGTTTCTCCTCGGAACTATTCATGCTCATCCTTTCTTATTAGCTCGTTGATGGGGGCAGCAAGTGTACAATAATTCCGCAAGATATGATGAGAAGGAGTCGAACCAAAGAAGTCATTTACCACAATGGTTCCCGTAGACTCGAACCATTTTTAACTATATTCCACCTTCATTTGGTTATCATAAATGGCCTCGGGTGATGTTAAGTTTCCCAAGGATGGATGTGATACCTTGTATAAGAAAATGTTTGGGGCATCACACCATCAAAATGACATTACAAACCATTTTCTCAAACTAAACTCGACCTCGAGGGTCATCTTCCGTGTATCTTCTTCTAGGGTTCCCCTTAGATAGTATCCTCTCCTTGAGTCTATCTTGGCTCCACTTGATCCCTCAAAAGAAAATTTCAGCCTCAGCAAAGAGAGCTTTCCTTTCATGATGTTGCCTATAACTTGGATGGTAACACTAAGTGTTCCATTTCTCATGTTCTTTTGGCACCAACAAGTCGTACATCGTTTACGGCCTAAAGTCCATTTGGACAAGGCCCTCACCTAGTGTTTCTTGCACGCTTGTTGTACTACCTTATCCATTTCCATATTGTATTCATAAGCTTGTTGATTGGGAAATAACCTCTCAAAAATAAACCAAGAGCATGTTCAATGCTTTCCATCGGTGATGGTCCGGTTGCAAACTCATCAAAATAATCTTTCGACCTCGGCATAGGAATGGTGCACTTCATGGTGAGGTTATTAACCATCTCCCATTCTCTCTCGGCATCAACAATGCGGGGGTTGGGTAGGGGTTAAGGCCCTTTCGGTCATAGCTTCCGCATAACAATTCTTGTTCTTGGCCTAGCAAGTCCTTAGTTTCTTCTGGATGGCATCCATGGTCTTGGTGAGTAGATAATGAATTTCTTAAAAATAAATCAGAAACAAGTTCACCATCTCCCATTGGTGGTGCTTCGGATGCAAGATCATTCGGACATACATCCTCCAAGAGTTCCTTGAACTCGGTATCTATGTCACTCCCCTTCTGAGACTCTTTCTCTATCATCGGTGTATCGAGAAAGAGAGTCTCAGTTTATTCTTGTTCTTCAAGTAGTATGAGTTCCATAATAGCAAAGGAAAATCCACACTCTCAATATTCCTCTCGAAGCACTTCTCGAGAATTAGGACATTCACTAACAATGTATCCTACCATTTGACATTGGAAGAACTTCTTTTTCCTTTTATCTATCCCTTTTGCAACATCAATATTTTTGTGGTTATACAAAGGGTTAGTAAAGGAAGTACTATCCTTTTCTACCTTTGTATCTCTCTTTACACTTCCATGACGATACAGGGGATTAGTAAAAGAGATACCGCCCTTTCCTTTAACATTTGTGGATTTGACATAGGGCCTTATGGCACCTTTACTTTCATGTCTTGGGCTGTTTTGTACAACGCTTGACATAGAATCTCTTACGAGCCTTCTTAGTTCTTCCTTGTTCATGGTGGCCATCGCATCAAGGTGTGGGACGGGAGCGCCTTTCTATTACCAAATGTAAGTACGGAGGAGTGAGTGTGCGTAAGTGGGGATGAGTTTGGCAGGGAACAAGTTGACGTGAAAAAGGGGTGGAAATGGGGTTCTCGGGTGGGAGGTTTCTCCCGGGCATTTGAGGGCTGTTTCAGACGGTTTCGTGAGGAGTATGGTTAAGGAGTTTTGTGGGGATATTGTGGACACGTTGAGCATTTTCGTAGTGATCGGTCTTAGTTATTTTAGTTATGAAGGGTGTTGGAAGTTTATTGAAACAGTAAGGTTCTCGGTTGGGGCATTATCGACGGGCAGTGTGGGGTTGAGGGGCTGTTTCGGATAGATGTAGTTGGAATCGGGTTTAGGTTCTTTACTGGGGTATTTCGTGTATGTTGAGTTTCACGTAGGGGGTCGGACCTTGGTGGTTGAGTGGTTTCAGGGTCACGGAAGAGAGATGAAACAGTGATGTTCCGACAAGAGTGTTTTAGTGGACTGTATTGTGTTGTGGGGTTAGGACGGCAGTTTAGGGGTGGTTTTGGTCAAGGAACTTTAAAGGGGATGCTTGTGAAGTATGGTGGGATGTGGTGGTGGAAAGAATGAGAATATTTTAATTAGGAATGGACACGGGATGCTAGGTGCAAACCCGAGTACAAACCAAGTACAATTGGTTGATATGATAAGGATAATGACAAGGGGGTTTTAATGCTCAAGTCGACACCTTGAAGAGCTTGGTCAATTAGACAAGGTCTAGTCGAGGTTGCTAAGTGCAATTCTCATGAACAAGACAAGAGGGGGTGACCGGAAACCTTAGGATAGACCCTAGGCTTGGGTTTGGTTGGGTCACACAATCCCAACGTCTACTCGCACCAAAGGGGTTTCCTTAAGCTTGGATTTAGTTAATTCACAAAGTCTTAACCAAACTTACACCAAAGGGAAACCGTAGTTCGGATTCAGCTAGTCACACAATCTTAGTTAAACTTACACCAAGGGGTTTGTCTCACACAAGAACCAAAGGTCCTCTCGGAGAACCGACTAATAATATCAATCCCGGATTGAGAGACTTAGTTTTTGTGAGTAAAATTCGAATTTATCATTCATCAAACTCTGAATTTTTCAATGGCCTAAGGCCTCTATTTATAGTACAAAATAGACTATTCTAGAAGAAGACAAAAAGACACAAACTAGAACCTATTCGGCCTAGTGTGGACGGGTTTGGGGTTGACTTGGTGACCAAGGATATTTCTCCCAAACCAAGACAGTGTGAATGGTCTTTACTTGGAGACAAGGGTAAACTCAATCTTCTTCACATCTCTTTGTAGTTTCCAAGTGGAAGAATTTATGACCTTGAGTCTTCCAACAACCTCATTTTCTAGGATGTGCTTGGAAGCTTCTATTCTTGGTGTTTGTGTTGAACCATTTCGGCCAACTCTTCCTCTCCCCCTTGGACGAATTTGAAGTCCTCAATATAGTCAAATTCTTGAACTTGTGAGTTCATAAATCCTCCTTGAAATCCCCATCTTCTAAATGTCTCTTATCCTTGCCACCTTGTCCTGCAACTCACGGACTTGTCACATTTTTGGAGGACCTCTCGGCTTTGTCCTTTATTACATGGTACATTAACTATGTCCTAATGGGATCTAAGAGTTATTTACATATTACACCATGTACTAAGGAGAACTACAAGCTAAGCTAAGAATTAAAGATAAGCTAAAAGAAAACATGGTCTTCGGCCAAGACCTACACACAAAGCCGAAATAGAACGTTGCCTTCTTAAACCTTCAAGTCCAATCTTCAATCCCACTCCATATTCCATGTCATTTTAATCACATTATCATCAGATGATCAAGCATCTTTGGAACTCCGAGCTTATCACTTCGAGCATCAAATTGGAACCTTGAGCTCACGGGGATTTTTACGTCATCTAGACTTAGCACGTCAACAATCCATACATTGACCACAAATTCTTGCAACATCATTACACATTTTAGGTCAATAAAATTATTCCTCAAGAATTCCTATGGTTTTATCAATACTAAAATGACCCATCAAACCCCCATCATGTGCCTCTCTTACAAAAAGTTCCATACAAGAGCTCATGGGCGCACATAGTCGCTTGTTCTTGAACAAGTAACCATCATCTTTGGCAAAAGGAATAGAAGGTTTATCCTTAAGCCCACATTCCTTTTCATGTTCTTCGCAATCTAGATAGATTTTGGAAAAGATGGGGTCCTCGATAATGTCAATAGCTAATCAAAGAGACGAAACATAAGTTCCCACTAGGGAACCAACTTTGAATGACATGATGAGTGTGTTGTCATCCATTAGCCTTAAATGAGTTGTATGGATGCGAGGATGGTTAGTGTGGAAGCACGGAAAATAGAGTTGTCTCTAACACCAAATGGGGGTTTCCATGGTACGACAAGTGGGGTATGTCAATACTCTTCACCACTTTGTCACCCGATACCTTTCACCAAATAAACATTATCCTCCACCACTAAATGAACCTTACCCACGTCAACCATATACAAATGTATGTCAACCAATCCGACATGTTCAACCATTGGATGATGAGTTACAAAAAGAGTTCAGAGGTTGGGGTGATCATTATGACAATCTAATAAGGGAACAATGAGTGCAACATCAAGGTCCTCAACGAGCTAGAGGTGGATGGAATGGTCCTTTGCCACAAATGGGTAAGCAATGAGGTTATCAATGGAGATATGGACACCAAGGCTGTAATTTCTAGGGTGGTCACTATGGAGATGACCAATATGGGGATCAAAGGTAACATAGGAATATTAGGGGATGAGACACGAGTCTTATCTCCATCAAGGTAACTCTTACAACATTCAAAGGGGGTAGTGGTCCCGATGTATTACTCGATTAGGTTATGCAATGCGATAGAATCTTCTTAACTAATGAAATGTCTGAGGTGAGAAAGACGTCTTATGCTATTGCTCAATTTGAGGGGTTCACCTCAACATGGTGGGAAATTCAAGTGAAAGCACGAATGATGCATGGTTTAGCTCCAACTACCATGTGGGATGAACTAAAGGCTATCTTGAGACACAAATATATGACCAAAAGATACAAGCAAGATCAACTCAAGAAGATCTACACTTTGAAACAATATAACAAGAGTGTAGAGGAATATTATGATTAGTTACATTTTGTGAAAATGCAAACCGACTTTGAGGAGGATCCCTTGATTAACATGACTCGGTTTCGAGTAGGGTTGGATAAAGAATTGCTTCCTTAATGAGACTCCACATCTATCATAATATTGATGAAACTCTTGTAGCAGCCATTGAGATAGAGGAGGGGCTCAAGGAAGATAAATTTGACAAGTCGATAGGTTACAAGGGTTCATGGAACGATGCCAAAGAAGGGGGAACTTCTTCATCCAATTGGTAAAAGGACAAAGGGTACATGCATGATTTCAAGAAGCCCTTTGTCAAGAACTACCAAGTTGAGAAGCAACCTCAAAAGTTTGCTCCGAAAAAAGAAGGTAATAATGCTAAACCTCTCAAATGCTTTAAATATCAAGGTTATAGTGATAGGAGGAGTGAATTTCCTAATCATAGAGCCTTTATTATGAAAGAATCTTGTTGTGATGATGATGAGAAGGAGTGCGAGGAGGAGGTTGAAGGAGATAATCATCAGAATGATGAACTGGTGGAAGATGATGAATATGATCAAAATGATGTCACTGTTATAAATGGTTTGGCAATAAGAGTGTTAACATGGATGGCCATGCCTCAAGAAGGGGAGATTACCATTCCAAAATATATGGTGAGGTGGTTATAGAATACATTTCAAGATAATTAAGGAAACATGAGGTAAATTATCTGACTCATGATCTCTAGTTGGCAGCGATAATCTTTGCCCTGAAAATGTGGCATCATTATTTATATGAAGTCCACATTGATATGTTCAGAGACCATAAAAGCCTACAGTATGAATTTCATCAGAAGAAGGTGAATTTAATGCAAAGAAGGTGGGTGGAGTTATTAAAAGACTACGACGTAGATATTTTATATCATCCCAAAAAGGAAAATGTCATAGCTGATGCTTTGAGTCACAAGTCTATGGGAGGTTCGGATGGTATTGAAGCAAACAAGATAGAAATGACCAAAGAACTACATCACTTAACCATATTAAATGTGAGACTCTTGGACACAAATGATGGTGCAGAATACCGTAGAGTCGTCTTGAATAGCAGAGGTGAAACAAAAACAATTTGAGGACCCCGAGTTGGTCCGAATGAGAGAAGGAATTCCTGTACATAAGAAGCCGATATTTGAACTTACGGGAGATATAGTCCTTAGATATTAGGGTCCACTATGTATACCAAATGTTGGAGGAGTCTAAAAGCAGATTATGGCAGAAATCCACAAGTCCAGATATTCCATTCATCCTGGATCAACCAAGATGTATCATGACCTTCGAAAGGTTTATTGGTAGAATGACATGAAGAAAAACATTGCAGAATTTGTGGCTCAGTGCCCAAATTGTGAGCAAATTAAGATCGAGCATCAGAAGCCTAGAGGTTTGCTGCAACAAATTGAAATCCCTACTTGGAAGTGGGAAATTATTAATATGGATTTCATTACTGGTTTACCCCATTCTTATCAGATGTTTGATTCCATTTTTGTTATTGTCGACAAACTTACAAAGTTAGACCATTTCCTACATGTACGTACTACTTTTTTGGTGGAGGATTACACTAAGCTATATATTAAGGAAATAGTTCAATTACATGGTGTTCCTGTCTCCATAATATCCGATAGAGGTGCTTAGTTTACGGCTCACTTTTGGAAGTCATTTCAGAAAGGTTTAGGCACCTAAGTGATCCTTAGCATGATTGTTCAACCATATACTGATGGGCAAGCTGAGAGCACAATCCAAATGCTCGAGGACAAAATACGAGCTTGTGTATTGGATTTAAAAGGTAGTTGGGATGATCATTTACGCCTCATCGAGTTTACTTATGATAACAACTATCATTTCAGCATCAAGATGGCCCCGTATGAGGCATTATATGGATGGAAGTATATATCCCTAGTTGGCTGGTTTGAAGTAGGCGAATCTGATTTACTAGACCCTGATTTAATCCAGCAAGCAGTAGCGAAGGTGAAGCTGATACAAGAGCTCTTATTGACTATCTAGAGCTGACAAAAATCATATTCAGATGTCTAACACCACGACTTAGAATTTTAAGTTAAAATTGTGTGTTCTTAAAGGTTTCTCCTATAAAAGGAGTTATGAGATTCTACAATAAAGGAAAACTTAGCCCTGGATACATCAGACCATACAAGATCATCCGCAAGATAGGATGAGTGGCTTATGAGCTTGAGTTACCCTCAAAGTTGGAAGCTATTCACCCAATATTCCATGTTTTGATGTTGCATAAGTGTGTAGAAGATCCCTCTCATATTACTCTCGTAGAGGACGTACAAATCACCGATAATCTAACTTATGAACAGACTCCAGTAGCTATTCCAAATCAATGAGTTCGAAAGCTGAGAACTAAAGAAGTTGCCTCTATTAAAGTGTTGTGGAGGAACAATAATATATAAGAGATGACTAGGGAGGCCAAATAATATATGAAATCCAAATACCCCTACCTATTTCAGTCTTCAAGTTTACACTGATATTCGTGTGATATGATTCTCTCATTTCAATTATATTTGACAATTCTAAGTCATATGTCTTACTTAGGTATTAATATTAAGGCAGAGGTGACAGGTGCAACTTAGAATACGATAGCGGATAGTTAAGGTCAGTTATGGCTAACCCTCTTGATTCTTGTATTTATTTGTGTGAGGCCAAGTTAATCATATTTTGTGATTATATCGCCCTGTGTAGTGTTGGATATATATTTAGGTTTTTATCAGGTTTTGGATGGTCATGTGTATAAAGGATACTATACCAAAAATTTTAAAACCCTTAGAAGTTATGAATATCTTTAACATTCACGGATGAATGTTCCTAAGAAGGGAAGGATGTTACACCCTATATTTTTCATCCCATCATGAAATCAATGGATATCAAAGTCATGAGAAGAGATACGACCCTACGGAAGCATAATGAAGTTTTACGGCTTGGTTATGAAGGCACCAGAGTATTTTTGAGTTAAACAGATTGAAGGAAGTACGTTTTGATGAAAATAAGAAACTGGGCAACTTGATGGGACATATGACGAATCGTCAAATGCCCAACGTGAGCCATAATCCTCTAGGAAGTTTGACGGTCCATCAAGTGTACCATCAAACTGCTTGAGAAAATCTTATCCAGTTAGTAGAATGACGGTCAGTATTGATAGATTGTCAATCATTCGATGGACCGTCGATCTCGCAGTCAAAGTACGACTGCATTAAAACACACCCAGTACCAACTCTTGAAGCATCACAATAAACAACAAACCCCTCGGTTCCATATGGAAATGTTAACACCAGAGTAGAAGTCAGTCTCGTTTTCAATTCTTCCAAACTACACTCACATATTGTTATACACCTTGTAGCTCGTGTCCCATCGTGATGTCAATGGATATCAAAGTCATGAAAAGATATACGACCCTATGAAAGCATAATGAAGGTTTACAGCTTGGTAATGAAGGTACTGGAGTATTTGGGAGTTAAACAAATTGAAAGATATATATTTCGATGAAAATAGAAAATTGGGCAACTTGACGGGACAGATGACAGACCATCAAATACCAGTCTAAGTCGTCAATCTTCTACGAAAGTTAACGGGGATAATTGATGGACCATCGGACGGTCCGTCGAGTGTACCATCAAAATACCTAAGAAATTCTGATCCCAGGTGGCAGAATGACGATCAAGATTGATGGACCATCGATCACACCGTGGAAGTACGATGGTGGAATTCTTTTTTCGGGTATATAAGCGGGTTGGTAGATTTGGGGGATCATTTCCTTCATAACCAAACCTAGAAATACTACTAAAATCCTCTCAAAAGTTCCAAATTATTCCAAGGCAAACCATGTAAGATTAACATGATAATCCCTGCAGTAATCATAGAAATCATCATCCCCGTGGAGAGGTAATTTTTGAAACCTTAGAATTTGGGGAAACTTGCTGATTCGCGAAGGTTTTGTTTCCTTGAGATAAACTTTATCCTCCTCTATCTATATAACTGACGATTTGAGATAAGTTAATGAGTTTTGTAGCTGAAATCCGTAAACCTTTGAGATTATAATAAGTTGAGTTGTGAGCTGATTTTGTTGGAATTATGAGTTAATATTGATTAACATATTGATTGTTGGTATGGTAAACCTAAGCGGGTATGTTTCGGAGAATCGTGGGATAAAATTACATGAATACCTCTTTCGTAAAACAAGACTTGGAACCTTTTTAAGTCAAGACTATCGCTAAGATACTTAAGTAAGGTTTCTTATTGAGTATGGATTAGATTTTGATATTGATCCTTTATTTTTTATAGATAATCATTCGTAAGGAATACGAGGATTATACCACGACGTATGACTTCGTGGATAAGGTATGTAAGGCTATCCCTTTCTTTCAAAAGCATGAAATCTACATGATTATTGTTTTCAAAAAGAAACGCTAAGAACTCCTTTCTATTGTCTATCAAAATTTCATATTGAGAAGTATTCAATGTTATTCCAATTCATCTAATCCATGTTGTTGCTTATTTGTCGGATCATAAGGCCAAAGAGCCATTGTTATCATAGTCTAGTTGTTAACACCCCAAGTCCCCTTTTGTATTGATATAGTTTTTATTGGCATTGATCACATGCATACAATCATGATCATATAGAGGATTGGGTTGCACGATCTGCAAAAACACATATAGAGGATCGGATTGCACGTTCTGCAACATATACCTATGGAGGATCAGGTTACATGTTCCACAACATATATATGACCCAAAAAGGCAATAGAGTTCAACCAAAACTCGCATTTAGAAAATATGGCATACATCTTACTGTCTTGGAGCGTCTGTAACACCACTCAGAGATGATCTGCATGATCTTCCTCAGTCTGTGAGTATACCAAAATATCATCGATAAACATGATCATTAATATATCCAAGAATGGCTTGAAGACTCGATTCATTAGGTCCATAAAGGGTGTTGTCACATTAGTGAGTCTAAAAGAAATCAGTTGAAACTCAAAATGACCATACCTAGTCTAAAAGGCTCTCTTTGGAACATCCTTCTCCTTTACCCTCAACTGGTGGTATCTTGACCTTAAGTCAATCTTCGATAAATACTTAGCGTCTTGTAACTGGTCGAATAAAGCATCAATTCTTGGAAGCGGATGTTTGTTCTTGATGGTGACTTTGTTTAGTTGCCTAAAATCAATACACATCCTTAGGGAACCATCTTTCTTGCGAACAAACAATACTGGCGCGCCCCATGGCGAAATGCTAGGTCTGATGAAACTTTTTTCGAGTAAATCCTTCAACTAGTCTTTCAACTCCCTCAGCTCGGCTAGAGCCATTCCATGAGGAGGGATAGATATCGGTTGTATATCTGGAGGTACATCAATAGTGAACTCAATTTCCCTCTCTGGAGGGATACCTATAAGCTTATCTATAAATACGTCAGGAAATTCATTGACTACTCGAACAGACTGAAGGGTTCGGGGTTCTATAGATGCGTCCTTAAGTCGAACCAAATTATATATATAACCTTTGGAAATCATCTTTCTTGCCTTTAGGTAGGAAATAAACCTACCCTTAGGCATAACTACATTGCCTTTCCATTCAAGGGTTGATTTACCTGGAAAACTGAACTTGACAAACTTCGTCTGAAAATCGACGTTCGTGTAACAAGAGGCTAACCAGTCCATGCCCATAATAACATCAAACTCTACCATAGGTAACTCGGCTAAATCAGCTAATGTACGGAGATTGCAAACTGTTATGGTACAATTCCTGTAAATTTATCATACTACAATCATCTCACGAACTGGTGTAGCCACTTCATATGTCTTAGATAATTGATATGGTTCAAACACGAATTTGCTTGCAAAAAGGGCATAACATAGGATAAATTGGAGCCTGGATCTAATAATGCACAGACATCATAGGTGAAGATGGATAGTATACGTGTGATGACATATGGATATGACTCCAAATCCTGACGACCTAATAAAGCATAGATGCAGTTGTAAGCACTGCCCGAACTAGAGGCTCCTCCTTGGACTCTGGCTCTACCTGTTGAGGTTTGGGGTCCATCACTCAGCAGACGTACACTTGATGATGATGATGTTGTTGACCCCGTTGACTGGGTTGCAGTGTCTCTTCCACTATTTGGACATTGGCGCATGAAATTAACAAGTTCATCGCACGTATAACACACATCGACACCCTGACAACACTGTCGACAAGTTTGAAATGATGGTTTCATCTAGCCCGAACTCCTTTTCTCCTAATAACATGAAGCTCTCAAACTTTTCCTTAACCCAAACTGAGTATGCCTATCATATATATGCCCTTCAAACTGAGACGAAGCATTGTTAGCAAACCGAGGAAGACGTCTAGGAAATTATTGTCTAGAGCTACCTGATGTTTCTCTGAATGACCCAATTGACCATATGCACTCCTATTCTCTCGAAGATGTGGAACGTGAAACCCGATCCTCTATAGGTATATGTTGCGGAACGTGAACTGGATCCTCTATATGTGTTATTACAGAACTTGCAACCTTATCCTCTATATGATTATGATTGTATGCATGATATCAATGTCAATGAAAACTATATTAATTCCAAAGGGGACTCGGGGTGTTAACAATATACTATAATAACAATGGCTCTTTGGCCCTCTTAAAGACTTATAAACTCTTAGAATGATTCTTTGGTCGACTTGATAACTATATTTAAGAGGCTTCCTTTCGAAGCCTTATGATACGACCAATAATCAACAACGGAGATCGTAAGAACTGGAATAACAATCTTCCATCTATCAAGGAGACGAAAAGCTATGTGAAGTAAAAGAGGAAAAGGACGCAATACTTCTAAATATAAATTTTTTATAGACAATAGAATGGATTTATTAGCGTTTCTTTTCAAAAACGACAATCCTGTAGATTTCATGCTTTTGAAAGAAAGGGATAGCCTTACATACCTTATCCACGAAGAGATACATCGTGGTATAAGCCCTTGTATTCCATACGAACAATTATCTATAACAAATAAAGGATCAATATCAAAATCTAATCCATACTCAATAAGAAACCTTACTTATGTATCTTAGCGATCGTCTTGACTTAAAAAGGTTCTTAGTCTTGTTTAACGAAAGGGGTATTCATGTAATTTTATCCCAAGATTATCCGAAACATACCCTCTAAGGTTTACGATACCAACAATAAATATGTTAATCAATATTAACTCATAATTCCAACAAAATCAGCCCACAACTAAACTTATGATAATCTCATAGGTTTACGAGTTTCGGCTACAAAAGTCCTTTACAACTTGTCTCAAATAGTCAATTAATCACTTAGATAGATATATGAGGATAAATTTACCTCAACGCAATAAAACCTTCATGAATCAATATGTTTCCCCAAATTATAGGATTTCCAAAATAGCTTCTCCACGGGGATGATAATTTCTATGATTACCGCGGGGCTTATCATGTTAATCATATGTGGTTTTCCTTGGAATTGATCATGGAATAATTTAGAACTTTGGAGAGGATTTTAGGAGTATTTCTAGGTCTTGTTATGGAGGAAATAAGCCCCCAAATCGACCAACCAACTTATAAACTCGGAAAAAGAACTCCAACGTCGTACTTCAACAGTGAGATCGACGGTCCATCAATCTTGACCGTCATTCTACCACCTGGGATCAAATTTTCTTAGATAGTTTGATGGTACACTCGACGGACCATCAAACTTTCAATGGTCTATCAATCTTCCACGTCAAATTTGCTGGAAGATTGACGGCTCATGCTGGGTATTTGACAGTCCGTCATCTATCCCGTCAAGTTGTCCAGTTTCCTATTTTCATCGAAATGTACTTCCTTCAAACATTTTAATTTCCAAATACTTTGGTACCTTTATAACTACGCTATAAACCTTCATTATGCTTCCGTAGAGTCGTATATCTTCTCAAGACATTGATATCCATTGACGTCATGACAGGACGTGAACTACGGGGTGTAAGAGCCTGTGAGTGTAGTTTTGAAGAATTGAAAATGAGACTGATGGTAAGGTTATACCTAATGCATCAAGACAGCTTCAACCTCATGAAAAGAATTATCTGACTCATGACTTAGAATTGGCAACCGTGATTTTTTCACTCAAGATATGGCGACATTATTTGTATGGATTTCATGTTGACATTTTCATTGACCACAATAGCCTTTAGTACATTTTCAAGCAGCGGGATTTTAATCTTAGGCAGAGGAGATGGCTCAAATTGATAAAGGATTATAATATAGATGTTCTCTACCATCCAGGGAAAGCCAATGTGGTAGCCGATGCACTTAGTCGGCAATCCATGGGAAGTTTAGCGCATGTTAAAGAAGATAAGAGAACCATATTCACCAACTAGCTAGTCTAGGAGTTCGACTCATGGATTCTGAAGATGGTGGTGTTATTTTCTAGAACAAGTTTGAATCCTTCTTAGTAGCCTAAGTAAAGGAGAAACAGTTTAGTGATCCCTACTTATTGCAGTTGAAAGAGGGGATTCACAAGTATAAGACTACGACTTTTGAACAAGGAGGAGATGACAGTACTTTGAGGTACTGAGGCAGGTTATGTGTCCAAAATATGGATGGACTCAGGGAATGAATCATGGAAAAAGCGCACAATTACAATTATTTTATTCACCTAGGTTCCATAAAGATGTATCATGATCATAAGGATATTTAGTGGTGGAACGATATGAAGAGGAATGTAGCAAATTTTGTAGCCAAGTGTCTGAATTGTCAGTAGTTGAAAGCCTAGAGGGTTAGCTCAAAATATTGATATTCTTTTTTTGACTTCATAACAGGTCTACCTCGCTCAACCCGAAGGCATGACTCAATTTGGTGATTATGGACCGACTAACTAAATTAGCCCATTTCTTGCCAGTCAAGACAACAGATTCAACAGAGGATTATGCTATGTTTTATATTCGAGAAATTATTAGGCTTCATGGGACCCCAGTGTCCATTATTTCAGATCGTGGTGCTCAGTTCACAACACACTTTTGGATCTGTTTAGAGAAACGATTGGGTACCAAAGTAAATCTCAGCACAATTTTTCACCCTCAGACAAATGGCTAGGCAGAGCATACTATTCAGACTCTTGAGGATATATTGAGGGAATGTGTTATTGGTTTTAAAGGTAATTGGGATGATCATTTTACTCTCATTGAATTTGCTTATAATAACAGTTATCATGCTAGTACAAGATGGCACCGTTTGAAGCTTTGTATGGACGGAGGTGTAAATTGTTGATTGGTAGGTTAGAAGTTGGTGAAGCATAGTTGTTAGGACTATACTTGATCCATCAAGGCTATGGATAAAGGCAAGCTAATTCAGGAGTGTTTTAAAATAGCTTAGAGTCGCCAAAAGTCCTATTCAGACATGTGGCATAGAAACTTGGAATTTCAAGTTGATGATTGGGTGCTTCTGAAAGTCTCACCTATGAAAGGTGTCAAGAGGTTCGAAAAGAAAGGGAAGCACAGTCCCAGATATATCGAATCTTACAGGATTTTGAAGAGAGTTGTCCAAGTAGCTTATGAACTTGAATTGCCATAAGACTTAGTTGTTGTGCATCCAGTGTTTCAGATATCCATGTTGAGGAATTATGTGGGAAACCCATCGTTGGTATTCCCTACTGATTCCATTATAGTTAAGGATGGTTTAACTTATGAGGAGATCCCTATGAATATTTTAGATTGTCAGATTCGAATATTGAGAACTAATGAAGTTGCCTAAGTGAAAGTGGTGTGGAGAAGTCAGAATGTTGAGGAGGTTACATGGAAAGCCGAGGAAGACATGAAGTCTAGATATCCACACATATTTGAGGGCCAAGAAGAAAATGATTAAGGTAAATGCCTTCAGTATTCATGTCATGTCCCTTGTGTATCTATATCTCATGCTTCATGTACATGTATTCAGACTCATGTTCCATGTCCTCATGCTCATGTTTTCATGTAATCATGTCAGTTCGGTTCCCATGTTTCATGTCATGTTCCTTCACGCTCATATACTCATGCTATGTTAAGTCTCATTCTTAACCATGATCCATCATTCGGGGACTAATCCATGTTTATGACATAGAGGTGTAGGAAACAAATACAGGGAGTTTAAAGTTAAAAACCAATTTTTGTTCTACAGACACGATTCTACGCTGGACTATACGGATCATCGAATCATTTGCGATCCATCAAAATCAATCGTCGATTTCATTTTTGAAATTGATGGAATTCTGTAAATTTTATGGACCGTATAAATTTATACAGCCCGTCGATTTCGATAATCTTAGAACCTCAGCTTTTTCAGCTCACTGGAATTTTTATATACTTGGGATACGGTCCGATTATACAAACCATATAAAATTTTATGGTCAATTTGTGGATAGTATAAAATTTGATGAACCGTCAAATACGGCCATCAAATCCCTCCAACGGAAATAGTATAAATACGCAGCCTTAGTCCCAAATATCATATTTTTAATATTCCCCAAGCCCTAGAACGAAGTTCACTTCTGCCATCATCCCCATACCACAAGCTAAGTACCTTTCATTAAATTCCACCCAGTTCTAATCATGTTTAATCAATTCCTAAGCTAAAATCATTGTTTCTAACCTAGGGTTTATAAGAAAACAAAATCAAGGAATTAAAGGTTCAAGCTTTGAGTTCTCCTTCCAAGTTCAGATTTTAAGACATGCATTGGAGTGAATAAGGTATGTAGGGCTTCTATCTACGTGTGGGAACATCATTGTTCTTCCCCACGCCAAAGTTATCCATGAAATCATGAATTCCTATAATCTCGGGTTTTACTCAAGTTCCTGATAACCCTATATTCATGTAAATTATATTCCATGTTACATCTTGACTTTGTTACTTATATTCATGATATGTTATTTTGACTGTACAGAACCTTTCTGTAATCCATAAACCCATGTCTTGATTTCTATGAGTTCTTAAATATAAGTTATGGTCATTATCATTCAGTTCCATAAAGTCATATATGTCTCTCATGATTTATACAAGTTATATTATGTATTTCTTCACATGCTAAATTATAAATTTACAAGTTATTTCATGAAATTCATGGGCTTTAAAGCAATCTATTTTAAAGTACATATTTTGGGAGTTGCACGGTGTACCGAGAAGGCTTAAACAGCCTGAAACTAAGTATGCCAATGTGGGATAAGGATCGCTCCACTAGAGGATGATACCTTCTTATTACCCCTTGCAAGATTATTGTATCCATCATGTTCATGTTCATGTTTCGTACTCCAGCAAGGTACGAGAAGGCTTAGCTGATTGGGTAGAGATTAGACTCCATGTTCACACGTGGTGGTTCATGTCAATTTTACTAATGCTCTCCCCACAAATATACTGATATACAGTTTTACAGATTTTACACATGTTATTACACTCATGTGAATGTTCATGTTTCGATTTTAGTTTCATGTCATATTATATCATGTCCCTGCTTATTCTTTAAGTTTCTTTACATATAGTACAATTCAAATGTACTACTGTCCCTTTGCATAGGGCATGTACTTCATAGTGCAGGTGCTAAGTTTCAGGGAGACAGATCTTCTCAGTAGGATTGCTTCAGTATCAGCTGTTTGGTGAGCCCCATCTCATTCGGGGCATCAGTCTATTTACTTTTGATTATGCATTAGTAGTAGAGGTATGCCATGCCCTTATCCTGGTAAACAATTTTACAGACTCGTGTTTCAGAGGTTTCATCTACTAGTCTAGTTAGCATGACATGACATCATTATTTTCAGACATAACATGTTTTACTCAGATACTTTCGCTATGATATTTCATACAACTTTCAGTAAACAGTTTTACATATTTCATCATTATTACTTTAGTATGTCTTGATGCCCATGTTGATACACAAGTCATGTAGTTATCTCGGTCACATGCAGTCAGGCATCAAGTGCCATGTTTTTCTCAGGCCATAGTTTGGGGCGTGACACAAGGCATTCCGGAGGTAGCGTCCACACCCCAAATATTAATGTCTGCCAGCTCGGACTTAGGCTCGCGAACTGGTAGAGGTATCTACATCAGAAAAATATGTAGCAAGTGTAGCATGAGTACACAACATCCCTCTGTATATATCATAGGGCGACAATGATGGAAGATATGCCAAAAGAGATAAATATCAAGTTGACACCACATGGTCCTACACTAAATAGTTCAATTCCAAGTAATGTCATATTGTCCATAAAATAGTTCAAAGAGTTCACATATCACCTTATTCACGTAATATTTCATTATCACTTACATCACCCAGTTTCACAAAAGTTCTATCACTGAAGTCCAAGTATAAATAAGCAATTAACAACCCTCATTTATTCATGAATTCAACCAAGTTATCAATAATCAATCCAACACTTAATCCACCAAGGGGAAATCAAATAAATTATATATGTATGATATGAATGCAATGCATATACTAGGTACCTTTATCCTCCAGTATACATGCATTCAAATTTTATGAACTACACAACCATAGGGGGACCCGCGAAGTCCATATACTCTTTTAGAATTTCTCTATAGACCCCAGCCCTTGGCTGTAATAACTGTTGCAGGCATGCAACGCACTCCTCGCATATCATCATTATCATCTCAATGTTGTCATAATCACACAATGTTCTTAACTTTGCAATCCCTTGGACCCACATTATATATCATACCACTCCAATATCAATATCATCAGAACTGTGAGTGTATGAATGAAAATAACAATACAAGGCAAGAAATCATATGTAATGAGATGCAACCAAGTATAGAGATGATTATCACATGCTTTCAAGAATACATTAACAACTAATCCAAGTACAATCAGGAAATCATATCAAAGCATGTGTGATGAATAATCACAACAATAACAAGTATGGCGACGAACCCTCATAATGGCAATAATCCCAATCAATCAACAATTGAAATCAACTTAAGAATGATTCCCCAAATCACCCATCATCATAGTTCAACACCGGTACCTACTCAAACGTTCATAATAACCTTTTCAGTTGGACCCCCAAACATGCCCAATATCCTTCAATATTTATAATTGATTACGTATTTCTATCGGAGTCTAGTAAAAGTAAATTGTAGCCTACCTCTACGCCAAACATGAGCCTTGAATAGTTAGATCTCTTCTCTAGCCTTTACCTTCCACTACATCTCGTGGTAATCAAAGTCTAATACACATATACTATTTGCTAATATAAATATTACACATAATAGATATGGTATCGATTATACTAGTCACAGAGGCCTATATTATTATATACGTGGCTATATAGATATGGTATCGATTATACTGGCCATAGAGGCCTACGACGTTAAATACGCGATTTATTATATACATAGAATTGCCCACAGAGGCCTATGATGTTATAAATGGGTTCGAATACTTATACATACATACAGATTGGACTAGTATGACAGTTATGAGTTTCAAGTGGTATCTTTGGTCTGCTTGATTTGTTGTTGCTTTATTTACAGTTGATTGTGCCCTATATATTTAGTATATCTTTCGTACTGATGTACTTTCTGGGATACTTTGTTCATGCCCGCAGGTATAGATAGGTAGGGCGACATTCCTCCTGAGTAGGTTTCCTATTTCAGTAGTGATTGTCGCACTCCCCTCTCTCGGAGTTGCTATACAGGAGTCGATAGGTAGTGTTGTACATATTCTTAGTATGTTGGGTATGACAGGACCTTGTCCCAACCTGTTGATGTATTATAGCACTTTTAGAGGCTTACAAACTAGTGTACATTATGTATATATATGTCGTGGACTTGTCGGCCCTTTGTATTAGTTGGAGTATTATTCCTATGGCCTTTTCGGCCTTGGTTATTTGTATATACTGTGTTGGGACTCTTATGTTTGTAGGTTGTCACATATTCTTGTTTATTATGGTTATATAGAGGCCTTGTCGGCCCAAGTTTCGTATAACAGGTTCTATATACTAGAGTGGTTCGCTCAGGCCCTCGGTTGTTGGGTGCCAGCCACACTCCTAAGGTTGGGGTGTGACAAACATGGTATCAGAGCAGGTCTATCCTAAGGAGTCTACAAGCCCTGTCTAGTAGAGTTTTGTTTATAGGTGTATTGTGCACCACACTTATAAGAGAAAAGTTGTGGGACATTTAGGGATGGTTTCCATTGTTTCACCTCATAGATCATTCAATAGAGCTGAGTCATAAGAATTCGGATCTAACTCGTGCTTTTTTGCAATATCTGTAATTCTAATTTCTAGAAATATGTTGGCTCATTCATATTCGTAGTAAGTAAATGGAAAAAAATCCTTACCGAGTTGATGAGATTCCAGAGGTGTAGTTATTATAAAAGATATTAGAATGTGAGTATTTGTCTCGTACATGTACATGGAAGATAGAACGAGTATAGAAAGGTGATGTGTTAATTTTAGGATGACTAAGGAAGCGTGAGTATGTACCGTAAGAGTTTAATATTTATCGGAGTAACGGAAGTATGTTTGACATAACAATTTGACAAATATTGCTTGTTTGGAGGAGTCTCGTACGGAAGGGTAATGATGAGTTAAGACTTGTTTATAAATGTATTAGGATGTATAGAAGTTAAGCAAATCGAATAAATTATGTTTCGATGAAATCAGCAAGTTCCTATAATTACGGTTCAAATATATGGATCGTACAATACTATACGAACCGTACAATTGGGGGATTTGAACCGTAATGTTTTTTGCAATTTTTAAATTTTAGGTCTGATGATACGATCAAACTTTATAGACCATATATAAATGTACAAATCATACAATAGGCAGGGCCGCATTCCTCCTCAGTAGGTTTCCTATTTCAGCAGTGATTATAGCACTTCCCTCTCTCGGAATTTCTATACAGATTGTTGTACATATTCGTAGTGTTCTAGGTATGGTGTGCCTTGTACCTATATGTTGATTTATTATAGCACTCTTAGAGGCTTGCATACTAGTGTACAGTGTGTATATGTATGTCGTGGCCGTGTCGGCCCCTTTTGTTAGTTGGAGTACTATTCTTATGGCCTTGGCGGCCTTGGTTATCTGCATATACTGTGTTCGAACTCTTCTATTTGCAGGTTGTCTCATATTCTTGTCTTATTATGGTTACATGGAGGCCTTGCCAGCCCATGTTTTGTATAATAGGTTCTAGATACTTGAGTGGTTTGCTCAAGCCTTCGGGTGTTGGGTACAGGACCCCCCCTCATGTTTGGGGTGTGACAACATTTTTAGTATATCGTTCACATGTTTTAATCATTATTAGTACATGTTTCTATGCCTATGATGACATGCAAGTTGTAACACCCTGTACTTCCCATCATGTCTACGACTAAGTTGAAGTCGACAAAGTTACTTGAATATGGAAGAATGAGGTTATAGTGTCCAAATGTATGTAGTATGTTAATCCTAGTTAAAGTAAATGAGATTCATAAATGAATAAGATGTCGGACATAGGTAGACGACCTACTAGTTTCACCTTTATGTTTCTCCTACTTCCTTAAACGTCCTATGTGCTTCATCTACTTTCTTGCTCTTCCTATTTTCTTAAACGTCCTACTTATTAAAGGGGAACGACACACATGTTTAGAGTTAATTAGTAACCTTCTAGACTAAGTAAGTGACAAGTAGGTGACCCACCTACTTGAAATAAGAGGCCCAAATTAAAGGGCTAGTGTGGCCAAATCTAATCAATAAAGAGGTGGCCCATTAAGGGGAAAGGGAGTTCAACCAAAGGTCCTTTTAAGGCCAACATATGGCCATTTTATACATATTTTATCACACAAAACATATTCACAACTCTCTCTCTCCCAACCCAAAATAGCCACCATTTTTTAACTTAGGGCTCTTGGTGGCAAACTTCAAGTTTCATTTCTCTCCCATGGTGTGAAAGTGTTTTTATGTGGTTTATCTTCTCTCCTAAACTCTTAATATGTTTCTAAAAAAACATCACAAGGCAGTCCCTCTCCTCCAAGGTTAAGTTATTTGAGTGAAATTTAAAGGGCAGCAAGTAGAGAAAAAACAAGAAATTGGACAGCAAGGTAAGTCCCTCCGTCTACTTCATATTTATGAGTTATTTTAAGATTTAGATGTGTTTTAGTTGCTACAAGTTCATGGGTTGATGGCTGAAGTTATAAATGATCTGGTGGACTTGTTATGTAGTTTTGTGGTTGTTCTTATTGTTCTCTTAGGTGTTGTACATATGGTGGTTGGATGGTGTTTTTCTTGTAAATTTATCCAATGTGAGGTGGAAGAAATGGGGAGATGCTGCCCATTTGATTGTAAGATGAACTTTCCATTGTTAGTTGAATGATATAGTTATGTTACTAGTGATGTCGATACCATGTTGGGACTAATTTCGTAGTATGTGGGGATGATTTTATTGTATAAAGGTGTTGGAGATGTATTTGTTGACTATTGTTGTTGTTGTTTTGAAATTTAGGAAAGTAAAAGAAATAAGGGAGATATTGTCCAATTTATCATACAATGATCTTGTCGCTCATGAGCTAGTTTGTAAGTTGAGATTGATTGATGTAGTTGAGTTACTAGCTGTGTGGTATAGCATATTGGGATTGTTTCTGGTGGGTGTAGGTGCTGGAAGTATTAGCATGTTGTATATAAGTTATTTTGATGATTTAAATATGCTTAGAAGATACAAGTTGTAAGTTGAATGATTAGATAATGTGGTTGAAGTGTTTATTGTGCTATATAGTGTGTTGGGACTGGTTTGGTGGTAAAGTTGGATGGTTTTGTTATATGAAAGGGCTGGAGATGTTTATGTATATATTTATATGTTAATTTATGAAGTTTCAAGGATTGGAATGGATCTAGGTGAAGATATATGTTATAGGAACTTGTATAGCTTAGTTTGTCATTTGTCGGTTAGTTCTTGTGTTTCTGGTTGTGAACAGTAGTATTGTTTCCTTATTGTAGTTGATGGTAAAAGGATGATGAGTTCTTCGTTGGTATTTGAGGGCAGAAGTTAAAGGTACGTAAGGCTATTTTTTTGACTAGCCACAATGGCACGACATACGATATTTGCTTCTTATGTAAACCATGAAGTTTAAAGCTTCCAATTGTAGTAGTTCCGATGTTCCAAGTCTCATGAATCTCTTAAGAAAAGCTATCTTTCCATAATCAGTTGTTATTCAAGTGTTTACTCCTAAGAGTTGAGTTTCAAGTTTCTATGATGGGATTAGAATTCCCCTTAAGTATGATGACGTTACTAGCACACAAAGTTAAATGAAAGAGATGTTATGTGCTCACACATGATCGTTACTCAAGCGTATTCATCTCATAAATTAAGTTACAAGCTGTCGCAAAGAGGATAGAATTTCCCCTTAGGTGGGACCACACTAGTAACCTATAGAGTATGATTCCAAAATAGAATTCTAGAGGTGCTCTACATATGCATTTCATAGTTTCATGTACTCCCTGTTTGGTGTGGCCACCATAATACGAGTTTCATATATCTATTATAAGTCTTGTAATATTCTTAGAAAGTGTATACGAGCGACCACGACTCCCTCGTGAGACTCCCGATAGCATAGTGATGGTTAGCAAGAGTTGCTCCACTCATTTGTTTAATAGCGTCATAGATGTCCTAATTGGTATTTCCCCAACTAGTTGAGTTTCATAAGTGTATTAGTAGCCATGTTTTCCTATGAGAGAGTAAGTATGAACTATAGTGGGACCCTTAAAAGAACTCCCATAGTGTGATGACTAGTTGATGACAAAAAGGGGAGCCTTGCATGTTGATAGTTCTTGTCTGTTGTAGTGACGAGTAGCAACCAGTGAGAAGGATTTACTAGTTCATGACTACTAGTTTACAATGAGATGGGAACCTTAGTTATTAACGAAGGTGATATTCTATAAGTATAAACGAAGAAGTTATAGTAGGTTGTCTAGGATAACTATGTTTAGAATGACTATAAGACAACTCTCAAATAATAGTTGGAGGATCATAGATCTAAGGTTAAGGTATGATAGGTACGGGACTACACCATGTTGCCTAATGTAGATAATATCTCACGGCTAATGTCTAAGTAAATGTTGTGTGGGTGTAGAGCATAAGGTAAGATGAATCATGTAAGTAGTTTCAGATGTTTTTCGATGGTTTATAGATCCTAATAAAGATGAATTATGTCGATGGGTTCTAGATTATTATTGATCGATTATCGTTCGTTAATTAAGATGAATGATATCAGTAATATCCAAATTACCATTATCGGATTGTAGTATCTTACTTAAGAAATATTAAGTGTTGACTTCCAGAGTATCACTAATGGATGATAGATTACTACTCAAGATGACTTATGTGATAGCTTTTAGGTGATCGTTAATGGTTTAGAGATTGTCACATAAGGTGAACTAAGTTTATATAAACTTTATAGCCTTCTTGAGGATAAGACAACATAGGAAGTTAGGTTACAGGCTTGGGGAAACCCCAATAATGATTATAGTAAAGTAGGTGCATATGTCCATCTCGCATTTAGCAAGATAAAGTCCTATTAGATGTTCCCTTCCTATTTGAGTTCCTAGGAGTAAAGTATCGCGACTCTCTTATTCATGCTCAGGTGTTCCTTTCATGTGATGTCAATTGTATAGTAACAAGTCATTATATGGTTAAAAGTTCAGATGATCGTTAAGGAGTTATAGAATGTAACGTAAGAAGAATTATGTCGTAAGCATCCAGATTACCATTGTTGGGGTATAGAGCTTCTTTTAAGATAAACCACATTAACGTAGACGATCATAGTCTATCCAAGGTAGAATGGTCCACAAGACTATATAATGGTTTCCGAAGGTGTCATAATAGGGTCGTAGAACAGTAGGTATATTCCTATCGTGTCCAGCGACATAAAGTCTTATCATTTGATTCCTTCCTTTAATGTGAGTTCCAAAGAATGAAGTATCACAAGTCTTCTAATTCTACAAAAGTTGTTCCCCCATGTGATATTATTTGTGTCATATCAAGTCCTCGACAATGATCCAATTCTCTTTGTTATAAATCTCATATGTTTCCAACGTTCGTAGGTAAAAGAAAGCATCATGGAGCAGTAAGTAAAGGTTACGCTTCCTTCTTTTGGTATGATCGGAATGAAACGAACGTAAACGAACAATATCCATAATGGCTCCACTCTTAGATATGTTAGAGGCTGATGTTATTGACTTCTATATAGTGATTGTGATCTTATCTTATGGCTTTTTGATTCTTCAAAGTATGTTATGTTGATGATGTTAGTTCCATAATGTTAATAAGAGGTGCAATGACCTTACGTCACTCAGATAGACTTAGAGTGTATTAGTATCATTCATGCATTATATACATATATATACCATGACCTCACAGGTGTTATATACGCTATGCTATATGATATGTATATAGGGTATGGGAAAGGTTATGGTGTTATATACGCACCACCACCTGATTAGCTGGTATATAATGATGATTATGCCCACAAAGGCCGATATGATATGATGGAATGCCCATAGAGGCTTGATGGCATTATATACGCATATGCGTATGTATGACCAGACATTATGTACGCACATGTACGATACTTAGGCATATCAAGATCCTCAGTGGTAATTCAGAGTTTCAGTTGATTATTCCCTATCTCTCCTTACAGTTGATTTTCTTTCATGTGATTATTTATGAATGCTTTACGTATTCGGTATAATATTTCTATACTAACATCCCTTTTTCGGGGCGCTGCATTTGTTATATTTCACATTGCAAGTCCAATTGTACGGGTTTGCAGACTGGTTTGCTAGATAATGCAGATCATCAACGGAAGAGTTGCAAACTCCAATTTAAGATGGAGTCGAGTCAGGTCTAGTAATTGCATTGATGTTAGAGTATAGGTGGCTTTGGGCGCTGTCCCAGCACTTGTATTAGTCATTCAATAATAGGTACGCATAGTGGCTTCATAAACAGAGCCAGTGGGTTATTTTATATTGAACTGCATACCATAGGCCATGGCCACGTTCATGTACAAAAAAAAACTTTGTTCACAGAGTTCATTTGTGTTACAAGTTACATCATTCACCCTATTACAAGATCATAGTAGATGCATGTAGAGCATGGTCCGTCCCACCCAGATTTTAGGGCGTGACACAAGCCATATGGTTCGCTCGATCACATACAGTCAGGCACCGAGTGTCGTGTTTCACCCAGGCCATGGTTTGGGGCGTTACACAAGTACTATCAGGAGCTCATAACAAATAGTCCAACCACAATAATCCAAGTACAATCAGGATATCATATCAAACAGTACAACCACAATATTCCAAGTACAATCAGGATATCATATCAAATCATGTGTGATGAATAAATATAATAATATCAAATATGGCGACGAGCCCACATAATAGCAACAAGCCCACATAACAACGGTCAGAATCTGCAGAAGGCTGATTCCCCAAATCACACATCAATATAGTTTAACACCGGTACCCACTCAATCGTTTATCATAATCATCTGAGTGGGACCCTTAAACACACCCAATAACTCTCAATATTTATAACTATTATGCACTTCTATCGGAGTCTCAACAAACAAAACCATAGCCTTCCTCAAAGTCAAGCAGGTGCCACGAACTCCTAATCCACAAGTCCTCTAGAGCGAATATCGGACGGTCATAGTTCAAACAAGCACATGAAGTTCCTATATTACCACACAAATTCAATCAACACATAAGGACCAATTTTACATAATACATGATTCTAATGATACCAAACATGTCTTATAAGGAACTCGGGGTCAAACTATTTCTATTTCCCCAACCAAACACGGATATCGATAACCAGCAGAAATAATCTTAAAGAAACATGGAAATAAAGGTTGGATACTTACCCCCTTCTTGAGACGAGAACAACGCCGTGAAAATCACCTCAATCGGAGATCTAGAACTCAAGTTATGTGCAAAATACTAAATGGACGCGGTATGATTTTTAATACACAATCATTTCCGCTTTGGCACCCAGAAGTTCGCTCCAGTGCACACCAGAAACCATAAATTTTACTGAAACTAAAATGGGCATAAATCCCTCTTATGAGATCTGTATTCGACGATTCACGTTGCTACGGATCACAAATTTCAATAAGCATCTATTCTAACAATCAAAACTCAATTGCAACATCAAATGAATATAATGGTACATTAAGCATCGAAGGCAATCGACTTATGCCAATAAATAAAACACCAAAACATGACCAAACGAAGTCCAAATCCAATTCCGAAAGTTCCTACAAGTCACAGACGATCATACGAAGCTGCTCAAACTCTCAAAACACCCAAACGGGTCTGTTTTGACCCAATGTTAACTGTGGTCAACTCCAAATCATCTCAAAAGCTAGTTTCTCAACCAACCAACTTAATCACATCCGAACCTCTCAAGAATCGAACCAACGACTCGACTAAGTCATAAATCACATTTCGGAGCTAATGATATAAAAAAACTTAGAAAATGACGTATTTGCCCCCGATGTTGACTTTGGTCAAACTTCTTCATTTCTTAACTTTAGGATTTCTATAATATCTTTTCCTTATCCAAAACTCCTCCAAAAGTTTTGGAAATTGCTCCACCCATCTCCGCAAGTCAAAAACACTCTAACTAGAGGAAGGGTCAATAGGGGTAAAATGGTAAAATGCATAAAAGATAAAACAGGTCGTTACATCAGATACCACTTAACCAAACGTTCATCCTCAAACGGAGAGAAAGAAAATACGAAAGCTAACACGCAACCAAAGAATCCCCATCATAACCTCATGAGATCCCCAACAGGCAAGAAATAAATCAATAGGACCGCATAATCACTTAGTGCATCAAACTATTATAACTTACCTCAACATACTAAATTTCATAATCCTTCATAACTGAAATTTCTTCCACAACTGATTCTCGAATGTACGAACTAAATATGCTCAAATCCCTTGATTTGATCACAAATATACCTCTTTATGCGTCCTATTGTATTCATAACTATCACCACCACCACCATCATCCTTTAGTTGTAGCCCTAACTATGGTCCAACCCGTACTAATAACATAGTCTGATTCTACTAGTCTTCTTTCTTAGCTATCAATGTCGTCCTTTGCACCGAGATTCCTTAGAAACACATAAACTTACCTTACAAGCCAAATTTCCTCGATTCTTCCAATCACCATACTATAAGAATATCTACTGATTACTTTGTCGTGCCAGATCCGTAGAAAATCAATTGATCACACTAAAGACATCCCATAACAATTTGTACCTTTTCAATACACATCAAGTACCCGTGCAAACCATTAGCACTGTCTGAATCACTATCATACAAGGAATATCATCAATCCTACCTGCAAAATCGATGAGAATTGCTAGCACTATCATACCTCCATGCCGAATTGAAATCCATCAAACCCATGTCGGTGGTTTACTAGAATACCATAAGTCCTTCATGCAACATAAACACAAGCTACCCGACCTCAAAAGAACAACACTGACCTGGAATAAAATGCCCAATATCTAACTCATTGATAGCCACTCGAACTGATTCCAAATTATCCAGTAAGCTTTCCATAATCATGCTATGACCTATTCCATCTCTTTTCTCATGAACTATCAATCATGTGTCATCACCCATGGCTTCGAAAGTTGGATTCTATCCAAGTCATCAACTTAGTACCGAAGATCTGTACCATTGATTGTAACCTTCTTATTTCTCAATTTCTACCTGATACACAAGTCTGATAGAACCCCATGAACTCTAAATACATCAAATGTTCCTTGTACTTTCTCTTAACTCACCAATAACATCAAACATTTCAACACAAATCCTGCGGTCTCATTTACTACACCTCCACCCGTTGAGTCTCTAATAGTAAGACCTTACTACTCTTTATCAATCTAGAAGGTATCAAATCCCGCAACCCTCACACCTTACTAAATTATAACGCATCTACTATACAATCCATGCACCTTACCTTATGAAATTACCTCCAAGTCTTTACCACCTGAAATACTCACTCATGCTGTTAATCAACAATGCTTCAAAACAATCTACCACCAGTTGCCAATCGCAAACCCTATTAAACATTTGTCATAACACTTAGTTAATTACCATAGACCTACTCTTCCGAGCATACTAACAATTTCACCCGATCTGAAAGATGCGAAACTAAAGCCACCATAATCCACACCTAACCCAAGAATTCCCGTTATTTTAAATCAAAATTCTCCCCTTTCTTGAAGACATACCTTACTCGCTCCAAGTTATCTTAATTTCTCAATTTACACCTTTCATTCAAAACATAACCACCACTAATGACTAACCACTACTCAAACCTACTAACATTCTCGTATCGTTTCGTCGAAGTACCCTTGCAAAAAATCCCTAACTGAAATAATCCCTTTTCTATACTGGTTCATTGACCCTATCATCAATTCTGAACAACTCTTCACCACTAGTCTTAGTCAAACCGTCATCAATTTGTTTCATAAATAACCCTATTGACCAACACTTTATTTGATATTCCTTAAATGATGCTCCCCCGCGAAGAACCAACCCTTACTTTATTTTGCCAAACCATACACATCCAACCAATCATGCAATTTTTCCATGTCCTTTGGTCAACTCCAAGGTCATTGTACCCGTAATTATAGAACTTCTCAAGTATTAACCTTTATGTACCAATCCCACAAACCATAACCAAGAACTAGGTGCAACACCCAAAAACTCCTCGATAGAACCTCACGCTCATCCAACGCTAAAGTCCTTCCTATTAGCCGATTACTAGCTCTCATTAGCCTACGACGAGTCAAACATACTAACGCATACAGAAATTCTTACACTCACTTGATAATAGGAAGGACATCTTGCAACTTTGTCCTGATGAATACGTCAGATACCAATTTTTCCCTTCATATAGCGGAGATTGATCCATCCAATTTCTTTTCCTTACATCTCTGAAATATTATTCCTACTTTCCAAGGATGTCACTGAACTAAGGAGTCACAATCATAACCCCAATCAACTGAACCACAAATCACAGCTAACGACTGAACTTGGTCACGCGTCCATATCATGGTAACACGTCTCATACCCTACAACACGAAATCCTATTGAACCACTCATGCACGAATTTAAGAGCATGTTACCACCATCGATGACATAATAGGAAAAAGAAGTTTAGATACCAATTTGATCCAACTTAGCACGAAAGGAATGAAGAAAGTGAAGTTTCCTAAGTGTCTCATATCCTTCCAAAGATAAGTACAAATGTCTCCGCACCGATCTGCAAGACTATACTAGACATTTCTCTTCTATTTAAGATTGTTTAATATAAATATTTGATACCAACTTTGTCATGACCCATTTTAAGGAATCGTGGTGGCACCTACAATATCTCCACCAGTAGGCGAACCATTTCCAAAATTAACAACATAAATTAAAAAGAAATATGCAAATAACAATATTTAATAAAACTACCTTATCTTTATATAAAAGCAGAAAAAGTTTGGAAGACAATAATACAACCCCCACGAATCTGGTCAATAATACAATTGCTCTAACATTGGAAGAATACAACACCATGACTACAACCCCCATGAATCTGATAAAGAATAGCACAAGCCAAATGCCTAAACAACATCATGAATATTTGAGCATGTCTTCTAGATAAATAAAAGACAAGGAGTAATATAAGAGTATCCAGGGAATGTTGAATTGAAGCATCCTAACCCCAAACACTGGAAGTCCCCTAACTCGGACTCAACTCAAAGTCTTGAATCGGTAAATAAGTGTTGTATATGCATCCAAAAAGAATGCAGCAAGTGTAGCATGAGTATACAACATACCCCCATAGATATAATAGGCCGACAATAATAGAAGATACGTAACAAAGATAAATATCATGTTGACACTAGATAAGAATATACTAGACATTTCAATAGCTCATATAAATCACGTTGTACACATATCAATTCACTGATTCATCAAGTCACATTGTTCATATAATGTTCCAATCACTGTCAAGTACAATCAGTCCATACACATATAAATGGATCTTAATATTATAATACCCACGACTAGTACTCCCTTGTCCAAGTCATATTCAACCTTAACCCCACTTACCCAACCTTAAGACATCAATAAACAAGTCAACACTTAGATCACAACAACCCTTCTAGAACTCTTTCCAGGAATATTAAACTTAAGCTAACCATGAAGACATTAAGTCCTCTATTATTCCTAGTCTTGGATTTAGCTTAGTCTCTATACAATTACAGTCTAACACACATATATCATTCAATATTTACCTTCCAAATGGCAACACATATCACAGATTCCTTACTAGACTCGGTACCCAATCACATGGTCAATTAATAGAAAACACACAATGCACATATTTTCCCTGGACCTAGATAATAGTCCTGACAAATTGACACTCCCGACCACAATAGCAGTAGACATCAAAGACTTAGACTTACAAATTATAACCATGAACCCTATGTATAAGAAATTAAGCCACACATGGCAACCAATTCAATATTTATCCAAGTGTTCGTATGTACAATTATCTAGGTATCCATAGAGACAAGCCCAATTATGGCAATAAACTGATCCACGTTACCAAATAATAGATAATCAAGACAACGAGATGTGTATTATATGAATGTAATGCATATGTCAGGATACATATATCCTCTAGTATATAGTACGTTAAGTTAATATTATGATCTTACACCAATGGGGGACCCGCAAAGTTCATATACTCCTCCGCTCCAGAGTTTCTCATCGGATCATGGAGCTCAACTTTCGATTGTAATAATATATGTTGCAGGCATGCAACCCCAATCCCGCGTATCATCAAACCCATTACGGTGTGCAACCTGAGCCATCCGTATCATCACCATCTCAATATTACCATAATCTCATAGTGTTCTTACCTTTTACGGTCTCTTGGACCCACAACATTTTCATAACACTCTTATATCATTATCAGAATCATGAGTGTATGAATGCAAATGACAATACAATGTAAGAAATCAGAATGTATGAGACACAATTGAGTATACGAGATGAATAACACATGCTTTCAGAATGCAACAACAAGTAACCCAAGTACAACATAAATATCATATCAAACAGTCCAACCACAATAATCCAAGTACTATCAGGAGATCACCAAAAATCCAACCACAATAGTCCAAGTACAATCAGGATATCATACCAAACAATCCAACCATAATAATCTATGTACAATTAGGATATCATATAAAAGCATGTGTGATGAATAAATACAATAATATCAAATATGGCGATGAGCCCACATAATGGCGACAAGCCCACATAACAACAGTCGGAATCCGCTTAAGGATGATTCCCAAAATCACCTATCAACACAGTTCAATACCGGTGCACACTAACCATTCATCACAACCATCTGAGTGGGACCCCTAGACATGCCTAATACCCCTCAATATTTCTAACTACTACGTATTTCTATTGGAGTCTCAAAAAACTAAAATGTAGTGCACTTCAAAGACGCACAAGAGCCATGAACTCCTAATCCACAAGTCCTCCATAGAGAATATTGTATAGTCGTAGTTCAAACAAGCGCATGAAGTACCTATGCTACCACACACATTCAATCAACACATAAGGAGCAATTCTACATACATATGATTCTAATGATACCAAACATGTCTTGTAAGGATTCCGTCACCTTACATACTCAACATTTCATTTTGTACCGATGTCCATTTGCCTAGGGACACTTTTTTTCATGTGGCACAGGTCCAGGTGGGCGAGGAGAGGATCCGCCCAATAGTTCATGTGAAGATATCAACTTTGTTTGGTGAGCTCCATCTCTTCCTGGAGTTTTCCAAGTTAGAAGTATGTTTATATTCTTTTGGTACTTTGGGTATGTAGGGGGCCCTATCCTGACCCATGTGTTATGTTGATGATCTCTTTAGAGGCTTTGTAGAAGAGCAATGTGTTGTACATTGGTTCAGTATGGCCTTGTCGGCCTCATATATATATATACTTGTTAGGTTTGGATCTTATGTTTGCATAATTTTTAAGTCATGTTATTTCAGAGTTATCATTACTAAGGCCTTGTTAGTTGTCACACCCCAAACTAAGGGGTGTGGCCGGCACTCGGTGCCCTGCTGGCCCAAGCGTACCACTTTGATCATCAATCTTCTTTGCAAATAGAACTTCCGACCGACAAGTTCGTAATGAGATATATCACAACAATAACTCTGGATAAGAGGTATTAACCCAACACATTTATACAATGGGACCTACAAGGTCACAACATGGTTTAACAAAAGATAACTTAGTCGACAAGGTTATACACCCCTACTATACATACCAAAATAAATATATGAGCCTATATGAGTAACTGACCTGACATATGGCCGGGACAGGGCACCGACCTACCCATATTGTACACAACTCTGCAAAATACCCCATATAAGACCAGGAAGCTCAAGGAAGACGAAGCTTACTTACTGACTGATGGACTCGACAAAACATACTAAGGTGGCCTAGCTGACTCTCTATCAAAACTTGTGGCATGAACACACAACAGCCCCAATAAATAGGACGCAAATATGAAATAATATCCCGAGTATGTAAAGCATGAATAACAATATGAATTTATAAGTTGTAAGGAAAAGCATATAATAAATATGAAACAATAGCTATAAGGGAAAGTATAGGCAACCTACGCCATATGGGCGAACAATGAAACTCTAAAACTTAATACAACCTGTCTGGATAAGTCTTTATTGTATAAACCATTCTTGTCTTATAATGTGAGGTATGACGTGTCATTAACCTTGGGTATATGTATGAATATGCAATGAAATATGCACACCAACTCATATATGTGTTGCAGAACGCACAACATGATCCATTGTATGTGTATGCTACAGAATGTGCAACCCGATCCAATAAATGTATATGTTGAGTAATGTGCAAGGAAATGTCATTTGGTTTTTCTATTACGGAAGATAAGACCAAATTTGATGAGGATTTTTCTACTTATATCTGCCTTAAGAGATAGGTCTTGTGTAGTGATTACAAGTAAAGAAATACGATTACAAATTGAAAGAGCGTTCATTCAAACTTATTATCTCTTGATTGCATTGCTTTTGACCACTATTGGTCGTCCATCTCTACTAGGATTACAGCTTCTCCTGATAATACCTTACGAACCATATAGGGCCCCTTCCAGTTGGGTGTGAATTTTCCTTTGTACTCATCTTTGTGTGGAAACACTTGCTTTAGTACCAGTTGTCCTATTTGAAAGATTCTGGCTCGACCCATTTGTTGAAGGTGCATGCCATTCTCTGTTGATATAGTTGACTATGATATACGATGACCATTTTTTTCTCATCAATTAGAGCCAATTACTCATATCTCTTTCGGACCCACTCTACGTTGTCCAACTCTGCTTTTTTTATGATTCTGAGTGACGTTATCTCTACCTTAGCTGGTATAACTGCTTCAGTATCATAGATAAGTAAGTATGTATTTTCTCCTATTGAGGTTCGAATTGTCGGTCGATATCCTAGCAATGCATAGGGCAACTGCTCATGCCAACATTTGTAATAGTGTGTCATTTTCCTTAATATTCTCTTGATGTTCTTGTTGGCTGCCTCTACGACTCCATTCATTTATGGATGGTAGGCAGTACAATTTTGATGAGCTATGCGAAACTATTCACAAATATTCTTCATCAGATGACTATTCAGATTTGTTCCATTGTCAGTTATGATCGACTCTGAGATGTTGAATCTGCATATGATGTTGTTTCGCATAAAGTCTGCTACCACCTTCTTTGTCACTAACTTATGAGAAGTAGCTTCAACCTACTTAGTGATGTAGTCTATGGCGACTAGGATGAATCGATATCCATTGGATGCGGTTGGCTCTATAGGCTCAATTACATCTATGCCCCAGGCTACAAATAGTCATGGCGAGCTTATGATGTTGAGTTCACTTGGTGGGACTCTGATTAGATCTTCATGAATCCGGCGCTGATGGCATCTTTGCACAAATCTACTGCACTCGATTTTTGTGGTCATCCAATAATAGCCTGCCCTCAGGATTTTCTTGGCTAAGACAAAACCATTCATATGAGGACCACAAGTCCCGACGTGTACTTCTTCTACACATCTGAGTAGCCCTAGATCGGGTGTCCTCTTGTAGAGTACTCCTTTGTTTAAAAAGAACCCATTAGCCATTCTCCTAATGGTTTTCTTCTAGTTTCTTGTGATATTTTCAAGGTATTTTCCCTTTTCCAAGTATGTGCTTATGTCGGTATACCACTGTTTACCATATGGTTTCACTTCCATATGGTAACAGTAAGCATATTCTTCCCTGATGTTGATGTCGAGAAGATTATTATGATTTCTTTCGGGATGTTATATCATGGATGTTATTTTAGTAAGGGCATCAACAAATTCATTTTGAGCTCTCGGTGTGTGCCAGAAGTTAATATTTTTGAACCATTTTCATAACATTTGTGCGAGGTTTACATATGGTAGGATCTTTTCATTCTTGGTAGCCCATTCGCTTTAGACTTGGTGAATTAACAGATCTGAGTCTCCTATCACCAACAATTCTTGAATATCCATGTCGAGAGCCATGCGAAGACCTAGTATGTAGGCTTCATATTCTGCCATGTTATTAGTATATTAGAAGTTGAGCTTGGCCGCCATTGGGGTAATGCTGACCCGTTTTTAAGACTAGAACTGCTCCAATTTCTGAACCCTTGTAATTAACTGTGCCATTGAAGAACATTATCCATCCCTAATAGGTTCAACCATGTTTCCTTCTATTGCCATTACTTTCTCATCGGGGAAATATGTCCTTAGTGGTTCGAACTCTTTGTCGACTTGACTTTCTGCTAGTAAATTGGCCAATGCTTTTCCCTTGACAACTTTCTAGACCACGTACGTGATATCAAATTTTCTGAAAAGCATTTGCCACTTGGACAATTTCCTTATAGACATGGGCTAGCGAAATATGTACTTCAAAGGATCCATTTTGGAAATGAGATAGGTAGTGTAAGACGACAAGTAATGTCTTCGCTTCTGGGCCACCCATGTCAGAGCGCAACATGTCTTTTCCACCAAGGTATACCTCGACTCGCATGAGGTGAATTTCTTACAGAGATAGTAGATGGATCATTCTTTCTTCCCCGCTTCATTGTGTTGCGCCAACATACATCCAAAAACATAATCAGATACCGACAAATATAGAAACAATGGACTCCCTGGTTTGGGAAGGACCAAGACTGGCATATTTGAGAGATAGGCTTCACAATTATCGTACATTGTGATATGAAGATCTTTGAGGGATCTAGTTTTATGCCCCTGCGACTGACTATGAACCCCAACACTTCCCTATTAGGCACTCCAAATGTGCACTTGGCCAAATTCAGCTTCAGATTGAACTTTCAAAGACTGTCGATGAAATTTCGTAAGTGCATGATGTGATCTCAACTTTTTCATGACTTGATTATGAAGTCATCCACATAGACCTCTATCTCTTTATGTATCATGTCATGGAAAATGGTGTTCAGTGCTCTCATGAAAGTTGTGTCATCATTCTTAAGTCTAAATGACATGACACGGTAGTGGTACACTCCCCATGGGGTGATGAAGGATGACTTTTGTGCATCATATTCACTCATTATAATCTAATGGTAACCGGCGAAGAAATTCATGAATGACTATAATTTATGCTTTGCATAGTCGTCGATGAGTATGTGGATGTTTGGAAGTAGAAATTTGTCTTTGGGACTAGCTCTGTTGAGATACTTGTAGTCCACACCAATATGAAGTTTTCCGTATTTATTCGATACGGGCACGATGTTGGCTAACCATGTCGAATACGGGGTTACTTCCACTACACCTAACTTGATCTATTTTTCAACTTCATCTTTGATTCTGATGCTCAGATCTGGCTTGAACTGTCGGATCTTCTGCTTAATCGGGGTGAACCCCTCATTGATAGGCATCTTGTGAGCCACTATTTATGTTCTTAACCCAGGCATGTCTGCATAATACCGCGTGAATATGTTGCCATACTCTCTTATCAGATTGATCAATTCCTTTTTATGTGGCACCTCTAAGTGCACACTTATCCTAGTTTCTTTAATGGTCTCTTCATCCCCGAGGTTGATTACTTCGGTCTCATCCAAATTAGTCTTCTTCCTGTTCTCATATTGATCTTCTTCATCTACGAGATCCTTAGGTAACTCAATCTCTTAATCGTATTCCTCATATTTTCCTTCTTCTGTATCACTTGACTCACTCATTTCGCAACATGTCATGACATTATGAGTTATTTTATTATTATTACTGAAAAGCAAGGAAAAGCACGGTTAGTGTGTAATAACATATAATAAAAAATTAAAAGATTGTTTTTCACATAAACTGAGACTTTCATTAATATGATAAAAGAAGTACAAACTATGGTCCTGACTCGAATCAACATCGATTCATTTCCATTTTTCAAACATTATGAGGAAAATCAAGATGCAAATGATGAACATTCGGGCCTCAGCCTACGTTTACCCATTTTTTGAAACAATGTTAAAGTCATCATCTTTATCGAGGAGCTAACAGTGGGGTTGAGGTCCAATTGGATAGTTGCTCACCAAGATCAGGATTTTGGATGCTGGGATCCTCAGAGCATTCTTCCAGTATCATGGAAAAGTCTTCCTCTTGGAATAGCATCCCTAGCCCTTCTTCTGCATATTCCCCATTGTGCATGGGCATTTTGACTGGGAAGGACTAGTACAAACCTGGAAATGGTTTACGTAACTGTGGAATACCCCTCTTCTTTTGATCATCTTTGGAGGCGTCTTCTGAGTCTAGGATGTACACTAGGCCGAAATGGTATCATTTCCTAGGATTGACACCAGTTCCTTTATATCCTACATCTCTTTACCTAGACCTTAGCTGAGTTCAAGCTCACTCTGAAGCATGGTGGAAGCAATCATTTTGTAGACTGGTGGCACAGGACTCTATTCGTCTTATGCTTTGTGGGTGTCACTCACTAGTTCCACCACATTGAAATCCGTGTCCTTGGGGATTTCCTGAATCACTGGTACAGAATGTTGGGGTAGTTATGGATGCTTCCCCTTCATGGATTACTACCTCATGGTTCTCTCACATGAACTTCAAAGATTGATGCAGGGAAGACGGTACTGCTCCGGCAGTATGAATCCAAGGCATACCCAATAGAAAAATTGTAATTGGTAGTGATTTCCATGACATGGAACTCAGGACTGAATTGGGCAGGCCCCATTTGGATGTTGAGGTCTATCTCTCCAATAGGATCATGTTGAGCTCCATTGAAGGCTCTAACATTTTTACAGCTCTAGCATATTTTCCCAATATCATAACCCAACTGCTTGAGTGTAGATTCGAGGTAAATGTTGAGATCATCCGCATTGTCAACAAATACTTAGGCTATGAGTTTGTCCCTAGATTTGATTTTGATGTCGAGAGATTTTTTTTGAGTTGTACCATCTTTTGGAACTCATTAGGAGTGAAGTAAATTTGATGAGCCCCGATGAAATGGCTTACCATATCCGCTAAAGTTTGACTACTTGTGCCCGTGGGGATGTGTGCTTCGTCCAATACTCTCATTAGAGCCTATCGGTGTTGCAGTGAGCTTAATAGTAATGCCATTACCAATACCTAGGCTGACGTCTTCTTTAGGTTCTTGAAAATAGGATATTTTTACAGTGTGCTTCGTCCAATACTCTCATTAGAGCCTGTCAGTGACGATTATAGTCGAATATCTACAAGGTATGTAAGGTTTTACCTTCTTCTTCATTGTTGACATGATTCAAAGTTAAGCATTGTCAAACCGAATGTTCTGAAAGAAACTCATAATCATAGAATATATAAACATAGTTGCTCTCAATCGTTGATGTTGTGATTATTAGTAACTCTTGAAGTTGGTCCCATGATCATCGTGCATTCCTTGTCAAAGGTACTTCTTACGTTCTAATAAAATTATCATGCTTGTTTCATCGTTGTAGTTGTTTAGTGCTTTTCATTATCGTTGTTATACTATTGAACCTATGATCTTTCAGTTTTCCTTGTCGAAAGGGTTCATTATGTTCTAATGAAATTCGTTGGTTGGTTTCCCCTTGTCAGGACTGTATCTCATATATCTTGAGAGTCATTGTCATATTAATGACCTTGAGTACATAATAAATTGTAACGTTTGTTGTATATGAGTTACATAATGATTGATGAAGGGTTAACGATTTTGTTTCACCCCGTCCTGTTCCTATTGGGTTTATAAGGTCATTCATTCATCATATACGTATATGTATCTATTTTGTGACATTGAACCATGCTATAGTTAGCCGGGTATGACACTTATATGTCCACACCACTACATCTAGGTATGATAACACCGAGTCCTATATTAGGGCCAGGTATGATAACATTGAGTCCTTTATTAGGGTCGGGTACAATAACACTGAGTCCCATATTAGGGCTGAGTATGATAAAATCGAGTCCCGTATTAGGGTCGGGTAGGATATGATATTTACATTACCCCAAAGTGTGGCTATATATATATATATAATTGGTTTCCAGTGATGTTATACATTACATATGCCCACCATGGCCTCCGAGGTTTAGGTTTATTTATTACTCTGATTTTCTCCTACTATTATCTTCACTTATGTTTACCTACCTTACATATTCAATACATTCTTTCGTACAGAAATCCCTTGCTGGGGCACTGTGATTCATGCCCGCGGGTACAAATAGATGATTTGGTGATACCCCGTAGTAGGTGGTTTGGTTCAGTAGTTGTGGTCAATACGCTCCTTTGTTCCGAAGCTATTTAGTGTGTTGGTTTTGTTGTATATATATGCATATCATGGGTATGGTGGGGAAATGTCCCGACTACTATGTATGTTGTATGCACTCTTAGAGGCTCGTACACATATGTCATATCGATAGTCTTTTGTATAGCCTTGTAGGCTTGTGTTTACTGTTATGCTACTTTGTTTTGACATGAAATGGATATATCCATATATCTCCGACTCATATTTACGAGATGATAAAATATGTCCCTTCTTTACTTTACTACTTTAGGGGGTGGGTTACCTTATAGTTTCCCAGCCTTTCTCCGCCTACATGCCTTTCTGAGAATGGAGAACCCCGGACGGCCGTGGAGGCCTGAAAACAAGACAGTCCAAAAAAAGGGCCTTCTGTCTACACGCTTTAGGGAATAGAATAGACGAGACGGGTATGATTGACAAAGTAGGGCGAGGTGAGTCTTGGCTCCTTTCACTTTGTCGTACTCGGAGGAGTGGTGACCAAAGCCTTATATCTTGAAATTAATTCATCAAGTTGATGATAAAATCCATGGGCATTCCAGTGGACATTATGCGCTTGTTACAAATAACCCCTTAGAGGAAGAGCCAAACAGGGGGGACAACGGGTAGGAGAAATGGAGGTTTGGGCTCTCGAAGGATTTGGGGTTGCTCATATTTATAAGAATAGCCTCACAACAACATAAAATTAGCCTTATGAATTGAATCTTAAGTAGGGGGCTTAGCCCAGACACCTCTTGTATCATGATCAGTCTAGGAATGGTTGATCAGTCTCAATCATCACATTTGTGAAGCCTTATGTTCCTTTTGCAACCAATACAACCACAACCTAACTTGCACGAGATTCAACAATCGAAGCTACTGGTAGTCCCGAACTCCTATGAAGTTTGAAGTTAAAACCCAAGCGAGAGTCGTGGAAGAATCATTCTATAGGCAGAAATCTAGGCTTTGTAGGTATGGCCTTGCCTGCCTGTGATGTCATATACATCTCTATGGTGGCCTGGTCAGACCGCTTACGTATTTATATCTATGGTTTATGGATTTATGATTAAGTATAGTTGACACAGTTCATCCGCCGTTCTTTACGAGTTGGCCTTGTCAGCCTGTGTATTATTTGAAGTGTTTCATAGATGGCACATGTAGGCGCTTGGCCTCTATGGTCAGGTGCCAGTCAAGCCCCTCTGGCTTGGGGTGTGATAAAGTGGTATCAGAGCATGTCGTGTCCTAGGGATGTCTATGAGCCGTGTCTAGTAAAGTTTTGTTTATGGGTGTGCAGCGCGCCACACTTATAAGTAGGAGGCTGTAGTGAATTTAGGATTAGCGTGTCACACTTATAAGTAGGAGGCTATAGGAAATTTAGGATTATCTGTTTTCTTTCTTATCCTAGATTGTTCAATAGAGCTCAATCATAATAATTCAATGCCTAATCCTCATGGTTCGTAAAATACGGTGATACGTACAGCTAGAAAAAGGACGGCTAGTAAGAAATTAGTTGTAGCAGCGGAGGAATTGAGTCATAAAAACAAGATTATAACTCATGTCTATGATAAGAGACACATAAGGTCTCCAAAGGATCATGTGTGCACTAGATATGTCAGAACCTTTAAGTGTGAACCTTTAAATCATCTGTGTGGGCATATTCCTTGCCAGGGAATGGTCATTTCCGGAAGAAGAGAATAATGCTAGTGTTACCAAGCAACTTGAGACAAGCTAAGGATAAATTAGGGATTTAGAAAGTTCAACAGGACTAGGTGACATCATGATACTGAAAAGATGAATGGCTGGACATTGGGAGGATACCGATAAGTGATGAAGGAATAATGATTGTAAGACAACCACGATAAGAAATGTCACGAGTAAGCTTCGTAGGGCAAGTAATATTTGCCACGATCAGATATAGTAAGTGTATATGTATATGTCCCTTTTTGGGCACCCAAATAACGCCAAAGTCTCCATAGTACAAGATGTACATCCCGAACGAAAATTAAGTTACATGGAAAAGGAAATTGGATGTAACAAATCGACATATGGGAGGCAAAATTCTAAGGAGCTAAGGTTATAGTTACACCCCAAAAGGGGGGGGGGAGGATGATGCAATAAATATCTAACAAACTGGATCTTCCATCAATAAAAAACAAGCGGACTATAGAAAGGTTAAATGGGCAAGGGGAACCATATTGTGGAATGATTAAGGATGCACGAGTGCGAACGATAAGCTTACCAAGGAAGGAGAACAAAAGGGAAAATACAATTGGACACCAAAATACTCAGAAGATCAAGCCAGCAAAGGTAAAAGTAGCCAGAAAGATGTTGATTTAAAGAATCTACTACGACTTTGGAGAAAGGTAAATAGATTTAGAAGTTAGTAACAGGCTAAGAAGGATCGAGTTATAGACGAGAGATTGCAGATATGCTGGGAAAAGATGACAAAAATGATATCATGAGTCGGAACGAGTACGTTTCTATTATCTAACTAACCATCTTATTTATAAAGCATGGTCGGCAGTCAAGGCTAACAGAAAATAAATGGAGTATGTTCATAATAGAAGACCTCAGGACTGACAATGCAAGGAAACGCATGTGTGAGGTCCCGAGGAAAGTAACAATATTAATGAATATGGAAAGACCACGACAAAAAGGAAGAAAGATAAGTTACCCCATAACGTCAGATTTCTAGAAGTGGTAGATACTCAATGTGGAGGCAAAGCATTAACATTATTGTTGTTGAATATGTTAGTTGGGGAGTAAGGGACTACGGCAACATTAAGACCATGCAAATAGAGTTCTAAAGCATATGAGGACTAAAATAAATTGGTTTATGTATATAGGAAGTGTCGGCAGATGGACAAGTGGGGAATCACCCAATGAATGGCGCTAAAGAAATAACTAGAGAAGTGAGCCACCTCACGAGAAGAAACAATAATAGCATGGGTGTGTGTTGATAAATGACAAATCAGTAAAGTTCAAGGTAGGAAATCCGAGTCATAGGAAGTTTAATCACTTTCAAATGAAGGAAACTAGAAGAAAAGGTAAGGAAATGACCTAGATCACTAGTGGAGGGTGTAAAGAAGAATTTCTATGGAGTCTGGGGGGCATCGCAATCATAACTGACACTCTTAACTTGCGCGTCAGGCAAGGGTACTATATGGGTAGCATGACACACATAGAATCTGAAGAGAAGGGACATACCCCTTAGATAAAAAGGGACATACTATATGGGTAGCATGACACTCTTAACTTGCACTTCAGGCAAGGGTACTATAGGAAAGGAGGTTGTGAAAGGAACTCATTAAATAAAAGTATTATATAAATTCTAGTTCTACGAAGATGTATCTTGAGTATAGAGCAACATACTGGAGGATTGATGTGGAGAAGGGTATGATAGAACTCCTAGCTAGAAGTCTGAATTTCCAGCAAGTGGAGATGGGACACCAAAGACCAGAAGAACAATCTAGAAACATGGGAAAATTCCAATGTGAAAGTGGGAAACGGTTAAAATGGTCTTCGCTATTAGGTTGCCTCATGATATCGCAAGTTGATTTTATACAAGAATTTTGGGATCGGCGCACAACATCAACCTATTTCCTACTAATTAAGATAGCTTATACAGCTGAGGATTATGTCAACTAGTACCGTAAGGGGATTGTTTAACTTTGTGGTGAGCCAGTTTTATAATATTAGATGGAGGGGCTCATTTTGCGACTACCTCCTCAAATTCCTTTTAGAAAGGTTTAGGTTTCGAAGCACCGAGAATGATGCCCATTATTTATCGAGTGGGTTACAACAATATCCAAGGCCCCATCACTATGATGGTTCTTTGTGAGAGTGGCATGGACGTAAAAGGTAGGCCTTCAGTTGGATGGTTTGAAAATTAGGAAAATGGGGTAGTATGGGTCTAGCTTATTTCTTCAAGAAGTAAAGAAAGCAAACTTGATCAATAGTAAAATGCAAGTAGCTCGGAGCCTATAGAAATCATGATCAAGGGCTTAAGGCCAGAGGTTTGAGTTTGAGGTGGAGATCTATAAGGTTCCGGTAGAATGATCGAATAAATTAGAATAGGAAAAAATCCATGGTACTCTAAGCCATATTAAGTCATTAGGAAGTTAGGGAAATTAATTCATGAACTAAAAATCCTTACGGGTCAGAATCCGATTATTCGGTACTCTACATATTATTTTTTGAGAATATATCAAAGATCTTTCCGAAGGTGTTTCGGTTGAAGCTATCCAAAAAGTCAGTTACTATATCGGGATCAGCAGGTTAGCAAACCTAAGGTTTAGAATGTGACATTGGTTGAAATGTCGCGAAGGAACAAGAACACAAAAAAGATGACATAGGAAGTCGAAAAGGAAATAAGGTCAAAGGTACTTTCATTTATACCAGGCATGAAGCAGTTATCCTCAAAAAATAGAAATAGAATGAGCTCAGAGGGTAAAATATGGCTTCGTATATTCTCATTTTAGGAAGGGAAGTATAGGAAGTTGGCTTGTATGCAACGGGTAAGTAATGCGACATAACACAAGGGATAGATTCTACTATTAACATGATGGGGTAACGTTCACGATGAAATACTCATAATATATACCATAATATTCTAGGACGAATGTTCCTAAAGGGGGGAAAATGTTACATCCCGTCCCTCCTTATGCTAATTCGCACCGAGAGTTAAGGCCATGGAAGTGTAAGGGTGTAAGTGTGGTAAGAGTTCAAGTGGAACAACTATATTAGTCCAAAGGTTAAGGAGATTCATAAGCATGATTTCTAAGTATGGGAAGGTTTCGATATTAGCAAATCAAAAAATTTAAGTTCGTCGGAATTCATGGAATATAAGGCAGAATTCTGGACAGGATGTTGGCCCAACTTTTAGGATGTCTATCTCATTGTTTATAAGGAATTATGAGATGTATAACCTATCTAAATTCAAGTTAAGAGAGGTTTCTTCCCAAATCAACCGACAATTCTTAAATCAGAGAGGTATTATGCCCGATACAGCCCATACAAAAGTACGGTCCACATTGAGGTAGTGGGTTGTGATTATATACGGGTTTGGGCCCAAAATTTCATTTTATTACACCCCCAAACTTCTCTTCCTTCTCTCTATAACTTCCCTTTGTCTCTGTGCATATACATATATGAATGCATACCATAATCCACGCAAATCACCACTCGTAAGGCTCGTAGAAGTAGCGGGATCCTCATTTTCCTACTTGTTCTTAGAATTGAGGTGGTGGTAGATCAAATCCAGTTAGGGTTAACGAATGTTGGAGACAATTGAGGTAAGAACACATCCCTTTCTATATATAATTGAGAATAATTAGCTTAGATGTGATCATAAGGTTAGAAATTCATGAAAATGTGACTAGAGTTTTGGTAATTGGCTTGTAACATGATAATTGGGTTGATAAGGGAATTGCATGGGTATTGCAGTTGTAGATTGACTTTGGAAGTGTGATTATCATGGGATTATTCTTAATTATGAACCAAAAGATGCAAGAATAACTTTATTGATTGTAAAACTGATCTTGTCACTCTATATATCAGCTTACTCGACTATAAATTGGAAAGTATGAACTTTCTATAGGTTGGTTGTTGTTATTTTGATTATCATGGACCTGGGAAATATAAGGAATATAGGGGAAATGTTTCCTGGATTTGTAATGACCCGTCTGGTCATATTTAGCTAAAGACCCTTATTTACTTGTTTGATCCTTCTTGTAGACTCTATGTGGGGTTTGTGATGTGCAGTGATGGGTGTCAAGGATACAGAGGTCTATTTCTATGAGTTTCGGATGAAAAACCCAAAGTCGAGAAACTTAGAGTTGGATAGTTTGACTCAAAGTTAACCTTTCGCTAGATGAGTTTGTTTCCGGGTTACGTCACGTACGATAGTTATATAGGATGATTTATGACTTAATCGATTCATTAGTTTTCTTCCTTAGGCAATCATATGTGTTTTGTGGCATTATTTGTGAAAGTCTGATATTTGATTTTTCCAGACGATTCTTTAGAAAAGTATGCCTTAACTCGATTTTTTGTGAAATCTGAGGGTACGAGTAAGATCATAGCACTGTGTACCAGAGACGAGCATATTTGGTTTGTGTCCTGGGGGTCCTAGGAGTGTTTTAGATATTTTATTGAGGTTATGGTTTATTTCATATTGTTAGTGTCTGGTGTTCGCCACAGCGGCACAAGTATCCGCTTTAGCAGGTCTGCCTCGATGAGAGGTTGACTCGCTAAAGTGTGAGTTCGGTGATGAGGGGTTTCCTCTGCCGCAGAGTCGAGTCTGTCATGGAGAGGGGTGAGGTGTCAAGTGACTCTCGCCCTAACGAAGGGTTTTTCGCCGCAATGGATCCGCTCCAACTTAGTCAAAAAATACTGTACCAGATCCTTATATATTCCCAAGGTCCAAAAATTCTTTACCCAAAATAGAACCCATCAAAATCAGCACCATCTTGGAGGAATTTCAGAGCTTTAGGAGCATTCTTGACCTTGAGGTAATAGAACCTTTCCTTTTTATGGATTTAGTGATGTTTATAAACTCTTTAATGGTGTCTTAGCATGATCTTAAGTTGTGGAAAAAGACCTTCATATGTTTATGAAAATAAGAGAGTTATATGGTTGATTTTAATAGAGGTTTATGGATTAAAAAGGGATATTATTATGACATAGGTTTGGGTGATGATAGATAATCATGGTTTTAAGCTAATTTGATTATAGAAATTCAAATGGAGAAAATTCTAGGGTTCCAAATTGGGGCTTTTTGATTAGCGTTCAATTGAGGGTTCAAATGTGGATAGATTTCCAATTAACTTGAAGGATATGATTACTTAGTATGAAATAATAGGTTTTGAGTATTAAAGTTTTAGTCTTGGTGACGTGGGCCCTGGGTCGATTTGGTGGTCTTGTTTGTTAAAAGTTATGTATTTATTTCATGTAAGTCTTGTTTATTAATGAATAGATTATATGCATGGATAGACTTTGAACGTCGCGAGGTGAAAAGGATGGTAAAGGCTATCATTGATGCTTGATTGTGTAGCACACCTACTAGGCTTTGAGGTAGGCTACAGTTTAGTTTGTCGAGACTTCGATAGAAGTGTGTAATTAGTTATAAATATTTAGGGGTATTGGGCATGTTTTGGGGTCCCACTCAGGCGGTTGTGATGAACTTCCAAGTGGGTACCTATGGTGAACCGTGATGATATGATGATTTAGGGAATCAACCTTATGTTGGTTCTGATTGCTGATTATTTGGGCTTGTCGCCATATGTGGGCTCGTTGCCATAGTTGATTGACTTGTTTATTCATAACATATGCTTTCGATATGATATCTTGAATTGTACTTCGATTTTATACGTGTATGAACTCTTGAAAGCATTTGGTGTTTCATCTCTTATTTGGTTGCATCTCATTATATCATGATTCTTGCCTTATATATGTCATTTGCATTCATACACTCATAGTTCTTACGGTACCAGTATTGGATTGATATGATTATGCTATGGGTCAAGGGACCGATAAAGGTAACAACACTGTTGAGATTATGACAACACTAAGATAATATTGATACGTAGGGATGGCTCGGAGTTACATGCCTGCAACATGATATTGTTACAGCCAAGAGCTGGGCTCCGTGATCTGATGAGTTATTTCGAAGCAGAGAGGTATATGGACTTCGTGGGTCCCCCATGGGTCACTTTCATATGGCATACCCCTGTAAAGTGTGTATATCGGTTGATGGAAAGGTACCTTGCATATGCATTGCATCCATATCATATCTATATGCCACATCATTGATTATTTTCCATGGAACCTGTATTGAAGTGATTGTTGATGATTTGACTAAGTTTTGGGCATGGAAGGATTAAACTTCTTGATACTTGGGTTACTGTAGAACTCTTGGAAACTAAATTATGTGAATATGTGAGAACTCTTACTAAAGTAGGGAATTTTGTGAACTCTGTGAATCTTATGTGGACTATGTGACTTTATTTGGATTTCGAACTGCATAGAATAGGATTACTTGGTGTCAACTTGGTATTTATCTCTGATTATGTACTTCCATCGTTGTCGGCCTATGATGTCCACAGGGGTACAATGTGTACTCATTCTATACTTGTTGCATCTTTTCTTGATGCAGATACAGATCCGACCACCAGCTCGAGACCATGTGGCTGAGTTCGAGCAGCTGATCCTCGGTATTCAAGATGAGGATGCTATCTTCAACATACCCTTAGATGCTACTTCTTTATCACAGTCTTTTCATTGCATTTGAGAGACTTGTTTCAAATGATGTATTTGGTTTTGGCCTGCGTGCCTATTTCTCAGACTTGTATCAGATTTGTTAGTTCTCTCATACCCACATACTAGATTACTTGGGGTGTTTGGATGTGATAGACTTATCTTTCCTTCTACATTATACATTATCAGACAACTTTTATGGTATTATGTTTCTTCCGCTTTTACTTATTTTTTATCATGAGTATGAATTGGGAGTGGTTAGCCTACGTGGTGGGATTATGTTGGTTCCACCCGATTTCGAAAAAGGGTCGTGACAGAATCGTAGAAGTACTAGTCACTTAAGTACGTAAAGACGTAATTAGCAAATGGTGATACTAGAATTTCTCTATGATTATAGGTTGAAATTGAAGTATAACGAGCGGGCTGTAGTGACGATTAGAATGGATCATCTACAAGGTACGTAAGGCTTTACCTTCATCTTCATTGTTTGCATGATTCAAAGTTAAGCATCGTCAAACGGAATATTCTAAAAGAAACTCCTATTCATAGAATATATAAACATGGTTACTCTCAATCGTTGATGTTGTGCTTATTAGTAACTCTTGAAATTGGTCCCATAATCATCATACGTTCCTTTTCAAAGGTACTTCTTGTGTTCTAATAAAATTATCAAGTTTGATTCCTTTTTGGAAGTGTTTATCTCTCTTCGTTACCTTTATTATACTAAACTTGTGATCTTTCAATTTTCCTTGTCGAAAAGGTTCCTTGTATTCTATTGAAATTTGTTGGTTGGTTTCCCCTTGTCGGGATTGTGTCACATATCTCTTGAGAGTTGTTGTCATATTATTGACCTTGAGTTCATGATAAATTGTAACGTTGGCTGTAAATGAGTTTCATAACGATTGACGTATGCTTAACGACCTTATGTCACCCCGTCCTATTCCTATTGGATTTATAAGGTCATCCATGCATCATATATATATATATGTGTGTGTGTGTGTCTATTTTTTACTCCGAGTCGCGCTATAGTCGGTCGGGAATGACACTTATATGTGCACACCACTGCAGCTGGGTACGATAACATCGAGTCCCATATTAGAGCTGGGTATGATAACACCGAGTCCTATATTAAGGTTGGATGCGATAACATCGAGCCCCATATCAGTGCCAAGTACGATAATATTGATTCACATTTTAGGATCGGGTAGGATATGATATTGACATTACCACAAAGTGCGGCTATATATATATATATAATTGGTTTTTAGTGATGTTAAACATTGCATATGTCCAACGTGGCCTCCGAGGTTCAGGTTGTTTTGTTACTCCGATTTGCTCCTATTATTATCTTCACTTATGTTTACCTGCCTTACATATTCAATACATTCTTTCGTACTGACTTCCCTTGCTGGCGCACTGCATTTCATGCCTGGAGGTATAGATAGACGATTTGGCTAACCCCCACATTAGGTGGTTTGATTTAGCAATTGTGGTTGATACACTCCTTTCTTCCGGAGTTATTTAGTGTGTTGGTTTTTCTTTATATATATGCATATCATGGATATGGTAGGGAAATGTCCCGACCACTATGTCCGTTGTATGCACTCTTAGAGGTATGTAGACATGTGACTTGTGGATAGTCTTCTGTATAGCCTTGTAGGCTTGTGTTTACTGTTATGCTACTTTGGGAATGGACATACCGGCCTTATGATGTCATATGCATTTCTATGGCGGCCTGGTAGGCCCTCTTGAGCATTTATATATATGGTTTACGAACTTATGATTAAGTGGTTGATACATTTCATCCGTCAATTCCTTGTGAGTTGGCCTTGTCAGCCTATATATTATGTTTAGTGTTTGATAGAGGCCACATGTAGATGCTTAGCCTCTATGGTCAGGTTCCACTTATGCCCCTCCGGCTTGGGGTGTGATATCAGCACACAGAACATCAAAGAAATCATTCCCATACAACTCTATCAACATAAATCTATTTAAACAATAATAGCACTTATCTAAGACTGAGGGGAATCATTATTTTCTTAACTAAAATAGTTTGATTAACTATGCTTTAATATGTAAATCTAGAGGTCAATCACTAAACTAATTTATCACATGGTTTCAAATAAAACAGACCTCAATAATCCATCCATCAGATATTAATTTGACTCTCATGTTTAATAACATCAAAAATCACAACGAAACAAGTTTAATAACACATCACATAAGTTAACTGGCATTAATGGGAAAAAAAAAAAGAGGGAATTACATTTTGTAATCGCATCTTGGTTGAGGTCGGGGCTTGAGCTCCACTCGATCACACTCACACATAGAGAAAAATAAGAGTTTTAAGAGCTAAAGGACCAAATTTGAAGTTGTACGATTCCATCAAAGGGTTTGGAATCTAATTTAATCGAACTTAATCCCATATTTAGATCGCAAATCAAGCTCTTAATAAAATCAAAAGCTCAAAAATTCAATTGCCGGCCGTTTTTAATGAAGGTTTGGGTTCAATTTATAGAACCCCCAAAATCCTAGTAAATGGGATGATATCGATGTAGGAGAACAGATTTAGTGGGGAAATTCCCTCTAAAAGGTTCTCAACCAATGAGAATCCATCGTTTGAAATTGACAAATACAAAAATCTTTAAGATTGCAACAGAAAAGCAACATAGAGGGACAACCTCACCTTGAGGGATTGGGATACGGTGGCATTTGGCGAGAAAAGGGAAGGAGCGATTAATGCTCTTGCCATTCTCACGACCCAATTCACTGATCATGCGAGCACCTACACTTTTCTCACCTGCTAGGTGAACCCGTCCCTTACAAAATCATCCAACAACTTAAATAAATCATAAGAGCAATAGAAGTTTAAAAATATAGATTTATCATAATGCAAAAATAACAACTACCTAAGGAATCTGGTCTAAATAGTACAAGAGCTTTTAAGTATACAACTGGAATAAAAGTTATAACCGAAACTTGAATACAACTTTTGTTTAGAATGAGAATTAGACAGAAAGGTCTAGATGAACTCCAAGAGATCCTTGAAGGCTAATTGAACCTCGCGCATGTACCTGAAACAGCTCTACACCATGAAAAGGGTGTAGCAAGAGTAGTATCAGTACAAACACTATGTACTGGTAGGTATCATAAACCTACACCTATTAGCTAACATATATAAAGTAACAAACTGAAGAATAGACATGTTCGCAATCAAGTACAACACAACACAGTCCAAGACAACAACTCAATCATGGAAGTATCACGTCGAAATCCATGAAGTACGAGAATGAATAATCACTAAGCACATCCACGTAAGATATGCAGTAATTTGATCCACGCTAGAACTCAGTAGCCTATAGTCATAGCCTAGGCGGAACCTCTAGTCCTCGAATCCATCATGAGTCTAGATAAGAGACTAACAAGCACTCAACATCGCAAATGAATCAACAACATATCAATCTAGACTGAAACTCATCATGTAATATAATGAATACAACAATAATAATCAGAGATATGAGTGGAGGTAATATAAATGTATGTGTGATGCAATGCAATGCAATGCACTGGCCAACTGTCTCATATCATACATACATGCTCCGGGCGTAATATCTCTATGTCCTGGTAGTCATCACCCATGAGGGACCCACAAAGTCCATGTACCAGTCATTTTGCACATAACCCAGAGATGACTCTACCACCGACCACACCGCTAGCCATTCCGCACACAACTCAAAGATGGCTACACTATCAAATATGTTGCAAGAATAAAAATGTTTCCTTCTCACTCATAAACATCACACTAGTCACAATAAATATCAATGTATCATGGAAATGAGGATGAAATCATGTATGAACGTCAAATTCAATAATAACCGTGGGATGAATAAACCTAGCATCATTCATAAATCAATAACCAATATGAACTTATTTCCAAATCTATACAATGCCATTTCCGTAACAATTTCCATTTGGAACACATAGGTAACACCAATTATATATGCAATAGAGGCCATACATAATATGCACGTAGAAAACACCACAATAGGAAGCCTCGGATGTTTCACTTTCCCTCTTATCATTATTATTATCAAATCACAGTTCACAACAATGAATCATGAAGAATGTGTATGAATGATATGCATGTATTAATCTCAAGTGTAAATCATAATCAATTCATAATCGTGCCACACATGATCACATATCACAATATCAATATCAAGTCAAGTCCTTTCCACTATCCATGATAGTATCAAATAAGTGAGAGACAATCGTATCATACTCACAATATGGCAACTAAGTACAAGCCCATTATCACACACATGGCAATAACCAATAAATCACAAAGAGGAAGCAAGCCCACAAATCAGTCAATCAAACCAAACCTAAGTAATCCATCCAAACTTCATACCCGAAGGCGTAACATGCTTTCTCCAACAACCACTAACTCTACATGTGCTTCGCTAACCGAAGTCTAACTAGAAGGTAAGTCGTAACCTACCTCGATGTCAAACAGATGCCACGAACTAAACCAGTTCATCCTTGTCTTTCCTCTTCATAGAGACTTGGAACGATTAAAGTGTATCAAATATGAATTCTACGTTAGAATACGGATCTAAGGATATAGTTTTACCCAAAATCCACAAATGGACCCAAAATAGGCAAACCCTAGCCACAAGGGAAAAACTATAATTTCATTGAAAACTCGAGTTCAATATAGTCAAAATAGTACCCTACGAGTTTAAATGATACCCATATTGCTATATTTTAATTTGAAACACCAAAATGAACCCAAAAAGGTAATCACGATCCCGCAAGGGCAAAACTGGAAATTTATATCAAAATTATCTTATCCATAGCTTAATTAGTCTAGAACCATAAAACCCATTCAAAAAGCCATCATCTTGATCTTCAAAATCATGATTTTCCACTTTTTAACTTTTGGGTTCAAAACCCCAATTTTCCCCAATCAAACTCTGATAAAATCGATAACTAACGAAAATAAACTTGAAGAAATGTCAAAATAAAGGTTGGATACTTACCACCTAGTTGAGACGAGAATAACACTATGAAGACCACATCAATCGGAGATCTAGAACTCAAGTTATGAAGAAAATACTGAACGAACGTAGTCTGATTTTTTTATACACTAGGATTGTCCGCCATAGCGACCAGAGGTCTGCTGTAGCCACCAGAAGCCTGCTGTAGAAACCCGAGTGCGCTGTAGTGACCACATGGTCCGCCCCAGTGACAAACCCTAAGTTCAGCAATTTCCCCGAAACTAAAATGGGCATAACTTCCTCATACAGTGTCGGAATTCAACGATTCAAGTTGCTACGGACACAAATTTCGATATGCATCTATTCCAACAATCAAAACTAAATTCCAACATCAAATAAATATAATGGTATATTGAAGCATCGAAGGAGAGCAACTAAAGCCAACAGCTCAAACATCTAAACTTGACTAAACGAAGTCCAAATCCAATTCTGAAAGTTCCTACAAGTCACAAATGATCATATGAAGCTGATCGAATTCTCAAAACACTCAAATAGATCCATCTTGATCAATGTTTACTGTGGTCAACTTCAAACCATTTTAAAAGCTCGCTTCTCGACCAACCACCTTAATCGCATCTTAAGCTCTCGGGAACCAAACCAACGACTCGACTAAGTCATAAGTCACATTCCGGACCTAGCAGAACCGATAAAACATCGAAAAAGATGCATTAGCCCCCGATGTTGAATTTCGTCAAACTTCTTCAATTCTTAACTTAAGGATTTCCAAAATATTCTTTTCCTTATCCGAAACAACAAATCTCGAATTCGGGTCGTATTTGTTCCCATGACCATCTTTTCACCATAAATAGGCATACTTACTGCTAAAACCGATCTAATTATCAAGAACCAACCAAACTCTAAAAATAGTTTCGTCAATTTCTACAGGTCATGAATAATATTTCAAATCTAATAAAATCTTCAGATTGCCAATCTGAGCACGTTTTCCAATAATAAACAATTTATCCAACTAATTGCATGCTAGAATTTCCATAGTGAACCATTCTCCCAAAGTGAATCAAATGACATCCGTTTGACTTCAAATTTTGCAAGCAGGTCGAAATAATTACTATGGAGCTTCTTGACTAGATGATACGCAATATAGAGAATTGGTTCAAAATGACTGATCGGGTCGTTACATCAAATACCAATTAAACAATCATTCATCATCGAACGATAAAGAAGAGTACGAACACTGACGACAACTAGGAAATCTCTATTATAAACCTCATGAAAGCCTCCACGGGCAAGAAATTGTCCGATATTATTGCTCTTTTACATTATCAGTCAAAACTTCCTCTAACATAACTCAATGACTCAATATTCCACCTTTCCATGCCCAAAATTTCTTCAACCGATGATTCCCATATATTTGAACTGGCTCCGCTCGAATTCCCCGATTTAATCACCATTGTACATCTTTACACTTCCGATTGAATCCGAAATTATCACCATAATTACCATCATCCTTTAGTTGTAGCCACAACCAAAATCCAATATATAACTGATAACATGGTCTGATTCTACTAGCCTTCCTTCTCAACTATCAAGGTTGTCATTGCACAAAATCCCTTAGGAACTCATACACACATGTCACAAGTCCAATTTTTCTTGAATCTCCAAATCACCATACTATAAGCATACCTACTGATTACCTTATCGTGCCAGATGCGTAGAAAATCATTGATCACTCTACAGACTTCCCATAACCATTTGTATCCTCATCAGTACATCGCCAAGTACTCATGTAAATCATTAGAATTGTTTGAATCATTGCCATCAGTAATATATCATGAATCCTACTTTCAAACTACAATGAGAATCGTTAACATTATCATACCTCTATTCCAAATTGAAATCCATCGAATCCCTATCGGTGGTTTACTAGAATACTATAAGTCCTCCAGGAAATATAAACACATGCCATCCGGCCCTAAATGAACAAATTTGACTCGGAATAAAATGCTAAATCTCTAAATCATCGATAGTCATCCGAACTGATTCCATAAATAACTGATAGGCTTCCCATAAGCATGCGGTTGACCTATACTGTCTCTTTTTTCATGGGTAATCAATCATGTGTCATCACCCACGACTTCAAAGGTTGGATTTCATCCAAGTCATCAACTTAGCACCGAAGACCTATACCTCTGATTGTAACCTTCATGTTTCACAACTTCCACTCGATACGCAAGTTTGATAGGATCCTATGAACTCTAATTACATCAAATCCTCCTTTACTTTCTCTTAAATAGCCAATAACTTCGAATATTTTGACGCAAAGCATGTGGCCTCATTTACTACACATCCACCTATCGAGTCCCTAATAGTAAGACCTCACTATCCTTTATCAATCCAAAAAGCATCAAATCCCACAACCCTCGCGCCTTACCAAATCCTAACGCATCTACTATACAATACATGCACCTTACCTTGCACAATTACCTCCAAGTTTTTACTACCTGAAATACTCACCGGTTCTATTAATCAACAATGCTTCAATACAGTCTACCACCAGTCGCCAATCACAGATGCCGTGGAACATTCATCATAACACTTAGTTAATTACCACAGACCTACTCCTCCGAGCATACTAACAATTTCACCCAATCTGAAATGGGCGAAACTAAAGCCACCATAATCCACACCTAACCCAAGAATTCTCGTTGATTTGAATCCAAATCCTCCTCTTTCTTGAAGAGAAAACTTACTCATACCAAGTTATCATAATTTCTCAATTCACACCCTTCTTTCAAATCATAACCACCACTAATGACCGATCACTACTCAACCTGCTAACATTCTCATATTATTTCATCGAAGTACCCTTGCCAAAAATCTCTAACCAAAATAATCATTCTTATATATTGGTTCATAAGTTCACTGACCTGGTCATCGATATCTGAAGAGCTCTTCACCCCTAGTATTAGTCTCACCGTCATCAATCTGTTATAGTAAATAACCCCATTGACTAACACCTTATTCGATAGTACTTAAATGATGCTCACCTGCGAAGAACCAACCCTTACTTAGTTTGCCGAACCATACACATCTAATTAACTGTGTAATTTTTCCCTGTCCTTTGGTCAACTCCCAAGTCATTATACCAGTAATTATAGAACTTCTCAAGCATTAACCATTACATACCAGTGCCCACAAATCTTATCCAAAAAACTAGATGAAACACTCGATAATCCTTCAAATATACTTCCACACTTGTCCAACACAAGAGTTATTCCTATTAGCCGATCACTAGCTCCCATTAGACTATGATAAGTCCAACATACCAACTCATATATAAATTTCACACTCACTCAATACTAAACAACTACGAAATACTCACAAATCAACAATCTCTTGGTTTCAACAGTCCCCTATCATCACTAACCTCAAAAATGCCAAGTGAACCCATGAACACACTTATTAGGTAAAGATACGAGAATGTCTATTCCACTAAGCTTCACTCATCATAAGTAACACTGCCACCTAATTTCGATTAGAAAACCATTCCTTGAAAGAACTCACAACCACTACTTCTACTCCTCTTTCACAATACTATCAAACCAAAGCTAACTCAACATCTCATAGCCTATACGACATTTGCATAGGTACACCTTGCAACTTTTCTTAACAAACACGTCAGATACCAATTGTTCCCTTCCTATAGTAGTGATTGATCCATCCAAATTCTCTTCCTTACGCCTCCATCACATAGGAAAAATAGGTACTCCTACCATCCGTCCCTAAGAAGTCTTACTTTCTCACACCTTATCACCAACAGGTTGCCCTTCAAGTCCATATTCCCAACTTCTCTTCGCGGGCTTAGCACGGTCAATGTCCTCTTTGTCGAATCAAATGATCTTTCCAAAGTTTACACATGTCTTCAGATATCGACATTTATACTCTTTCATTGCTAAATTGTTGACTTGCCATTGATACACTTGTGCCACAAAACTATCATACTAAACCTTGACGATGCTAAAACCTTCCAACTCCAAGCACCTCAAGCAACCATTCTTATTAACCCATAGTTACACTTCCCCATCTCTAAGCAACCAACTATAGAAGACATGTCAATCATATAATCTCCCCCATTAAGGACTGAAAAGGTGAAGAAGTTTCAGATACTAATTGGAATCGACAGATACCAATTTGAATGAAGTAGCATGAAAGGAATAAAAGAATAGAACATTCCTATATGTCATATACCCTCCTAATTATTAGAGTTGAACGCAACACACCCATAAGGAGGACTCTACTAGAGATTTCTCTTTACTTATAGATCGGTAACCTAAGGCTCTGATACCAACTTGTCATGATCCAAATCACTTATCGTGCGGGCACCTACCCTTTTTCCCACCTGGAAGAAGAACCCATCCCTTACATAATCATCCAACAACATAAATAAATCATAAGAGAAATAGAAGTCTAAAACATAGATATATTATAATGCGGAATACAACAACTACCCAAGAAATCTAGTCTGAATAGTACAAGAGCTTCTAAGTATACAACTGGAATAAAAGTTATAACCAAAACCTAAATACAACTTCGGTTTAGAATGAGAATTAGACAAAAAAAAGTCTAGATGAACTCCAAGAGATCCTTGAAGGTTAATTAAACATCGCTCATGTACCTGGAACAACTCTACACCCCGAAAAGGGTGTAGTAACAGTAGTATCAGTACAAACACTATGTACTGGTAGGTATCAAAGGCCGACAATAGTTAGCTAACATATATAAAGTAAGAGACTAAAGAATATACATACTCGTAATCAAGTAAACATAACATAGTTCAAGATAACAACTCAAGCATGGAAGTATCATGTCAAAATCCATGAAGTACGAGAATGAATAATCACTCATCACATCCACGTAAGACTTGTAGTAATGTGATGTAGGCTAGAACTCATTAGTCTACAGTCATAGCCTAGGCAGAACCTCTAATCCTTGAATCTATCATGAGTCTAGGTAAGAGACTAACAAGCACACAATATCTCAAATGAATCAACAACAAAGGAATCAAGACTGAAACTCATCATGCAATATAATTAATACAACAACCAACATCAGAGATATGAGTGGAGGTAATATGAATGTATGTGGGATGTAATGCACTGGGCAACTGTCTTATATTGCATATACTTGCTCCAGGTAGAATATCTCTGTGTCCCGACAGTCATTACCCATGGGGGACCCGTGAAGTCCATGTATCAGTCATTCCGCAAATAGCATAGAGATGACTCTACCACCGACCACACTGCTAGCAATTCTACACACAGCTCAGACATAGCTACGTTATAAAATATGCTTCATCAATCACAGATGTTTCCTTCTCAATTATCACCATCCCGCCAATCACAAGTAATATCAATGTATCTTGGAAATAAGGATAAATGAATGTATGAATTACAAATTCAACAATAATCGTGAGATGAATAAATGTAGCAGCATTTGTAAATCAACTACCAATATGAACCTATTATCAAATCTGTACAATGCCATAGCTGGAACAATTTCCCTTCGGACCATATAGGTAACATCAATTATATACGAAAGAGACGTCATACGTAATATGAACATAGCAAACACCATAATAGAAAGCCTTGGATGTTTCACTTTCCCTCTTATCATTATTAATATCAAATCACAGTTCACAACAATGAATCATGTAGAATGTATATGAATGATATGCATGTATTAATCTCAAGTGTAAATCATAATCAAATCTCAATCGTGCCACACATGATCACATATCACAATATGAATATCAAGTCATGTCATTTCCTCTATCAATGATAGTCTCAAATAAGTGAGAGACAACCGTAACATAATCACAATATGGAAACTAAGTACAAGTCCAATATCACACACATGGCAACAACTAATAAATCATAAAGAGGCAATAAGTCCACAAATCAATCAACGACACCAAGCCTATGTTATCCATCCAAACATCATACCTGAAGGTGTAACATGCTTTCATCAATAATCACTAACTCTACATATGCTTCGCTAACTGAAGTCTAACCAGAAGGTAAGTCGTAGCATATCTCGATGTTGAATAGGTGCCACGAACTAATCCAGTTAAACCTTTCCTTTCCTCTTCGGAGAGGCTCGGAATGATTAAATTCTATCAAACATGAATTCTACATTAGAATACGAATCTATGGATACCCATATTGCCATAGTTTTACCCAAAACCCAAAATAGCCAAACCGAGCTACAAGGGCAAAACAATAAATTCATTAAAAACACAGGTTCGATATAGTCAAAATAGTAACCTATGAATTTAAACGATTCCAACGATACTTATATTGCTATACTTTATTTTGAAACCCCAAAACGAACCCAAAAATGTAACCCCAAGCCTGCAAGGGCAAAATTGATAATTTATATAAAATTAGCTTACTCATAGCTTAATTAGCCTAGACCAAAAAACTCATTCAAAAAGTCATCATCTTGATCTTCCAAACCATGATTTTTCATTTTTCAACTTTTGGTTCAAAACCCCAATTTTCTTCAATCAAATTCGGATAAAATAGATAACCAACAAACTTAAACTTGAATAAAGGTTAAAATAAAAGTTGGATACGTACCCCCTAGTTGATATGAGAACAACACCATGAATATCACCTCAATCGGAACTCTGGAACTCAACTTATGAAGAAAATACCAAATGAGCGAAGTCTGGTTTTTTTATACACTAGGATTGTCCGCCGTATCGACCAGATGATCGCTATAATAGCGAGAGGTGCGCTATAGCGACCAGAGGTGCGCTGTAGCGACCAACCCTTCGTTCAGCAATTTTTCTGGAACTAAAATGTGCATAACTCCCTCATACGGTTTTGGAATTCGACGATTCAAGTTGCTACAGATCACAAATTTTGATATGCATCTATTCAAACAATCAAAACTCAATGAACATCAAATGAATATAATGATACATCAAAGCGTCAAAGGGGAGCGACTTAGGCAGCGGCTCAAACATCTAAACTTGACCAAATGAAGTCCAAAACCAATTCTGAAAGTTCCTACATGTCACAAATTATCATATGAAGCTGCTCGAAATCTCAAAACACCCAAATGGATCCGTCTTGATTAGATGTTGACTGTGGTAAACTTCAAACCATATCCAAAACTAGTTTCTCGACCAATCACTTTAATCGCATCCGAACCTCTGGGGAACCGAACCAACGACTCGACTAAGTCAAAAGTCATATTCCGGACCTAACGGAACTGATAAAACTTTGAAAAAAGACGCATTATCCTACGATGTTGAATTTGATCAAAGTTCTTCATTTCTTAACTTAAGATTTCCTAAATATCCTTTTCCTTATCCGAAACCCCTTCGAAAATCTCAAGAATCGTTCCACCTATCCCCACAAGTCAAAAATACTAATTCAAAGCTAATTGAAACAACAAATCTCAAATCCGGCCTTATTTCTTTGGATGACCATCTTTTCACCATAAATAGATATATTTACTGCTAAAACCGATTTAATTATCTAGATCTAACCAAATGAACTCTAAAATTAGCTCCGTCAAGTTCTACAGGTCATAAATAATATTTCAAATCTAACAGAATATTCAAATCACCAATCAAAGCATGTTTTCCTAAAATAAATAATTTATCTAAATAATTTCATGCCAGAATTTTCATAGTGAACCCTTCTCCCAAAGTGAACCAAATGACATCCCTTTGACTTCAAATTTTGCAATCATGTCAAAATAATTACTACGAAGCTTCTGAAATAGATGATACGCAAAAGTGTGAATCAATTATGAAAATGACTGATCGTGTCGTTACATCCATTCTTGGCCATACCAACCTACAACTTGAAATCATACACTTTGACTTTTCCCAAGATCGTCATCGCGACAGGAATTTGGAGGGGAGGTTGGGGTTCATCACAGAGCCAAAAAGGAAAGGATTTGGGGGTTTAGGGGTGAATTCATGTATTAAAGGCATATTGGGTTGGGTCCGGCCCAGAAGGACCGCGACTCAACCGAATTTTAAAAAAGAATAACGGCCCAAATGTCTTGTTTTAAATGACAAATAAAAAGCTTCCACATTTTGTAAATGTGGTCATTTTTTAAAATTAACAAATGACCAAAATAATTTTATTTATAACCAAATCAAACCAAAAACTTCATTTTAAGCCTACATTTGATATTAAATAGAAATTGACACATTCAAAACACTTTAATTTAAAATAGGATACTTTGAAATGGAGATGTATTTTACTTGTCCTTCTTAATCAAACACATTTCCCAAATTTGATGGAATAAATTATTGATTAATTTAAAATTGAGGATTTAGATAATCTGTGCAATTAATTTTACATTAATTTTAAAAATTGCAATTAATAATCAAAATATTGTGAGAAAATAAGATATGATAGATAACAAGTATAACAGATGATTTATTGTCAAATGAAATGACAAACTTTCAAAATCATTTTTACCTTGTAAAGGTATATTTCACTTCGTTTGTGACTCGAAAACTTTGAATAACTAAATAGAATTATTGGAGGATAAATATTAGGTGTCAACAGTGGGTGCATTCCTTAAGTGCATTCAATCGTCCATATTTGGAAGACGAGTTATATTTACGTGGTTAGACTAGCGGAAGGCAGATCCTTGAATATAGACTAAGTGGATTAATTGTAGGTGAATCATGCACCCTTATGTGTTCTAGATGACTGTAGGGCCTATGTCTCTAAGTCGTTGAATGGTAAACCGTATATGTGATTGAAGGTGACCTCATGGTACAGTAGACTGCATAGACTTAGGAATATCGTGTGTAACTTCATGTTTATACCTGCTATGTATTGTCTATCATTGTTGACATATGATGCTTACGGGGTACGTTGAGTACTCATATTACACTTGATGCATATTTTACGTGGATGCAGGTATAGCGATTGATTCTGGTTGAATCTTGGAGTACATGAATATTTATGGTGGGCCATTCATCTTATCGGTGGGCCTAGTCTTTATCATTGTTGTCTTGTCCTTATTATTCCAAGGCAGTAATTTATGTATTTATCTTCTATTTCATTGCACTCTCAGTAGTCCTTGTACGAGTCATACCAGATTTTGGAAAATGTTGTTGTAAGCGATTTTGATAATTACAAGCTTTGTAATGAAGAAATGATTTAATGTCTATTATTCTTTCAATTATTCCGCCTTGTTCATTTTGTGTTAAAAGGATTTTGGGTATGGTTCGCCCACTAGAGGAATAGTGTAGGTTTCATCATGACACATGATGTGTTGAGTGACTCAAGGGCGCGGGCACTAACACAGATGAACCTTATTGCCAAAAATAATGAAATCCTGGAAATTTGGTTTATTGCAGCGTGTGGCGCGACGCGGGTGCGCGGAGAGCTAGGTCATTTTAAATGTACTTCAGTAAACCATGCATAATTGTTTACTCGCGGCTCCGATTGGCCTGATCTTTATATTTTTAGAAATGTATTTCAAAGAGCTACAACTTTTATACTTTAGTTTTTCCCAAATTCTTTACACATTTAGAGTTATAATCGCTTGAAGACAAGCCTAGTGTAAACTCCACATCAGAAATGGAATGGGAAGAATTCCTTATATGGGCTTGGTCAATCCTTGTTGGCCTTTCCATCATTGGTTTCCTGAGTCTTGGTTCTTCCCTTACTTTTCTCTTGCAGCTCATCCTCTTGCCCTTGTTCAATATCCATCTTATTGTCTTTGGTTCCATTTGCTTTGGCTTCCTTGCTATTCTTTTCAGCTTTAACCTTCTCCTCAACCTCTTTTTGTTCCACTTTTCTACATTGGACTATAGAATGTCTTAGGATCTTACAAAATCTGCAGTATTTTGACACATTTTCATACTCCAATCCTTGATAGAACCCCTTCAAAGGAGATGAATCCTCTTTTATACCAACAAAAATTGAGTTCACTTTGGGTTTAGTAAGATTCACCTCTAGTCTAACTTTTTCCATGCTTGGCCTGGTTCTATGATCTGCAGCAAAGTCTATTGTTAACGGTATACCAGCTGGTTCAATAATTTGACTTACATAGTTCCATGAATGACAGTGATATGGTAATTCCAGTAACAACACTCAAACAGAAACTATAGGAGAATCTTCATCAGGTTTAAAATTTGGAGTAAATTTTTTAAACCATATCACCTGCCCTTTAATTTCTACCGATCGCGTATACCAAACATTCTTAAAGCCATCTTCATTCGCAAAGTCAAGAAAAACTGTGCGATAATTAAAAACAATAATTCTGCAATTACCTTCACCGCGTTTCTCTGTGAATTTTGAGCGAATCTTCTTTAATTGGGGCCGAGCTTTGATAAATTTTCCCACAAGTGTAAACTTGCATTCCTCCGCCATCACATCGTAGTAATCCCTAGATTGTCGGCACACCATTGTGGGTGGTGTTCCTGCATTGACATCTGGGTTCCCAAATCTATTCTTGCTAGGGCTTGGAATGACTGGAGCTTGAATTGCTTTTGCATAGTTGTTATTTTGTTGATTTTCCTCTTTTGTTAGGATCGCCTTGTCATTCTCTTTCTTTCTATCTATCAGACCCGCCAATTCCGGAGCCTCTGGTCGCGGAAAGAGGACAAATTAGACTGTTGGAAAGTATCGGATATGTTTTTGTACGGAGAGCTTTTTTCTGAACTCGGCTTGATTACACTTTTATTCCACAGGGTGAAAAGAAAGGAAAAGGAAAAAAGGAAACAAATAGTGCAACTTTTAAATAAAAGTCATAAAAAGAGTATTTATCCCATGTAAGCGTGGCCAGTGAGACGGGATCGGTTCCGGCGGAAATGGGACAGGCGGGATTCGCCGTCGCCGTCCCGTCCCGTCCCATTTCCGATCCCGTCGGAGTGGGGTTGGGGCGGAATCGGGATCGGGCTGGGTCGGGATCGTATTTTTTTTTTTGCACTTAATTTAGAAAATAACATATATATAAAAACTCAATAATTAAACAAGTTAGTGTAAAAAAATATCTCAATGTTGTTTTTGTGCCACTTATATTATTTAATAGACATATAATTTTTTTTGTAATACAAATACAATTGTCAAAATTGCAACTTTGTGGTATTGTTCAAAAGTTGTAAATTACATAGTAAAATTGCAATTTAAAAAATTACATTTTGAAAAAAACATGTTCTAGTTTCTTGATAATTTCATGTGGTTCTTCAGTTGGAATTGGTATTTGTTGGTCAAATTGCTCCACATCGCTTCCACCACCTTCGGATAAGATTTCGTTGTAGTTTTCGTCTTCTTCTTCGTTGATCTCCGGTTGACCGTACCTTTTTCGCTCTACTCGTATCCAATCTCTGAATAATACTACAATCTCCAAGCTGTCTCCGCTAATGAGTTTTGTGCTCTCGTATTTGATATCTGCAGGCAGAAAAGCACTTTCAGACGCCGTTGATGACACTTGAATGTTCAAAACATCTTGGGCCATCATTGACAGTGTCGGAAAGGTCTTCTCATTCCCCCTCCGGTATTACAACAAGTTTTCACGTTCTTCTTCATTGAGAACTGCTTGGTACGGTACAGAACCCTGCAAAACAAAAATATCAAACTTGCTAATTTGGTTAGTAGCGGTACGACCGCACATTCTATTTCAGAGGCTTTCAATACTAGCCGCAGAAACAACATGTCTTTTGTGAGGTTGTGTTGAAGAAAAATATGGTATGGAAGCCGGTAGGTTGCTAGCACTTTCTTGTTGGTAAAACCTATATATTTTTTTGCATTCGTCTTCTACACTAGACAACACTTCTTCTTTAGTTTGTTCAGTAGGTGGTGGGTGATTTGGATTTTTGGGACTTGGAGGTGGTAGTAGTGCTATACAATCGTAAATAGTTTCAATAAGTGATTTAACACCGTCTATTTTAATAGTCGGATTTAATACAACAACAATAATATAAATAATGGGAATAGGAATAAAATATTTTTTTATTTTGATAAATATTTTTTTAATAGCTGGTTTATCCATATATTCATTAAGCAGTAAAAATATTAGAGCTATATAAAACAACATAGTTGAAATAGTAGGATAATATGTATCGGAAATTTTTTTTGTTGCTTGAAAAAATTTCTCTAAAAATACAATAAGTTCTTAATTTTTCCCCAATCGCTATCTACAACCATATCAACTGGATGTTGATTATGAGAGTTAAAAATAAAGTTATAGGTTTTCTATAGTCATAAGCAACAAGTAGTTGCTCGTATAAAGAATTCTACTTAGTGGGTACTTCTTTTGAAATTTTTCTATAAGGTAGTTGGAAATCGTGACAAGTTTTTTTATATTTTTTCTTCGTTGTATTCTATTATTTTTAAAAATAAAGTTTATAGCAAATTGTATTTTACTAAGAATGTCTTCAAAAAGTGATACACCATCCTTTACAACTAAGTTATATATATGGCATGCACATTTTATATGGAAAAGATGGAGTTATACTATTTTTTAAAATTGTAATAGCGTAATTGTTAGAAGAAGCGTTATCTAATATAATAGTCATAATTTTATCAGTTATTCCGTAATAATCGCACACTTTATAAATTTTTTCTGCAATAAAAGTATCAGTGTGCCTATCATCTATATATCTATACGCTAAGATACGATTTTGCATAGACCATTTATAATCTATCCAATGACAGGTTACCGTTAAATAATCATGGCCATTAATATTACGATCTATATCAGAAGTGATAGCCACTTTGCCATTAAAATGATATAATGAATAACGTAACTACTGTTGATATTCATGTGCAAATTTAAATACATCTCTCTTAACAGTTGATCTAGGAAAATAGTTAAAAGCGGGATTATACATATCTCTAATTTTTTTCAAGGGTCCAGAAGGCTAAAATGTGGGGGAGAAGGAAGCTGAACCTCTAATCGACCTGGATACATAAAAAATTCTCGGCGTCGAGTAATGAATAAAATCGGGAGATGAAGGAAATGAAAAAGGCAAACCCTCCACAACAACTAATTTTGATATTGCTTCCCTATCTCTATATTTATCGTATTTAGGGCCTACAATTCCCCCCGTCATAGGGTTAATTTGACCCTATACTTGGTCCGGGACAGTATGTGAACCTTGTCCCGATGGAGCGGACGTTTGCGCACCCGGTTTTGAAGACTCTATTGGGCATACCTAGCTGGATGAGCCCTCGATACGTGTCTCAATAAACCCCCCGTCCCACCGTGACCTTTTCCAGTTTTAAATTTTAAAACATCTTTACAAATTTTACATATAGCTACTTGTTTTTCTACGTCCCTATCAAAAAATGTCCATGCATCTGATTTTAATGGTCGTTTTGCTGGACCTCGTCTCATATTAGGGGGAAGAAGAGGCATTTCAGTTGAAGGTGCACTAGTGGGTGTGTTGTCATCTACATTAGTGGGTGTGTTGTCATCTAGATCATCGTCTAAATTAAAGTCTTCTTGAGTTCCAAAAAATAGCTCCTCGTCTAAATCTAATGGTATTGTGAAAAATGTTCAGTATCAACAAAATCATCTTGCGTAGGAATAGAATTCTGTCTAGAAATAGGACCCTTGCCCTTGTTTCCCCTACTAGAAGAAGCATGACCCCTACCCGTAAGCATACGTTTAAATCCTTCCATTATAAATTTATACTCATACTAATAAATAATTAAAGTAAACGAAATTAAGTGCGCTAAATAAAATAAATAGACAATAATAATTTAATGAAGGAACGAATATATCAAACGCCGACGTAACGTCGACGTGTAATCGAGAGGTTGAAAATTGAAATTTTGCTCGATGCAAGATCTTCAAGCTAGTTGCCAACTTCACTCCCAAATGAATAAATAAAATCGAACATTGGGGATCAGGTCGGGATCGGGATGGGACCGGGACCGGATCAGGCCTGGCGGGATTGGGGCGGGCCGGGATGGGTCGGGACGGGTCGGGACGAGACCATGTCCCGTCCCGGTTCGAGTCTCGATACCGCAAATTTTTATTTTTTTTAAAGACGGGTTCGGGACGGGACCGGACCGACCCGGCCCACTGGCCGGCCTTAATCCGCCTTAATCCCATGCAATAGCGATTATACATTTTGAGTAACGAAATAATAGTTTTTGGTCATTTAAAGCTTATCGTTGGTATCTTCATAAGAAAATAGCTCCCATCTCCAAGTAAATGATAAAGGGACAAATGAGTGCCTTAGCCAAATGTAGTGCCCAAAGTGAAGAAGGATGTAATAACAGTCTCTCAATCGAGTTTTGTCAGTCAACACGTCCTCTTACCCCTGGACCATGAACTTCACCTTTGAGCTTTTTGATCTGTTTCTTTAAAATGTTCAAGAAATGTGGTTTTCATTGGGAAAAAAATGAGTGTGCCACAAATCATTGGAACATTAAACGTAAAAGTTTAAAGGAGACTGATCATAGAATATATGTTCCTCTTCTTACAAGAAAAGTATCTCTTTATGGGTTAGTTTGATCAAAGACTGAAAATTCCCTTTATAGATTTGAATATGTAATTTTTAGAACTTATCAAATGATTAGGTTTATATGTTCCCTAACAAAAATTCAAAAAGCATTAAAGTAAAATTTATAACGTAAGGTAAATGAGACATTTTTCCCCACGTTATAAATCTTAGCTAAACCATAATAATTTTATCATTATTGATAGAGATCCGATAGAGATCCTTTTCCAAGTGTAATTATGTAAAGTAGAGATCCTTCTCCAATTAAGTTTTGTATTTGTAACACCTATATATATTACATTAATGAGAAGCCTTCAACCAAGGAGAATTATACAATTTTACATGTTATCAGAAGACAAATACTCACCCTCTTAAAAACCTAAAATCCGCCCCCCCCTCTTTTCTTCCGAGTGCCGCCGCCGGAAAACCCTCAATTTCCGGCACTTCTCTCTTTTTTTTTCTATTTTTCTACACGCCATCGGTTGGCATGGATTCTCCCGCCTCTTCCTCCTCCACTTACGAGACAAATCCTACCCCTCCCCTACCACCTTTCATCCGACCTTTGCCGTGACGAACATCAAGAACTTCATCCCTTTAATTCTTGATCAAGAGGATGGTCAATACTCATCGTGGGTTAAACTATTTCAAATTCATGCATGTTCATACATCGTGCTTGATCACATTGATACCAAACACCCCCATCCACCCAATGTCGATGACTCGATGTGGAAAAGGCTCGACGCAATCGTCAAACAATGGATATATGGCACCATATCCAAGACCTACTTCATACTATTATGGAGACATGTGTGTCGGCTCATGAACTATGGACAAGGTTAGAGGAAATCTTTCAGGACAATAAACATACACGTGTCTTGTATCTGGAAGAGCAATTCAACAACACTCATCTTGAAAAATTTGCCAACATGTTAGACTATTGTAAACAACTTAAACTAGTGGCCAATCAATTGTCTAATGTTGGCAACCCAATTTCCGAGATAAAGATGGTTTTGAAACTCATCAATGGTTTACCAAAAGGTGAGTACGACATACTGGACATGATGATCCAACAAATCGATCCCCTCTCTAGCTTCAACAAGGCTCGGTCTCAATTAATGTTTGAGGAAACTAGACTAGTTAAACAAGACGGGCATAATCAACATGCTTTGGTGGTCAACGCACCGCCGACCACCACTACGCCCACCGGACCACCGCCATACATGGATAATCCATCCCACCGTGGTGGCTGAAGCAGAAATAAGAGGCGTGGCTGCTGTAATGGATGTGGCAGAAGAGGAAAGGGTTGTGGAGGATGACCCAATTCCACCGGCCCAACACAGCAGGCCCCCTATCCAACACCCTGGGCTGGCCCACTGCCTTGGGATAATTATGGAGGAAACTAAGTCGCCCCATACTTCCCGGTATCAATGTAATAGAGCCAGCACGTGCGCCAGTGGCAATAACCCAGCGTACTGGGACCTCTCCCAGGCAGTCGTCCGACAGGCCATGCCGAGCAGGCCTATCTCGCACCGGCCCAACAACAATAGTCGAGTTTTAGCCTTCTCACAGCCACCGAATTAACCCAGGCTTACAACATTATGAATATTTAGCAGCCTGACGATGCCTGGTACATGGACACGGGTGCCACATCCTGCCTCACTTACACTTCTGGTAATCTTCCTCGACTATTTAATTTGCAAAATCCACAATACATTTTGGTCGGAAAATGACAATCTCATTCCAATTCAAGGTTATGGCACTACTCATACACCTAATCCTCACATTCCCTTTTCCCTAAAAACCTCCTATATGCTCCTAACATCATAAAAAATTTCATCTCTGATAGGATATTTGCTAGTGACAACTCTGTATCTATTGAGTTCGACCCTTTTGTTTTTTTGTGAAGGACCTACATATGAGGACACATCGTATGAGATGCAATAGTGTGGGGACCTCTATCCTTTCTCATCCAATTCTACTGCACGTGACACTCCACATACCTCTCTATCTGCAATCTCTCCATCAACCTGACACGGTAGACTTGTGCACCCGGGATCACCAGTTTTTAGTTTTCTTAGAAATTTTATTTGATGAAATAATGGGAAATTGACCCAAAATTGTATGTCTTTTCCTTTAGCGAAGCATGTGCGACTTCCATTTAAATTCTCTTTTAAGTGTTACTTTTTCTCCTTTTGATATTATTCATGCGGATTTATGGACATCCCCCATTACTAGCAATATGGGTCACAAATACTATTTGATATTTTTGGATGGTTTCTCTCGCTTTCTTTGGGTTTATCCCCTAAAATATAAGTCCCAAGTTTACTCAATTTTCCTATAATTTCAGCTTATGTTAAGACCCAATTTTAAAAGACCATTAAAACATTTCAATGTGATAACGGTCGTGAGTTTAAAAATTCCTCCTTTCATAAATTTTGTACGACCAATGGCACGGTATTTCGATTCTCGTGCCCCCATACCTCACCTCAAAATGGTAAAGCCAAAAGAATCATCTGCACCATTAACAATATGATTCGTACCATGCTCTTTCATGCATTTACTCCCCCCACCTTTTGGGTCTATGCATTTCACATGGTCGCTTATCTACTTAATATATTACCTACCCGAACAATTAAAAATAAAACGCCCACCGAAATTTTATTCTGTCGGATTCCTTCTTATGATCACCTTCGGATTTTTGGGTGTCTATGCTACCCTAATCTTGCCTCCACGACACCTCACAAATTGGTACCTAGGACCACTCCGTGCATCTTCTTAGGTTTTCCGTCGAATCATAGGAGGTACTTATGCTATGATTTATCCACAAATAAAGTCTTTGTCTTTGTCATGTCACGTTTGAGGAGAAAGTTTTTCCCTTTGCCTCCGTCCAAAAATTCTAAGTCATCGACTATAGATTCCTTGATGATTCGGACACCTCCCCTCTCATTCAAAATGCACTCCATCCTGTCACGCTACTACCCCTTCCCCACCCGACCGCCCCACCCACCCAATCAGTCTTATCTCCGCCCTAAAACAGTAGCCCCATGACAGAAAATCCCGTGACGGAAAATTTCATAATAGAAAATCCCATCATGGAAAATCCCGTGACCCCACTACCCCGAACCCATCCCCCCGTTCCAGAGACTACCATCAACTAACTCAGTGCACTGCCCTCACTACCCGTGATCCCACTACTCTGAACCTAGTCCCAAGTTCCACCACCGACCTACCGCATGGAAACCCGTGCTTAATATAAGATTTTCAAATCAAAATTCCACTTTAACCTATCCACTCAAACCATCTCACCTATACCTAAAACTCCAAAACTAGCCAAGCTTGACCCGAAGTGGAATGTAGCCATGTGTGAGAAATTTAATGCGCTCACTACACAACGTACTTGGGATATTGTCCCAAGGCTAGAGGGGGTGAATGTGATTTGTTGCATGTGGCTATATCGTTACAAATTCAGAGATAATGGTGAACTTGAACGCCATAAGGCGAGACTTGTGGCTAATGGCATGGGCCAACATGAGATAGTTGATTGTGGGGAGATATTCAGTCCGGTGGTTAAACTAGCTACCATTCACACTGTTTTGAGCATATATATGGAAAAGAATTGACTAATTCATCAACTAGATGTGAAAAATGCGTTCTTACATGGGGATTTGAAAGAAACCGTATATATGCATCAACCACCTAGATTTGTGCATCCAGAGGCTCTCAGTATGTATGTCATCTCTGAAAGTCACTATATGGTTTGAAATAGGTCTTACAGGCTTGGTATGAGCGTTTTGCCACTTACATCATGCAGATAGGGTTCGTGTGCAACAAAAGTGATAACTCACTTTTTATTTTTCATCGAGGTAATGACACTGCATACCTTTTACTCTATATGGATGATATTGTTCTGACTGCCTCATCAGATGTGCTGAAACACGAGATCATTACCTTGCTCAAATCCGAATTTGCTATGACTGACTTGGGTAAGTTGAGTTATTTTTATGGGATTTCAGTGACCAGATCAGACAATGCAGTGTTTTTGTGTTAGCGTAAGTATGCCGAAGAAATTGTTTACAGGGCTAAAACGGAAAATTGTAAGATCATGCCCTCCCAAGTCGACTCGAAGTTAAAACTTAGTGCTGATAACGGGGATCCGGCGCTCGATCCTTTTCTATAGAGGAGTCTTGCTGGTGAACTTCAGTATCTTACTTTCACTAGGCCCGATATTGCATATGTCGTTCACCAGGTGTGTTTGTTCATGCATGATCTCACAGAGCCACACTTTACCGCTCTTAAATGTATCATTCGGTACGTTAAGAGTACTCTTAACTACAATTTACATCTTTATCCATTTGCACTGACCAGGATACTATCGTATACGAACGCTGATTGGGGCAGCTGTCCAGACACACATCGATCTACTTTCGGCTATTATGTATTCTTGGGTGGTAACCTTGTCTCATGGTCTGCCAAACGGCAGGCCACACTTTCCCGTTCGAGTGCAGAAGCAGAATATAGAGGCATTGCGAACGTTGTTTCCGAGATATGTTGGCTTATAAATCTTCTTTTAGAGCTTCATTGTCCCTTACGTAAGGCATCTCTTGTCTACTGTGATAACATATATGGTGTTTACTTGTCTCATAACCCGGTTCAGCATCAACAGACCAAACATATTGAGATGGATATTCATTTTGTTCGAGAGAAGGTTTTCATGGGCCATGTTCGGGTGTTACATGTTCCTTCTTCCTATCAGTACACAAATATATTTACTAAGGGACTTCCTCGACAATTGTTCCTTGCCTTTAGATCCAGTCTGAGCATTCAACCTCCTCCCGCTCCGACTGAGGGGGTGTGATAGAGATCCTTCTCCAAGTGTAATTATGATTCAAGTGTAATTATGTAAAGTAGAGATCCTTCTCCAATTAGATTTTGTATTTGTAAAAACCTATATATATTACATTAATGAAAAGGCTCTAACCAAGGAGAATTACACAATTCTACAATTATCTCTAAATTATAAATTAGTTTTTTTCTTTTCGTCTAGCTTAATTAGTTTTTCTGTGCCTTAACTACTGATAAAATATATAATGCTGAAGAATAATTCAAAATCTCAATAGGAAACTAAAACAGTTTAGAATTTGATATGTGATAGTTTATTTAATTCATATAAAAAATAATGTTGGAAAAGGTTTTTTAGTCTTCACTTAAAGTAGGATTCGCATGCACAATTATACATAAGGGTGTTACTATCTATTTTGTAGAGCGGAGAATTGTGGATAAATTAGTTTTTCTTAAAATTAATATGAAAACCTCTAAAATCTTTGCATATACTCAAATATTTTTCGCTTCCAGTGGCATGCAGTACCGCCAACAAGTGTGTTGCCTTCCGGACCATTGAATATATGCATGAAAAACAATCATGCTAAGAAGGATCAAGATAATTTTTGCAGGTTTAGAAAAGAGCAAGCAAATATATAGCACAAGAGGAAGAAAATATTTTCTATAAGTTGGAGAGAAATAGGTCAAAAGGTTAATGGAAAATGGTGTCAAGTGCATCAACAACTTAAAGATGGTGACAATTGCATCGACAAAATTAAAAGTAGGTGACAAATGCATCATCAAAAATGAAAGTTGATGCATCAACAAAATTAGAAGTTAATGACAAGTGCAATTGGAGATTTACTACTATGAAAATAAGTATATCCCATTAATTTATGACTCGAACAATTAGGCCCGCACGTCGGAAACGCCATTTCCACACACGTGCACACGTAGTGCCAAGTATCACAAATTTCATTAGTGAAAGAGATATTGGTACATATGTAATACGTTTGATACATAGAATTATGGAAGGTTATTGGCCAAATGACAGAGTATTCCACGTTGGTAAAAGAAGGAAGAAGTGTACAAAGTGTAAAATGAAACGAGTCGAAAATCGCCGCGGAGCCGTGAAGGGCCGCGGCGCCACACCGTTGGAGCCGCGGCGCAAATTGGCTGGCCAGTCACTGGAGCCGCGACGCAAATTGGCTGGCCAGTCACTGGAGCCGCGGTTCTAGTTCACAGCCCCGCGGCGCTTCGGAGGCAGAATGCTGCGACGGGAAGTTTGAAAAATCTGACGTTTGGGCTAGTTTTGGAGCATTGATTCTCCATTACTTGACATATGAATTCAACCATTATTTGGTTGAATGTAACCCCTCAATCAAGTGCAATTACATGGTTATTGAAGATCATTAGTTGACTAGTTGAGGGGTCTTCTACTTACACTATAAATTGAGGCCTTTGGCTCAATTGAAACACATTACACTCAACACTTAGAAAATACTCCAGAATTTTCAGAGTTCATATTCTTCCTCTCTAGCAAAGTTACTATACTCAAAGTTCTTTAAGAGTAACACTTGAGTTTCCTTGGCTCACTTGTTAAATTTGATGTTGTATCTTGGGAGACTATTTCTCAACACCGTAAAAGGAGATATGCGGGGAAATCTTGTCTTAAAGACAGAGTGACATCACTCGACTCAGTAAATCACAGAAGCAGTTTTTAAGGTTTTGATTTCCAGTTCTATTGTAATAGTTTGTTTATTCTTTCTAATATTGTAATAGTTATTAACTTCCCGTTCCCTACAACAATTGTATCACAACAATTTTAAGACAAGATTTGTTGTAAGTAAGTTAGAAAGATGACTGGCATAAATAATACTGCTTCTGATTCTGATGTTGCTGCTCAAAGAAATCCCTCTGCCTTCCCCACTTCTCAAGGCACTCCTAATGCCTTTCTGGTTACTCAAGGCTCGTGAAACGCCTTTACGGCCCCTCAAGGGAATGTTGTTGTTCCTCCACCCGCTGGATTTCACCATGAACGCCCTGAAAAGTTCATGGTGTCAAACTTCAAGAGATGGCAACAAAAAATGCTATTCTATCTGATTGTTATGGGAATGACACGTTTCCTAACAGAAGATCTTCCATAAGATGGAGATGAAATGGACCCTTCGCCTTTGAAAAGGTGAAGGGGGCCTAGATATCCATGTCATTAATGGCATGAAGATGGTTCTTGATGCATGGAGTCATAGTGATTTCATGTGTAAGAATTATATATTGAACTGCTTGTCAGACCCTCTCTACACGGTGTATTGCACCATTGGCACTGCCAAATAGTTGTGGGAAAAGCTACAAAAGAAGTACAACGCACAAGATGCAGGTACTAAGAAATTCATCATTGGGAAATTTCTGAAATTTCAAATGGTGGCTAATAAAACAATGATATCCCAAGTCCAGGAATTCCAAATGATTCCACATCACCTGGATTTGGAAGGTATGAAACCAAATGAGCAGTTTTTGGTTGCATCACTGATTGAAAAGTTACCTCATTCGTGGAATGAGTTTATGAGGTACTTAAAGCTCAAGACAAAGGAGATGACCTTTGAAGAACTTATTATCAAACTCTAAATTCAGGAAGATAATAAGAAGGCCTTGCCTAGGGGTAAATAACCCGCTGAGGCAAAGGCAAATCTGGCTGAGGCCAAAGGGAACCTAAGCAAGAAACGCAAGTTCCAGAAAGACGTCAAGACCCAAGCAGCGGAGAACTCAAAGGAAACTGTCACCACTGTGGGAAACCTGGTCATATGATCAAGGATTGCCGCAAGCTCAAGACTGAGCAATAAGAGAAGGCTAAGGCTAAGGGCTAGGCTCAGGTTAACGTCGTTAAAGACCAGTTTCTGGATGACATGATTGATGAGTTCTCAGTGGTGGTTCTAGAAGCAAACCTGGTTGAGAATCCCATGCAGTGATGGATGGACACAGGTGCTACAAGACACATCTATTCCAATATAGATGCCTTCTCCACTTATACACCGGTTATAAACAAGAAGTTGTTCATGGGCAACAACGCTTCCTCTTACGTGCTGTGGGTAGGAAAGGTAGTCCTGAAGATGAGTTCTGGAAAGGAGCTCACTCTGAAGGAAGTGATGCATGTTCCTGAGATTAGAAGAAATTTAATTTCAGGTCCTTTATTGGTTAATGTTGGTTTTAGGCTAGTGTTTGAGTCCAATAAATTTGTAGTCACTAAGAATGGAACGTTTGTGGGAAGAGGATTCATCTGTGAAGGACTCTTCAAAGTGAACACCATGTATGTATTACGTACAAGCAATAACATTGAAGCCTCTTCTTTTTACTTGCTTGAGTCCTCTAATTTATGGCATCATAGATTAGGACATGCCAACTACAAATCCATCCAAAGGTTGGTAAAGTTGGAGTTGTTGCCGTCTATCGACATAAACTCTCAACATAACTGTAAGGTGTGCGTAGAGACAAAACGCACAAAGCTTTCGTTTCGATCCGTCGAAAGGAATACCGCTCCTCTAGAACTTATTCACACAGATATATGTGATTTGAAGTTTGCACAAACTAGGCGGGAGGGGGGGGGAATAAGTACTTTGTGACATTCATTGATGATAGCACAAGGTATTGTTACCTTTACTTGTTGAAAAGTAATGATGAAGCCTTTGAAGCGTTCCAACGTTACAAAGTAGAAGTTGAGAACCAACTAAGCATGCGGATTAAATCCATTCATAGCGATAGAGGGGGAGAATATGTAGCGCCATTTGAGGAATATTGTGCCCAATCAGGAATTGTTCATCAAATGACGGCTCCATACTCACCTCAATCAAATGGTGTGGCGGAACGTAAGAACCGCACATGGAAGAAAATGATGATTGTCTTGCTCATCAATTCCAGTCTTCCCCAAAACATGTGGGGAGAAGCCGACCTTACCGCTAATACGATTCTTAACAGAGTCCCACATAAGGGTAAGGACAAAACTCTATATGAATCATGGAAGGAAAACAAACCCACCTATAAATACTTAAAGGTGTGGGGTTGTTTGGCCAAGGTTGAAGTACCCAAGTCAAAGCAGGTCAAGATTGGGCGTAAGACTGTAGATTGCATATTCATCGGATATGCAAATAATAGTAGTGCTTATCTCTTCTTAGTGCATAAGTCAGATATTCCAGATATCTACGGGGGTACAATCATGGAATCAATGAATGCTCAATTCTTTGAAGGTACCTTTCCTAGAAAGGAAAAAGACATAACCTCTAGCAAACGAAGTTATGCACAAAGCTCTCAAGAATCGGGAGTCGTTGACGGCCCGGATCTAGATGGTTCAGATCTAGTGGATCTCGAAGTGGCTGAATGTCCGAAATCTAGTATTCCAGATTCTCAGAACTTGGAGACTCCAGAGATGGAACTAAGGCGAAGTAAAAGGGCTAGGAAGGATAAATCCTTCGTTCCTGACTTTGTAGCTTATATGGTTGATGATGAACCAAGGATAATTGCTGAAGCATTGTCAACTCCAGAGGCACCGCTCTGGAAAGAAGTTATTGAGAGTGAAATAGGCTCCATTCTGTATAACCATACTTGGGAGTTGGTTGATCTTCCTCCGGGAAATAAACCATTGGGTTGTAAGTGGATACTCAAACGGAAGTATAAAGCAGATGGGTCTATAGATAAGTACAAGGCCAGGTTGGTAGTCAAGGGCTATCGACAGAAAGAAGGCTTTGACTACTTTGACACGTATTCTCTGGTGTCTAGGATGACGTCCATACAAGTATTCATTGCGATCGCAGCGTTGTGTGACCTTGAGATACATCAAATAGATGTCAAGACAACTTTCCTAAATAGTGATTTGGAAAAAGAAATTTATATGGACCAACCCGAGGGGTATGTGGTTTAAGGGCAAGAGAAGAAGTCTGTGGCTTGTCAAATCTCTGTACGGGCTGAAACAATCCCCGAAGCAATGGCACGAAAAATTTGATAGTACTCTACTATCGAAGGGTTTCACTATTAATGAGTGTGACAAATGTGTCTACAAGAAAGGTAACTCTGACTCGTTTGTTATGATATGCCTATATATAGACGACATGTTGATCACAGGGAGCAGTCCTAGCATAATTCTAGAGACTAAGAACATGTTGAAACAATGCTTTGACATGAAGGATATGGATATCGCAGATGTCATCTTTGGGATAAAAATCTCTAAGACGTCTGACGGACTGGTCTTATCTCAATCTCACTACATCGAGGATGTTCTGAGAAAGTTTGAGATGTATGGCAATTCACCTATAAAGTCACTAATGGATAGAAATCAAAAGCTTGATCAAAATCATGGTGCACCCATATGCCAGGAGCAATATGCACAGGTGATCGGTAGTTTGATGTACATAACAAACTACACCCGACCTGATATTGCTTATGCAATCAACAAGTTGGCTAGGTTTACCCGTAATCCGAGTGATGATCACTGGAAGGCGTTGAATCGGGTACTTCAATACCTGAAATACACGCTAACTTACGGGTTGCATTATTCGAGATATCCAGCTGTACTAGAGGGGTACAATGATGCAAACTAGATATCTGATATAAAGAACACCAAGTTCATCAGTGGGTATGTATTTACAATTGGTGGTGGGGCTGTGTCTTGGAAGTCCTCTAAGCAAACTTGCATCGCACGATCCATGATGGAATCGAAGTTTATCGCTTTAAAAAAGCAAGAGAAGAAGTTGAGTGGATTCATGACTTCTTAGAGGATGTTCCATGCTGGAACAAACCCGTACCTTTTGTAATGATCCACTACGACAGCCAGTCGGCTCTAGGAAGGGCACATAATTCTATGTATAACGACAAGTCTTGTCATAATCGACGGAGACATAAGACCGTTAGGCAGCTGATCACCACGGGTATAATATCCATTGATTACATAAAATCAAAGGATAACATAGCAGACCCGCTGACAAAGGGCTTACCTAATGATCATATGTTTTGTCTGTCTAGGGGAATGTGCTTAAAACCCAAAGTATAAAGACCAATACGGTGGTAATCCAACCTTACTGACTGGAGATCCCAGGAATTAGGTTCAATGGGAAAACTAAGTTGTAAAGGTTCAGTTGATCGCTTCGGTGGAAGCATGAGCACTTCGGATAGTGATTTCTGTAAAGTCGTTCCCACGATAGACTATAAGTGCTATCTGTAGTGTTGTTGAAGGTTAAGTTTCCAAAACCTTTAATGATCCTCACTGGTTGAGGTTAGGTTTGGGGAAATTTTTAATGGTTCCAAACACTTGTAAAGTGGAGTATAGCAGGATACCTTGTAGGAGACCACTTATTTAAGTGCGAGGACAGGCCGCCTCAAATGAACGTACTTAAGAAACCAAGAAGTGTCCACGGCCACAACGGACAAAACATTACGAAGAACCGAGTAGAAGAGTTGTGTTGGTACCGTTGACTTGGCTTACACTAAATATTGACGGTTCAAGACATCATGTTCACCTCGCAGTAAGTAAGTCTGATGGTATTCAACTATGGAAGGTTCAAAGCGTATGCTACCTATCTAGATGCGACATCTGTCCGCTGAAAGATTGCTAGAAAAGGCACCATGTGTGCGCGCTAAAATCTCTTTCAAGAGGGGATTATTGGAAATTTACTAAATGTGGAAATAAGTATATCCCATTAGTTTATGACTCGAACAATTGGCCCCCCACGTCGGAAATGTCGTTTCCACACACGTGCACACGTAGTGCCAAGTATTGCAAATTTCATTAGTGAAAGAGATATTGGTACGTTTGTAATACGTTTGAGACATAGAATTATGGATGGTTATTGGCCAAATGACAAAGTATTCCACGTTGGTAAAAGAAGGAAGAAGTGTACAAGGTGTAAAATAAAACGAGTCAGAAATCACCGCGGAGCCGTGAAGTGCCGCGACGCAAATTGGTTGGCCAGTCACTGGAGCCGCGACGCTAGTTCACAGCGCCGCGGCGCTTCGGAGGCAGAATACTGCGACGGGAAGTTGGAAAAATTTAATGTTTGGGCTAGTTTTGGAGCATTGATTCTCCATTACTTGGCATATGAATTCAGCCATTATTTGGCTGAATGTAACCCCTCAATCAAGTACAATTACATGGTTATTGAAGGTCATTAGTTGACTAGTTGAGGGGTCTTCTACTTATACTATAAATTGAGGCCTTTGGCTCAATTGAAACACACTACACTCAACACTTAGAAAATACTCCAGAATTTTCAGAGTTCATATTCTTCCTCTCTAGCAAAGTTACTATACTCAACGTTCTTCAAGAGTAACACTTGAGTTTCCTTTGCTCACTTGTTAAAGTTGTTGTTGTATCTTGGGAGACTATTGCTCAACACCGTAAAAGGAGATATACGGGGCAATCTTGTCTTAAAGACAGAATGCCATCACTCGACTCAGCAAATCACACAAGCAGTTTGTAAGGTTTTGATTTTCAGTTCTATTGTAATAGTTTGTTTATCCTTTCTACTATTGTAATAGTTATTTACTTCTCGTTCCCCACAATAATGGTATCCCAACAAGTGATCATCACAATTAAAAGTTGATACATCAAAAATTGAAAGTTGGTGATAAATGCATAAAATTTTGGAAGTTAATGAAAAGTACCGCATCAACCATTGAAGAAAAATGTTTATGCTGTCAAGTTCGAGATATGCATTGGAAAGAGGTGCCCCAACACAAAAGGAGTATACTTTTTTAAATTATGGGAGATTGTTGAATACTAATTCAAAATTTGAACAAGCGACTACAATTTCTTAGGAACTGATATTTGGTAGCTATTTATTCATTTCTAAATAGGATGTGTATTCAAAAATAATATTGGAATAGGTTTTTAGTTTTTAGTCAAAGTAAATTTTGCACTATTATAAATAAGAGTACTACTATCTATTTTGTATAATAGAGTGTGGAAAATATTGTTTCCCCTTCAAATTGGTATTAGAGCTCTAAAATTTTGGTACAAACTCAAATAACTTCTGATTCTGGTGTACAATACTTTCAACTTGTACTGCCCGTTGAGACAACAATGTATGCTTGAAAAATAATCATAAGAAGGATTGATAAAAAATCACAAATATCATTCAAATAATTATGAGATTCCAACTAGTTTATGTCTCTTCATACAAAGTTTTTATTTTTAGCATCTGCTGGTATAGACTTCTAATGGAAGAGTATAAGAGTCAAGTCTAAATATTATTTTGTCAAATGAGGAAAACGTATAATGGAGAAAAGCCAAGGAGAAGCGTTAGAAATGAAAATTTCTGTAAAAGTTTGATCATAAACGTGGTTATACATAACCCTTCAGGTAACGTTGAATATCAGCCCCTAAGCCAGTAGGATAACCAGCTTCTTTTATAAACTGTTTTCTCTTTTAATATAAGATAAGATGGTCTAAATGTTCAAAATATATTTTATGGAATCTTGAAAGTTTATATCTTGACGAGAAAGCATTTCAATGCCGGTTTTGGTTTTATACAAAATTTCTAGCTTTAAAAGTCATATGTTTTGACCATATATAAAGTATTATTTAGGAGTTAACATCATTAGATTCAACTACAAATTCCATACAACTTTTTCCAAGTTGCCATAATTCTTGGGGGGTCGTTAAAATCAAACAACATTGACTACGTTGCTTGAAGTTGGTCAGTCACCTAATAATGGAAAGATAGAAATGCAAACGCAATACTTCATATTTTCTAATTTTAAGTAGAAGCCCGCTTGAACTTTTTTTTTTTGTTCAATTGCTCTCCTCGGTTAAAGGGCAGTATTTTTCTATTTAATTTTTTTTCTTTATCCAAGTCAAGTTTTTCTTTTATATAAGAACTTCTAAAAGCATTACTCCCTCCCTTCTAGTTTATGTAACATTATTTTCTTATTACTCCGATATGTTTAACAAATAATGATACTTTTTACATTTAGAATATTTAACTTTAAATTTTTTATTTTATCCTCCAATGAAAACCTTTTATAGGGAGGCAAATCTTATAGCATGTTTCAAAAGTCTTATTGTCACATAAATATTATGACACACTCTATTTAAGAATATAAGTTTCAATCGTTTTCTTTTCTTTTTCAACCTCGTGCTGATCAAACTGTATATCACATAAATTTAAATGATGGAGTGGTATTTGTTAAAAGTTATCTTTAAGATAGAGATCTCATGCGTACTTAATTAGATTTTTTCATAAAAAATATTTCTGCCTATTATATGTGAGAGAACAATAACGTAGAATATATAACAATGAGATTGTGAGCTATTACAATTGTAATGGATCATAATAGAGGTTGAGAATGATCACACGTTATTCGTAAAAACTTAACTTGGTAGGAGAGAAATATTAGGGAAAGAGAAATATTGTTCGTTTCTATCAATTTAGGAGGGGTGCATGTCATAGAGAAACCGAAAATCATAGAATTTTAATGTTTGAGGACCAGAACAGTAAATTTGGCAATTTTATCTTCTAAATATATAAATTTCGAGTCATATTTTCTCAATTCTCAAGAATCTCAAATCCCTATTCACATAATGTAGTGGTTGCTAGTCAAAGGTGGACATGACCAAGTTGAGGACCACAACGTATTTTCTTGGGTTATCATGCATGCATGGAAAGGTGGGTAACGAAAGCAAAAGTGTAAAATCAGACCTTATTTATTATTTGTTTTAATGGATCAATCATGTTTGAGAATAACTTGATGGGATTGAATCAAATCTTGAAATTGGAAGAAGAAAGCTGCTCATCATCTATTGAGGACCGTTCTTCGTTTTGTTTCTCTCCAAAAGTTTGTGCCCCATTGGCAACTAGGGGTATGCAAAGCACTACTAATTCATTTCAGTACATCGTATTTGTGTCCCCACACATAATGTTTGTCTTGATTTAGGCCCCAAATCAATGATACTTTGAAAAAAATGCATCAATGCTTTGACCAGTACGACATGCAAAAAGTCGTGAGATAACAAATAATGCCTGATAAATTTGACGTAAACTATGAATAGAAATGAATTTATCGAGAAAGGATTTAAAGGATAAAAAATATTCGAATGTATGTTTAAGAAATTAGAATACATATCAAAACATCACGAACCATTTTTATCATTTTTTCCATGACATTCACACCTCTAAACATATTCGTAGGTATGTGCAAAAGGAAGAACCTTATATGTGGAGATTGTCTGAAAGAATATGAAAATGACACCTTTATTATTCGGCTATGTCAATACGTTGACGGAGAACTTTTCATCATCTAACAACCCTGAAGAGGGTAGGAATATAGATGGTATATTAACATAGTTATATATAAGTTTATCAAATAATAAGCATGTTGTACGGAAGCAGATATTATCAACTCAAAATTCATTTTTTAAAATAAATGTCTATAACCTTCTATCAATATTTAACATCATAATTGCAGAGATCTATACTTATCATGATCATAATTAAAAACACATAGTCTGAAAATATATCTCTTAGCAGAATTTTAAGATCACCGGAGATATTCAACTCACCCTGGCTCTGCATCCCTTTTTCCTCACTGGATTTGACGGGATAAATGGCTTAGGTACTGGGAGTTGCTCGACAGACTCTTTCTTAAAATTTCTTTTAAGAGACAGTGTTTTAAGGACTAGTATGGTTCTAAGTATAAGCTTTTAAAGTATCTATTCTCTGGTATTATGATATTACTCTTGATATGAGTTATAGACTAGAAAGGGTTTTAGCTAGACATGAGAGATAATATTTCAAAGATTTGAAGTTGTTGTATTTCTAAAGATGATCTCAAAAGTTACAATGAGACTCTTTACATAGAGAACCTCTTTGATTGCTTACATTATTGCTATGCTGCAAAAGTCTAAAAGCAAATAGTAGTTGGTTACAAAAGTCTAAAAGTAAATAGTAATTTACAGTTTTTTCTTCAAAGTTGTTTGTCTTTGTTGCCATTTTTTCAACGTTGTCAGCTATCATCGTTGTCATTGATTTTTTATGGGTCCGGCGACTTTTGCAATTTGTTGAGGCCGGTTTCTTTCTTCCACAAATATCTTTGCAAGCTGTCTTTTTTATAATTAAACAAATTTTTTTCTTTGATACTTCTATAGAATAGGAGCGATATTGTTTCAATTTTTTCAATAGATACTCATACAGAATAGAAACGGTATCTCTTCTGGTAATATATGATAATATATGGGCTTGTTGTAGTTAGACTACATTGGATCGTATCAATTTGTTACATTGTGGCTTTCTGTAGTTATACTACATTGGGTCGTTTCTTGCAAAAAGATTAGAGGATCCTTTTTTTTATAGTAGTATGAGTAGTATTGGTATCATTTTTTGTACTGATAACAGGCCTTTTCCTTTGGCCTCTCAGAAGCTTGTATTGTTCCACATTTGCATTAGAGTGATTGTGTTTCAGGTTTATGATCCGGTCATGCATATTTGTAAGCTGCATGGTATCTTGAGATAATACGTCGTTGTTGTAGTATAGGGTAATAATTTCTTAATTTCTCCACCTTTGGAATTTCCAATAATGCTAGCTTTACCTGCTCTTAACATATCTTCAATTTTTTATTTTAATGTTAATAGTCCAATAGCTCTTTTGGCACTCAGCCATTCTTGAAATTTTTCCAGGGTACATGGTATTTTCATCTTGAGATCTTCATCATCTCCACTAATGTTGCTATTTCTTCCAGTTTTGAACAACTGACATATTATAATAGGTTTTCCCGTTAGATCTGTTGTGGCATCAAATAATTGTATACCATAGATATCTTTTCCAAATGATTCCATCATTGCTTGAAGCAGATTGTACTATAACAGTAGATAATTTAGCAATATTATAAAAAATTTCATGTACTAGTATTTTATCTATAAAATCATAAGTAAATAGTTTTGCAACGATATCAGGGTTAGATTTTTCATTACGTAAAAATCTTGGGTATTTGCTAAGTTTTGCACTTCATAAAATATGAAGGTTAGATTTATAGTCATAAAATTTATTTATTTGTTTGTAAGCTGTAATATATTCAGGTGCAAACTTCAATTTGTCACTCATTGATACTGATGTTGGATTTTGAGAAGATGAGACTGTTATGGTAGATGGCATAGTGGATGGCATGGTTGCAAGCTTGGATGTAAACGTTTTTGATTTTTCTGTAGTAGATAGAGGGGCTTTTAGGTTTTGTAGATTTTTGAAGTCTCGAAAGGCTTCTGTCAGTTGATCTACCAGATGTGCGTTTTCTTGCATTTTGGTTGTAATTGTTTCATTGTTTTTCTTGATGATTTTTGTAACACTGGTAATATATTCTTCAAATTTTTGATTGCTGGTTGACATCGTTATACCTGCTAAGAAAATCAGCTAGAATATTTTTAGTTCCAGATATATTTTTAACAATAAAAGAATGATTGCCACTTCCTTCTTTTGTTTAGTTCTGGTAAATGGTCTATTTTATTTTTAATGAAAGCTCTTACTTGCATATTATCTATTCTAACAATAAATTTTACTGATAATAGGTGATAATGGAATCTCTTTATTCCAAATTTTACTGCTAATAGTTCTTTTTCGTTAATATGGTAATTTTTCTCATTTGGTTTCCATATTCCACCCCCATATCCACAAATTAGTGGTTTTTCTTTATGTATATCCTCTTTATCATATGCTATGAGGACTGCTCCCTATCCTATATCACTAGCATCAGTAAAAAGTTCTAGTTGATCCAGGTCTGTTGGTATTCTATGTTTTGGCAAGACTTTCACTTTTTCCTTGATTTTATTTATGGCTTTAGTATGTTCTTCCTTCCATTCAAAGGTTATCCTTTTTCTAGTTAATTCTTGTAATGGCTTTCTTAAGAGTGGTAAATCCTTTATATGGTCTGAAGCACAGTTTACTACTCCTAGAAATTGTTGTACCTCTTTTTTGCTCTCTAATTTATCTTTAAATTTTTTTATTTTTGTTACAATGTGTTCTTGTAATTGTAATCCTTCATTATCTATTATGTATCCCATATATTCTATACTATTTTTAAAGATTTCAGATTTCTTTTCAGATAATAATATTCCATGTTGTTTCACAGTTTTTATAAATTCTTCTAGATGTTTTATATGATTTTCCAAATCATCACTATATATTAATATGTCATCAACATATACTATACAAAATTCTGTCAATTTTGTGAACACTTGGTCCATCCTTCTTTGAAATATTTGTGGTGTATTTTTCAGTCCAAAGGTTAGTACATTCCATTCGTAATGTCCTTAAGGGGCACTAAAGGCTGTTAAAGATTTTGATTCATTTTTTAGTTTTATTTGCCAAAATCCACTTTTACAATCAAATTTACTGAACCATTTATTATTTTCTAATCTATTGATAAGGTTTCTTTTGTATGGTAAAAAATATCCATCAAATATTGTCTTTTTGTTTAGTTCTCTATACTCAATCACCATTCTAGCCTTTCCTCTTTTTGTTCACTATATTTTCTAACTAAAAAGGTGGGCTACTATGTGGACTTTTAGTCTCTTGTATCAATTTTAATTCTAATAATTCTTTTAGTTGGGTTTCAAACTCTTTTTGATCTGTTGGGCTATACCTAATAAGTTTAGATCTAACTATATCACTGGAATTTATTAACTTGATTTCAGCATATATTTTTTCTTTCGCCCATAGTTGCATTGAGTTTTCTCCAAAATTTATTTTTAATATATTGAGATATTTTTCTCTTAATAATTGTAGGTTACTATTCCTATCTGATCTTATGTTACATATTCTTAGTGTGTATTGGTAGTACTCTCTTTAGTATTATCCACTTATTACAAGGCGTTTGTAAGCTAAAAGTATTATTATTTATCACTTGTGTTTTAAAGTAGTCTAGGAAATTGTTTCCTAACAATACTTGTTTCATATCATTCAGTTGGTATATTACTGGTAGTCTAAATATTGTCTTTCCTAATATTATTCTCATATTTTCTGCTATTATATCCAATTCTTTTGTTTGTTCGTTAAAGCATGATACTCTTGTTCTATGCGTTTTAGATCTCTTCCATCTGTGTAGTTCTAATACCTCTTTCTTTGCTAGACATAAGTCTGCTCCACTATCAATAAAAATCTTTTGTTTTCTCATTTTATTAGGCTTGTATTCTATATGAGCTTCTATATAGATTGCTACCATCTAATTATCATTTTGTTCTAAATCTATCTTTCCTAATCTTTGTTGAAGCTCCTCATCTTGTTCCATTTCTCTTATTTCCTCTAGTAGTTTTTCCATCTTATTTCACTCAATCTTTCTCTTATTCTGCTAAGGTTTTTAGTAATCTTTTTTGTATCTATCATTATAGTATTTATTTTCCGTTTCATTAGTAGTTGTAGTTGTAATAAGCTTATGTCGAACATGCCTTTCATATTGTATCCAGTAATTTCTTTCCTCTAATAATTTTCTTTTTTCTTCTTGTAATTCCATTTAGTCAGAAATACTTTCGCTTTCTGAGTTTTGGTTAATAAAGTTAATATTTTCTAATTCTGATTCACTTTCTTCATCAGTTTGAGTGACATAAAAGTCTTCATATTCATACCATTTATTATTGTCTTCTTTTATTTGTTGTAAACTCATTATAAATTGTGTTGTATTTATATATTTTACACATTTTTTCTTTAGTTTTGGGCATTTATTAGCATAATGTCCTTTTTCATTGCAATTCCAACATTTACATTCTTTAAGTTTTTCTTCTTCTAATGGTTTTATATATTTTATTTTCCTAAATTTTCTCTTATGTTTAACTTTTTTCCTGGTTTCAGGGGTATTTGTATATCTTTTAAATCTTTTTTTCCTTTATGGTTTGTAATAAGGTTGTTGGTTTCTTCTTTGTATTAAGAGGTGTTTTTGGCTATGTCAATAAGTTGAGCTACCGCAATGTGCATACTAACCTTTTTAACTCTGACATAAGCCGTGATATACACGGACAAACCCGTGTATATCAAAGGAATGAATTGTGTTTATTATCATAGTTGTAGAATTCTTGTACAAGTGTAATTATGATATTAGTCTTGTATTAGGAAAAGCTATTAGAATTATATTTGGAAAAGGTATATTTATTTTCCATATTTAGATATTGTATATTTGTATATATTTTGGGTTATCCGTCTGATCATCTTGGTTACAAATATTTTGATTTATCTTCAAATAAAATCATAATTAGTCGCCATGTTATTTTTGATGAAACCCAATTTCTGTTTGCTAAATTGTATACTTCTGTGTCTAGTTCGTATAATTTTTTGGATGATGAGATCTCCCCGTATATCATCCGTCAGTGGGCCCAACAATCCTGTGACCCCGGGCCATTCTCTACCAAATTAGCCACTGTTTCTGGACTAATAGGCCCACTGCCTTCTGGCCCAATTACTTCTCCTCCCAGGTCCATTATTCAGCCAGCAGGCCCACTGCCTGCTGGCCTGATATCCTTACCCAGTCTCGGTCCAATATTTCAGCTAGCAGGCCCACTGTCTGCTGGGCCAACTCCAAATTATGTCAGTCTTGAGAACCGTCCAAGCCAATTTCTAATCCGAGTCAAGGGCTCGTTACTCGTAGCCAACGGAGTATGTTAAAACTAAAATGACATTTTAATCTTCATTCTAATATCACTAAATCACCTCTACCACGTAACCCAGTGTCTGACCTTCATGACATGTACTGGAAAATGATCATGGATGATGAATATAATGCTAATATTGAAAATAAGACGTGGGAGTTGGTGCCCCATCCGCTTGGTTTTAATATTATTCATTATATGTGGATTTTTACTCATAAAGAAAATTCTAACGGTTCTTTTGAGAGGCATAAGGCCCGTCATGTAGGTGATGGGAAAACTCAACAGGTTGGCGTGGATTGTGGAGAAACATTTAGTCTGGTGGTCAAACCGGCCACCATTCGCACTGTTCTCAGTTATCTCTCTCAAAAGTATGGCCCATTCATTAGTTAGATGTGAAAAATGCTTTCTTACACGGTGATCTCAATGAGACATTATACATACATCAGTCCTTGGATTTTAGAGACCTAGATTATCCTAATGATGTCTGTTTACTCAAAAAGTCCTTATATGGGCTTAAGTAGGTCCCACGGGCTTGGTATAAGAGGTTTGAAGATTATGTGTCTACCATTGGGTTTTCTCACAGCATGTCTGATCATTCTATGTTCATCTATTGTCGTGGTACTTCTCTGGCATACATTCTATTATATGTAGATGATATTATATTGACTGCCTCTTCTGATAATCTGTGCAAGTCTATCATGTCCCTTCTTAGTTCAGAATTTGCTATGAAGGACTTAGGCCCCTTGAGTTAATTTTTGGGTATAGCTGTCACTCGTCACGCAAGTGGTCTATTTTTATCACAGAGGAAGTATGCGGCTGAAATTATTGAGAGAGCTGGTATGTAATCTTGTAAGTCCACTTCTACTCCGGTTGATACCAAATCGAAGCTTAGTTCTACTTCTAGCACCCCATACGAGGATCCCACCCACTATCATAGTCTTGCAGTATCTTACTTTTATGAGACCAGATATTACTTATGCAGTTCAATAGGTGTGTTTATTTTTACATGATCCACGGATTGAGCACATGCATACGCTCAAACGCATTATACGATACATACATGGCATACTTGATTATGGATTGCATTTATATCCATCCTCCGTCTCTACTCTCGTGTCATATACAAATGCTGATTGGGGTGGTTGTCTAGATACCAGATGTTTAAAATCTGGTTATTGTATGTTTCTTGGTGATAACTTGGTCTCTTAGTCTGCAAAACGACATGCTACTTTATCGCAATCCAGTGCGGAGGCTGAATAACGAGGCATAGCCAATATGGTGTCTGAGTCATGTTGGCTGCGTAATCTTTTATTAGAGCTTCACTTTCCTATTCAGAAAGCTACCTTGGTCAACTGTGATAATGTTAGTGCCGTCTATCTATCTGGAAATTCGATCCAACATCATCGCACCAAACATATCGAGATGGATATTCACTTTGTTCGCGAAAAGTTAGCTCGTGGACATGTATGTGTCTTGCATGTCCCTTCAATGTACCAAATTGCTGACATCTTTACTAAAGGTCTTCCCTTGGTTATTTTTGAAGATTTTAGGGACAGTCTCAGAGTACGATAACCGCCTGCTATGACTGCGGGGGTGTGACAGAAGCCATGATATACATGGACAAAGCCGTGTATATCAAAGGAACGAATTGTGTATATTATCATAGTTGTAGAATTCTTGTACAAAGTGTAATTATGGTATTAGTCTTATATTAGGAAAATCTATTAGAATTATAGTAGGAAAAGGTAGATTAATTTTTCATATTTAGATATTGTATATTTGTATATATACCTCTTTCATTAATGAAAATAATTAAGAGATTATATTCTTTCAAACTTGAATAAGGAAATGTATGAGACCGTGTTTAAAATTTATTTTCTTTTCTTATTTGGAAAACGAATTTCATTATGTTAAACATCTACTCTTTTCACACTTCCGTTCACCTTTGATTTTGTTGAATAAAGTGTAAAATAACTATGAGGGTAGATTAGTCATTACATAATATAGTTAGTTATGTCATTAACTTTAAATATAAAGTGTATCTGTATGTTACCGTTAAGTTGAATGGAATGAGTTTCTCTCTCTTATTTTCATCTCGACTCTTTCTCAGCTTTTTCTTCTTCTTGGTCATATTGTATATGCAATCAATTAGGGTTCCATCGTTGAATCCTTAGATAATTTCATGGTATCAGGGAGGACTTGTAAGATCCGATAATTATTCTTTGTTGCGATTGCTAAATCTCAATCGCAAAGTTCATAATTTGTTCGAATTTGAGATTTCTAGAAACATCGAAAGTTATTCATCAAAATTAGGTCAAAACAACAATGGTGATTGATAGAATTCCAGGCAAAATACCTGCAAACACCAATTCATCTACTGGAGCAACGAATTCAACTCAAACATTGGATTATAATCATCCTTTGTTTCTACAATCCACCGTCTAAGTGAAATTGCTATAATTTATTTTCAGTTAAAAGGCAATGAGAATTATACTGTTTGGAATAAATCAATGAAACTAACACTGTTAGAAAGAAAGAAGTTAGGATTTGTGATCAAAAAAATGCAAGAAAGAGAATTATCTTGAGAATTTGTGGGATCAGTGGGAGCGTGTAAATGCAATTGTGCTTTCTTGGCTTATGAATGATGTGGATAGTAATCTGATTGGTGGAATTGTATATGCTACTAATTCTCAAGAATTGTGTGATGATTTTAAATAAAGGTTTGAGAAAATTGATCATTCTATGTGATTTAACATTCATCAAGAGATTGCAACTTTTGTACAACGAACACATTCAATTTCAATATATTACTCAAAATTAATGGAATTGTGGAATGAATTTGAGTCAATGGTTCCTGTACCAGGCCAAGTCCAAAACAATTGTGATGTATGTACAAAGGCAGAAGTTGTATTAGTTCTTAATGGGGCTTAATGAGTCCTATAATCAAGCTACAATCATATTCTATTGATAAGTCCTTTACCTAGTGATAATCAAGCATATTCTATGATAGAGAGTGATGAAAATCAATGAGCAGTAACTAGTTCATCTAACTCTATGGATTACTTGGAAAAGGTCACGGGAGAAGTGAAGTTGAAGCTATAGCTATGTACTCTAAAGTAGGAAACCAAAGGTTCAAAAAGAAATACTACAATCCTAACTATAATCCTAAGTTCAAAGGACATTATAAAGTAGACTATTATAGGATAGTTGGGTATCCTCCTGACTATCCCAAGAAAAATCAAGGAGATAATATATTCACTTAGGTTGATAATAGATTCAAACAGAAAATAAGAAGATGAGGAGGTTCCTCTACAGTGTACAATGCTCATAATGCAATGGATGAACAGTGGAATGCAAAATTCAGCTGTCAATCAGTTTCAAGGTCAAAGCTCTCAGAAGCAGATACAAGGATCTAATATGAGATAACACAACCAATCCAATCTGTCAAGTCAGTTTCACAGCACACAAACTAGTTATTCTCTGCACCTCTCATTCAGCAACAACTGGCTCAGTACCCAAAGAATGAAAGACCAAACCATACACCTTCTCAGTATGCTGAGATATGAAAGATGGTAGAACAATAGAACAAGGCCATGTTGTAGCTCAAACATCTAATGTGACATATTCTGCTACCATGTTAGGTACTTCTAGTGCTTTGCTAGTGTCTCATAGTCCACAACAGTGGATCATAGATTCAGGAGCTACTAATCATATGACATTTGACTTAACACTATTAGACAAAAACAATGTCTCTAAACCAGAAAAAGAAAACAGGTTAGTCGTTCTTAATGGAGGAGTCACTTATGTTAAACAAACTGGTGCTAGTGCTATTTCTGATAGAAGCATGATACCTGATATGTTCTATTTACCTGTATTTAAGTTTAACTTGCTGCCAATGTCTAAATTGACTAGACAACTGAATTGCTCAGTTAAGTTTTATCCTGATTTTTGTGTTTTCCAGGATTTCTTCACTGGAAAGGTGAAGGAGATTAGTATAGAAGAAAATGGTTTATACTACCTTATAATGTCAAAAATTAGGGTTACTAAAGAACAAATAGCTAGTTGTGGATTGCATTATCCAAATGACACTACTACTGATGCTGATATTTGTTTATGGCATAAGAGAATGGGATATATTTCTGCTACTACTTTACTGCACTATTTGTCTTTGTGCAAGGCAAACTAGATTGTTATTTCCTAAAAGTACTACTGTTAGTTCAAAATCATTCGAGCTTGTACTTATGGATATTTTGGGACCTTATAAAATTGCTACATTTGATGGTTACAAATCTTTTTTTACTATTATGGATGATTTTACTAGATTCACTTGGGTATTTTTGCACTGATTGAAATCTGATTTGTTTCTGCATATCAAAAACATCTTATCACTTATCAGAACTCAATATGATATAAATGTGAAAGTCATAAGAACTGATAATGGAGCTGAGTTTGTCAACTCTTTATGTAGTGAGTTGGTGAAAGAAAGCATAGACATATACTTGAAATAACTAGAGCTATAAGGTTTCAAGTTCAAACACCCATCAGATTTTGAGATAACTGTGTTCAAACTGCAGTATATATATCATTAATAGATTACCATCTCATTTGATTTGTAATGTCACCTTATGAGAAATTGAATCAAAGAAAACCCTCTCTGTTACATCTCAGAGTAATGGGTTGCTTGTGCTTTGCTAAGTTACTTAATCAAATAGATAAATTACGGTCTAGAACCAGAAAAGCTATTTACATGGGGTATTTTGAAACCCAAAAGGGATATTTATTGTATGTCACTGATAATAAATGTTTCTTTGTGCACAAAGATGTTATTTAAGGAATAAATATTTCCTTTCATGAACCTCAATACTAGTTCTGTAAAATTGCTTCCTGATCCTATATCATGGTTGAACACAATGTTTCAAATATACCTTTACATGTGTCTACTAATCATGAGTTAAGTACATATCAACTATCAGAACAAGGTACAAGTGTAACAAGTCCTATAGGTGGAGAAGAGACTATACAAGCAACTAAAAATGTTCAACCAATGGAACCATCACAAACAATCAACGTACAAGTAGAGGAGCAAGGTGAAATGCCACAACAACAACAACAACAACAACAACAAGTACAACTAGTGCAACCAATTAGGTAATCCACTAGAGGCAAACATCTATCATGTTGGATGAAGAAATTTGTATCTCTGAATGTCTATGATGGCATTATTTATGCACTATCTAAATACATAACTTATGATAATTTATTTTTTAAGTATAAAGCATTTACTTCTGCTATTTCACATATTACCGAGCCAACTACATATGAATAATCTATTAAAAATGTCAGATGGGTTGAAGCAATGAAGGATGAGGTCAATGCATTAGAATAAAAAAACACTTGGCAGATAGTTCAATTACCACAAGGAAAAGTTCCAATTAGATGGAAATGGATCTTTAAAGTCGAAATACAAGGCAAGTGGGGAGATAGAAATATTCAAAGCAAGGCTGGTAGCTAAAGGATACAGTCAACAAGAAGTGATAGATAACCAAAATACTTTTAGTCCTGTAGTAAAGATGGTTACAATCACTACTGTGCTTTCTATAGCAACAACTAGGAAGTGGCATATACACCAAATGGATATGCATAATGCCTTTCTACAAGGATATTTGTATGATAAAATCTACATGAAATTACCACAAGGATTTAAGAGTCAAGGGGACACTTCACAAGTTTGTAGACTCACTAAATTCTTGTATGGACTGAAACTGACTCCAAGGCAATGACATGCAAAACTAGCTGAAGCTCTACTCAGATTCAAGTTCATTCAAAGTCAACATGATCACTCTTTGGTAAACAGACAAAGGTTTTATAGCTATACTAGTCTATGTTGATGATATGTTAATTACCAAAGACAACTTAGAGACTATTACTCAGAAAAAGTAGCTCTATAAGAGGAATTCAAAATGAAAGATTTAGGGAAATTAAAGTATTTCCTTGAAATTGAATTTGCAAGATCTAAAAAATAAATTCTAATGCTTCAGAGAAAATATATATTAGAATTGATTTTAGAATCAGATTGAGTGCTGCAAAACCAGCTTTAACACCTATGGACACCAATATTAAGTTTACTACTAGTAAATATGATCAACTCATCAAAGAAGATAGCAATCAGGAAGATAAAGAGCTTAACAAAATGTCCAACTGTTCAAAAGATGAAGTGATAAAAGATCAAGGAACATACGAAAGACTAATTGGAAAATTATTATACTTAATAGTCACAAGGCTTGATATAGCCTACAATGTACAAACCTTGAGTCAATTTCTTCAACAACCAAAAAGCACTCATGTGGAAGCTGTATTAAGGATTGTTAGGTATATCAAGACTCGGCCTATACAAGGAGTTCTATTGACAAGTAATAGAAATGACACAATCATAACATTTTGTGATGCTGATTGAACTGCATGTTGCTTCTCCAGAAAATCAGTGACAGGGTTCCTAATAAAGTTAGGTGCTCACTAGCTTCTTGGAAATTGAAACAAACAAAAATCCCAAGAAGCTCAGAAGAATCTTAGTACAGAAACATTGTCACTATAGTATCTGAGTTAACATGGTTAACTGGATTGATCAGAGATCTAGGTATACAACTACATCTACTAGTAAGCATACATAGTGATAGCAAAACTATCATTCAAATAGCAGCTAATCTAGTCTTTCATGAAAGGATAAAACATATCAAAATTGACTGCCATTTCATAAGATAGAAGACATAGCAAGGACTAGTCAAGACTAAATATATACACACCACATAACAACCTGCAAATGTACTTACAAAAGGGTTGAACAAAGTTCAATATGAGTATCTTATTTTCAAGCTAGGTTTGCTCAATGTTTTCATGACACCTAGCTTTAGGAGAAGTGTTGAATAAAGTATAAAATAGACTAGGAGGGCAGATTACTCATTACATAATATAGTTAGTTATGTCATTAACTATAAATATGAAGTGTAGTTGTATGTTACCGTTATGTTTCATGGAATGAATTTTTATATCTTCTTTTCCTCTCTACTCTTTCTCAGCTTCGTATTCTTCTTGTTCATCTTGTATATGCAATCAATTAGGGTTCCATTATTGAATCCTTAGATAATTTTAGATTTAAATCCTTAGATTTTTTCCATAATAACTATAATTAGACCTTAGTCTCAAATAAGTTGAAATCGGCAATGTGATTTCTTACTTCTTCATTTAAGCTAAACTCATATCCTCATGATCATACCAAATAACATAAAAGTGAAAATAAGTTATATACATATAATCCGTCCCATTAATAAAGGAACTTTAGTGGTACTTTATCACATGTAACAAATTTGGATGACATTGAAGTATTCCCACATCAATCACACCCCAAATAAAGCTCGATATTCCAAACCTCCTCAAGTGCAGTCCTCAAAGTCATATCACTTAATACTTAGTTACTTTGTTAACCAGACGTATTCAAATCTCTAACTCCTTCCCCATCACATGTCATACCATAAATGCACCTCTTCAACCTTCGAGTAACTACTATTGAAGATATGGTGATCTTTTATTCCTTGGAACCATCACTCCCATTTCCTAGGGATATCACTGAACCAAAAGTCTGAATCACAACCCTACTTAATCGATTCTTAGATCTTAGCTCTAATATGAACTCAATCTTGCATCTTTATCATGGTGACACATCTAGTACTATACCGTGTGATGTCATATCCAGTCGCTTGTGGGCAAATCTGAGAATGTGTCCTCACTGTTGGTGAGAGATTTAAACAAAGAAATTTAGGCCTTAAACCAAATCACATACGCACGATAAGGAATGAAAGAATGGAAGTTTCCTCAATTTCCTATAGCCTCTCAAAGATAGGTATAGAGCTCTTCGTACCGATCCGCAAGACTCTGCTAGACATCGCTCTTGTACTTATGAGACCAATGAACTTAGTGCTCTAATAACAATTTATCATGATCCAAAATCCCATTTCGCCATGAGGACACCTACCCTACCCCGTAGGTGAACCACTAACATCCAAAACACCAATCATATAAAGCAAATGTGAAAAAATTAAGGAAATAACATAAGTATTACTATGTCTTAGAACTTAATACATAAACCTTGAAAGAAAACCCCAAAATCTGGTTGTGATGAGTGTAGAGCTACTAACTGAAGTACAAGCCTGAAATGATATACAAATCACTATATGAAATATAAAGGATAGAAAGGTAAAAATAATAGGAGAAAGAGTTCCAGTGTCGGGATAGTGTCTGCGACTCACGCTGGACTCCTAAGAAAGCTCTCCAAGCGCTACGTCTAATCTCCTCTTGCAGCAAGTGTAGAGTGAGTACGGGAAACACGTGTACCCAGCAGCATCGTCGACCAACCCTAACTACAGCAGTGGCAAAGATTGGTACTCCCAATACTTATCTTCTTGCTTGGTTAGTCAAATTATATATTTTATAAGCATTACAACCATCTATTAAGTATTCCCCAACCAACCGGATGATAAAGTACATTACTTTTCAAAGATCATACTTAAGTCTTCTAGATTTACCTCAAGTAGTATAAGTTTAGCAATAAGGTTTTTACCTACACCTAATCGGACATCTAAATCCTCAAGGTTTCATCTTTTATCCAAATAAACAAGTTCACCATTCAAGGCTTAATATTTTAGTTCTTATACCTAGGAACATGTAAGATCCTATTTCTGTATCGTTCCATACAATCCAAGTCATAAGAATCTTATCTTTATTAGCATTTCTAGCAATCAAGATCATAAGGATCCAATATTTACATCATTACAATATCGTCTCATATTTCCATCTTACATAAAGAATAATTTACAAGGTGCTAGTATTTCTTACCTTATAAGTCACATGATAATAATGTCTACCAGAAATCAACACCAAGTACGCACAACATCAAATACCTATCAGGAATATGAATGAATACAATGTAGATGATATGTATGTATGTATGAAATGGCCATATGTACCCGATATACACACACTCCTACAATAGATGCTTCACGTAACCCATGGGGGACTCATGAGGTCCATATACCCATCTGATCCCATCAGATACTAGCTTGAGTGCTAAAGTGTTATATCAGTCATCAGTATCGTATCAATTATAAAATGTATTGCCATATCCCATAACCAACTTCCCAAGTCCTACTTAGTAATGTATAAGTAAGGAAATGCCAATTATAAAATGTATGAATGATATGGATATGTGTACACCATACAATCATCATATTCAGTTTAATCAATATTTATCATGTCACACCTCAACCTAGGTAAGGCTTTGCTAGAACCCGGTGCCTTGATAGGTTCGAGTGTACCAAACTCAATGATAATCTAAGCCTTAAGGGCAAACTGGGCCATTGAGGCCCTACTGTAAAAGCAATCTCGACTTAGGCGGACAAGGACGTACACTGAAATTTCTATAAATAGAAATTAACTTGACTAAAATGGGACAGTATCTGCATATATATATATATATATATATATATTACGGGTGGACGACAAGCCCTACCTTATTCCATGCATGCAGCAAAATCTAAAACACACTATGTGCAAGGACCAACTAGGCCACCATATTGACACTACTATTTAATGCGTATACAAGCTTCTAACGGGTCATAACTATATCATGACCGGCACAAGGCCACCGCCTACCCATGATCTATAAACATATCAAAAATTGGACCTGGAAACTCCGAATGATCTGGAGCTTACCATAAAAGTTGATACTCGATGGGTCCTACTAATGTGATCCCTCTTAAAACCTATCTGAACCTGTGGGCATAAACACAGTGTCCCTAGGAAAATGAAAATCAGTACAAAATAATGTACCAAGTATGTAAGGCGACAAAAACTGAATTGAACTAAAATACAAAACAATCAGAATATATATTGAAGAGATACTGCAAGTAGAACTGGGAACACTTACATGCTTCTATTGTCTATTAACTTTGTAAACTAATGTCGGTTACTTGGTCTCGTATAGGGAACTTAGATATGAATGCATAGATCGAAGGCAAGCTATACTCATATAGCCCCTAAGGTGAGCACGCGTCTGTTTAGCCCCGAAGGAAATCTTTGTAGCCCCGTAGCAGACTGTATGGCCAATAGCTCCGAAGGAAATCTGATATAAAAAACACCGTGAGCTCTAAGTTCTAGTTTGGTCCTCAAGGTAATATGCTCAGAGTTCCAAAGATTATCGATCGACCTATGGTAACATGCCTAATATGGAATGGAAAATGGAGTAGAGTTGGAGTTATCACGTGAAGATATAAGAAACATGATTTTATTTGGCCTTCTTGTTGGTATTGGCCGAGACCATGTTTTTTAGCTTGTCTTTATTTCCTAGGTTAGCTTGTAGTTCTCCTTAGGATATGGTGTAACGTGTAAATAACTCGTATCCCCATTAGGACACAATTAATAAGTCATGTAATAGGAAAGAGGGTGATAAGGACGAGAGCTCCTACAACAAGATGACAAGACCGAAAGTGATAAGGTGGCATGAACAAGAATGGTCTAGAAGATAGGCTAAAAAGAAGACAATTCATGAACCAACTAGTTCATGGATTTGAATACATAAAATACATCAAGGTCGGCCTAGGGGAGGAGAAGAGTTCTCCGAAACAACTCACCCAAAACACATATGCAAGCAATGGAAGCTTTCAAACACATTCCAAGAAGATGAGGTTTTCGAAGAACCAAGTTCATGCATTCTTCATTATGGGAACCACAAAGGGATGTGAAAGAGATTGAGTTCAACCTTGTCCCCAAGTAAAACCAAACCCTTTCCCATTTGTGGAGTTGGAGCCGAGAAGCACCTTACTCCCAAAGCAAGGCCGAACCATTTTCCCACTTGTCCACACTTGGCCGAAAATCCAGTAGTTTGTGTCCTTTAGTTTGCCTTCTAGAAAGGTCCATGCATTATTATAAATAGGACCCTTAGGATATTGTATGTTTCAAAGAGAGTTGTGGATTAAATATAAACTTGAGTTTTGCTCATACCCTAAAGTATTCAACTTATGTGTTGTTTACCTTAGATTGGTCCTTGTGTGGGCCTTACTTCTTGTGTGAACAAACCCCTTAGTTTAAGTTGAAGCTAGGACTTGTGTGACCTAGTTAAACCCAAGATAAGGTCCCTTCGGTGTAAGTCTTGGTTAGAACTTCTGTGATCTAATCAAACCCAAGCTTAAGGAACCCCCTTGGTGCGAGTGGACGTTGAAACTTGTGTGATCCAACTAAACTTAAACCTAGGGTCTATCTTAAGGTTACTGGTCATCCTCACTTGGCTTGTTCACGGGATTGTACTTAAAAACCCCGGTCTAGACCTTGTCCAATTGGCAAAACTCATCTTGGTGTCGAGTCGAGCATTAAAACCCTCGTGTCATTATCCTTGCTATATCGACCGTCCTACACGTGGTTTGTACTCGGGTTTTCACTTAGCATCTCGTGTTCATTCCTTGTCCACACCACTTCATTATTTCCACCACTATATCCCCAGAATACTTCCTAAACATCCACTATAAAGGCCTAGCAACCGAAACCCCACAAATACAACCGTCCAAACCCGACAATACCAAATTGTCCGCAAAACACACCTTACCGAGAATATCAATATTTCAGATTTGTTCCGTCGTCTTGACACCACCCAACCACTGAACCTTAAACACCAACATGACCCTCATCGGAGTACCCCCATAAAACGCCTAAACCCAACTCTCCCTGAAACTACCCGAAATAGCCCCCACAACATCACACTGTCCGGCCAAAATACCCTACCCGAGAACCCTACTTTGTGTCCCAATTTCGGGTTGACCCGTTTACAACCAAGCCCGGCCCACTTACCCATTTACACCCCTCCTTACTTACATCAGATTGGTATCAGAGTGAGGACATTCCGTCCCACGCTTTGACACTATGGCTCACGTAAACAAAGAAGAACTAAGGAGGCTCGTAAGTGATATTTTTACGGAACAAGTGCGGGCCGTGAAAAGAGAACTTGCGGGACGTACCATGAGTAATAATGCCAAGTCAATGGTTGCGCAAATCAGTCCAAGGCTTGAAAGCAAAGGTACCTCAAGACCCTATGTCAAATCCATGAATGTTAAAGAAAAGGGCGGCACCTCATTTACTAACCCCTTGTATCACCGAAAAGGTGTAGAAGAAAATAAAATGAGAGAAAGGGGAAGCACTTCTTCTACTAAGCCATTGTATACCCAAGAACATGAAGAGGTTACAAAAGGGGTAGATAAAAAAGACAAAAATGCTTCCAATGTCAAGAATTAGGACACTTTGTAAGTGAATGTCCTAATTTCCGTGTCGTACTTAGAGAAGAGTATCAAGAGTGGATTTTTCTTGGATATTAAGAAACCTAGACTACTTGAAGAACAAGAAGAAACCGGGACCCCCTTACTTGATACACCGGATATAGACAAAGAGTCAAATAAGGGGAGTGCCATAGATACCGACTTCAAAGAACTCTTGAAGGAATCGGAAGACGTATGTACGAATGATATTGCATCCGAAACACTATTGATGGAAGATGGTGAACTTTCTCTTGATTTATTTTCAAGAAGTCCATTGTCTACTCACCAAGACTATGGATGCAATCCAGAAGAAACTAAGGGATTACAAGGCCACGAACAAAAATTGTTAGGTGAAGGCTATGACCGAAAATGCCTTAGCCCCTACACAACACCTGCCCTGTTGATGCCGAAAGAGAATGGGACTTGGCACATATGCATTGGTCACCGAGAGGTGGATAACCTCACCATGGAGTGCACATTACCTATGCCGAGATTGAAAGATCTCTTGGGTAAAGAGAATGAAACAAAGTTGTTCGCCGCGGAAGATTTGAGGAATGGACACCATCAAATGAGGAGTCGAGAAAGAGGTGAAGGGAAGTTGGATTCTAACGCCAAACATGATTTGTCGGAATGGTTATCCTCAAACATCGATATTGTTCATTCCCTTGACATGGTTCCCGAAAGTTCACTACCCAATTACGGTAATGATCTAGAGGAGGCTTCCGAGTTGCTTGTTCAAGAGGATCTTTGTTCATGTACGGTACCTATTTTGGTGACGAAGGGGAATGAAACTTTGTGCATGTGCATAGACGGCCGAACGGTTTACAACTTCACCCTGAAGTGCAATTCCCTAATGTCGAGAATAGATATCTATTTGGACAACTTGAGTGGAATTAGATTGCTTCCCGAGGTGGCTTTGAGAGACGGCTCCAACTAATGAAGTTCTAAACGGGAATTGAACGGAAAGTGGTCGTCAAGATTCGACATGGCGTGTATAAATGGCCTGTGATGTCATTCGGTGTATATTACATCCCGAACACTTCCATACGTCTCATGCACGAGAATTGTGTGGTCCGAAAATATAAGGCATTACCCGATAGCCTCCACATTAATCCATCTGAAGTAGGAACTAGCCAAAGTGGGTTCAAGAACACAAGTATCATCCGAGATTATGGTTTGGCTCATTCCTATTATAATGTCACCCGAGATTGTGGTTCCCTTACTGCTCATATTCTTACCATGGAGTTACTAATTGAAGTCTAACATGATGCTAGAGAAATCGGTCTAACATAATGCTAGAGAAATCGGTGTTGGTCCCATCGATATTGGTTGTTAATCCAATTGTGGTGGTAACTTTCCGAAGGTGGCCCAAGACCTTGAACATCGGTGTGCCATTTGAAGTTGAAGGTGATAATAGGATTGGTGATGTTACCATCCTAGTTTGAGGCAGAGGGGCCATTGCATTTTCTAGTGGAGGATTGGATGGCACACATCTTGATTATGCTACTTCCGACAAGGACTTTGATATGGTAGGGTCCTTGGTCCAATTCGGGCACTACTTAGAGACGAAACCCATTAATTTGTGTGTGGATCCTTTCTACGAGGAAAAACTCCTTATGGATATGGAACGTTTCATATGGGAAACTTATCAATGGACTTAGATGGCGAGAATTTGAGGACAAATTCTTTTGTAGAAGGGGAGTATGATGTAAAAAAGATCGTGAGCTCTATGTTTCAATTTGGTCCTTAAGGTAATATGCTCGGAGTTCCAAATATTATCGATCGTCCTATGGTAACATGCCTAATGTGGCATGGAAAATGGAGTGGAGTTGGAGTTGTCACATGAAAATATAAGAATCATGTTTTTATTCGGCCTTCTTGTTGGTCTTGGCCTAGACCATGTTTTCTTTTAGCTTGTCTTTATTTCCTAGCTTAGCTTGTAGTTCTACTTAGGACATGGTGTAACGTGTAATAACTCGTATCTCCCATTAGGACACAATTAATAAGTCATGTAATAGAAAAGCGGGTGACAAGGCCGAGAGCTCCTACAATAAGATGACAAGGCCGAAAGTGACAAGGTGGCATGAACAAGAATAGTCTAGACGATGAGGTTTCCAAGAAGACAATTCATATACCAATTAGTTCATGGATTTGACTACCTAGAATACATCAAGGTTGGCCTAGGGGAGGAGAAGAGTTGGCCGAAACAACTCACCCAAAACACACATGCAAGGAATGGAAGCTTTCAAACACATTCCAAGAAGATGAGATTTTTGAAGAACCAAGTTCATGTATTCTTCTACATGGGAACCATAAAAGGGTGTAAAAGAGATAGAGTTCAACCTTGTCCCCAAGTAAAACCAAACCCTTTCCCATTTGTGGAGTTGAATCCGAGAAGCACATTTCTCCTAAAGCAAGGATGAGCCCTTTTCCCACTTGTCCACGCTTAGCCTAAAATCCAAGTAGTTTGTGTCCTTTAGTTTTCCTTTTAGAAAGGTCCATGTAAACTTGAGTTTGGTCCTTGTGTGGGCCTTGGTTCTTGTGTGAACCAACCCCTTAGTCTAAGTTGAAGATAGAACTTGTGTGACCTAGTTAAACCTAAGCTAAGGACCCTTCGGTGTAAGTCTTGGTTAGAAATTGTGTGATCTAGTCACACCCAAGCTTAAGGAACCCCCTTGGTGCGAGTGGACGTTGGAACTTGTGTGATCAAACCAAACCCAAGACTAGGGTCTATCTTAAGGTTACCGGCCACCCTCACTTGGCTTGTTCACGGACTGCACTTAGCAACCCCTGTCTAGACCTTGTCTAATTGGCCAAACTCATGTTGGTGTCGACTCGAGCATTAAAACCCTCGTGTCATTATCCTTGCTATATCGACCGTCCTACATGTGGTTTGTACTCGGGTTTGCACTTAGCATCCCGTATTCATTCCTTGTCCAAACCACTTTATCCTTTCCACCACTATATCCCCAAAATACTTCCCAAATATCCACTATAAAGGCCACCAACCTAAACCCCACAAATACAACCGTCCAAACCCGACAACACCAAATTGTCTGCAAAACACACCTTACCGAGAACCTCATTGTTTCAGATTTGTTCCATCGCCTTGATACCACCCAACCACTGAACCCCAACCACCGACGTGACCCTCATCGTACCCGAAGTAACCCTATAAATTGCCTAAACACATCTCTCCCTAAAACTACCCAGAACAGCCCCCACAACACCACATTGTCCGACCGAAATACCCCACCCAAGAACCACATTGTGTCCCAATTTTGGGTCGACCTGTTTACGACCAAGCCCCGACCCACTTACCTACTTACACCCCTCCTTACTTACATCAAAATCTGTCATAGTCCCGAAGCAACTATCATAGCCCCGAAGGCAATATCATGGCCCCGAAGGCGCTCTACTTATGCTTTCTATTATTTTTAATTACTTGGCTAAAAATATCTACTATAACTTGTTCTTGATAGGGAAATATTACTAGAATAGGGTCATGATAATCCACTTATGAATCTTGTGGCTAGAACATCTTGTGCGCCGAAATCAAAACTAGCTCGTAAAGGATCATGCAAAAAACGAAGAAAATGATAGCCTTCACATACCTTATCCACAAAGCTATAAGTCATTATATGAGCCCTCATATTCCTTACAAATGATTATCTACAACAACAAAGGATCAATGTCAATATCGAATCCATATATCCAATAAAGAAACTTTATTTAGGGATCTTAGCGATAATCTTAACACAAAGGGTTCTTAGACTTGATTACAAAGGATACTTATAAAATTTGATCTCACGATCCCCCGAAATATTACTTCTTAGTTTAACAATATCAACAATCGATTACTAATCAATTTCAACTCATAACACTAGCAAAACAGCCCACAACTCATCATACAATGATTTCATAGGTTTACGAGTTCTGATTTTACGAAAATCCTTTCACAACTTACTCTGAACCATCGATTAATCACAAATATAGATAGAGGAGGATAAATTTTACCTCGATGAGTTGGAACCCTCTTAAAACAACAACTTTCCCCAATATCAAGGGTTTCCTAACCCAATTCAATACGGAGAAGATAGTTTCTATAATAATCACGGGATTGATAGTGTTAATCTTACGTAATTTACCTTCGATTTGATCTTGGACAAGTGTGTAACACTTAGGCAGCTTTGAGGAGTTTATAGGGTTTATTTTGAGGGAAAATAATTAAATTAAATGAGCTCCCATCGATTTGAAAGAGCCTTGCATCGCCTCACCGTCCAACTTTCATGGTGGCTCTTCCCATTGTAAAATCTTTTATGGGCCGTAAAAGGCCACCGTGAAACAACTCTGCCTGTACCAACTTTCTGTTAAGTGTTATGGTGGATGTCCCAGAGTTTTGCGGATCGTAAAATACAACTACGGCCGTAATTCCCACCGTAAAACATTAAAAGTCTCTAAATCGCGATGAACTTTATTCCTTTGATTCGATTAACCTTTATACCTCTTGATTCTTCTATAGACAAAATGTGGGCCTTTATTACCCCCTTCATAAGATCACACATCTTCCCAGGATGTCGGTATCATCCCCCTTAGAAATATTCGTCCCCGAATGTTAACCCTTAGGGACTTTATGAAGAATCCTTTTACTAAAATATCTTGCCGAGCATATAACTCTCAAATGGGGCCTCATATCGCATTGTGCTTATTTCTCTTGCCAACTCAACTCTGGTTCTAATGTTTCTAGTTGGGCATATTATAGTTTCATTTTTTACACATAGGTCACCTTTTCTTAGATCTTTCCACCTGGAATCCTTACTCTATTATATCTCCTCTTGAAAAAGGTCATGATTCTCTAAGTAGGTCGATAGCCATCATTTTCCCTGAATTTCATTTGTATAAGACACATGGCCCTCTTCTAACTTATATTCTTCTTCGGAAGTTAAAGGTTCTTGATCTCTTCTTAGATTCATTCTCTCATCTAGTTTCTTTATCTTTTCATGTCTAGGGCGGTTAGGTTAATGTTTTATAGAATGACTGAGATCTACTAGTTATGCATCAGTTCTACAAAACTATCTAACAATAGTTAACTTAACCCTTGGCTTGTATACTATGAACGACTGACTTCTCAACTCCTATAATATATTTATCCTTTTATAATTAACTCGGCATGATAGGGAAAGTAAATCTGGAACTTGTCTAAGTCTGTTCACTAGGTGGTGTGAGTTTACTATACTTGTGGTATTATCTAGAGAAAGCTCAGGGTTTTGTAGACCGGCTAAAGCGTAGATGCAGTTCTAACTACCATATGATCTAGAGGTTCCACCGTGACCTCGACCTCTACAAGAAGCAAATTGGGACGCTTGACTTAGGGGAGTGTACCGAACCAGACCATCCTGCTACTGAGTCAGTTGGCTGGGCCATGCCACCTCTCTCTCTATCCATCAAATCCCTCATCATGTGACCCTCCTGAACACATTTATAGCAAGTGGTTAATCCTAGCCTGCAACATCCATAATGGCCTCCACCGTAGGTACCACAATGCGGAGGGGCAGATCCCATTTGATCCAAACTCTGATGCTTCTACGAGCTTGATACTCGTGAGCTCTGTCTTGGTCCCGACAGAATATAACCCTGTGACTGAGATGACTATGGTCTGGGTGGATGTCTAAACTGTCGAGGTCTGTATCCCATATGGGGCTCCTATTGTGGCCCAGTAAGTCTTGCCTTATAATGATCCCTTTCCATCCGTTCAGTAATTGATTACTATAGGCGACGTTCATCCATGTTCTGAGTGAATGCTTGTATACAGGAGATATCTATGCTTTCATACACAGCAGTTGTAGTACATTCCTCCACATACTCTGGTGCTAGTCCTAATATGAACCAGTGAATCCGAGCATGTATTGTGTCAACAAAAGTTGGGGCATACCTTGCCAAAGAGTCAAATCAAAGACTATACTCTCGAACGCTCATATTCTCATGCTGAAGAGTCAATAACTGGTCAACTTGGGCCTCTCTGATCTCCAAAGGCAGATAATGGTCCAGAAAGGCCTCTACAAACTCTTCCTAAATAGTCGGGGGCATGCTCTCCCCTAGACCGCTCCCATGTCTCATATGATAGGACAATAATATCTCGTAATCTAGAGGCTGCTAACTCTACTGATTTCTTCTCTGTAGCATGTATGACTCTGAAAATCCGATGAAGATGGTCCGTAAAATTTTGAGGATCTTCATTCGCATTTGACCATATAAACACTAGAGGGTCAAATAATATAAACTCCCTAACCCTAGAACTTCTGGGTCTTTCTAGAACTCTGGCGCTAGCTGGCACTCCTAATTGTCTTTGTGTCACCACTTTATGAGCTAACAAATGCACCACACTTCTGATGTCCTGGTCAGAGGGTGCAGGAGGAGGGACTAGAGGTTGAACTGGTGGTGCCACATCTCTGGGATGCTCCTTTGGTGGTGGAGGAGGTGGGGTGGCTGAGGGGGTGTCTCTCCCTGGGACTCAGGTGGGTTTACAGTGTCAGGCGGTGCCCGACTCGTACCGTCTCCTACCTCTGTATCAATTCTCTGGGTAGCTGAAGCTCACCTAGTATTGGTCATCTCTGAATGCTCTGTATTTAAAATATAGATTAGCCTTGACTTGCTTATACCCAGCTCTATAACACGATCTGCTATTACAAAGAAGGGTAACCAACTCCTAAATGTCATATAACATCGTATTTATAAATGTGGTGCACAACACATACTTAAACAAGATTCTACTAGACAAAACTTGTGGACTCCCTAGGACTGACCTGCTCTACTACCAATTTGTCACACCCCAACCTAGGTAAGGCTAGCACCCGGTAGCTTGCTAGGTCCGAGTATACCAAAATCAACTAATAATCTGAGCCTTAAGAGAGAACTGGGCCATTGAGGCCCTAATGTAAAAGCAATCTCAACTTAGGCCGACAAGGTCGTACACTGTAATATCTGTAAATAGAAATTAACTCAACTAAATGGGACTGTCTTTACACACATAAAATACATGACTGGGCGGCCGAAAAGGCCTACCCTAGTCATTCAACGAAGCAAAATCCAAAACAGACTATGGACAAGGGCCGACTAAGCCACTACACTGACACTACTATGCATAAACACGTCTACAAGCTTCTAATGAGTCATAACTGTATCATGACCAGGAGAGGGCCCCGGCCTACCCATGATCTATAAACATACCAAAATATGGACCTGGCAACTCCGAATGATCTGAAGCTTACCACAAAAGCTAATACTCAATGGGTCCTACTGGTGTGATCCCTCCGACAACCTATCTGAACCCCCAGTTCCTATTCAATGTGTAAACGAGATATGGAGAGATGAATGCATGACAAGTCAAATAAGAATATCATATAAACAATGCTATAAGCCCAAGTAAACATCAATCATACCAACCTAAGCAGATTTATGCACCGCGTCCGTGGCCCGAAAGCTAAACATATAAACTCCTTCATATGCATCATTCTAGTTTATTAATTACCCAATTAAGTTCACTGGTATCCATATTACTGCTTGTCACCTCACTAATACGGGACCACTAATTCCTCATTACTCCCCTTAATTAATCAACTACCAATACATAAACACTATATTAAGGTCTAGCAAGTCTCATCTTGCCTTATTATGAAGTCCCATAGTTCACAAACGGCTCCAAGCTTGATCCACGTGAAAATTAAGTCTCCCGGAAGCTCCATCATGTCAAAACTCACCGAAAAAAGTTTAATATAGTCAAAATATTAGTCTACAGAGTTAGATGAGTCCAACGATATTCAAATTACTATACTTTATTTCGGAACCCAAAAATAGATCCAAAAAGCCAACCTCAGGCCCATAAGGGTAAAACTAGAATTTTATTGCGAAATTGGTTTACCCATAGTCTAATTAGTATGGCTATCAAAATCTTTGAAATACATCCATAAATTGACCTTCAATTTGATAATTTACTTGACAATTCATTTTCATGGCAAACCCTAAATTTTTAAGCTAAAACATAAATTCTATGATGAAACTCCGTAATAATCGAAGGTAGAACGGTAATAGGGATGTTAGAAACTTACCCCCGCGAAGAAACATGAAGAATTCCCTTGAAATCACCCAATTCTGAGCTCCAAAGCTCCCAAAATTGAAATATGAACAATTAGGTGTGAATTGGTGTTTTTGTTTTTCCACCAGTCCCCTCAATCGCGTCCGCGTGTCCCTTACACGATTGCAGGACCCCAGAAAATCATACCTTCGCGATCGTAGCCAAGGATTCATGACTGCGCTGGCCAATGAGATAGAATCTCGATCGCGGTCTATGCCACGCAATCGCGAAGTGCAACATCAACAATTGTGCACTAGATATTTTTGGTGTGTTCTAATTTCGAAAATAGCCGTCGGAACTCATCTAGAACCTCCCAAGTACAAACTAAATGTGCATTTTGATTATAATCATGCTCTGAACCTGCTCGCGCACTCAAAACATCCAAAAAGGTCATCTTAACTTGATGTTGACTGTGGCCAACTCCAATTCTTACTTTAACTAGTTTCTCCACGAACGACCCAAAACTCGTTCGGAAACCTATGAACGCCAACCAAGAGTGCTTGGATGTAAAGCACGCTATGAAGCTGCTCGAATCTACAAATTACCCATACGAGGTCGTTAAGACGCAATTTTCCACAAAAATGTCGTAACTTTCTCATAATGACATAAATCTCAACCAAATACTCAAATCTCACCCGAACCCCTCGGGACCCGAACCAATGACTCAACCAAGTCATAAATCACATTCCGAACCTAATGGAATCGACAAAACTTCAAAAATAATTCATCTACCCAAAAATAAACTATGAGTCAAATGCCCTCTTCTCTTTAACTTAAACTTTAAAGCCTACTAAAATCAATCCGAAACTCACCCGATTTCCTTGGAAATTGCGCTACCCATTTTCGCAAGTCATAAATACCGAGTTCAAGCTAAGAGAAGCATTCTTGAGAAAATAAGTTAAAAAGTTCAAAATGACCAAATGGGTCATTACAATTAGGCACTTTAGGAATTAAACAAGGATAGTTTTATTGATTTATGGGGGTAAAACTTTTCTTGAAAAACATTAGTACATAAATTTATAACATAATTACCCACAACATGCCAATATTTTTGATAAAAAAAGGATGAATTCCATCTGGCCCAGGAGATTTAAAAGGTGTAAATAAGAAAACAACTTTAGTATTCTCTCCAGGTGAAGAGGGTTATCAAGGCATGTTAGATCTATTTTTGGTGTAATGGGATATACAGAATTAATATCCTTCCAGTTGGATTGACTATGTCAAGTAGTGAACATGTTTGTAAAGAAGTTTTGGGTATGTAGAAAACCAGAAATAGGGTCATCAATCCAGTCATCACTATCATTTTTGAAAAATATAATTTTGTTAGTTCTTTTCCTAGAGCTTGCTGATATGTGAAAAATACGGGAATTAGTACCACCTTCGTTAAGCCATAATTTCCAAAAATCCTCTTCATGGCATAGAATGCTATTGTATTCATGGGTGAGATCTCTTTCTAGGTTTGAAGGAAAGTGCTAAAACCATAGTGAAGGGAGTAAGTCGTGCTAGAAGTTGTTTCTTTTACTTAAATATGTCGCCAAAATTATCAGTTATCCAAACTAAGACTTTTTGTTTAAAACAATGCATGCCATTTTCTAAATTATTATTCGTCCCGTAGGGTTTAATAATATTTATGAAGTCAGGGTGTGCACCAATGAGTTTCAAACCTAAAAGGTTTTGCATGAGGGATAGAAGGCTTGGGGATTAGTTTAACTAGAATAGGATTATGGTCGGAGTGAGTTTTAGGCAAATGAAGAGTGAGGAAAAAGTTCTAGCCTTTATTATTACAAACAGCCTATCTAACGTGTTTGTTCCATAATAGGACCATTATTTTTCCTTCTATGATTCGACCACGTAAATTGACAACCATAAAACCTAGATCCATCAAGTTGCATGCATTTATTTTAGATCATAGAAATTGAGATCTTCTATTATTAATACGATTACCCACGAATTTATCTTGAGAGCCTAAAACATCATTAAAATCTCCTTCTAACAACCCGGGACCATTATAATCTTTAGCTAGTTTAACAAGATTATCCCACAAAAAATTCCTCTTAGACAGGTTAGTACTAGCATAGACATATGTAAATAACCAAGTAAACTTAGTAGGCATTACCCTGTTGTCACGACTCAAACCGGAGGGCCATGACGGGCACCCGGGCCTTACTTGCCAAGTACCACTAATCATGTATTTACCACCTAACCGCAGTTAAGCATGGGCCACGAGGGCCATTACAAGATAACTTGCTGACATATAAAGATGATAAACTGAAACAGAGCTACGTAAAATCTTACAAACCGAAGAACCCAACATATACACATATACATACTAAGGCCGACAAGGCTATACATGACTACTATACACATGACAATTGTATACAAGTCTCTAAAGAAAATGTGACATCATAAGGCCGAGATAGGGCTCCGCCATACTCATATGCAAAAATAATGTACCAAGATTAGACTGCAACTCTGGAACAAGTAGAGTGTTCCAATATCAGTTGAACCAGCAACCTACTAGTGTGAACCGTCACCCTGTCTACCTGAGCCTGCGGGCATGACACGCAACGTCCACCAACAAAATGGACGTCAGTACGACTGATGTACCGAGTACGTTAGGCATGAAGAATAGCATAATAGAGACCTGAAAGTAACATGTGACAAGAACTAATCAACCAATAAAGAATTCCTCTGAGGGCCATAATATGCCTAAGTATCATGTCTGTGCAGAATGCCTCTGAGGGAGATATTATTCCTAAATGTCATATACAATGCGGTCATACATATACATATGCGTATATAACGCAATCAAGCCTCTGTGGGCATCCCATCATATCATATCGGCCTCTATGAGCATAATCATCATCATGTATATATGTACCAGCTGCAGGTGGTGGTGCGTATATAACACCTTCCCTTTTCCCGCACCCCATACATATATATAATGCATACCATATAGTAGTGTATATAACATCTTTGGGGTCAAGGGTAATACATGAATATAATGCATGAATCATATGATAATAAGACACTATAAGTTTATCGGAGTGATGTAATGTCGCTTCACCTCTGATTAACATTATGAATACTAACATATTTTCCATATACCTCAATAAGGATTTAGGAACACATTTTAGACATGCTTTGAACATAGGAATGAATAACATGAACATCCTTAACTACTAAGAGTAGAATCATTCATGGGATAGTATTACGTTCACGTTTCGTACTTAGAACATGCCAAAAGAAAGAATAATTTTCCTTAACATTTCTTTATGTGGACTTTCCAATGGGGTGACGTAATCAACTTTCTTAACTATCAATAACTATACCTATTTTTTTAGAGCTTTCCGTCACCTTACTTCACTACGAAGTAATCCAAAAGTTGTATGATAGGGAGGGGGCTATAGAGAGGATTTGCCCTCCAACGTAATTCTTTGCATGATAAGATGAATATTGGATATCCAAAATTATATTGATAAAACAAATAGTGTTATATAAGAAGTTGGGAGATTGGGGATTATTTATTTTTCCATTGAAAGTTCAGCAAGTTGTCCTCTAAAGAATGGCTACTTATTGCTATATAATAATATTTAAATATCACTTCTACCAAATTACAATTCTAGGATGTTCTAGTTGCCAAAGTCGGCAAAGTGATAGGAGTTAATTAAACACAAGGCTAATAGCTAGCCACGTAAATGTGTAGATACTAGGTGTCAAAAGATAACTCATCTTCACTTAGTGGATTGTGGGACCCACGAAATTACGCCTTATCTAATTAAAAGAATAGCATGTACTATAAATAATCAACACGTACATGTATATCTAATTAACATGAGTCATATATTTGCTCATTCTTATGCCCAATATCATAGACACGACACGAAAACCAAATCAATTCAACAACCTAAATCATTTATCCAAATGTTCATAGACACCAACATAATCATTATTTCCAAGTATTCAAAGAGACAAGATTAATCATAGCGACCATTCCAGTCTAATACAATCAATTAAATTCAAGTAAATCAGGATTTCACCCTCATTCCAATAACCAACCATATCACATTACCAAACCATAATTAAGCAATATATAGATATATGTATGATATGAGTGCAATGCATATGCAAGGTACCTTTCTCAGTCTGATATACAATACGTCAAGGTTTAGTTATGTTTTGTACACCCATGAGGGGCCAGTGAAGTCCATATACCACTCCTACCAGCTGGAATTCCACACACGGATATGGCTAGAGCCCAAGACTCATTTGTATTGAATAATGTCATGTTGTAAGCATGCAACTCCAATCCCCGCGTATCAATATCTGTTGCGGCATGCAACCCTAGCCATCCATATCATCATTATCTCAATGTTGCAATAATCTCATAAGTGTTCTTACCTTTTGGCCTTTTGGGCCTACATCATATTCATACCACTCTCATATTAATATCACTAAATCATGGGTGTATGAATGCAAATGACAATATATGTTAAGATATCATGATATAATGAGATGCAACGATGTAAAGAGATGAAATATCACATGCTTTCAAAAGTTCAATAACACACATATAATATAATACACATGATTTCATATAAAAGTAGTCCATCAACAATAATTCCAGTATAATCAGGATATCATATTAAAGATAAATAAACACAACAATATCAAATATGGCGACAAGCCCATATAACAGCAGTCGGAATCAATATAAGGTTGATCCCCCAAATCACCCATCATCATAGTTCAACACCGATACCCACTCAAATGTTCATCACAACTATTTGAGTGGAACCCCCAAATACGTCCAATACCACTCAACATTTATATCTACTATATACTTCTATTGGAGTGTCAAAAAGATAAATTGTAGCCTACCTCATTGCCAAATAAGAGTGCTAACAAATCAAGCCTCAGTGATCGCCTTACCCTTCTTATTCACATCGCGATTGTCGAAGTCTGTCCACATACATATTATTCTTTAATATAAAGCTAATCACAATAAAAAAAAAGACTTTAAATACCCATCATGAGCCCACTTCACCAAGACTCAAACTTTAATACTCAAAAACCTCTATTACATACTAAGTAAGCATATCCTTAAATTAATTTAAAAACTATACACATTTGAATCCCCAATTGAACAATCTTTAAAAACTCCTAATTTGAAATCCTAGAATTTCCCCCAATTGAAAACATGCTTCTACAATCAAATTAGGACTTATAACATGATAATATTTTATTATCCAATCCTAATTCATGATATTAACACCATTTGACCAGTAAATCTCTATTAAAATCATCCATATAGCTCTCTTATTCTCACAACATGCATAACTCATCTTCCTCAACTCAAATAATATGCTAAAGCACCATTAACAAGATTAGAATCATAAACGTAAACCAAATAAAGAAGGAAACTCTTACCCATGGGTTAAAATTGCTCTTAAGGCTCTGGATATACCCTTATGCGGCACTGGTTTCGAGATAGACTATCTCTGGAAAGAAAATCTGACCGAATATCTACTATGAGAATCGCATAAGCCAGAAATCGATGAGATAGGTTGTCAAGAGTATTTAGCCATTAAATCAAGGAATATTAAGGTTAATTATATTCCTCAGGTAGGATGGAATAAGAGTTGGAGACTTTCAAGATGACATAATAAAAAGATATCACGGAATGGCAAAATAAGCATGTAGCCAGTAAAGGAATAAACTGTAAGGAAGGGAAATCTTTGAAGGTTAGTAGTAAGTGAGTCCCTAAGATTAACGTTTTTGGTATTGAAATTAAGCCTGTCGATCATGAACATGTGACACCTTACCTAGGCGAATGATTTAGTGACCCTATTAAAGGATATTGCTTAAAAGAAAGTTGGAAGTTGTTAAAGGATCATAGGTTTTGATAAACGTAGATTTAACGACTTGATAACCTAAGGAGAAATTCAGGGTGCATAAAGAATGGCCCGTGGGAGATGAGGCATGGAAGAACCAACACAGAATCGTGCAATAGTTTAGCAAGCAAATGTAAGGGCCACAAAGAGAAGTTTGGCGACGAGTAAGGTTGCATTACGTGGAGTTGCTCAGAAGTGCCACGAATAACAATGGATATGTGCGTACTAATATTGAGATCGTAATGGTAGTGACCTCCCAGTTAGATGGGGCTAAAGTAATGGCAATGACCGCTAAATGTATGAGATTCGGGAAAGAAAGCGTGAAGAGTAATCAATGAAAAAGACATATGAAGGCTCTTGAGTAGATACTTAGGGTTTATGGAAAAGAGATAAGTCGAGTTATTTCGGGAAAAGGTGCAGGTGAAACCTAGAAGAAGATGAGTTGAATGGTAACAATTCTTGAAAAGTATTTTGAATAGGAAATAATAATGAGAAGGGCTAATGTAAAGCGATCGAGCTTAGGAGCTATAGAGCCTGAAAGTGTAAAGTCCACGGTTAAGGATGATACTCATGATGAACGGAATGAGATATAATGGTAAGAAGGTTAAATGGTAAAATATTAAGGATATCCAAGATCTCGTAAGAATATACGACTAAGAAATTGCTAAAAACTTATCACGTAGATACCTACTAAAAACAAGAGAAGGATTGAGTCCGCATACAAAAGGGAATGGCTCACCAATAATGGTGATGGTTTAGTAAGGACCAAGATTTAATCCTTGAAGGGAGCACAAGATTAGTCATAAAAGGGACCCGAGAATAATAGAAGCTAAAACATATCGATATATGAAAATATGAAGACTCAGGGTGAATAAGAGGACGAGGTTGTTTACACTAAGGGAGATGATGGAGAAGTTAAACCCATGACTCAAGATCGAAAAAAGTAAGCCGCATTAAGGGTGAAGTCACAAGGACTTTTGATATAAAAAAATTGAGGGGAGTTCTCTCACCAGTATGTAAGAATGTCCTCTCAGATGAGTCACTATGGCATAAAGGCTTATGAGCCCTCTTAAAGGAAATAGAAGTTTTGGAAAGGAAAAAAAAAGAAATTATGTGAACAAAGGTGAACCCCGATGATGTATTCAGTGTGAATCTTCTTAGTTTCAAATAAATTCGACTTCACCAAATGAGTAGCCACGAGTATGATAAAAAGACAAGAGCATAACATAGTTCTAGCTCATCAATTGAGAGTCCAAGAAGGGGACTAAGTCAATGATAGAGGTGTTATATAGCACCTAGTGGTACCCATCCTTGACGTGATGGAGTGGAAAATAATCGCATAAGAGTTTGAACTTTCTACCTTTTGAGGCAGTAAAGTTTCAGTGGTAAGATGCGTATGAGCGCAGTTTTCAAAAGTTAAGGACAAGTTGATATTCACACTTGTGTTAGCTCTTCCCGAAGGTACTGATGGTATGAAGTTTTTGTGATGCCTCCAGATTCGGCCTAAGATGTGTGTTGAGGCAGCACGGGAAGGTTATAACATACGCTTCAACGAAGTTAATGAAGCACGAGGTGAATTATCTGACACATGATCGTGAGTTAGCATCGGTAATCTTTTCCCTAAAGATATAACATCAATATTTATATGTAGTCCATGTTGATGTATTTATAGAGCACAAGAGTCTATAGTATATATTTCGCTAGAAGGAGCAGAATCTAAGGCAAAAGAAGGTGGCTGGAATTATTAAAGGAGTACGACATCAACATTTTATACCACCCCGGTAAGGGAAATATCGTAGCTGATTCCTTAAGCCGCAAGTCCATAGGAAGTTTGGATGGTATTAAAGCCAATAAGTTGGAGATAACCAAAGAACTATATTGCCTACCTAGTTTAAATGTGCGACTTGTGGACACGGATGACGGAGGAACGGTGGTGCAGAATACAACAAAATCATCCTGGATAGTAGAGGTGAAAGAAAGACAATTTGATGACCATAAGTTAGTCCGAATGAAAGAACGGATTCCCCTGTAAAAGAAGTTGATATTGGAACTTAGAGGAGATAGAGTCCTTAGATATCAAGGTCGACTATGTGTGCTAGGTGTAGGAGGACTCCGAGAGCAAATTATGGCCGAGATCCACCAATCCAGATATTCCATTCATCATGTATCGACAAAGATATGTCATGACCTTCGACAGGTTTAGTGGTGGAATGATATGAAAAAAAGGATATTGCGGCATTTATAGATCAATGCCTGAATTGTCAACAAGTTAAGATCGAGCATTAGAAGTCTTGATGTTTGCTTCAGCATATTGAAATCCCTACTTGGAAGTGGGAAATGATTAATATGGATTTTATCATTGAGTTACCCCGTTCATATTGGAAGTTTTATTCCATTAGGTTTATTATGATAGGATTACAAGATCATCCCATTTTCTACCTGTTCGCATGACTTTCTCGGTGGAGGATTACGCCAAGCTGTATAACGGAATAGTCCCGCTGCATGGTGTTTTGATCTCTATCATATCTGACAGTGGTACTCAGTTTACGACTCACTTTTGGAGGTTGTTTCAGAAAGGTTTAGGCACCCAAGTGAACCTTAGCACATCTTTTCATCCACAGACTGATGGTCAGGTCGAGCGCACAATTCAGACACTTGAATACATGCTACGGGTTTGTGTATTGGATTTTAGAGGTAATTGAGATGATCATTTTCCTTTTTCAAGTTTGCTTATATTAATAGCTACCATTCCAATATCAAGATGGCCAGTATGAGACATTGTATGGACGGAAGTGTAGATCCCCAATTAGTTGGTTTGAAGTAGGTGAAGCTGGGTTACTAGGTCCTAATTTGCTCCAGTGAGCAATGGAGAAGGTAAAGTTAATTAAATAATTCTTATTGACTACCCAAATTCGATAGAAATCTTATTCAGATGTTCGACGCCGCAATTTGGAATTTGCAGTTGGTGATTGGGTATTCTTAAAGGATTCTCAAACGAAAGGGGTTATGAGGTTTGGCAAGAAAGGAAAACCTAGACACACATACGACGGGCCACATGAAAATCATTTGCAGGATTGGCCGAGTGCCATATGAGCTTGAACAACCCTCAGAATTGGAAGTAGTTCACCCGGTATTCCATGTATCGATGTTGCATAAATTCATAGGAGATCCCTCCCATATTACTCCCATAGAGGATGTGCAGATCACCGAGTATTTAACCTACCAAGAAACTCTGGTAGCCATTCTAGATTGCCAAGTTCGAAAATTGAGAACTAAGGAAGTACCCTCTATTAAGGTGCTATGGAAAAATAGCAACACAGAAGAGATGACTTGGGAGGCCAAAGAAGATATGCGATCTAGATATCCTTATTTGTTTCAATCTTCAGGTTTATATCGATACTTGTGCAATATGATTTTCTCATTTCTATTTTATTCGACAATCTTAAATCGTATATCTTGCCGCTGAATTAATATTGAGGCAGATATGGCAGGTGAAACTCTGAGTACGGCAGAGGATGGTTGAGGTGAGATATGACTAACTCTCTTAATTTTAGTATATATAGATGGTCGTGTGAGGCCTAGTTGATATTGTTTTATTGTTATGTTGCTCTGTGTGGCGTTGGATATATGTGTAGGTTGTTTAACATGTTTCATATAGTCCTGATTACAAAGGAGACTCTGCCAAAAAATTTTAGAACCTTCGAGAGTTAAGAATACCTTCAACATTTGCGGATGAATGTTCTTATGGAGGGAAGAATGTTACACCCCATAGTTTCGCATTTTGTCGTGTCGTTAATGGATACCAATGTCTCGAGAAGAGGTATGACCTTACAAAAGGGTAATGAAGGTTTAAAACCTATTTATGGATGTTCTGGTGTGTATGGAAGTTAAACGGATAAAAGAAAATACATTTCTACAAAAATCAGAAAACTATGCAATTTGACTGCAAGGTTGATGGCCTGTCAAGGGGTTGATGGACCGTCAAAGTGTTCAATCTGAATAGTAAAATTCTCTGCAAATTTGAGATTTCATATATGGATTTGATGGTCCAGATTGACGGTCCGTCAAAGACAAAAGTTTGTCGGACCGTCAATTTGACTGTCCTTTTGCCGCGGTGGAAATTTTTGTCATGTTTAAATTCGGGTTGATCGAATTGGGGTTCATTTTTTCTTCAAAAATAGTTCATAAGTTATCTACAAACCCTCACAAAGGTATCCAAATATCTATCAAATCAAAGGCTAATCGCGCAAGATTAATGTAATAATCCCCGTGGATATCGTAGAAATCCTCTTCTTCATATTGAATCGATTTCAGAAACCCTTCGTGATGGAATATCTTGCCGTTTTAGGAGGGTTTTGATGAAACAATGTAAGATTTATCCTCTATTACCCATACTTGTGATTAATTAATGATTTGGAGTAAGTTGTGAAAGGATTGTCATAATCGAAAACTCGTAAACCTATGAAATCATTGTAATATGACTTGTGGGTTGTTGTATTTGAGATATGAGTTGGAATTGATTACCAAACTAATTTTGGGTGTTGTAAAACTGATAAAGAACATCTCAGAGAATTGTTGAATCAAATTATCTAAATATCCATTGTTAAGAGATCTAAGAACCTATATGCTTAAAGTTGTTGATAAAATGCCTAAGTAAAGTTTATCTATAGAATTTGGAATTGATATTGATAAAGAACCTTTGTATGACATAGATAATCATCTGTAAGAAGTGAAAGGACTCGTAGAGCGATTATAGCTTCAAGGACAAGGTGTGTAAGGCTATCCCCTTTTCTTCGAAGGCATGAAATCTAAAGAGTTAGCATTTTCAAAAGAAACGTTGAAAGCCTCATTCGATTTGTATATCATAATCCCTTGTCGAGAGTTGTTAATTGCTAATTCTATTCTTATGATCATTGTTGTTGGTTACTGATCTATCTTATTATAAGCCTTCTGATAGAAGCATTTCACAGAGTTAATTGATAGAGTTGACTAAAATTCGTTCCAAAAGTAAACTCAAAGAGTTCTGAGTTCCAAAGAGGCCTTAAGTGATATTATTACTATATACATATGATTCACACTACCGTTTTGAATAATTGGTGGGTAGATATACATGTACATTAAACATACGCACCGTGCTATAGTCGGCCAGATAGGCACTTATACATGTATCCATACATACACCTCAGAGTATACCTGAGGGTAGTGACATGTTATACACCTCATACTATAAGTCGACGATAGTTTATACAGTAAGGCCTATCTAGTTAGGTTCCCTTTAAGTTTCAGAGTTTCATTATTTGCCTTATATGGCATCGAGGTTGCCTTATGCTTTCTTTTATAGCTTATCTCTTCATATTGCTTTGATACCTTTCTTTACAGCTTACAGTTTCATATTGTTAATCATACTTTACATACTCGATACATTATTTTGTACTGATATCTCTTTTGTCAGGGGATCTGTGTGTTCATGCCGCATGTTCTAATAATGGCTCTACTAGACCACCACAGTAGGAGCTGTCGAGTTCAACCGTTAGTAAGTAAGCTTCATTTTTTCCTGAACTTCCTGGTCAACTAGTGAGTATGTTTTGCATAGTTACGTAAAGTATGGGTAGGTAGGAGCCCTATCCCGGCCATATGAAAATACATTTATACATAGAGGCTCATAGACTTGTCTGGTATGTATAGTTGTTGATGCATAGCCTCGTCGGCTAAGTTGTTTTTGTTGAACCATGTTGTGACCTTGTCGGTTCTGTTATATATATATGTTGGGACAGTCCCTCTTGTTCAGCATTGATGTTGTGTTATATCTAAGTACGGCCTTATCGGTCGGAAGTTCTACTCATATAGAAGTTTGGTGATCAGAGTAGTACGCTCGGGCCAATAAGGCATTGGGTGCTGGCCACACCCTCTAGTTGGGGTGTGATAGTTATACTCCTGAAGAACTGGTGCAGAGAGAGCCTCAAAAGAAGGAAATCATAGAAGACAAATTACTAAAGGAGAGGCCGAAGACTTCTTGCAGAGAATGCAGCAAAAAAAATACTCTATCATCGAGCACTTAAATAAAATGCCAGCCTAGATATCGGTAATGACACTACTACTGAGTTTATCAAAACACGGACAGGCTCTAATAAGAGTTTTGGATGAAGCACACATCCCTGCAGGCACAAGTAGTGAAACTCTGGCTGACGTAGTATTCCACGTCATTGGAGCCCATCAAATTTCTTTCACACCCGACGAGTTGCCTAAAGACGAAATGACGTACTATAAAGTTTTATATATCACTGTCAAATGTAGAGACAAGGTTTTAGGCCTAGTATTGGTCGATAATAGGGCTGGTCTCAACATATTCCCGAATCTACACTCAAATAGTTGGGTTATGATATTGGAAAGATACGCCAGAGTCGTACAAACGTGAGAGCCTTTGATGGGGCTCAACGTGATCCTGTAGGAGAGGTAGACCTCAACATCCAAATGGGGCCCATGAATTTTAGGATTTGCAAGGTATTATAAGGAGGAGTTGTAATCCTAGCAGAGATGGATGACCAAGAGTGGCCCAAATAAGTCAACTCATATGCAATCAAGAGATACTACGCGTGAAGGCACACTTCTTAAATTTCTAATCTCATTTCTTTTTACTTGTAATTAATACACAAGACCTATATCTTATGGCAGAGATAAGTAGAAAAATCAATATCAGATTTGGTCTTTTTCTTTTGTAATAGAAAAAACAAATAACATTTCCTTGTAATATGAACTACATGATGACCTGATTTCCAGAGGTGAGATACATAGTCATTCCACTTAGGACTCGGTCACATTATTATAAAAATCAACCATTTTGTTTCAAACTACGTTCGACCTAATTCCTGCTATGACAGAATATGTAGGCACTCTTTGAGCTCGGTCGCACAAAACAAAAAACCAAAGAAACCCATAAAAGATTTTTAAATCGCCTCGCAGAGTCCTCAAACCCCAAACGTGCAACTGTGGCAAAAAAATTTTGAGATCCTCTCAAAAATTCTACCGATAAATTCGGCACAAGAGTCAGTCGATATTTAACTTTTTATTGGGGTAGAATTATTGGGAGGGTCACAAAAATTCCTTCACCACGATTTGGCATGATAGTTCGCCACAAGACAACCTTCAAACTGGGCCAAATTTTTTGAGGGGGTCTCATCTTAATTCTAGATTTTGTTGCAGATTGTAAACTTTCTTTAGCATCGTTCAAACATATTTGTTATTCGTGCCTCACTGAAATGGCCTTAAGTCATGTGGGAGCTGCTAACCAAGGAAACAACAGTGATTTTGATGTATCATAAGGTGGATGACCTTCTATAGTTACCATCCACATAGTTATTGAGACCAATGATAAAGTAGATAATGGTACTATAAACCAGGTGCCTCGACACTCTCCGCTTATCCTGATTGACCTTGATGCTGGCGCTGCTGATATTAGGCTTATGTAGAATGAAATTCAATTGCTTAACACTCTAGTTGCAGCCCAACAGCAGTGTGCAGCCTCCAAAACAGTGACGGTAGGTGGATGAGGAAGACTTAAAACATTTCTTGGGGTTAAATCCACCAAAGATCTATGGTTAGCGTGCGGCTGATGATCCATAGTATTTCATTAATGAACATTTCAAGGCCCTCAAGGCTATAGGTGCTCTTGGTTCTTAAGTCGTGGAGTTCTTCGCATACCAATTGAAATATACAATTCATGTATGATTCAAAATATGAGAGAGAAAGTGAGGTAATGATGCTCTAGCTCCTACTTGGGCTTAATTAAAAGAAGCATTTATGCAAAGGTTCATGTACGAGAAGGAATAATTTTCTTTGGCCACTAAGTTTGAGCAGCTAGTATAGAGCTCTATGATTGTTCGTGAGTATAGCCTAAAGTTTACTGCATTAGGAAGATATGCAATGTACACAATTTCTACTGAAAGGCAGAAGTTGAAGAGGGTTGTGTGTGGCTTTTGGCCACATGTTAAAGCTGCATTTGTTGCTACGTGTCCCACTTGTACATTTGCGTCATTGGTTGGTTTTTCCTAGAAGCTAAAGGATGGGAAGAATCAATGTTGGACAGGGAGAAAAGTAAGAAGGCCTGATCCATGAGTGGTTATAGTAGTACTTATAATGGGGCAGAGCGGCGATGAGGTTGGTGAAGTCTCAGTTGTTGTGGTCACAAGTAATCTTACTATTTTCACTTAGGTCGTGTATTCATTGATTGAACCTGAGTCAAATTTCTTATTTGTGACACCATACTTTGCTTTGGATTTTGGGGTGGAGCCCAAACAATTATTAGAACCCTTTTCTTTGCCTACTCCAATTGGTGTTCCTGTTATTACCTATAGAGTTTATAAAAAATGTGTGATTTTAGCCGATGATTGAGAGGATACCTAACTAAATCAAATGAGAAATTGCACACTACGACGTGATAATAGAAATGGGTTGGCTTTCCGCGTGTTATACAACTGTGAATTACCAATCCAAAATGGCCAGATTTGAATTCCCTAACGATCCTATTATCGAATGGAGGGGTGATATTGCTAATCCTCGAGGTAGACTTATTTGTTATCTTAAGGATCACAAGATAATTTCGAAGGGGTGTATAAACCATTTAGTCGCGGTTAATGAAACACAAGTTCTAGCACTAAAATTCGAGTGATTGTCTGTAGTTAATCATTTCCAGAAGTATATTCTGAATAACTTCCTGGTTCCACAGATAGAGTCATTGACTTCGCGATTGATGTTTTTCCGTATACTCAACCAATCTCTAGTCCACCTTATGGTATGGCTTGGCCGAAGTATGAGAAATAAAAGACTAATTGAAAGACTTATCGTAGGAGCCAAGTTTCTAGCTCCTACGCGAAGGCCACCAGGCCAGACAATCGTGAATACATAATACTCACTCTCCATGATTGTGTGATGGTGCCTCGGGATCACAATGCATACTGCACCAAAATATACAACCAAAATGTGATTTTCTTATTCAAAACCCTAATCAGATAACTAAGTTCCAAAATATCTCATGAACTTATGAGAAGTCTCAAATTAAGGAACGAGGTGCTAAAACTCAAAATAAGGGATTGGTTGTTGCATTCACTTCCTTTTAAACAAATAGTCATTCTTGAAGGGATTTATAATTTACATGTGTTGTCAAACGGTTGGGGATATCTACTCCGCATTTCTGACTAGTGTCACTAGTAGCTTTCCTAATTGGATGATTCTTCCGAAGAACTTTCACTGAAGCTATGTCTTTTAATGTTAGCTTCTAGACTTGTCTATCAAAATAAATGACAACTCCTCATAATTCATATTCTCATCTATTTGTACTGTATCCAACTTAAACAACTGGGACTTGTCCTCAATATACATCTATCACATCGACACATGAAATATAACATGTATCGCTATTATGTCCTGTTGCAAGACAAGATTGTACCCCCACCCCCTCCCCACCCCTCTCGATACGCTCCAAATACTCAATGGGCCAATGAACCTAGAACCTAATTTGCCTTCTTGCTAAAACAAATTATTAATATTCGATTAATAGTAGTTGTAGGAAAACTTCTCTAATGGAAAAAACCTTGTCCCAATAACCTTTAAAATCAATAATACATTCCCTAGACATATTCTTGGGAATCTGAATAGTCCGCTTGGACTAACCATCAGTCTATAATCGGAAAGCTATGCTAAGCTCCACCTCTGTACCCAACTATCTCTGTATGAATTGCCAAAAGTATATCGTAAACTATGTCCCATGATAAAAAATGATAGAAAGGGGAACCCCTTGTAATCAAACTATCTCTCGGATATAAAATTGTTAACGTTTCTCCAAAGAGTAAGTGGTCTAAATAGTATGAAATATGTTGATTTAATCAACTTGTCATAATAATCCAAATTGTGTCAAACTTCCCTAGGGTCCGGTAAGTCTACCACAAAGTCCATATTAATACAATCCCGTTTTCACTCAAGTATAACCATCTTTAGAATCAAACCACCTAAACCACCCGGTTTCTTATGCTCATACTTATCTTGTTTGAAATACAAATATTGTGACGATGGCCAATAATGTCCTTCATCCTACACCATCAATAATGATTTTTCTAGTCGCGATTTAATTTTAAGGAAGTTCTCATGTGGCAACCATCAGAACTTCCCTTACTCACTCTTATTAGCTAATTGAGTAAATCAAATCTCATTTAAGTCATTAAATATTTTTACAATTTCCCTAAAGATCAAATGACGATATTTCCTTAAAGATCTCCATGCCATTGGTCTTTTAGACTTCCTACCAGGAGCTCTTGTGATAAAGAAAACAAAAACTATGAAAAAGAAAAGCCATAATATATACATTCTTCACCTTCAATGATTTTTAGGCTTTAGTATATATTACAATTGTAGAAGTCTTATAATAATTAAGCAGTTCTTTTTCCATTCATTTTTCACACTATTTGGCATGTAAGGAATTACCAGTCAAATGTGTTCCTTCTCAATTGAATCCACTGGGAAGCGGTGTTTGTCGAGGACGTCCACGTCTGATAACGGCAGAACGGAAAACGTTAAAAGTTTCTGCAAGCAAAAATAATGCATTAATATGAGTCTCTCTAGAGTTGATGCATGTCATTATTATTCCAAAGAAGATGACATATACGTAAATAAGCCATTATATAAATCAATTCATCAAAATAATACGTTTTTAAAAAAACTAGAATAAATGTATTCCTCAGTAACGTATTATACATTATTTTATTTAAAAAATCTAAGTTTAGTGATTGACGACGTTAAAGGATAATTCGTACTTGAAAGTAACGTTTTGCCCTTAATACGTAACTGAGAGTGACGATTCTAAGAATCTAGACACGGACAATTTTTGTACGAAATCTGACATTGATTGATTTTAAAGTTGTAATTTAGAGCTACGACTTCATGTTAAAACTTAACTGACAATAACATTTCTACAGTGATCCAGTGAGGAGTGTTTTATTTTTTGGTTTTAAAAAAAAGATAGATCCAACTCTTGGAATGAAACTCCCGTAAGGAAGGAGTATTTTTTTTCCCTTGAGGGAGCTCACTCGGCAGAAATTCAGTATTCACTTTTCTTTTAGATGCATTTAGCTATGGATTTATGTTATAGACATTAATAGTATAATGTTATTGTTCCCACATCCGAAGTGGAATGATAATTTGGACTCCTTATATGGATTTGGACAATGCTTCCCTCACGAGCTAGCATTTGGGGTTGAGTTAGGACCAAAATTCATTTTTACATGGTGTCAGAGTCCGACTCATTCCAATTCTATGTTCACCGATGTTGGGTCCCCAAATTATGTCATACACGCTCCAGTTAACGGGGTTTGGGCATGCGGGGGAGTGTTCCCACATCGGAAGTGGAATGAGAATTTGGACTCGTTATATGGACTTGGACAATCCTCCTCTCATGAGCTAGCGTTTGGGGTTAAGTTAGGCTCAAGATCCATTATTTACCGTTTTTACAATGTCATTATAATTTAAATGGTTATGACAAATTACTTGATAGATTTCGAATTATTAGTTAATTCTTACTTTCAATTACCTTTTAACATGTAATTATAAAAATATCTCTTTCACTACCGATGAATTCTGTTGGGTCCGGGGCTACGGATAAGCAAGAATATGTAAGAATAAAATCGTAACAGCTAGAACAATTCAAACAGTTTCTGGATGTTGCCTTCAATGTTGTGTCAACATCTGAGGCAACATTGTGATAAAACAGTTATAAACCTTTATAGAGTAAATGCAGCGGAAAAGTAAAGAGACACAAGGTTTATATTTTCAAGGGTATATATTAATATATCCCTTGATGGTCAATGACCAAAGAATTGTATAAATTATATACAATTAAAAATGAATTTCTTTATGCAAGGTTGAACAATAAATGCGAAAAAGAAATTACAAACAAAAGTGAAGTCGCAGATGACTTCAGCCCAAAGTTAAAAGATCTAACAAGACAAATACAATATCTCCATTACTATTGCTTGAAATATAAGCTTGATCTAGAATCTGAGCAGCAATAGTAACGTGGGACTAGATGTTGTTATACTATTTTAGGCCAAGTGTGTTGATCCAGTTTCTAAGGTGACTATGCGAGAGCTCTCTTGATAATTCTTCTCGTTTTCAATCTGGATATCGATACTCTGAAGTTCCCCTCTATTTATAGTGTGGAACTTCCCTTGAAATCCTCACTGGCTGGTTGCGGAGGCTGAGTAAAAGAAGGCTTCAGCTTGGACCGGTTCTTGCTCCTTCAAAAGCTCAACGTTCTGGACTTGGTCTTCACGCTGCTTCCTCTCCATGCTTTGATTGTTTCTTTTACCACATTTTGAACACATCATCATTGTTAGCTTGCCTAGGTCATTTTTTACTCACAGTAACACAACCTATTTTGACCGGAAGAATAAGCAAAATCGTTACAGAAATATTGTCAGGAATGTTGTCACAACATCGCAGGCAACATTTTTATTTTCATATAATGTTGTCCTGAGCATTTCCAGATGTTGTCACAACATCCATCCAACATCAACAATCTCCCCATTTTTGCCTTTCTTCACAAAACTCCATACGAAGCGAAAATGACTAGGATACTGATTCCCGATGTAGTCCTTACATTCCAAGAATCAGTAGAATCAGTGCTATGCTCTCCCCCATAACCTGCAGTGTTAAATTCCAAGCAGTGTAGTACCAATGATTTGATTAGATAGGAGTTATGTTCTGTTACTATAGACTTACTCATAGCAATTGCGTAATCAATCTACAGTAATCATTCATACCAATCCACATCAGGCAACCATATATAAACAACTATAGAAAGCAGTCATACTGTCTGCAAAAACAAACCAAATGTCTCAAAGTAAAATATTACAAACACAAATAATATTCCAAATGTCAGTAATGTCAGTATATACACTATTCAAATAAACATTCATCATTGAATCACCAACTCCATCAGCATGATGATCACAATAGCTTCCAGCCGCTTTCTGTGATCGATCACTCTGTGTAACACCATCTTCATCTCTTCATCTTCAGCATCAGACGTAGTCAGCAATAATCATCTCAACTCTTCTCCCCCTGCATCATTGCCTGCACCCTCCCCCTATCTGTCTGCTTCCAGCAGCAGCACCAGCATCAAGCATCATCATCTCCCCCTTTTTGTGAAAAAAGTAAGCCCATATAATAGTTCGTGGCTCTCACTAGTTCTTGAATTTGCCTGTCAATTTCAGCAATGTGCTGTCGAAGCCAGTCTTTGGACATTGGGACCTTTCCTTGAGCAATGTTGCCAGGAATGTCGGCAACATCCTTTGATGTGTTAGTGTCCCATTCATCTTTCTTCCAAGGTAGGTCAATAACCCTGTCCCTGCTGTTAACAACTGCTCGTTGTACTGAGTAAACCTCTAAGGCTGGACTCAGCTTTTCTCCTTTTGGAGTCTTAAAACCTTGGTTGAGCAGGATTTGAAAAATCAAGGAGGGGTATGGAAGGGCAGAGTTGCTTTGTTTTTCTGCCAAGTTGACAACATGGTTGAATATAAGTGTTCCTAAGTCAACTTTCTGATTCCTTCCAATCTTGAAAAGCAATGATGCTTGATCAAGGGTCACTATTGTCTCGTTGAAGGAGGGTAGCCAGTTGTATATATCAAGTTTGTGTAAAGTGGCAAACAGGGCAGTGAGTTTTGACACAGGGATGCATGGAGCCCAAACAGTGATCAAATTCCCTGTAAGGTACTTGATCATTGAATTTAGTTCCTCCACAGTGGGGATTGGTTGAGGTTCTCTTTCACTAATAATTATCCCAAGAATGGAGTTTATGTTATTTGGTGTAAAATTGTATACCTTGTTGTATAGGTACACTTTCCCAAATTTCTTTGAGGTTGTGTCCTTAACAGCACGCTTCAGATTAGCATAGAACACCCTAATCACCTTCTCACAATAAGGATTCTTACCAGATACAGAGCTTAAGATGTTTTGACTACTTAAGAAATTAACTAAACCATTTTTGGAGAATGAAGTTACGTTAATCACCTTCTCCCCTCTAACTCCTCTATTGTTAAACCAAATCCAGTTACTGGAGCATGATTTACTTTGAAACATGGAGGAGTAGGGAATTATCTCAGAATCTCTTTCAGATTCTGTGTTTTCTTATTCGGATGAGGTAGGCTGCAGGTGTTGCCTCGGATGTTGGGGCAACATAGTTTGGGTCTATTTTCTCGGCTGTTGCCTTTGATGTTGAGGCAACATTTTTATCAAAATTCCAGTATGTTCTATGGACCCCTTTAGGAATGAAGTTTCGTAGATGTGTGTCATCAGACATCTCTTCTTCTTCTTTTTCCTTCTCAAATTCTGCTTGTGGAGTGGAAGTTGATGGAGTTCTGGAAGAACTGTGCACACTGAAATTGGTGTCAGTGCTGCTGCTTGTGGTAGTATCAATAGGGAGAGTCGATTCTTCCCTGGATCTTTTGGCAGACTGGTATTCACCGAATTGGTTTTCGAAAACCCTCTTTGACCTTCGCATCGAAAATGTCAATTTTGACTGTCTTGAGGCAAGGTTTGAGAAATCAGATGTTGCATAAACATCGATTAGGTTTTCATTATCGCCTGGGTAGCTCACCTGTAATGTCTTATCTGAACCAAGCAGGATCATTGCATGTGTGCAGTCCTCCTCGACCGGTCTCAAGTCATTGACAAAAGTATAATGCTTGTAAACCTTATTGTTATTTACTTGACTAGTCGACATTGGAGAATAATCTTTGGTGTTTGTGGATTTTGGGGACACGGACATAGGAGAGGGTTTTGAAGGATTGGGCGTGTTGGAGAAGCTTTGGGTTTTGAGAAATAACGGTGTTGTTTGGGCTGCCATGATTTGATGGATTGATAGTCGGCTGATGTGACAATTCCAAGACAAAAATGGGAGGTTTTATTATGGCAAAGTATACTTACACTCAAACTCCTTTTCCTTAAATTTAGATTGTATAGAAGAATAAAAACTCTTTACACACCTAAAATAAGGATTGTCATAGCATATATCATCATTTTTTTTTAAAACGGTCCTCCATAATTTTTTAGACTTCCAGTTAAAGACAGAGACATGATAAATACCAAAAACAGGAATAAAATAAGATAAACCAGATTGATAAATGTACTGGAACACAATGTTGTTGATGATGTTGGCAACATTTCAAAGTTTAAACAAGCATTATGAGACTCCAAGGATTTTCTGATTTAGTAGATGATATTTCCGTATATGTTCGCTATGAGACTGATCGCTGAACTAACGTAACATTTTACCATTGTCCTTAATCAACTTAGTTGAACACATATAGATTAAAAAAATATTGAGGAATTTTCAACCTTTTTGAAGCACGTGGTACTCCTATAGAATAGGAACGATACCAATCTTAGAGCTTTGCTTTTTTTGTATACATCCAAATCTTTAAGTAGAGGCTTCGCCTTCTTATGATACTTGCAGAGAACGGTATCACATTCATATCTTGTCTTTTTGGAGTCATGCTTGAATCTTTTGAAAAAAAATATTGCAACATCACTACAACACTTATCTTGTATATTGACCCAACAGTAAATGTTATCCAGAATGTTGGGACAACATTTCAGACAACATCTACCTAGCATGTCTTATTTTCAAAGGAAACAAGAGACCAAGAGATTTTTTCAAGCTAGAAAATCTCTCATGATCTAAAGGTTTGGTAAAAATGTCAGCCAGTTGACAAAGAGTATCAACATGTTCGATTTGAACTAGCTGTTTTTCTATTAAGTTTCTTAGAAAATGATTTCTTATATCTATGTGCTTTGTACGTGAATGCTGAACATGATTTTTGGAAATATTAATAGCACTCAGATTATCACAGTATAAAATCATGGAGTTATTAGATATGCCATAGTCATCTAGCATATGTCATAACCAAATCAGTTGAGCACTACAACTTCCGGCTGCCACATATTCAGATTCGGCAGTCGAGAGTGATACACAACTTTGTTTACGACTGTACCATGAGACTAGATTATTGCCAAGATAGAAACACCCACCACTAGTGCTTTTTCTATCATCTATATCACCGGCCTAATCTGAGTCACTATATTCTATTAGATTCGGATTAGTGTCTTTGGAGTACCAAATTCCCATGTCACTTGTACCGGCAACATATCGAATTATACGCTTCACAAAATTAAAATGAGATAACTTGGGACTGGCTTGGAACCTGGCGCAAACACATACGCTAAACATGATATCGGGGCGACTGGTAGTAAGGTATAGAAGGCTACCTATCATAGATCGGTACAATGTTGGGTCAATATCTTGTCCAATATTGTCTTTACATACCTGTTGCGTAGATCCCATTGGAGTCTTCATGTGTTTAGCATTTTCCAGACCAAATCTCCTAACAAGATTCTTGGCGTACTTGCTTTGAGATACAAAGATCCCATCTTCATTCTGTTTAATCTGCAAGCCTAAGAAAAATGTTAGTTCTCCAATCATGCTCATCTCAAATGTTGTCGACATTGCTTCGACAAAAGACTTCTAGAAAGATTCTATAGTCGAACCAAAAACAATATCATCAACATAGATTTGAGCTACTATTACATCTACACCGTGCCTTTTAATAAATAATGTTCTGTCAGCTTCTCCACGGGTGAAACCAAACTCAACAAGAAAGTTAGTTAGACGACCATACCATGCACGTGGGGCTTGTTTTAGTCCATACAAAGCTTTCTTGAGTTTGTACACATGATGTGGATGGTGAGGATCCTCAAATCCCTTTGGTTGTTCAATGTATACTTCTTTGTCCAAGTGTCCATTTAGGAAGGCACCTTTATCGTCCATTTGGTGCAAGGTAATCTTTATATAGGAAGCAATAGCAAGAAGCAATCTTATTGACTCAATTCTAGCCACAGGAGCGAAGGTATCGTCATAGTCGATACCTTCTACTTGTGTATATCCTTGAGCAACAAGTCGAGATTTGTTCCTGACAATCTTTCCTAACTCATCTGATTTGTTTTTGAATATCCACTTAGTCCCAATAACATTTGTGTTGTTGGGTCGTGGTACCAAGTCCCAAACCTTATTTTGGGAAAATTGTTCAAGCTCCTCTTGCATGGTTGAATCCAAGAATTATCTTTTAATGCTTCCCTAATATTTTTGGGTTCCAAAGTAGATGTAAGACAAGAAAGACTTACATGTTGGTATATGGTGGACATGCACACATACCGTACCATTTCTCGGTAATTCACTGGCTCTTTCCATCTTGTACGCCTCTCCTCAAAAACTCCCCCTATCACCTGGTCGGGTGGATGGTTCCTTCTAATACTTGATGGAGGGTCTCTTCTCACTTGATCATTTAGTTTCGTAGCACACTCCTCCTCGAGTTCATCCCCTGTGTTCTCTCTTGGAGGTTCAGATGTTTCTTCTGATGTTGGGACAACATCTGGGACTACATATGTTTTTCAGTGGGTTGCTTCTCTTCAACTGCAACCACAATGTTGTTTTCTGGAAGATCTACCAGATATATCCAGCAGTCATCAAAAATAACATTGACTGATTCTTGTATGGTCTTTGTCCGAAGATTGTATATTCGATAAGCATGGCTATTCTGAGAGTAGCCAATGAATATTCTCTTGTCACTCTTAGAGTTAAATTTGGTCAGTTTATCCCTGTCATTAAGAATATAGCACACACCCAAAGACATGAAAGTACCGCACTGTAGGTTTCTTTCTATTTAACAGTTCATAGGGTGTCATCTTGGTCCCTGGCCTTAAATAGATTCTATTAATTATGTGACATGCCGTGTTCAAGGCTTCTGTCCAAAACCTTTTTGACAATTGCTTAGAACTTAACATAACTCTAGCCATTTCTTGTAAAGTTCTGTTCTTTCTCTCAGCAACCCCATTTTGTTGTGGTGTTTTTGGTGTCAAAAATTCATGGAATATGCCTTTCTTTTCACAATAATTTGCAAAGGTTTATTTTCAAACTCTTTTCCATGATCAGATCTAATTCTAAAAATCGAAGAACAAAACAGGTTCTTAATCCTAGAGTAAAGTGTTCTAAACATGTCAAAGGTTTTTGATTTTTCCTTTAAAAAATAGATCCAGGTGAATCTGGAAAAATCATCTACTATCACATAAGAATATCTCATCCCTCCTAGGCTATCTACCTAGATTAGACCCATAAGATCCATATGCAATAATTGGAAACAATGAGACGTACCTGAATGTTGTCCGTCATGTTGGACAACATTGTGAGAGACTCGGGTCTGCTTTCCCTTCAAACAATCTTCGCATAGTGTTTTATCTTTTGGATCCAGTCTGGGAATGCCTCTAACAGCTTCAAATGAGATCAGCTTCTCCAAGGTGCCGTAGTTGACATGTCCCAACTTTTGATGTCAAAGTGTCAAGTCACCTACCTTTGCGGAGTTGCACAACTCTTGTCTACCGACTAGATAGCAATTATCTCCTGTTCGGGTTCTTGATATGACACATTTATCCACAAAATCTGTAACCTTGCATCTAAGCTTGTTGAATTTCACCTCGAGATCATCATCACATAGTTGGCTTATGATAAGAAGATTAGCAACCAAACCTTTTACATGAAGAACATTTTTCAAGGCTGGTATATCCGGAACATTAAGAGTTCTTTACCAATTATCTTACTCTTACTTCCCCCTCCAAAGGTCATGTATCCTCCATTGAATGCTTCATATTCCTTCAATAGGCGTTTGGTACCTGCATATGACGTGAGCAACCACTATCAAAATACCAAGAACCTGTAATGTTAGTACGCAAAGCAGGTATGCACACATTACATTTCAGATTCAGTTTGGGTACTCATTCATTTTTCTTCCTTCTGCTTTCAGGCTGGTTGATTTAAATGTTGTCAGTGATGTTGGGCAACATTGCTGACGACATTTTAGGCAATATTCTGAGTGCAGAGTTTTGAAGTTTGTAGTAGTAGGGCATAAGATGTCCTGACTTTTTACAGAAGCTACATACAAACTTCGATCCAATTTCAGTGATCTGAGAGTTACTCGAATTTTCTTTGATAAATTTTATCCTCTCAGTTTCACTATGGATTACTGGAAGTATTTGGTTTTCCAGGAGATTAGTACCCAAGGCCAGCCCTTTTAGGTTTATTGAAGTTCAATATTTCATCCAGTTTGAAGGTTCCCATGTTGAGCCTTTGAAAGGTGGTATCAACTACGTTTAATCGTGCACGAATCTTACCAAGCTCTAGGTCCTTCTTGGTAAGTGCCACCTCTAATCGGTTGATTGTGCCTTTCAGATTGCTAGTCTCAAGAGTCACTAATTTTGCTTTTGAGTCTAGTTGCTCAGATTCAGTGATTAAGGCTTTACAAAGGCTTTGTAATTCCTTTATTACGTCGTCTTTGGAGTCAACTAGATCCAAATTTACAGCCTCAGATGAAGAATTAAATCCACTAAAACAATTTACATCCGAATAGTCAAAGTATACATACCTCTCTGATGTTGAAGACATTCCAAATGTTGAGTCTGATGTTGTTCCTGATGTTGTCGCAACATTGTCAACAACATCTTCATCGTCAGACAGTGAGTGTTCAAACACGGATGCCAGCATTGCTTGTGGTTCTTCTTCTTGATCTCCTTCCTCCTCTTCGTTCTCATCATCGCTAAAGGTGTACCCACATGACCTTATCAATTTTTCTAAGGGTGTTTGCACACTCATTAGCGTAGTGTCCCCAAACCGAGCATGCATGACATTACACTCTCTCGAGTTGTTTGGGATTGAAATTGGTACTGTCAGAGTTAGATTTCCTCAGTGGATTGTGATTACTTTGATCAGAAGGTGACCTATTCGGCTGTTTATTAAAGAGTGGGTTTTGATGTTGTTTGTATTTGTCTTTATTGCGATCATTGTTGATCTTTCTCACCATTGAGTTGAATCGACGAGTAAGTAAGGCAACAGTAACACCATTTCCCAGTTCCTCCAAGTTTTCTTTCTCATTTTCCAATTCAGTTTTCGAGGTTTGTCCTTGGAGTGCCAAAGTTTTGTCTTTATACAGATCTCTTTGTCTCTTCATGTTTATCTCATATGTTTGAAAGATGCTCATCAAGGAATGTAGATCCATATTAGCAAGATTATGGGCCTCTTCAATAGCACAAATCTTAGTATTAAACCTTTCAGGAAGAGATCTGAGAGCTTTATCCATAAGTTGTGTGTTGGTTAAAGGAGAACCAAGAACTTGACACTGATTAGCAATGTCAATTAACTTTTCAAAATAGGATTTTATGTCTTCAGATTCTTCCATCCTTAAGCGTTCGTATTGGCTCAAAATCACGCGAAGCTTTGTACGTCGTACACTTGAGGTACCTTCACAATGAGTTTGTAAGGTCTCCCAAGCGTCCTTGGCCGTAGTACAATTCTGGATAAGTTTAAACATATAGAGATCTACCCATCCAAATATCGCATTTAGGCCTTTTCATTGAAGCTCGCACTATTGATTTCTTCCGCAGTCCATTCAGATTCAGGTTTGGTAAGTACTTCACTATCCTCGTCTGCTGGGTACTTGGGAATCACATAGCCATCGGAAACTGATCTCCAAGCTCGAACATCAATGGATTTGATGTGCGAACGTAGTCGGATTTTCCAATAGGCATAGTTAGTTCCGTCAAGAATTGGAAGTCTACCAACGTTTTGTATAGCTGAGTCCATAGCCGTAATATTCAGAATCAAACACTTATTGTATCAAGTGTTGGCTCTGATACCACTTGTTGGGTCCGGGGCTACGGATAAGCAAAAATATGTAAGAATAAAACCGTAACAGCTAGAACAATTCAAACAGTTTCTGGATGTTGCCTTCAATATTGTGTCAACATCTGAGGCAACATTGTGATAAAACAGTTATAAACCTTTATAGAGTAAATGCAGCGGAAAAGTAAAGACACACAAGGTTTATATTTTCAAGGGTATATATTAATATATCCCTTGATGGTCAATGACCAAAGAATTGTATAAATTATATACAATTAAAAATGAATTTCTTTATGCAAGGTTAAACAATAAATGCGAAAAAGAAATTACAAACAAAAGTGAAGTCGCAGATGACTTCAGCCCAAAGTTAAAAGATCTAACAAGACAAATACAACATATCCATTACTATTGCTTGAAATATAAGCTTGATCTAGAATCTGGGCAGCAATAGTAACGTGGGACTAGATGTTGTTATACTACTTTAGGCCAAGTGTGTTGATCCAGTTTCTAAGGTGACTATGCGAGAGCTCTCTTGATAATTCTTCTCGTTTTCAATCTGGATATCGATACTCTGAAGTTCCCCTCTATTTATAGTGTGGAACTTCCCTTGAAATCCTCACTGGTTGGTTGCGGAGGCTGAGTAAAAGAAGGCTTCAACTTGGATCGGTTCTTGCTCCTTCAAAAGCTCAACGTTCTGGACTTGGTCTTTACGCTGCTTCCTCTCCAAGCTTTGACTGTTTCTTTTACCACGTTTTAAACACAGCATCATTGTTAGCTTGCCTAGGTCATTTTTTACTCACAGTAACACAACCTGTTTTGGCCGGAAGAATAAACAAAATCGTTACAGAAATGTTGTCACAACATCACAAGCAACATTCTTATTTTTATACGATATTGTCCTGAGCATTTTCAGATGTTGTCACAACATCCATCCAACATCAACAAATACAAACTTTAAACTCAATACGTATATATTGCAAGGTGAAAGGGTTCCAAAGCTTTTATCAAAATTATGCAGAGTTCATTTTGTAGGATAGTTAAAGATAATTAATACTCTCACCATCTAAATTTATGAAAGTGTTACTATTTGGAAAATTAAATGACTTTTTCGTTCACTATTATTATCTCAAGATGTTTAAAATATTTTTGAATCATTAATTATGTTGATTTGTAGTAGTACTTTTGTATAGTTTTAAAATATGTAATTTTTATTTTAAATTATATAAAAAAATTATACCAAAATCTATAGTCAAAATTAAATATTTTGATCCTCATACTCTGAACACCTTCACAAGAATTAGGACCCAGGGAGTAGTATAGTTCATTAACAATTCTTGAACATTTGATTTTTTAGAGGGACCACCCTAAAGATTAGGATATAATCTAGAACCTGTTCAATTCTTTCTCCTGAATACGATCCTTACCCAATTCTGTGGTCTGTGGAAGAATCTCCAAATAAACTAAGCTATATTTACTGACGTCATAAATTTATAATAATGTGCTCTAAATTGTGAGGGGGAAAGGGTGAAAAGAGGGCAAAGAACTTACATGATGCAGCAAGAAAAAGGATAAGAAAGAAAACTAGCTTAGTATTTGAAGCTCTTTGCATGTCTTTTTTTCCTTCAGCTAATTGCTTTATGAGATATCACTACTGGTACATAGTATCTAATAAAATTAATACAGAAAAAATGAATTATGGCATATTTATTTTTTTATAACTTTTAGCCTGGACGGTCATAAGTTCAGTTGATGACAGTGATCTATCTCATTTTTTTTAAACCAAAAGATAAAATTCAACTCACTGGATTACTGTAGAAATGGATTACCGTAGAAATGTTATTGTCAGTTACATTTTAGTTTGAAAGTCTTAACCCTAAATTATGACTTTATAATCAATCACTGACATATTTCGTATAAAGTTTTCCGTTTCTGGATTTGTTATAGTCGTTACTCTCAATTACGTATTAAGGCTAAAACATTACTCACAAGTACGAATTATCATTTAGTTCTGTCAACCACTAAATTTATTGTCCATTTGATTTTTTGAATAACACAATATCTAATACATTACTGCGGAATACATTTATTCTAATTCTGTAAAAAAAAATTATAATATATTATTATGTTGAATTGATTTAAATAATGACTTATTTGGATCAAAAGAAGAGACTCATATTTTAATCTAAATATGAAAGTACATTCTTAATAACTCATTATTATTCCAAAGAGGAAAACACTTTTCTCCTTAGCACCCTCTAATGCACCTCACTCTACCCCACCCCGTAGCCCCTATCCTCATTTCATAACATTTATCTAAATTATACATAAATATTTTTTACTTATCAAATAAGAAAAATATTAAAATTTATTTATATTTCAAATAAGTAATACTACTAGTTTTCTTCATACCGGACACACCCTTCTTTTATGAAACATTACCCGTCAAAAGTGGGTTCACCAAAAAGCAAAAGAAAGTGAAATAAAGAAAAGTAAAATAAAACAAATATAGAAGAAAATAAAAGGCTGCCTGTCAATGAAAAGAGAGAAAGCATATGTTTCTTTCGCTTTTCTTTTATCCATAGCATTCTTACATGAAAAACAGTGACCACTTAATACTCATCATTGCTACCACACTTTCTACTTTTTTTTCTTCGATCCCGATAAAATTACATGAATCCTTTTGTCCCCCGCGCTCCCAAACCCTCACATAAAAGTTCTTTACACATTATTTCTCCTTTTCCTCTTTTAGCATTTATTAACTCAAAGAATATATTCTCTCTCTAGAAAATGTGTTATTCATTGTTTTTGACTATATAATGAAAATGTAATACTCGTCTCTTTCATTTTATGTGATTAAAATTTATTATTATTACATCCTATAGTTTTTAGGTTGGAAAGCATGGTTTATTAATCTATGTGAAAAGAGGAGGTATACGACCTTATGTAAGAATAGTATGGTATTAAGGCAAGTTAAGGTAGTGTCGAGAAGAATAAAAGTTAAGCAAATCGAAGAAAATAAGTTTTGTCGCAACTTAGACGATTTACATGTTTTACGGTGGGAACTTATGGCCGTAAAAGTATTTACGAGCTGAAAAGTCTGAGACCTCCACCGTGAAACTTAACAGAATGTTGGTGGAGGAAGAGGTGTTTCACGGTGGTCCTATTATAGGTCGTAAAAGTTTTACTGTGGGAGTTAGCCGGCGTAAAAGGTTTTACGGCCGGATCCTCCGTCGTAATAGTTGAGTCGGTGTCCGACCTTTGCTCGATTTAAATGTCTTCCAACCTTCATAACTCGTCATTTTCATCCCTAAACAGTTCCTAAGAATCCCTAAATCCTCTCTAAGGGTTCTATACTCATCCTAGCTTGGTTCGAAAGGAAATAACGTGGCTATTACGCCAAGAACCTCGTAGTATTTGTCTTCCTCTTATTCTTCCCCTTTGCTACTATTTTGAGTGGAAATCTTCAAACGTCAACTCGTCTATGAATATAAGTGATGAATTTGAGGAATTATTGATTTGGTGGTTCTTGCTATTAATATTAAGTTGAAGGAAGAAGAATTAAAAAGGGGATATAGTTCTATAATCAGATAGCATGATTGCAACTCGTCAATTTTAAGATATTCACACTAGTGTTGTTATCTATTGTTGTAGATCGACGTGTAGAAAGAGGCAAGCTTGATCCTCCTCAATAGAGCATCAAATTTAAGGTATGCAAGGCTTACGTTCTTTCTTTCAGCATGATCTTAGAAAGCAAATTCTATAGTAACATGACCATAGGCAAAGATCCTATTCTTGATCGTGAAAGCTCATAATTCCTTATTTTGGAACATTACATGTACTTATCCTTCATTTTTTGGGATTTCTCTTCATATATTATGACATCCTCTAGTTCGTAATTGATTCTAAAAACTCTTGTTGGATTGTAATGTTCGCTGTATATGATTCCATAATGATAGGCGGGGGTTAACGATTTTAGGTCACTCTACCCTATTCTTGTTGATGTTCTAAGGTCTTGTATTGCACTTATATATATGTATCTATTTTTTTACCGAGTCGCGCTATAGTGTGTCGGATTCGACACTTATATGTGCATATCACTACAATTGGGTATGATATTATCGAGTCTATTTAAGGCCGGGTACGTTATGATATGATTTGCCCCACAGAGAGGTTTGTTACTATATTATATGGCCCATAGAGTGGCCTAATTTTACTTTCCAGCATATACTTATGATTATGTCAGTTCTGTGCCCTCGGTGGTATTCTGAGTTACAGGTTGACTTTTGTACCCTTCTTCTACATTACATTTCTTATTTATATGTTTTACCTACCTTAAATATTAAGTACATTCTTTTGTACTAATGTCCCTTGTTGGGGCTCTATATTTTATGCCCGCAGGTATGGATAGACAAGGCGATGTACCTCCACAGTAGGGTATCTACTTTCAGATATTGGTAGTCATACTCTACTTCTCCGGAGTTGCTATACGGAGTCAGTAGGCATTGTTGCACATGTATATGGTTATTTTGGGTATGTCAGGGCCCTGTCCCGATTTGATGACATATGTTAGTACTCTTACAGGCTTGCATACTAGTAGTTAATGTATATTTGTTTATCTTGACCTTGTCAGCCTCCTTGTTAATTGTTGATATGCTTGTTACGGCTTTGCCGACCTTTCATTATGTATATATATAGTTGTTGGTATTCTTCTGTGTGCGGGGTATTATTGCATTCTATCTTATCATTTTTATTGGCAGGTCTTGTCGGCCTAAGTCTCATGTCGTGTGAATTCAGGTACTATAGTTGGTATGCTCGAGCCTTAGGGTGACGGGTGACGGCCACACATCCCAAGGTTGGGGTATGAAAAACATAGTATCAGAGTAGGTTTTTCCTAGGGAGTCAACAAGATGTATCTAGTAGAGTCTTGTTTATGAGTGTGTTGTGCACCACACTTACAAAAAAGAGGCTACATGATATTTAGGATGGTTACTCTTCTTCTTGATCTAGATCGTGCGACAGAGACAAGTCGTAAGTGTTTGACTCCTAATCTTTATCTATTTTACATATTCAGCGATGCCTGTTACTAGACGAAGGCTATTGGGAGGTTAAATTAGGAGGCTGGAGAGGATGCCAGTTAGGTGCCACCCGCTAATTCACGGCAATAGAAGCATCATGATGAGGCTATATCTCGGGCCTCTAAGACTCCACCCCCACCACCTCCAAAGAAGCATAACGGAGCTGATGTACCCCAGTTCCTCCCCAGGTTTCTCTTGAGCAGGATCTTTATATACAGAGTATCGTGCAGTTGTTGACTCGATTAGTGGCTACTCAAGCCCAACGTCAAACTACTGGTCTTTTCAATAGAGTAGTCAGTGCAAGATTTTAGGATTTCATCAACCTGGACCCTCCGATATTCACAGGTTCAGACATGAACGTTGACCCGCATAACTTTCTGGTCTAGAAGCAGCGTACTTTGCGGGTAATGCATTCCACATATGGTGAGTCAATGGAGTTGGCTTCCTATAGGTTTCAAGATGTTGTCTTAACCTTGTATGAGACCTAGGAGCATTTTAGGGGATCCCGAGCCCACCCACATGATATAGAGAGTTATCTGAGTCATTCTTGCAACAATATCTGCAGACTGAGCTTCAATGAGCCAAGCAGGATATGTTCTTACGTGCAGAGTAGGGTAACATGAGTCTATGAGAGTTTATAGTTTATAGTTTATAGTTTAACTCTTTGACTAGATATGCTCCTACCATTGTTGTTGAGATGAGTAACCGGTACATCAGTTTGTTAATGGTTTGGGACCGAACTTGGTTAATGAATGTACTATATATTCTCTAAATTCGTATATAGATATTCCTTGCATTTAAGATTATGCACAAAACTTGGAGGATCGTAAGAGGCGGTAGCGGGTGGATAGAGAGAGGGATAGGGGACAAAATAAGAGGTCTCGATCTACCGGTGATACATGAGAGTTTAGAGGTGGGTTTAGGCCATATTTTTTAAGCACCCATCTTATCCAGCATCCAGTGCACCACCACAGTTTCATGGCCTACATTGTAATCAGACCACTCATTTGGGTCAGGGTTAGAGTTCACGGGCATCAGACTTGTAGTATAAAGGAGATTCCAATCAGATGAGGACTCTGTTACCTTATTTTGATCGTTATGGTAGAGACCATTTTGGGAAATGTCTCCAAGGTATGGATTTATGTTACGCTTGTAGACAATCAGGTCATATTATGCGGAACTATCTGGTGATAGGCGAATGTGGTATGGCATAACTGATAGGATCTGTAATTGCTTCTTCTTTATATGCACACCCTCCTAGGCAAGGTACACATACATCAGCTGGTAGAGGTAAAGATAGAGCGTCTAGCTCAGGCGGTCACTAGAACTGCATATATGCATTGTCAGATTGGCAGGATCTAGAGTCATCTTCTAATGTGGTTACAGGTATACTATCCGTTATTTCTCTTGATGTGTACGCATTGATAGATCAAGGTTGTACTCTATCATATATTACTCCCTTTGTTACTAGTAAGTGTGGTAGGGAATTCGAGTTGTTGCATAAGTCATTTGAAGTATCGACGCCAGTTCGTGAATTTGTGATTGCTAGGCGGGTTTATCGGTGTTGTGATGTGATAATTTATGATCGTCATACTTTACCCGACCTAAATGAGTTGGAGATGGTCGATTTAGATGTTATCATGGGTGTCGATTGATTGTCTTCTTGTTATGTTAATGTGGATTTCTAGACAAAAGTTACGTTTTAATTTTCTAGGCGAGCCCATTATTGAATGGATAGGGTAATGCTGCAGCGCCTAAGGGGAGGTTTATTTCCTACCTTAATGCACGGAAGATGATTTCAAATGGATATATCTATCATTTGGTACGAGTGTAGGATGCGGAGGAAAAACCTCCCACCCTTCAGTCTATCCCTCTTGTTAATGAATTTCCTGATGAACTTCCAGGCATTCCTCCTGAAAGGAAAATTGACTTTTCCATTCATGTGCTTCTAGATATCCAAACTATATCTATTCCTCTTTATAAGATGGCCCTTGCTGAGTTGAAGAATTGAAAGCGCAACTGAAGGATTTGTTAGAGAATGGCTTTATTAGGCCAGTACTTCACCTTGTGGAACACCTGTATTGTTTGTTAGTAAGAAGGATGGCATACTGAAGATGTGTATTGATTATCGTCAGCTGAATAAGGTCACTATCAAGAAATCCGCTTCCTAGGATCGACGACATCAGTTGCAGGGTGCCAAATACTTCTTAAAGATCAATCTTAGATCTGAACACCATCAATTGAGGGTCAAGGAGAAAGATATTCCGAAGACCACTTTTTGGACCAGAGACAACCATTATGAGTTCTTTGTTATGTCCTTCGGTCTTCCTAATGCACCAGCATCTTTCATGGATTAAATTAATCTGGTGTTCACACCATTTCTGGATATTTTTGTGATTATGTTTATCGATGACATTCTAGTGTATTCTTGATCAAAAGCGGAGCATGCCGACCATTTGAGAGCGGTATTACAGACACTCCAAGATCATAAACTATACGCTAAATTTTCCAAATGCGAATCCTGATTGAAAATGGTGGCCTTCCTCGGACATAAAGTATCAGATAAGGGTATTAAAGTTGATAGTTAAAAGATCGAGGTAGTAAATAATTGTCCTAGGCCCACAACTCCTACTGAGGTGCGTAGTTTCTTGGGCTTGGCAGGTTCCTATCAGAGGTTCATGGAGAACTTCTCTTCTATTACTTCTCCATTGACGAAGTTGACTTATAAGGCAGCTAAGTTTCAATGGTCAAACGCCTGTGAAAGGAGTCTTTCGGAATTGAAGGATAAGTTGACATCAACACCCGTCTTAGCACTCCCAGAAGGTTCAGAAGGGTATGTTGTTTATTGTGATCCATAAAGAGTCGCCTTGGGTTGTGTCCAAATGTAGCATGACAAGGTTATCACATATGCTTCAAGACAACTGAGGAAGCACGAGCAGAACTACCCCACTCATGATCTTGAGTTGGTAGCTATTATATTTTCCCTGAAGATATCAATATTAATATGGGGTTCATGTTGATATCTATACTGACCAGAAGATCCTCTAGTATATCTTCCGGCAGAAGGAGTTGAATCTGAGACAAATAAGGTGGTGGAACTGTTGAATGACTATGATGTTGATATCCTGTACCACCCTGGCAAAGCAAATGTTGTAGCCGATGCATTATATCGTAAGTCCTTGGCCAGCCTGAGGTATGTAGAAGTTGATAAGTTAGAGATGACTAACGATCTATATCGATTGGCTCAGGTTGAGTATACGATTAATTGATATAGGAGATGGAGGTGCTATAATTTAGAATGTCGCCGAATCATCACTAGTGGAAGAAGTAAAGGCAAAGAAGTTTGATGATCTAGAATTTATCAGAATAAAAAAAGTGATCCCATGTAACGCCCCAAACCATGGCCTGAGCAAAATACGACACTCGGTGCCTGACTGCATATTACCAAGTGAACCACATGGTTGCTAAATCAACATGGACATCAAAAGCATGCAATGATAATGATAGTGTAGCATGTAAAACTGTGTATGAAATATAGTCTGAAACATCATAGCGGAAGTAGTCTAAAAATATCATAAGTCTGAAAATAGTAATACTGACATGTATGACATGCTGAAATAGTCTTGTCTACAAAACCTCTAAAACCTGAGTCTGCAAATCTGTGTACCCGGATAAGACCCTATCATACCTCTAATAATAAAACATAATCATGAAGTAAACATACTAACACCCTGGATGAAATGGGGGCTCACCAAATGAATGATACGAAAAAAATCCTACTAAGTACATCTATCGTCCTGAAACTTGGCACTTGTACCGTGTTGTGTGAGCCCCATGCAAAGGGATATTAGTACATTTAAATTGTACTCTATTTAAAGTAACTGAAATAATAAATAACCGAGGGGTTGTACAGAAAGGGAAAACCAAATTAATAAATAGATATTGTATTGAATCTGAAATTGATAATTGATAACTGAACAAGGAAGCAAATAATAAGAATACTCCTTGTACTGAAATGGATAGTCACCTGTTTAACTGAAATAATAAATAATAATAATTGTGGCCTTAGGCCCAATATGTGTGCACAAATCTATGGCCTTGGGCCCAAGTATACATATACATAAATTGTGGCCTTGGGCCCAAAATTTAGGTGCTCAACATGATACTGTATTACTAAAATATATTAATATAAAATATTGAACATGAATTCATGAACTGATTATGACAACTGGAGCGTTAACTAGTTTATAAGCATACTGAGTATTCTAGACTAAGAATCGTGAATATCAATCACAAGTCTAAGTTGATTATGTACTGACTCCATAATGACCAAAGTGATAATTATGAGTAACTACGAAGTTATAATCATAAGTTTAGTCTTTTCATGAACTAGGGTAAAACTCCTAAATTTCAATGTAATTCACACTAATCTCAATGAATGAGGCGTGAGGATGATTAAATTCATTCCCACACATAGATAGAAGCTCTACATACCTTAATCGCTCCAATACGTGACCTAAAAATTTGAACTTTGGAGTAGAAACCCAAATCTTGAATCCTGAGACTTAAGTCGGGTTTATCCTGAAAAACCCTAGGTTAAGAACATTGGATTCTGCTTAGAATTTATTAGGATTACGTTAGAATCACATAGAATCGCATGAAAAAGTCTTACCTTGGTGTAGGAGATGGTTAGGAAGAGAGAACCTTTGTTCTATGGTTTGAGAATATGAAACACTGATTTTTAACACTAAGCTGCATATTTATATTGTTTGTTGTCGGATGAAATTGACGAGGGACTGTCAATATTTTTACGGTTGGGGTCTGGGCGGTCAATAATTATACGGTCCATATAATCGGACCGTCAAATTAATTATTTTAATTTATAACTTTCCAATGACTTCAAAACTTGAGAGCTTTCAGACGGTAAAAAAAGACGGGTCGTCGATATTTATACGATCCGCAAAAATCCACTAGGCTACATCAATTTCAAGAACCGAATTGATGATTCACTTTGATGGTTCATAAAATCTTTTACGTTCCATCAATCCTAGCATCAAATTTAATCTGTAAAATTAACATTGGTGTTTCAACTTAAACTCCCCGTTTTGGTTTCCTAAACCCAATCATGAAGATGTTTCAGTTTAGAGGTATGAGGTGTTACATCCCCTTTTAGAAAAAGCCGTTGTTTGAGCTGTCAGACGATGGGGTTCTTAAATATAAGGGTCGGTTATGTGTACCTGATTTTGGGGGTCTTTCATAACGAATTATGGCAGAGATTCACAAGTTCATGTATTCTATCCATCCTTGTTCTACTAATATGTACCATGACCTTCAGCAATATTACCGGTGGAATGATATGAAAAAGAATATTACAGAATTCGTGGCCCGATGTCCGAATTGCCAGCATGTGAAACTTGAACATCAGAAACCCGGAGGATTGCTTCAGAATATCGAGACTCCGACATGGAAATTGGAGGAAATCAACATAGATTTCATTACATGGTTACAAAATTCTTATCGGAAGTTTGATTCAATTTGGGTTATTGACAGGCTTACGAAATCAACCCATTTTCTACCCATCATGACTATCTATTTAGTTGAGGATTACACTAAGTTATACATCAAAGAAATAGTTCAACTTCAATGAGTTCTGGTTTCCACTATATCTGATACAGGTGCCCAATTTACAACTAATGTCTGGAGGTCCTTCCAGAAGTTTTGGTTATTCAGATTAATCTCAGCACAACTTTTCATCCACAGACAGACATGCCAAACACATCATTCAGATGCTCGAGGATATCCTATGAGCTTGCGTCTTGGATTTCAAAGGGAGTTGGGAAGATCATCGGCCCTTATTGAGTTTTCCTATAATAACAACTATCACTTCAGTATTAAGATGGCACCATAGGAAGCCCTGAATGGGCGGAAGTGGAGATCTCCTATCGGCTGGTTTGAAGTAGGTGAAACAAAGTCATTGAGACCTAATTTGGTGCAGCAAGTAGTAGAGAATGTGAAATTGACCCAAGAGCAATTGTTGACCTACTAGAGTCGACAAAAGTCCTATTCAGATAATCGGCGCCGAGACTTAGAATTTGTTGTTGGCGATTGGGTGTTTCTGAATGTATAACCTATAAAGGGCTTGATGAGGTTCGGCAAGAAGGGAAAGCTTATCCCTAGGTACGTTGGATCATACAAGATTGTTAAGAGAATTGGGCAAATGACTTACAGGATTGAATTACCCCCAGAGTTGGAGGCAGTTCATCCAGTATTTCATGTATCTATGCTTCAAAAGTTTTTAGAAGATCCCTCCCATATTACACTTGTAGAGGATGTCTAGATCACAGAGGACTTATCGTATGAGCAGATTCCTATTGCCATCTTATATCGTCAGGTCTGTAACTTGCAGACCAACGACGTAGCTTCAGTTAAAGTGCTTTGGAGGAATAACAATGTGAAAGAAATGACATGTGAGGATGAGGAAGACATGAAGTCTAAATATCCCCATTTGTTTCAGACTTCAGGTTTATAATGACACTCGTGCGATGCAACTTATTTATTTCTATCCTATCTATAGGTCTTATCTTGTACACCTTATTTATGTGATATTACTGAGGTAGATGTGACAGATGCAACCCTATTTTTAGTCGTTGACAGTTGAGGTGAGTTATGGCTAGCCCTTTTGATTTTTGAATAGATAGACAATCGTGTGGGGCTGATATTGCTATGTTATGCTATTTTATTTCCCAGTGTGGCAATAGATATGAATTCTAGCTGCTTGACAGGTTTTGAATCATCCTATTTACAGAGGAAACTATGCCAAATTTTTTATAAATCCTAAGAGTTGGAGTCTTTTCTCAACATTCGATGAGGAATGTTTTAAGGGGAAAGGATGTTACACCCCGTAGTTTTTATATCAGAAAGCGTTGTTATCTAATCTATGTAATAAGAGGAGGTATAAGACCTTATGTAAGGATAGAGGGTGTTAAGGCAAGTTAAGGAATTGTCGAGAAGTATAAAGGTTAAGTGAATCGAAAGAAATAAGTTGTCATAACTTGGACGATTTTCATGTTTTACGGTGGGAACTTACTGCTGTAAAATCATTTATGGGCCGTAAAAGTTTGAGACCTCCATCGCGAAACATAACAGAATGTTGGTGGAGGAAGAGTTGTTTTACGGTAGCCCAGTTACTGGCCTTAAAAGTTTTACAGTGAAAGTTGGCCAGTGTAAAACATTTTACGGCCGGATCCTCTGCCGTAAAAGTTGAGTCGGTGGCCGACCTTTGCTTGATTTAAATTCCTTACAACCGGCATAACTCATCATTTTCATCCCTAAAATGTTCCTAAGAATCCCTAAATCCTCTGTATGGGTACCGTACTCATCCTATCTTGGTTCGGAAGGAAATAACGTGGATATTACGCCAAGAACCTCGTAGTATTGGTCTTCCTCTTATTCTTCCCCTTTGCTACTATTTTGAGTGGAATTCTTCAAACATCAAGTCATGGTTCAAGGTGGAAATTGGTGTCTAAGGTAAGGATTTACCCCTCCTTTACTTATGTAAGTTATACAAGCTTTTGAGGTTTCGTTTTGTTAATGAATCTAGAAGAAAGAAGTGAGAATTAAAGACTTTTTTTGTGTAGCTGGGTGAGCTGCATTTATGAATGTCTTCTATGAATATAAGTTATGAATTTGAGGAATTATTGATGCGGTGGTTGTAGCTATTATTATTGAGTTGAAGGAGGATTTTTTTTTAAAAAAAGATATAGTTGTATAATTAGATATCATGATTGCAACTCGTCAAGTTTAAGCTATTCACACTAGTGTTGTTATAAATTGTTGTGGATCGACGTGTAGAAAGAGGCGAGCTTGGTCCTCCTCAATAGAACAACCACTTTAAGGTATGTAAAGCTTACGTTCTTTATTTTGGCATGATCTTAGAAAGAAAATTCTATAGTAACATGACCATAGGCAAATATCCTATTCTTGATCGTGAAAGCTCATTACTCCCTATTTTGGAACCTTACATGTACTTATCCTTCATTTTTCAAGATTTCTCTTTGTATATAATGGCATCCTCTAGTTCGTGATTGATTCTACAAACTATTGTTTGATTGTAATGTTCGTTGTATACGATAGGTGGATGTTAATGACTTTAGGTCATTCCGCCCTATTCTTGTTGATGTTCTGAGGTGTTGCATTACACTTATATATATGTATCTATTTTCTTATTGAGCCTCACTATAGTTAGCCGGGTATGATAGTTATACGTGCACACCACTGTAGTTGGGTATGATATTATCGAGTCATTTTAAGGCCGGTTACATTATGATATGATTTTCCCCACATAGAGGCTTGTTACTATACTATATGGCCCATAGAGTAGCCCAGTTTTAGTTTCATGCATATACTCATGATTATGACGATTGTATGACCTCAGTGGCTTTCTGAGTTATAAGTTGATTTATGTACCCTTCTCCTACATTACATTTCTTATTTATATGTTTTACCTACCTTACATATTCGGTATATTATTTCGTACTGACGTCCCTTGCTGTGGCGTTGTGTTTCATGTCTACCGGTATGGATAGATAGGCCGACTTACCTCCACAATAGGGTATCTTTTTTCAGCTGCTGGTAGTTGCACTCTACTTCTCCGGAGTTGTTGTACAGAGTCGGTAGGCACTGTTTCACATGTATATGATTATCTTGAGTATGTCGGGGCCCTGTCCTGGCTTGATGACATATGTTAGTAATCTTAAAGGCTTGCAGATTGTTAGTCAGTATATATTTGTTTTTCTTGGCCTTGTCGACCTCCTTGTTAGTTGTTAATATGATTGTTACGGCCTTGTCGATCTTAGTTTATGTATATATAGTTGTTGGACTTCCTCTGCGTGCAGTGTATTATTGCATTCTATCTTATCATTGTTATTTGTAGGCCTTGTCGGCCTAAGTCTTGTGTCGTGTGGATTCATGTACTATAGTTGGTATGCCAGCCTTAGGGCTCCGGGTGCTGCCCCCAAGGTTGGGGTGTGAAAATTCAAAATACTATTCCTTTTGTCCCAATTTATATAACACTCTTTTCTATATCTTGTAACAATTCAACTTTATATTTACCTTTATACCCTTAATGAAATTATTTCTAGCCACACAAATTTTTATGAGTTATTTTATATCACAAATTTTAAAAGTCTTCCTTTATTTCTTAAACTTTATGCCAAGTCAAAGCTCTTCATATAAAATGGGACGGAGAGTAATATAATTTATACTACTTTGCCATTAGATATTACACACCTTTTATTTTAGCTTGTCCAAAAGGAGATATATTCCTTTCTGGGAAATTATTTTTGATTTTGATCTCTATTTTTCATTAATTGAATTACTTATTGGGACAGTTACTGTCACTCATTTAAAATGAAAAAATATGTTCACATCATACCATTATTCATTTATAATAATCAATATTTTTGATACTTTGCATGTATTTGATTAGCATGCCAAAATTTTCTTTGGTATTTTAAAATCTATTTAATCATACACCTTCACATAACATAAGAATAATGGGAGTATATTTTATCAATTATAGTTAATAAAATATTAAGAAAAATAGTTGTAAAGTTAGTTTGATCAATAATATATCATATGAAATTCGAAACATGAATTACATTCTAATGATCAAAGGCGCATCTATGTAGGAATGTGGGGGCGTCACGACACGGGGATGCTTGACTAAAATTTATGTATACGCATAGGTGTATTGAAACAAAGTATATAAAGGGGTATTGCCACCAGCAATAACTCAATGTTATTTGGTGCATTAGTTAAGGGTTAGGGTGCCAAGTGCAATGCTCTGATTGATTCTTGTTGGAATAATAATTCAAAGTTGTGAGAAATCAAAAGTGGTTATGATTTGATATTTTAATTCATGTTTATCTAGGATTTAGAGCTAAATTTTTATAGGATACGTTTTCCAATTTTGAGTTAAAGTAAGTTTCATACTATTATAACTAGGGATGCTGCTAGCTATTTCCATAACAAGAGATATTGTGGACATTATAGAGAGCAGATTCATAAAGTTTATAACTAAGATATATCCCTTCAAACTGGTATAAGAGCTTCTACACTATTGGTAGAAAATCTAATATAGCTTTTGTTGCCGGCCGACGATACTAGCGACGTGTGTCACCCATCTGACCAATGATTATGTTGAAAAATGCCTAGCCAATGATATTTGCATGAAAAATAATCATGTTGAGTATTATTGAAAGAAATATTGCAGGTTTAATGAAGGAACAAACAAATATAGCACAAGAGGAAGAAACGATCTTCTCTAAAAAATGGAGAAATGGGTTAAAAATTGTTGTTAGTGACAAAGTGTATCAACGGAGTTCAAGACAAGTAATTCAACAAAAGAAATTGGTGTTTGTTGATACGACGTCAGAGTAGAGACTGTCGGGCAGTCTGTGAAGGAACTCGCTGAGCAATCTCTAAAGCGAGGGTGTTTCTCGTCTTGAGCTTCGCTTAGCGAGACAAGGTGAGTCAGTAGGTGTATATATATATATAGATAAGGATCAGAATATTGGCTCATTTCTCCCAAGTTCCAACACAAAATTCTCTCCCAACTCTCTCTATGTCTCAGCACTTCAATAATGTTATTCCAAGGTGAGAGAAATGAAATTTCCTCTTCGATTCTCGTTAGAGTTCAAGAACTCTCATCATATCCTTCATCGGGGTTTGTATAACTTTTCATTCTTTATAGGCTCGGGGAAGATTCGGCTCGTTCAACCAAGTCAAAGGTATGTAAATTTTTTGTATCATCATAGAGAAGGTCATAAGGACCGTTTTAGTAAGTTTATCCCATAGGGCTCACATGATAGTGATTGCAAGCCGTGAGTATGAGTTATTGAAATTGTTGTGGGCTGGTTGCATTTTTTATTGGGGCTGCCTAGTTGTGTTGTTGTTGTTATGTAGTGTGGAAGGAAGAAGGATGGGGAGAAGTTTGATAGTAGTACTGTTATCGTTATTGTTGATTAACTTGTGAAGAAGGTTGATTATATCATTGTCAATGAAGTATCATTAATAAGAGGTATGTAAAGACTATTTCCTTCCTTTTGATGGCATGAACCCGTAACAAGTAAGATCCGAACTTGCGTATAGGAGAAGACTTATTCAATGAGCTCTCATGTCTATGTTGTTCCATCTTGCTCATGTTATAGCTATCCCTTGTCGAGAGTTTATATTCAGTTTAGCATTGTCCCATGTCTAGTTGAGAAGTAGAGCTTATACATAGAGTATTACAACATATACACTTGCCTTCTGGGCCATATACACTTTCCTTTAGGGATATATATATGTACACTTTTTCTTTGGGGCTATATACATTGACTTCAGGGCTATTAGATACATATCGAGCCCTATATAAGGCCGGATAGTTTATTTCAGTATTATTCATTTGGTAGGAGTCAGAGACAGGTAAGTACTCCGGATTATCACTGACTCCTCAGTTTACATTCAATATATTATGTATATCAGTTCATTTTCAGTTATTCAGGTCCCTTACATACTCGGTACATTGTTTCGTACTGACATCTATTTTACCAGGAGGACTGCATTTCATGCCTGCAGGTATAGACAGACAGGTAGATAGGTGTCCGGCCCCTTTCAAGAATCATGGTTGCACCTACACTATCCCCCCATTAGGCGAACCACTTCCATAACCCAATAACACAATTTAAGACTTAAGCGGAAAAAGAAAAAAATAATACTAAATTGTCTTGATATAGATAATAAGTCATAAAATACTGAAATTATCAAATTATTACACTTCCCAAAACGTTGTCTAAACAGTACAACAACGTCTAGAATAAGGAATATAATGTGTGAATAATATTGTCTCAGAAATAAAATAAGAACAAAAGTAAATGAGATGAGAGACAAGGGTTGCTAAAGAACAGTAAGGCTCACCCTGAAATCTCTAAGTCAGCAGTGTCGAACGTCACCCTCTGGCACTGGTAGACGGTGTTGTATCTACATCCAAATAAGAATGCATCAAGTGTAGTATGAGTACAAAACAAACCACCGCAAGCATCATAGGCCGACAACGACAGACCACATGTAACACATATAAAGATTGAGTTGACTCACAATACCCTAAAGACTACTCAGTTGTTGTCCCAACACATAAATCACTTCAGCACATAGAAGATTCAGATAGGCACATTTCACATAGGAAGTATGAATGATAATGTATGAAATACATTTATGTAGGATACCTCTTAACAACCTGGTATACACATGCTACTAAACGTCGCCACATTGCTATGATCCATGGGGGACTCCGCGAGTCCATATACCGCTCACAACCAACCAGAATGATCAATCGGACTATTAAAGCATCAAATCACAAACTCATTTGACATGTCATTTCATATCATATCACCTTAGTATCCATATCATCTTATATAAGACTTATTTATCTTTATTTCCTAGTCTCATCAAGCCAAACAATATTCTATATCAGATCGATCTCAGTATTAATGATAATATAAATGCATGAATGCAAATTGTAAATACAACAATTAATCATGGTAGTATGAAATGAAAGTCATGTTTCAAGAGTTGACTAAACACATGTCTCAATATCATCCATATCACAATAATTCCAGATAATCAGTATTTCCATATTACGAGGCATAGAGTGATGAGATAAAACAATACAGACACCAAATAGAAGTTCACACATGACTATTATACCCAACATAATAGTTGACGAACCAACCTAAGTGTGATCATCCCAAACAAAATACACATATACAAACCCAAGTGTTCATAATAGTCCCCTAAGGCGGGACCCCGAACATGCCCAATACTCCTCAATAATTATATATATTACATGTATCTATCGGAGTCTAAATGAATAAACCATAGCCTACCTCATGGCTGACCAGGTGCCACAAACTCAATCCCACACACCAACCCCACACACCGTAGCCAACCTCATACCTCATCGTAGTTTAATTTCATAGATTCTATGTTAACATATAATTCTAAACGCAACCATAAAGATTAGTATTTTCAATGAATTTCAATACCCGATCACAAAAGTGATCCCGGGCCCACAAGGGCAAAATCAGAACTTCAAATTAGAAAAATGCTACCTAAGGTCTATATAGTCATACCCTTAAGTTGGATAGAAAACTAGTCACATTTAGGCGTTCAATTGCCATAATTATCGAAACCCCCAAATTCAAAGAACCCTAAATTTTGACTTAGAAATAATGGAATTGAACTAGAAATTCAAGCTTAGAATTAGTCTCCCTAATCCTCAACAAGTATAAATCTGAATAATCAACAATTAAAAACTAGTTCTCGGCACAAAATTTCATTAAATAAGCTCTCTTAACTTTTGGGGATAAACCCTAGATTTTCTACCCCTAAATCATAGCACAAACCATAAAATAATGAATAGAAATTATGACTAATTAATGGAGACATGGTGATAATCTTACCCAAAGATGAAATTATTGGAATCCCCTTGAATCCTCCCAAAACTGAACCTAGACTTGAAAGATGTGAGAAATGAAGAGTGATTTCGGACTTGGGGTCTTTTACTGATTCTGAAAACGTGACTCCGCTTATATGGAGTTTCTTCGCAGAAACAACCTCGCTTCTGTGGAACAATGATCGCAAAAGCGGTCCTACTTAATCTGCCATAATTGCGCAGGAGCGGCCAAAGTCAACAGAAGCGGCCTCGCACCTGCACATAAAACACCACAGAAGTGGTTTTTCCCATTCTCACAAGAGCTCACATCTGCAGACCAACTTTCGAAGAAATGGCTCCGCAGGTGAGGCCACACATCGCTGGTGCGATTACACCAGTAGCAGTAGCACTAATAAAACTTCAAATTCTCCATTCAACACCCGAATCTCACCCAAGACCTCCCGGATACAAACCAAATATACTACCTAAGTGTAAATGATGCTACAAACTTGCTTGCACCCTCAAAATACGTATCTGGCAATGCTAAAATGCATTTTTCTATCAAACTCCCCCAAATTTCCCAAACATCACAATTTAGAAAATAAGGAGTTAAAACATAACCGAACGCCTCATGAAGCAAAACAATGAATTGACTAAGTCATAAATGACGATATGAACCTACCGAAAGTGACAAAACTCGAAAACAAACCCATTTACCCAAAAGTCAACTTTGAGTCAACTCACTCTATTTTAAAACTTCAAAGTTAGATTTTCACCCCGAAACCTCTAACTCACTTCAAGAATCATGCAACCATCCCCGTGAGTCACAAACCCTGAAACGAGTCTATAAGAAGGATATTATGGTCAAATAGAGTGTTATGACAAATTGACCGAATAGGTCATTACATCAGATACCAAAAAACGTTCATTCTCAAACGGAAAAGATATGGAAGAAAAAACATACCAGAATCAGTAAAGAGCTAAGGGTATCTACTCCGCATATCAGCCTCGGTCTCCCAAGTATCCTCCTCAACCGGACAATATTTTTGTTGTACCTTCATAGAACAATCTCTTTTGATCTCAAGTTCCTCATGCCAATCTAAAATAGCCACAAACTCTTCCTCAAATCCCAAATATTGGCAAAATAACACCGAGTCCCATTGAACGATGTAGGACCCATCAGAATGGTGTGTCATTAAACATGAAATACTGGATGAACAACCTGAAAGACCTGGTGGCAAATCCAACTCATATGCCACCTCACCGATTCTCAGAAGAATGTCAAATGACACAATATACATTAGACTAAACTTTCCCCTTCTTCCCAAACCTCATCACGCACTTAAAATGCGAAACCTTAAACATAACCCGATCACCAAACATGAACTCCATATCATAAACCTTTCGGTCCACATACTCCTTTTATCTATTATGAGCAGCTAGAAGCTTGTTCCGAATCAACTTCACCTTTTCCAAAGAGTCTCTCAATAGATCCGTACCCCATGGCCTCACCTTAAGTGCATCAAACCAACCAATCGGAGAACGAAATCTGCCACCATATAAAGCCTCAAATGGTTCCATCTCAATGCTGGAGTGATAACTGTTGTTGTAAGCGAACTTTACCTAAGGCAAGAACTAGTCCCAATGACCACCAAAATGAATCACGCAAGCCCCTAACTTATCTTCCAAAACCTAAATGGTCCACTCGGACTAACCATGCGTCTGCGAGTGAAATGTTGTGCTGAGATCCAAATGAGTTCCCAATTCCTTTTATAAAGTTTCCTAGAAATGAGAAGTGAACTGAGTGTCCGGGTTCGAAATGATAGAAATGGACACTCCATGCAACCGAAAAATCACCCTAATGTAGATCATTGCCAACTTCTTCGAATTGTAGAACGCCTGAACCATAATGAAGTGTGCGGACTTAGTCAACCTATCCACAATAACACAAATGGCATAAAACTTGCCCAAAGTCTTCGGTAGTCCAACTACGAAGTCCCTAGATATCCTTTCCCATCTTCATTTGGGTATCGACATCCTCTGAGTCATACTACCCGGTCTCTGGTGCTCATACTTAACTTGCTGGAAATTCAAACACTGAGACACAAACTCTACAATAATCTTTTTTATCCTACCCCACCAATAATGCTGCTTCAAATCACGATACATCTTCGTTGAACCCGAATGGATAGAATACCTGGAACTGTGAGCCTCCTCCCTAATCAATTTGGTCAACCCTACAACACAAGGAATACAAACTCGCCCCTTAATCCTTAAGACTACCTCACTATCAAGAATTGCCTCCTTAGCTTCCCCTCGCAACATATTATCTCTTATCTTACTCAACATCATACTTAATTTGCTCCAAAATAGAGGACCTCGCCTCAACACAAGATAAAGTCCTGCCAGGTTTTGAAATATCAAGTCTCACCATGCTATTGGCCAAGGACTGAATATCTAATGGGTGGGTACCGATGTATTGTGTTTGGAGGTTCATACTTAGGTTGATCCCGAGTACTGTTATGTAGGCTTGTCGCCATGATTGATCTTATTTGTGATTGTTAATTGAAATTACTCATCACTCTATGCCTCCGAATATGAAAAGACTGAATTGGGTGGAATTATGGGTTGTTGATAATAGTGATGCATGTGCTATTCATCTCTTGAACATGATTTCATCTTATACTTCATGATTACTTACTTTATTTACCGTTACATTCATACACTCATATTATCCTTGTATTGGTATGGAGTTGGTTATGGAATGTTGTTGGTCTGATGAGACTTGGAAACAAAGATAAATGATACTATTATGACATGATTAGGTTACTGAGATGATATGAATTGATATGGATCGACAAATGAGTATGATATTTGATGATTTATCCAGTCTGATGGATCCGGTTGGTTATGAGCGGTATATGGACTTTGTGGGTACCCCATGGATCATGACTATGAGGAAACGTACTGTGGCATATGTATACCAGGTTTGGAAGATGGACAATGCATTGCATTACATCTCATACCATTGAAAGCATTTTATCTGCACCACATGCTTATATGTTTTGTTGATGTGCTTACTTGTTATGTGTGGTTAGATAGTACAAGTTTGGAAATCGTTGGTGTTCCCCATATAAAATGAGGATAATAATTGGTTCCTTAATGGCTTCAAACCTAGGGGATGGAACATTGGACCATAAAAAGAATAATTGCGTTAGTTAACATGAAGTCTAGACCATTAAGGAAACACCGTACTTGTTGTCATTACTTCTTTCGAATATCGTGTTGGCACCTTCATTTTTTCCACCGGCAAGCGAACCACTTTTCCAAATCAATACATATAATATAAGAATAAGCGGAAAATAAGAAAATAATTATAAAGGATGTCTGATCATATCACAAATGGGGAATCAAATCCAAAAATATACTCAATACAACCCCAAAGATCTAGTTTGTAATACAAGAGAACTAAAAAGTGGAAATAATAAGTCTAAATGTTTAAATATGTCTCATGAATACGAGTAAAGACATAGGTGATAAAAAAAGCATCCAGGGCATGTTGAATGAAGGCTTGCTCACCCCAAACACAGTAATCCTCCAACTCCGAACTCAGTCACATAGTCCCGAACTGGTAGATTGCGCTATATTTACATCCAAAAGGAATGCAACAAGTGTAGTATGAGTAGACAATGTACCCCCATAGGCATCATAGGCCGACAATGACAAAATATACATAATAGAAATAAACATCAAATTGACTCTCAAGTAGACCTTATCCTGAACAGTCTAATGAATCACACAAGTAACCTTTTTCACATAGGAGTTTAATAACCAACAATTCATATATTATGAAGTTCCATCAACAAGATCCAATAATTATGATAATCACGCAGTCTCAATATTCAGTCAAATCACGTTACCAATCAATAAGTAATTAGTTTATATATGAATGTATCATATGAATGCAAGGTACCTTTCACAATCTAGTATACACACGTTCAAATTCTATGACCTGTGACCCTTGGGGGACCCATGTCATCCATATACTACTCCTAGCCAGCCAAAATTCAACACAGATATATGATTAGAGCCCAAAACCCCTTTGGAGCCATATTAATCATCTCCACCATCTTAATGTTTCCAACCATCTCATTAGTATATCCTTACTTTTTCGGCCTCTTTGGACCCATATCATTTCCGTACCACTCCACTTTTAACATCATCAGAACCATGAGTGTATAAATGCAATAACAATATCAAGGCAAGTAACCATGATGTATGAGATGCAATCAAGTATAAGAGATGAATATCACATGCTTCAGAAACTCATTAACACATTATTCCATGTAATAAGTCTTTCATATCAGAAGCAATGTGATAAATAAACACAATAATTATCAATAATGGCGACAAGCCCAAATAACAGTAGTCGGAATCAACCTAAGGCTGATTCACCAAATCTCCCATCAACACAGTTCAACATCGGTACCCACTCAAGCATTCATTACAACCGCTAAGGTGGGACCCCCAAAATGCCCAATACCCCTCAACATTTATAACGACTATGTACTTCTATTGGAGTCTAAAAAGATAAACCGTATCCTATCTCGAAGTCGAGCAGGTGCCACAAACCTCAATCCTCGATGCAAGCCTTGCCCTTTCAAATCGCCTCATAATACTTATAATCTAACACATAGATTTTACATTAATAAGTAATTATAACACAAAGACAAGAACTTAGTCCTTAAAAGCAATCCAAAAGTCCACCCCAAAATTGACCCTGGGCCCATGGTAGCAAAATCAAAACTTTATTATCCAAATGGTATGATAATATACTATAGAATCATATCATTAAATTAATTTGAATACTAATAACGTTTGGACCCTCAGTTTCATGATTAAGCGAAAAGCCCCAAATTAAACCCTAGGTTTTTCCCCAATTTCCAAACACCAAATTAACGTTTCTAATACCATCACTTATCATTATCCAACATTAGGTTACAATATTACAATAATATAATCACTAAATAACCCCCAAATCATGAATCATAAGCCTCTTATTTATCATAGAACCTAGGTTAAAATCTTCCCTAAATTAGGAATTACATAAGGATGAAAGGACCAATAGATGATCAATAAATGAAAAGGGATGAGAACCCTTACCTCCAAGAAGAATAGTGATGAAAGCCCATAAATTCTCTCTCTACCGAGCTCCAATCCTAAGGAAAAGGTTTTAGGGAAATGAAATCTTTTTGAGCATTAAATTCCAATTCTGTAAATAGCGATTCTGCCAAAGCGGAATCGACGTCACTTAGGCGGACACGCATTGGCAAGAAATAGGCCATGGAGGCGGAACAACTTAAAATGCTGGATGCGCGCAGAATTGGGAACAACTATGCACAGGCAGATTTCCTCTTCGAGGAACTATCCGCAGAAGAAGAAACCTCAGACTTATACAAGGCCCGCATATTCAAGCCAACATCCACAGAGGCGAACTCGCAGAATCGCCGAGACACCCGCAGATGCGGCACACCAGAAACTAGCAACATGAAACTTAGCCAAGTATCTATCAAACATATGAAACACTCTTGAGATACCCTAGATACAAACAAACACGCTATCCCAAGGTAAACTGTGGTAAAAACACGCTCGTGTACTTAGATTTTTCAAACGACTGAGCTAAGACATACTTTTCTACGAAATCACCCAAAATATCCAAATTCCACAAATTTACAAGTAGAGTCATAAACTACACCCGAGTGCCTCAGGAAGTGAAACAATGACTCGACTAAGTTACAAATAACTCTCAGGAACAACCGGAAGTGACGGAACCTAGAAACGAACCCATATACTTGAAAGTCAACTTTGTGTCAAACCTATCACTTCTAAACTATTCATTTTGGGTTTTCTTTCAAAAAAACACATAAAATGTATCAGAAACCGTAAACAATTGCGGGTATCAGCTCTGCATATCAGCCTTAGTCTCCCAAGTAGCCTCCTCAACAGGATGGTGTTTCCATTGCACCTTCACAATAGTGAACTCCTTCGATCACAACTTTCTCACCTGCCTGTCCATGATGGCCACATGCTCTTCTTTGACCTCCAAGTTCTGATAAAGCAATACATAGTCCTATTGTATAATGTAGGACCATCGGTATGGTACTTCTTCATCATAGAAACATGGAAAACTGAATGGACACTTGAAAAACCTGGTGGTAGAGCCAACTCTCCAACCCTCTGAAGAATTTCAAAAGTCCCAATGAACCTTGGACTTAACTTCCCTCCCTAGCTGAATCTCATCACGCCTTTCATAGGCGAGAACTTCAATAGAACCCAGTCACTAACCATGATCTCCATATATTGTACCTTCTGGTCCGCATACTCCTTTTGGATACTCTGAGCTGTCAGGACCTTGTCCTAAATCACCTTCACCTTCTCTAATAAATCCCTTAATAAGTTGGTACACCAAGGCCTCACCTCAAACATATCAAACATCCCAATCAAAGAGCAATACCTCCTACCATATAAAGACTCAAAAGGCACCATATCAATGCTAGAGTGATAGTTATAGTTGTATGCAAGCTCTGTCAAAGGTAAGAATTGGTTCCAATGACCACAAAATAAATCATAGCCTCGTAACATATCCTCCAATACTTGAATAGTCTACTTAGACTGACCGTCCGTCTGTGGGTGGCACACTATACTAAGATCGAAATAAGTACCTAACTCCTTTTGCCAAGTCTCCCAGAAGGGAGAAGTAAACTGAGTACCCCGATTTGAGATGATGAAAATAGGTACCTCATGTAGAAGAAAAATCTCATGAATATATATCTTGGCCAACTTCTCAAAATTGTAAGTCGTCTGGACTGGAATGAAATGCGCGGACCTGGTCAATCTATCAACAATGACCCAAATGACATCAAACTTGCCCAAAGTCATCGGCAACCCAGGAAAAAAATTCATGGCAATCTGCTGCCACTTCCACTAAGGAATGGGCATCCTCTGACTCACACCACTTGGTCACTGATGCTCATACTTAACCTATTGACAATTTTGACATTGAGGCACAAACTCCACAATGTCTCTCTTAATCCTGCCCCACCGGTAGTGCTTCTTTAGATCCCGATACATCTTAGTCGCACCCGAATGAATTAAATATCTAGAGATGTGAGCCTCCTCCATAATCAACCTCGTCAAGTCTCCAACACAAGGAACTCACACTCTCCCTTTGATCCTCAAGACCCCTTGCCATCAATCAAAGTCTCATTGGCTTCACCCTGCATCACCTTATCCCTGATATTTCATAACTTTATATCATCATACTGATGGGTCTTAATATGATCCAAAAGAGATGACCTCACCTCAATACAAGAAAAAATCCTACTCGGATTTGAAATGTCAAGCTGCACGAAACTATTGGATAATGACAGAACCTCCAATGCAAAGGGATGCTTAGAACCAATCACACGAGCCAAACTCCTGATACTAACTGTCTTTCAGCTCAAAGCATCCGCCACCACATTGTCCTTGCCTGGATGGTATAAAATAGTCATATCATAGTCTATTAGCAACTATATCCACCAGCATTGTCTAGAATTCAAATCTCATTAATTAATCACGTGCTGAAGATAGTCATAAATGAATCCAAGTAAGGCTTGAATATCCCATTCATCAAATCCATGAACGTTGCAGGGGCATTGGTAAGTCCAAAGGACATCACCAAGAACTCGTAGTGTCCATACCGAGTCCTGAATGATGTCTTGGGAATATTATCTTCCCTGATCTTCAACTCGTGATACCCAGACCTCAAATCGATCTTCGAAATTATGGAAACACCCTGAATTTGGTCTAACAATTCATTAATAAAAGGAATCATATACTTGTTTTTTATGGTGATCTTGTTAAACAATTTGTAGTAGATATACATGCATGGTGCCATCCTTATTCTTCATAAACAACGTAGGAACATCCTAAGGAGACACACTTGGTCAAATAAAACCCTTACTCAATAAATCCTAAAGTTGTTCCATCAACTCTCTCAGCTCTGCTGAAGCCAACGGTACGAAGGAATAGAAATAGTTCGAGTACTTGACTTTAGATCAATACATAAATTAATATCTCTATCCAGCGGCATACCCAAAAAATCCATCGGAAAGACCTCGACGAACTCACTCACTATTAAAACATAATCAAGAGAAGGAGTATCCACACTCTTATCCTAAATATGCTTTAAGTACTCCAAGAAACCCTTATCCACTAACTTCATAGATTGGAGGAAGGAAATAATCTTCTTAGGAGCAGGGCTAGGAGTGTCCTTCCATACTAACCTTGGAATACCGGTCATCGCTAGAGTGACCGCCTTGGCGTGATAGTCCAGAATCGCGTGGTACGGTGATCACTTGTCCATCCCCAAAATAATATCAAAATTAACCATGTCTAATATAAATAAGTCTACCTAGGTATCATAACCCATAAAAGTAACCATATAGTGTCATAGACTCGATCTATAACCACTAAGTCACCAACTGGTGTGGACACAAAAATAGGGACATCTAGCATATTACACCACAGGTCCAAATCAATCGAAAAGTATCTAGACACATAGGAGAAAGTAGACCCTAGATCAAATAGTGCTAAAGACCCTAAATTTTCACTTACAAATTTAATGTGTGTTCTACCACTCATTAAATGCCTCAGCCTATGATAACCGCATCTAATGCCTCAACCTTTGTCCTACCAAGGAAAGCATAACAATTAGTGCATTCTCCCTAAAATTGAGCACCCTGATAGTCGCCTCAGTCTGAACGAGCCCCATCTCTACCTATATGAGACCCACCTCGACTGTCTTGATGGCCACCATAGCCTGACTGGGATCCCCTCTACTAGACTGACTACTACCTTGTAATGTATGTATTGGGGTCTTAGGTGTCTGGGATCCATCGGATCTAACCCTGGGATAATCTCTCATAAAATGCCCAACATTACCATAATTGTAACAAGCTCTGGCCGCCATAGGCTGCTGAATAGTCACAAAATCATCTAAATGACCACCACGGTCAGATTATCGAGACTAAGTACCTTTAGAAGACTGATCCCCACTATAACCGCTCTTCCCTCTCGAGGCACCATATGAAATTTGGAGAGTTGACTGGATCGGTCAACTAGACTGCGAATATTAGAATCTACCCTGTTGTACATACCTACTTGAGGTAGACCCAATGTAGCACCCGTATCGGCAAACTCTCTTGTCGGATTCTAGTCTGGGCAACTTTCCCCTCACAAACTCAACCATCGTAGCATGCTCTGCCACCTCCTCAAAAGAAACCCAGAGGCCACTAACTGTAATATCGCCATCTAGAGGGGAATACTCAACCCTATCACAAAATATCTAGCATGCTCATGCTCTATATGTAGAAACGAATTCAACGAATGTTATTGCAACTAAGAGTTGGGATCCATTGAGAAATTCCGGATAAGTATATAGATGTTATGGGTCCCGTATGGGTGTGCAGATCATAGAATTAAAATGCATGTATACTGGAGATGAGAGGTACCTGTTATATGCATTGCATTCATATCATTCATACATTATTTTTTTTTATTACTTGTTGATTGGTAAAGTGGTTTGGAATGGTTAATGAAACTGGATGACTTCTGGATAAGTGTCTTGATAATTGATTTCTTGATACTGGGCATATTATTTTGATTCAATTGTTGTCCAGTATATGATGCCTATGGGGGTACGTTGTGCACTCATGCTACACCTGCTGTATTTTTTTGGATGAAGATACAACACCTTCCAGTTCATGACCTCAAGGCTGAGTCTGAGCAGGCGGATTTTGAGTTTTCAGGGTGATAATGCTTCCTTCCAGCATGCCCTTGGATTCTCCTATCTTATTCTATCTTTTATTCACCCGAGAGACATATTCCGACTTTTAGACTATATTACTATTATGTTGGATTCATGTATTTGGTTTTAGAGCTCTTGTATTGTTGATCATATTCATGGGGGTTGTATTGATGTTTCTTAGACTTATTTTTCTGCATTTATATGATGATTAGACAGTTTATCAAATATTTGTTAATTTCATATTTTTTATTTATAGTTGTGTTGGTTAATTGGTAAGTGGTTCGCCTACCAATGGGAAAAGTACAGGTGCACCACGATTACTTAAAGGGGTCGTGATAGATTTCATCATATTTTGTTCATAAATTTGAGTTTTAGGGCTCTGTTTGAGGTGAATTTTGTTGGTAAGTTCTCATCTTTGAAAGGAGGTAAGTATCCAACCTTCATTTTTGCATTTTCTCATAATTATTTCTGTTGGTTATCAATTTTATCCATATTTGGGTTGTAGTAAGTGGGGTTTTTGAGTCTTAGAGTTGAAAAGTGATAAATCTTTAATTTGTGCAACAACTTGTCTGGTTATTTTCTGCTAAAGACCCTCATGTGCCTATTTTATCCATACTATGATCTTTAATTGGGGTTTGTGATATGAGGGGATGGGTGGTATAGATTTCGAGGTATATTTATATGAGTTTCAGATGAAAGCGCCAAAACTAGAACCTTAGAGCTGGATAGTTTGACTCAAGATTGACTTTTGGGTAGATGGGTTCATTTCCAAGTTCCATCACTTTCGGTAGATCCGGAGGGTCATTTATGACTTAGATGAGTCATTGGTTTTCTTCTTGAGACAATCAGATGTATTTTGTGGCCTTATTTGTAATATTTGGATTTATTATTATTCAGGATGATTCTTTAAAAAGTATGTCTTAGCTTGATTAAATTGAAAATTTGAGGGTACGAGTAAGTTTGTAGCACTGTTTACCTTAGACGAGCATTTTTGGTTTGTGTTTAGGGTGGTCTCGGGAGTGTTTCAGGTGTTTGATGAAAGTTTGGGTTGGTTTCATTATTTCTGGTGTCTGGTATCCGCCTCGGCGACATATTTCTCCGCTTCTGCGAGCCAACCTCGGGAGGTGGTTGGCTCGCAGAAGTGAGGATTTGGTATCTATGGAATTTTCCGCCTTGGTAGATGAGACTTCTTCAGGGGCGGGTGCGCCTCAGTGGAGTCGGGCGCACTGTGGTACTGAGGTGAGGTGTCAAGTGACACCACCTCAGTGAAGGTGATGTGTGTAGGAACGGCTCCGCGCCAGCGGAATCACTTGTCCAAGTGCCCTATTTAAGTTCCCTAGGTCAGAATTCTTTTCCCAATTTAGAAAACCTCGATCCTAGAACCTCCAAAGAGCATTTTCAGAACTTTAAGAGAAAATTCATCTTTGGAATAAGAAATTATTTCATTTATGATTTGGTTATATGTTTCTAAGTCCTTTAATGGTGATATAGTATGTTTATAAGTTGGGGGAGATGAGTTGTATGTTTTTAGGAGATTAAGAGAGTTGTATTATTGATTTAAAGGGTGTTTATGGATTATATTACTTTGATTTTCATGAATTAGTGTTGTAATATGTTAGATAATTATGTCGTGGGGCTTAATTTGAGTATAGAACCTAGTTAATTTAGGGGTAAATTTTAGGGTTTCCAAACTGGGGCTTTTTATATATTGTTCAATTGAAGGTCCAAATGAGTATAGTTTTCTAATTAACTTAAGGATATGATAACCTAGTATATATTGATGGTTTTTGGATGATAAAGTTTGAGTCTTGGTGACGTGGACCAGGGGTTGGTATTTATAGTCTTACTTTGTTGTCTGAATTTTATATTAATGAATAGTATATGCGTGAATAGACTTCGATTATCCCGAGGCACGATTGAAAGGCAAGACTATCTCCGAGAGTAGATTGGTTGGCTCTCCTATTTGGTCTAGAAGTAGGCCACAATTTAGTTTTTCGAGACTCCGATAGAAGTACATAATAGTTATAAATGTTGAAGGGTATTGGGCGTACCGCTATTGAACTACGATGATGGATGATTTGGGGAATCAACGTTAAGTTGATTACGACTGATGTTAATTGGGATTGTCGCCATTATGTGGGCTTGTCGCCATAATTGACATTGTCGTGTTTACTTATCACACATGCTTTGATACGATATCTCGATTGTACTTGAAATATTGTGTTCATACTATTTGGTATGATATCCTGATTGTACTTAGATTACCGGTTGTTTAACTCTGAGAGCATGTGTAATTCATCTCCTATACGTGGTTGCATCTCATACATTATGATTCTTGCCTTGTATTGTCATTTGCTTTCATACACTCATGGTTCTGATCATATTGATATGAGAGTGGTATGAAAATGTTGTGGGTCTAAGAGACTTGGAAAGCAAACTACTTATGAGATTATGAAAACATTGAAATGATGATGATATGGATGTCTCGGGTTGCATGCCGCAATGGGTATGACGATATGTAATGGAGCGGATTGCACGCTAGCAATAATTATTATTCAGCCAAGAGCTGGGCTCCGATGGGAAATTCTAGAGGGAGTATATAGACTTTTCGGGTCCTCCATGGGTATCATAACAAAAACTTGCCGTACTATATAGTAGAGGAAAAGGTACCTGGCATATGCATTGCATTCATATCATACACATCTCATTGCATTAATTATCTGTTGATTAGTAATGTGGATGGATTCTAGTGAACTGTGTTTACTGCCATGATTAGACACTTGGATAAATGTCTCGATTGTGTTGAAATTGAATTGGTTGCCATGTGTGATTGGACTTATGGTGTATGGATTTTTTGGTTTAAAATTTATAAGTCTAAGTATTTGATGTTAATTGTTGTTGTGTTCATAAATGTCAATATGTCAGTACTATTGTCTATAACGGGGGAAACTATGTGCATTTGTATATTGTTTGATAATTGATCGTATGACTGGGTAAAGAGTCTAGTAAGGAACATATGATAAGTATTGCTATTTGAAAAGTAGATATTGAATGATTTATATGTGTCAGACTGTAATTGCATAGAGACTTAACTAAATCTAAGGGCTAAGAATAATAATGGTGTTAATGTCATCATGGTTACCTTAAGTGTAATACTCTTAGAAAGCATTCTAAAAGGGTTGTTGTAATCTAAGTTTTGACTTGTTTATTTGGTGTGTTAAGTTGGATAAGTGGGATTGACATGGATATGATTTGTAGAAAGAGTACTAGTTGGTGGGTATTATGATAGTGAGATTCATGTATATATGTATGGATTGATTGTACTTGACTGTGATTGGAACTTTATGTGAACAATGTGACTTAATGAATCACTGAATTGATAAGTGTACAACTTGGACTTATATAGGGTATTGAACTGTCAAGTATAGGCTTATATGGCTTCAACTTGATATTTATCTATGTTATGTATCTTTCATCATTGTCAGCCTATGATGTCTATGAGGGTACGTTGTGTACTCATGCTACGCTTGCTGCATCTTTTCTGATGCAGATATAGATCACTCTACTAGTCCGCGAGCCTGAGTGTGAGTCCGGGCCGGTGGATTTCAGTGTTTCAGGGTGAGGATGCTTCTTCCGGCATGCCCCGGAATTCTCATTTCTTATTTATGTATTTACTTGATTCTAGAGACACTTTTATACATTCTCAGTATGGTTATCCAGTTCTGGCACTGCGTTTTCCTTGACTTTCAGACTTGTATTCGGATTATTAGTGCTCTTGTATCGCAGACCAGATTTTAGGCATTTGTATTGATGTTATGGCTTATGTTATGCGTTTTCTTGTTATGATAAGACAAGGCTTATTATTTATTTACTATTATTCCGCATTTATTCATATATCTTAGTAAGATTGAGATTAGGAGTGGTTCACTTACTAGTGGGAATTGTAGGTGCCACCACGATCCTTAAAAGTCGTGATAATTTGAGGGTCAATTCATGGATGAAATTGATTGATTTTATGCATTTACAACCTATGGGCTATGAATTACTCAATATTACAATGAAATTACATTTTTGACATTCGGAGCTCGAGATTAGCTTTTGGGGTTAATTTTGGGTTTTAAAATAAAGTATAGCAATATAGGTATTGTTGGACTCGTATAACTCTATAAATTACTATTTTTACTAGATTGAACTCATTCGGTGAGGTTGGATAGGGTGGAGATTTCAGGAGGCTTAATCTTCGCGTGGATTGAATTTGGAATCTTTCGTGAGCTATGTGACTTCAAATATAAGGCAAGTTGAGACTTACTAGTCCTTAATATAGTGTTATGTGTTGGTAATTTAACTAATTATGGGGCGTAATGGGTAATTGGGTTTCCGTACTCATGAGGCGACGTGCACTTGTGTGGGTACCGTTGTACTTAAAGGGTAATTTAACAATCTATGTATGTTGTACATGACAGAGTTAAGTGTTTAGCCGTCGGGCCATGTGCGTGGTGCATAAATCCACTTAGGTTGGTATATTTGCTGCTTAATTGGACCATGTGAGCCATATTGTTGATTAAGTGATTATGACTTGTCATGCATTCATCACTCTACATCTCGTCTAAATCTTGTAAATGAATTTATAATGGTAATTGAATTGATTTGTGATTTTACATGATGTACACATATCCATATAATTCATTCATATTATTATTGGAATTGAACTGTTGAGATACTCATAAAGCGGCTTGAAAGTCAGTTACTGTATATGGTACATGGTAAGAGTGATGATTGATGATGATACTACAGCCACGATGCTAGGATCCGATAGAAAATTCCAAATGGTTATATGGACCTCATGAGTCCCCCATGGGTAACGTGACATCTACTGCAACACTCTTGTGTATATCGGGTACATATGGCCATTGCATTACATACATATCATTTGCATTGCATCTCATTCATACTATTGATGTGTAATTTATTTCATGTGGGCTTTATGATCGTTTTGCTTCTAATGAAAGCAATAGTGAATCTTTAAAACTTATTCTTGATATAAGGCTGAAATATGAAACTTTATGGGACTAGATGCCCTTAACGGGATTTAGGCTGGATCCGGTAGTAGTAAATTAGCTTTACTTTAGTATTGTTGGGAACTTTGGAATGACTTGTTAATATTGAATGATCTAAATGATAGAAAGTCTTAATATTCATTAATATATCACCTTAAAGGTCTAATCTTTATGAACGTACATGCCTTAATTGATGCAAAGGTTGGACCCTTAGAGTAAACTTGCTAAATTTGATGAAAAGGTGGAATATTTGTGGGTTTAGATGCCCTATTTGGGTATAGGTTGGAGCCTTATTTCTAAACTTACCATAATTGAGGTAAAGTTGTAAACTTTAATATGATTCTTGAAAAGTAATGTACTTAATAACTTGGTTTGGCTGTAGAATTATTACTTAAGGAGTTGTAATACTTATAAGTAGTATATTTTAACTAACTACGCAAGAAGAAAAGTATTGGAAGTACCAACCCTCGCCATTGCTATAGTTAGGGTCAGTCGACGATGTTGTTGGGTACACGTGCTTCCAGTACTCACTCTACACTTGTTGCAACTTCTGTGTGCACGTACTAATCTTGATTCGAGTGAAGCGTAGCAGCGTGAGCCTATTGGAGGGCTTACTTGGAGTCCAGGGTGATCTGTAGATGCCTTCCCAGCACCAGACTTCCTGTAGATTATATTTTACTTTATGTCTTATGTATTTCAGACAGTATGTTGTATTACGTTTCAGACTCTACATTCTATTTAGTAGTTCTTGTACTCATGACAACCAGATTTTCGGGAATATTTCTAGTTTCTCATATTAAGCATTTTGAGACCTGTCAGTACTTCCATTGTTATTTACTTTTCCGCATTATATATCTAATGTTTACTGTCTTGTATTGATGGGGTTCGCCTACGGGTTCAAGATAGGTTCCCTCAGGGTACAAATAAGATTTTGAGTCGTAACAATGACACTCCAAACCTATCGGAAGTGAAGAAACTCAGAAACGAACATGCTTACCTAAAAGTCAACTTTGAGTCAACTTACTCTTTTTCAAAACATAAAATATATGTTTTTCTTTCTGAAACCTATCTAACTCACCTCGAGAACTATGACACACATCCCCGTAAGTCATAAATTCCGAAAAGAGTCTATAGGAAGGATATTTTGGTTAAGTAGAGTGTTAAGCCAAAACGAACGAATGGATCGTTCCAACAGGATGCCACAGTAGACATTCTCGGATATCAGGTTTTTGGTAAGATCCATTTTATCTGGAGTTACTAGATCCAGAGTTTTATGCTAAATATAGACATGTTGGGTAGGCTAGGGCCCTACCATAATACACTTATATTCTCTTTAGAGGCTTGTAGACGTGTTTTGTATATTCATTATATAAGCATGGTCGCTTTTTCGACCCTTGTATATGTTTCTTTTGGATTTTCTATTTATAGACATCATGGTGACCTGGTCGGCCCGAATATATATTTATATATATCTTGTGGGCAATTGAGACAGTGTTACTTATAAATTATTCTTAGTATGGCCTAGCTGACCTCAAATATTATTGTTTGATTTAAAGATTGGCCTAGTTCACCTAGATTTCATGTATACGTTCAAGACTTATGAGTTTCAGATTGGTACGCTCATGGTCAAGTAAGGCACCGGATGCCGGCCACACATCCCTAGATTTGAAGCGTGACAAAGTGCATCAACGGGGTTGAAGACACGTGCTTCAATAAAAATTGGTGTTTGTGACAAATGCATCAACGGGATTGGAGAAAAGTGCTTCAACGGGATTGAGTTAAAGTAGGTGTCATACTTTTTAAAAAGGGGTGCTAGTAGCTATTTTCATAACAAGAGATATTGTGGAGATTGTAGAGAGCATCCAGATATTCAAATCTCCTTTCAAATTAGTATTAGAGCTTCTACGATATTGGTAGAAAATCAAATAACTTTTGATGCCGACAGTCGACACTAGCTAACATATGTCGCCCATCTGGCCATTGATTTTGTTGGAAAACGCCGGACAAATGATATTTGCATGAGAATTATCATGTTAAGTATTATTATATGAAATATTACATGTTTCAAAAAGGAACAAGAAAATACAACACAAGAGGAAGGAACAATCTTCCCTAATAATTGGAGAAGTAGATTAAAAAATATTGATGTTGGTGATAATATAAATCAACGGGGTTGGATACAAGTACTTAAACAAAAAAATAGTGTTGGTGATAAGTGCATCAACGTGATTGAACACGCGTGCTTCAACAAAACATGGTGTTGGTGACAAGTGCATCAACGGGGTTGGAGACAAGTACTTCAACCAAAATTTGATGTTGGTGACAAGTGCATCAACGGTGTTGGAGAAAAGTTCTTCAATAAAAATTGAAGGTTGGTGACAAGTACATCAACGGAGTTTGAGACAAGTGCTTCACAAAAAAAATAGTGTGCTGACAAGTGCATCAGTTGAGTTGAAGACAAGTACTTCAATAAAATTTGATGTTGGTGACAAGTGTAGCAACGGGGTTGAAGAAAAGTGCTTCAACAAAATTAGTGGTTGGTGACAAGTACATCAACGAGATTTGAGACAAGTGCATCAACAATTGGAAGATGGTGACAAGTGCATCAAAAAGTGGATATGTAACTTTGAATTACAAGAGAATATTAGAATGATAATTAAGGTTGTAGAAAACCAAAATTGGTTAGGATATGATATTTTATTTCACGTCTGGCTAGAATTTATAGTAAATTTATATAGGAATAGATTCTCTTTTTGTGATAAAGTAGGTTTCATACTATTATAATTAGGGGCGTTGATGTTAAAAAATAATAAAGAGAATATGAAGGAAAGACTTGAGGCGAGATATTATCACAGTCTCAAAAGAGTGATTGCCTATCTATGGGGTTAGCAGACAACGATAATTTGGAATACAACAAGCTTATTATCAGTTGAATTAAAAGTGACAAATATGAAGTAGTATTCGGAAAGATTCCGTTTGCAGAACAAATATGTCCAAAAATATTTCACCAATGGTACCATTTTAGTGATGGTATTGAAAACTTATTTCAATGATGGTACCTATTTTACCTATGGTACCAAACTATTATAGTACCCAAAATAATTATTTAAATAATTACTGTAGTATTTGGAGCCCATACCTAACTTAGTGAAAGAGTATGTGATATGTTTCTTCCTCTCGACCGAATATGTTAAATAGATCCCGAGCCTATGGTATCATGTTACACCGACGGTTGAGTGAAAATCTAAGCTTTTGGGATAATTGTAAGATGAAGATAAGTTGTAAAAGGGATATGTAGAAAGCCTCATTAGAATGTTCAGTAGCCCATAAGAATCTGCCCATTTCATGATGACCTTTGTCAATTAGAATTGGGGGATACGCGATGTACGCGCAATCCAAATTTTAACACCTTGCCTAAGGATGGATAGGGGGTGACCCATGATATCATTAATGAGACTATGTGATAAAATAAAGGGTTCGGACTTAGCTTCTTAATTTAATGAATTGACCAAAGGATCGAGGGGTTCAAAGAATGGCCATTAACCCGTGATTGAGGGCCGAGAATGGCATGGATTATGGGGAGGATTAGGAGCCATAACTTAATGGCCTCCTAATGACAAGTTTATTCATCCTTATGTGTTGGTCTTGGCCGAGATCTTTCTTTATGTTTTTTTATCTTTAATTTCTATTCTAGCTATTAGTCATATTAGGACATATTAAAGTCATGTAATAGCTCTTAGTTTGCCTTGGGACACATTCAATACTTGTAAGAAGATGGTGATGTTAAGAAGATGACATGGCCAAGGAATGCCAAGGTGGCATGGACAAAGGGATACTCGGCGGAGACAAGAAGCTTGCAAAGAAGAATATTTAAGAACCAAACAAGGAAAGGTCAAGCTCGACATAGAGAAGTGGAAGATACGATCAAGAACCATTCCATTGTACAATGAATGGAAGCTTCTATATTAATCCCAAGAAAATGAAAATTAGAGAGGCCGAGATTCATTTCCCCTCTACTCGGTTACTACAAGGGGTGTGTGAAGAGGATTGAGTTTACCCTTGTCTCCAAGAAAGACCAACCTAATTCACATCGTGGTCACAATGACCGAAGGGGCTACTTCGTTCCCAAGCTAACCCATCCCCTTCCCTTGTTCACATTTCGGCTAAAGGGCCTTAGCTTTGTGTACAATTATTTTCCTTCTAGAATAGTTTCTAGGATACTATAAATAAAGACATAGGATATTGTAAATAATCAAGTTTGAGTTTAAGATAGAACTAAATTTGTTTTCAACTTGTGTGTTGAAACATATCGATCCTTTGTGGGTCGCCCCTCTCTTTAGTGTAAGACTTGGTTAGGACTGTGTGACCTAATCATTTCCCAAACTTGAGGAACCCCCTTAGTGGTAAGAGAACGTTGGAACTTTTTGGACTAACCTAGCCTAAGATTTGGGTACCAAAAGGGCTTCGATCACCCTCACTTTGCTAGTTCACGGGCATTGCATTTAGCAAACCCCGGTCTTGATCTTGTGGGATTAATCACATTATCCTTGGTGTCGAATCGGGCAATAAATCCCCCGTGTCTCTATCCTTGGGCTCATCGACTGATGCTCACTTCAACCACACCCACTAAACACTTAAACAAAATCAACACTTAACTAAAAGTCACGTTTGCTTCACTCGAGTTTGTATCCTACAACTCGTGTTCAACCCTCACTCAATATACTATATACTGGTTACCCCTACCTCCCACAATATCTCATTAACATATCCACCAAAGGTTATCACCCGAATCAGCTCACAAATACCCGCCTAATCCAAACAACACCAAGTAGTATATATACCACAACCTTCCGAGAACCATACTATCTTGGTTATGTTTCACCAGCCTGCCACTACCCAACTAACAAACCCCGACCATCACACTCACTCTCAACATTTCTAAAACCACCCCACAAACCCGATTCATTCTACACTCCTGAAATCACCATCCAATACCCACTGTCCCGGTAATCCGAGAACTCCATTTTGTAATCTAATTTCGTGTCAAACTGAACATTCTCCACACCCGACACACTTATCCACTAACACCCCTCATTACTTACATCATATTGGTATCAGAACGAGGTCATCCCATCCCACGCTTTGACGCTATGGAGAAAGTAAGTGATGAAATTAAAAGGGCTTTATTCAAAATGGTTGCGGACCAAGTAAGGAGAGAATTTGCTAATCGTGCAGTCATTGATGATGTTGAATCAGGAGAGGCGGTTGCTCAAAACAACCTCATACATATTTAATATGATGCACAAGAGGCCCCAAGAATTGAAAGAGGAGGTGACCGGACATTACGGTTCGACCTTCCAACATTTGAAGGAAATTTGGATCCCGAGGAGTTCCTCGAATGGATAAGGGCCATCAAAAGGCTCTTTGAATTCAAGAACTATGATGATCACCAATGCTTTAAGATTTCCATGTTAAAGCTTAAGACTTTTGACTCCGTGTGGTATGAAAATTTGAAGGCAAGCCGGAAAAGACATGGCAAGTCCAAGATCGATTCTTGGGAAAGATTGAAGAAACACTTAAATAAGAAATTCGTGCCCCAAGAGTATGAACAATATTTGTACCTTAAACTCACCAAGCTTCAGCAAGGTGGTCTTAAGGTTGAAGAATACATCCGGGAATTTGAGAAGGTCACAATGTTGTGTAACTTAGAAGAGAAGGAGCCGCAACGCATTGCACGATTCATTGGAGGACTAAGTGCGGCAGTTCAAGAAAAGGTGGAAGTATCCACTTACACAACATTTGAGGATGTGTTCCATTTGGCACTATGGTTCGAATGTCAACAGAAGAAGGTTGTCACTAGATCTTACACGAAGAATAAAAAAGGACAAGGGAAAAGTGGAAGTTGCCCAAGGTATTGATAAAGGTGTCAAGAGATGTTTCAAGTGCCAAGGACTAGGACATTTTTGTAGGGAATGTCCCAACCCGAGGACCATGACACTAGAAGAATAAAAAGAAAGTGGCGATGCCTTTGTGGTAGAGGAAACCGAGGTAGAAGAAGGCAAAGAGGAAGATGAGGCTATTGCGGAGGAAGGTGTGAGTCTAGTCCTTCAACACGTTCTAAGTGCACAATTGGAGGAGGTTGACTAAAATCAAAGGGAGCAAATTTTCTACACACAATGCAAAATAAAAGATAAAGTGTGTAGTGTGATTATTGACGGAGAGAGTTGTGCAAATATGGTATCCAATGGAGTGGTAGGCAAATTAGAACTACCAATTCGTGAGCATCCTAAACCTTACAACCTCCGATGGGTGAACAAAGAAAATGGGCTCAAGGTTGCCACCCAATTCCTTATCAATTTTCGGATTGGAGGATACGTTGATGAAATTTGGTGTGATGTCCTTCTAATGGACGCATGCCATATCTTGTTGGGTAGGCCATGGTAATATGATCGAAGAACCATGCATGATGGAGTTCATAACACTTACTCCTTTGACAAGGACGGTAGGGACTTCCGGCTAATAACGTTGCCACAAAGTAAGGTAAGGGACATGAAGATCCAACAAGCCAAATCCGAGGCATGGAAGGAGGATGAATCTAAGAAGGGGAGTTCCATGAGTGTGTTGACATATAGAGAAGAGGCCGATTCGAAGGAAAACTTAGAGGTTTCAGAAATGGTCAAGCCACATGATCAACAACCGAACCACCACCTAACAATATTATTGATACTAATTGTGAGGTAACTCTCGGGAGATTCCTCCCTCCATGTGATAATCCAAAGGCAATAATCGAGCCAATGATTCAAGAAGACTTTACTCCATGCCATGATAGTGAAGAAACAATACAAGGTTTGACCTTCTCTTCCAATCCATTATAGAAAGTCTAAGGAATGGATAGTATCTTCATCAATCCATTATATGAGCAACCAAGGGTGGAAGAAGAAATTGGCATGGAGTTTTCAAATAACAATGATTACGGGATCTTTTCAATGGAAGGTGGTGAACTCACTCTTGATTTATTTTCAAGAGGGTCATTATCTATTCACCAAGCCTATGTACTTGGAGAGCAAGAAGTATTGGGCGAGGAAAATGGAAACGCTTCGACATAGCATTTGTCTTATGGTACCGGGACAAATGGAAGCATGGAATGTGTACATCAACAATCAAGTAGCCCACATCTTCACCATGAGTTACCAGTATCCATGGCCAATGTTGAATGTTTATAGTTTGTGTGGAATGCCATCAAAGCTCGGAAGTTGTTCGACGATGAAAATTTGAGAAGAAGTTGAGCGTAAGAAGAGCTCTAAGGAACTACCTAGTTGATACGGGTGTCTTGTGGTTTTTGACATCTAAGGAAGTAAGTGTTATACTGCCCTTATCATGGCTATGACAATGCAAGATCTTGAAAAGGTTAGAAACACCCTAGGCTAAGAGAAACAAGCTAAGGATGACAATGATGAATGGTTGTCGGGTACGCAAATTGGCACCTTGACTTACGATTCATTGGTCCAATGGGGAGAATACTTAAGGGATGGTCCCTTCGAGTTGTTAGCCATGTTTAAAAAGGGTTCATACAAAGAGCAACGTCCGAGCGTAATATGTTATGTCCCTAAGATGCCTTCACACTTGAACCATCCGAATTTGAGGACAAATTCTCTCTAAGAAGGGGAGATTGATGAAAGAAAGGGTCCGGACTTAGCTTCTCAATTTTATGAATTAACCAAAGGATCGAGGGGTTCAAAGAATGGACATCAACCCATGGTTGAGGGTGGAGAATGGCATGGATTATGGGGAGGATTATGAGCCATAACTTAATGGCCTCTTAATGACAAGTTTATTCGGCCTTATGTGTTGGTCTTGGCCGAGACCTTATTTTATATTTTGTTGTCTTTAATTTCTATTCTAGCAATTAGTCATATTAGGACATATTAAAGTCATGTAATAGCTATTAATTTCCTTGGGACACATTTAATACTTGTAAGAAGATGGTGATGCCGAGAAGGTGACATGGCCAAGGAATGCCATGGTGGCACGTACAAAGGGACACTTGTCCTAGACAAGAATCTTGCCAAGAAGAACATTCAAGAACCAAAAAAGGAAAGGTCAATCTAGGCATAGAGACGCGGAAGATACGAGCGAGAACCATTCCATTGTACAATGAATGGAAGCTTCCATATTAATCCCATGAAGATGAAGATTAGAGAGGCCAAGATTAATTTCCCCTCTACTTGGTTACTACAAGGGATGCATGAAGAGGATTGAGTTTACCCTTGTATCTAAAAAAGACCAACCTCATTCACACCGTGCTCACAATGATCGAAGGGGCTACTTGGTTCCTAAGCCACCCTATCCCCTTCCCTTGTTCCCATTTCGGCTGAAGGGCCTTAGCTTTGTGTCCTTTTATTTTCCATGTTGAATAGTATCTAGGATACTATAAATGGAGCCTTAGGATATTGTAAATAATCAAGTTTGAGTTTAAGATAAAACTAAGTTTGTTTTCAACTTGTGTGTTGAAATATATCGATCCATTGTGGGTCACCCCTCCCTTTAGTGTAAGACTTGGTTAGGACTGTGTGACCTAATCATTTCCCAAACTTGAGGAACCCCCTTAGTGGTAACCGAATATTGGAACGTTGTGGACCAACCTAGCCTAAGCTTTGGGTACCAAAAGGGTTTTGATCACCCTCAGTTGGTTAGTTCACGGGCATTGCATTTAGTAAACCCTGATCTTGACCTTGTGGCATTGATCACATTATCCTTGGTGTTGAATTTGGAAATAAATCCTCCGTGTCTCTATCCTTGGGCTCATCGACCGATCCTCACTTCAACCACAACCACTAAACACTTAAACAATATCAACCAAATCAACACTTAACCAAAAGTCACCTTTACTTCACTCGAGTTTGTTTCTTACAACTCGTGTTCAACCATCACTCAATATACTATAAACCAGTTACCCCTACCTCCCACAATACCTCATTTACATCTCCACCAAAGGTCATCACCCGAATCAGCCAACAAATACTCGCCTAATCCAAACAACACAAAGTAGTATGTCTAACACAACCTTCCGAGAACCATACTGTCACGGTTCTGTTACACCAACCTTCCACTACCCAACCACCAAACCCCGATAATCACACTCACCCTCAACGTGTCTACAACCACCTTAAAGACAAGCTAATAAATGATTTATATGGGCTACCGAATCATCCCCCGGAGCTTATGGACGCCAAAGATGATTGTGGTAATAGGGCATGGTTAGTGTCGCATTTGGTGGATGAGGAGCACAGGAATAAAATCACATGGGATAATAAGAAATCTAGAGTCATGAAAAAATACTTCACTGCCGAGGCCAAGAGATGGCAGACACTCATCACTAGCAGGGTTCGTTGTTCACGTAACAAACCTGATTGCGCATACATTCCCGCTCTCATGGTAGCATGCCTTCTGGATGATGTCCTTGTAAACATTGGCTATCATATCATTCGGGAGTGGATGTATTATCTACATAAGGAAGGGTCAATTTTAATATTTCCTTCTTCAATTACTGATTTATGTCATAGAGCAGGTGTGCCGGATAAGCTTGATGAGAAATGGATCGATCTCGAGGGGGTATCCCACCCTCTAAAAGTGTCAGGAGTTGGTACACTTATGAAGAGTAAGAAAAGGAAAGTAGACCTGAACGTGAGTGGCGATGGTGAAACTGATGATAGGTGTCAGTCACACACAGTCACAGTCGCATCCATATAGGCTACTCGGTGCCATGGGTTCACAGTTGCAAAAAATTAGAGACTTGGTTGTTGGACATCCTAGGCCTTCTTTCAGAGCTAGTTTTTCAGGTGTCTCTGCCGACTATTTATCTTGAGAAGAGGTGAAAGAGTATCTTGAGTGATCTCTGCATGAGCTTTAAAAAGGAGAAAAAGAACAAGTCATGGGGAAAACTTCACGTGAAAATGTGGAGAGGTATCGAAGGCTTGTTTAAATACTTGAATGTTTCTGTTTTAGGTTGAAATCATTAGATGTTTGGGTATTTGGCTATCTGAATTTCTTTGTTGATTATTTTCTATATTTTGGATTGCCATGATGTATTATATATTGCACAGGTTGAGTATGAAAAATAGGGGCATAACTCACTGGGTTTTGCCCAGTGATTCTGCTAGTGCGGAAATGATATCCGTTGAGGCGAACTCGCAATGGCGGATTACAAATAGGGCACTGATGCTCACTGCAGCGGAGGATATTTTACAATTGCGATCATTCCACGGCGGGCAATATTTCGCCGAGGCAAATTTCAGGACTCTAATATGCACTCTCCCTCGCGACTCACCATTCGCTGGTGCAGATTCGCAGGTGCAGAAATATTCGCGCTAGGGCAGAATTCCTGAATTAGAATATAATCCATATCACATATTTTCAGACTTCGCAATAGATTTTAGACATGATTCCCACACACGATCCAGCCTGAAGGGTGTCGAGATCAGAAACCAATTGGAATCGATTAGATACTAATTTGAATCAACGAGGTATAGAATTCAAATGATAAGTCACGATAGGAGTGAAAGAAGGGAATATTTCTTAAAATGCTTCATAGCCTCCCGAAGATGGGTACATATGTCATCATACCAATCCATAAGACTCTACTACATACTGTCTTTGTATTAGTGAGATCGGTGAACCTAGAGCTCTGATACCAATTTTGTAATGACCGAAATCATTGGCATCATTGTGGAACCTACACAATCCCCCAGTAGGCTAACCAAATTCCCAAACTAGTGTTTTAAAAGGTTTTTAACAATGCAGAATAGGATAAAATTACAATTGAAACGAAATTCATTTAATCATAAGAACAACAAATTTATACAACATACTTTCTTCACCAGAACCTGGTCTAACTTCTACAATGACTCTATGATACAACAATGGAAAGCTGAAAATAACACCACTGCCCGAAATGAAGGAACATTTTACATAAGATAGAAACCAAGGCCACTAAATAGAGTAGTCTGCCTCATTTTCCGATCCTCCAAACTACAACTCGATAGACCATATACTTGCATCTAGAAAAGATGCGCAACTGTGGCATAAGACACAATATACCCCTGTAGACATCATAGGCCGAAAACAATGGAAGATACACAATCAAAGATAAATATCAAGTTGAAACCACATAGTCCTATCACTAGCGAATCACTAAGCTGAATAATTGACAAGTCATCCTAATCATATAAAAGTTCACTAAGAACATAGATTTTACAACATGTAAGTCTACCCTTTTAAAATAGCACTACACACACATCCAGTTATATAAGTCATGGAGCTAACAATCCTCAAATATGTCATGAAACACTTAATTACATCTACTTTCATATTTTCCAGTAGCCCTCTAATCTCACACCTAGACTTAGTAATGTCAGAAATCATATTAGACCTTACTACATTGGTTTGATAACACAAGTACGTAAAACACATGATTCATTGTTCCATTTCCTTAGACCGTCCACAATAAACCCTTAGGATAAAGAATACATTGTTTACAATTATACCTCTAGTCTTAAACCTATGTGTGGCCAAATCCAATTACAAATGAACACCTTTTAGTAAATTAAACTCTTACTGCAATTAAGAAGTAGTTCCCTAACCCTTACTTTTACCAGCAAACATCAATTATATATTAGACATCCTTAATCCAGACACACAACCTAGCCCACAATTATACCCACAATCCATGCAATAACTTTAATTGTTGAGATAGTCACCTACTATGCGATTACAAGCCCATGAATCTACAAACATAGACATGTTCAATATCGACTACCAAACACATAAATAGTAGCCACACAGCCAATTCCCCAAGAGCTTGCCAACATGCAACCATATAAATCCACATAATCAATTTAATCAATCATCTCATCTATGAGTAAATCACCCCTAGTTCCAATTACCAATTCAAGTCACAATATCACACCATAAGTAATCAGTGTATGGATGAATGTGTGAATTAGGATGCAATGCATATGCCATGTACCTTTGCATCAACCGGTATAGACACTTTACAGGGGTTTGCCGTATAAAAGTGACCCATGGGGGACCCTTGACAACCATATAACCCTCCGCTTCAAAATAACTTGTTAGATTACGAAGCCCAGCTCTTGGCTATAATAATATCATATTGAAGGCGTACAACTCCACTCCTCGCATATCAATATCATCATAGTGTTGCCATAATCTCAACAGTTTCTTACCATTTCTGGCCTCTTGGACCCACATCATAATCATACCACTCCAATATCAATATCACAGATCCATGAGTGTATGAAAGCAAATGTTAATTTAAGGCTAGATATCATGATACAATGAGATACTACCAAGTAAGAGATTAAATATCACATGCTTTTAAGAATTCAATACATATACATAATCGAAGTACAATCCATGATGTCAAATTGAAAGCATGTGTGATGAGTAAATATATCAAGCAACTATGGAAACAAGCCCAAATAATCAGCAGTCGGAACTAGCACAAGGCTGATTCCCCAACCCCATCATCACAGTTCAACATTGGTACCCACTCATGCATTCATCACAACTGCCTGAGTGGGAAACCCAAATATGCCCAATACCCCTCAATATTTATAACTAATTATGCACTTCTATCGAAGTCTCGTAAAGCTAAACCGTAGCCTACCATAATACCGAGCGAGAGCCATGAATAGTTGATCCTTAGTATGTGTTTCCAATTGTTTGGGCTTCTCATGGTGAACACAGTCTAACACGTAAGTTCTACATATTAATGTGAAACAAGCATTTTCAAGGACATATCCCACAATGAAACATAAGACACCTACACCTCCATCCCGGGCCCACAGTGTCAAAATCCATACTTTATTACTCAAAATGGCTTTAAACGTGAATACTAGGTATAACCCAAAGTTAATTTGAGAAGCAAACTTATTTCGACCATCAATTTCTTATTACCAAACAACCCCCAATTCATAATCCTAGTTTTTCCCCAATTAAGAAAAAAAGTTTCTATAATCGAATAAAATATTACAACATGTTCAATTTTATCAACACAATGCTTACCTAGAAGGAAATAAGATTTTACCCACTTCTTTTACATCATAAACTCTTGATTTATCAATTTCAACTATCAAAGAGAGTCTTCAATTCATGTTACTCATTACATGCTTTACCCAAAAAACATAAGAATATAATAACAATAATAAGAAAGGAATGATTACCTTCCAAAATGGATTTTTGGCAAAATGGAATGGGAGGCTCCTCAGGTCAGCTCCCATTTCGAGGAAAACAATTTTAGAGAAAAATGGGATAGTTTAGGGCTTTTAAACAAACTAATTGTCAGCGCTTCTTCCATGGCTAACTCAATTTTGCTAACATAGATGCACTGTGGCAAAGAATGGAACTGCAAAGACAAAGGCACTTGACACCTCGCCTTAGCACCAGGGCGAAAAGATGTTATGTTGGAGTGCACTCTCCTGGCTCATCGGGGCGGACACAATTTTGTTGGGGCGGAAATAGCTCCTTCAACAACACTTCACTTTAATAAATCTTCTACCTGAACTATAGCAGTTGCTTGACTAAGAATTTCTACAAATAAAGTCATCGGTGAATACCCGGAGAAACGTTATCACAGGAAATTAGGCGGAAGGATCATAATGACTGAATGGGTCATTATAGCCAGGATAGTTGAAGAGTCCTGTGGATGACTGTATGGAAATGAGTTATAGTTGTATGATCTGCAAGTTGGACATTCACGACAGTTTTAGTATAATTATAGTTTTCGGTTAAGGTCGAGGCAGGGTTTACAAACCCCAATATCTCTGGGTAGAAGAGTGCTAGTCGAGTGAGGCCATCCTATCTAACTTGCAGGAAGTATGGTCGGATGTATATGGGATCATGCTATAAGGGTACAAGAGTTTTCTATGGGTGTGACAGGCGAGGCCACAAGGTACGTGCGTATCCATAGATGATCAATAAAGGTAAGGGTATGGGAATGGACGGAGCCTTATGGCCCAATGCCGTATAAGGTATATTATAATTACATTATTGTTGATATATCTACTTTTTATAGACTTAATATCATTCCATTTGTGTTGAAAAGTGTTAATAAGACCCTTATTTCAAGGACTACTATATGGCATCACTTGGGGAATTAGATACTCTTATGAGAATAGGTTGTGAATGTAGGGTTGAGACACTAATTAGATCCCCATATATATGTTGTTAGGTTGGGAGAAAGTTAAAACCCAGTGATAGTGACGGAATAGGTAATATGATTTTTTCTTTCAGACAATTTTGTTAAGTAGATACCGAATTTATGATGTTATGTTACTCTGATGACTTTACGAAAATCCAAGTCTTATGAGCAAAATGGTAAGAAAAAGATAAGTGTGAAAGTGGGATGTAGAGGGTGTCATTGAAAGGTTTAAAGAGGACTATCAGAATTCACCCGTTTTGCGATAACTTTCGTTGACATATATAAGTAAGTTCCTTACGAATATCTGACCCAATAGGCAAGCCTTATTTAAGAAATTAGGGCTGACCCCAGGATGCTATTAATGTGAACAGATGGTTTTGGATGGGTTATATTAAGGTTGGAGGTGGAGAATTATGAGATAAATGCGTAGAATGTCGCACTCGGAATGATCACCCCAAGTTATATAAGGGTTAGTTACCTGTAATGATAGGAGGTGGTAGAAGCCTTTTGTCTAGTCATAATGTTATGACTCATAATTCTACATTACATCGGTGTTGTCGATTCATACAGGCATTCCTAAAAGATGTGACCTTACGGAAGGATAATGTGATTTTATAGATTGTTTACGAAAGTGTCAAGAGTGTATGGAAGTAAAATGAATCGAAGAAAATACGCTTCGACGAAATTTTGTGGAATTGCATTTTGACGGCCAAAAGGACAGACCGTAGATATTTGTACGGCTCGTCAAAATGTAGAACCTCACCATATTTTTAAGGGAAGATTATACGGTCCAAATTGACGGATCATACAAAATTGTACGGACCATCAAATTTTTCGGTGACCGACTTAGTTATGGATTTAAATGATTTTTAAGCCATTTTTATCCATTCTCGACCAAACACTTCCTCGACCCTCTCCATAACCCTACCAACCTACTTCCATTGTTTCAAAGTGATTCAATGCGATAACACCATAATTGTACATTCTAAAGCTAGGGTAAGTGAAGAAGAACACTTCTATGGAGTTGCTAGTCACTTGAGAGTTGTTCTTGGAACTAAGAAGATTGGATTCAAGGCTATGTTTGCTGTGTAAGGTAAGATTTACACTCCCTTTCTTGTGCTTATGTTTATTCATGTGTTAATTACGCATTTGGGAGAAGAATTTATGAGTTAGCACCTTAATTGATAAAATGATGCTAGGGTTTATTGTTAGGTTGTATATATGACGGTTTATGACTGAAATTGGCGGGGTGTAACTTGATTATGTTGTTGACATTGTATAAAGTGTTGATTTTGATAATGGAACTACAAGCTACAAAAAGGAATAGCTATATATCACGTAAAGGTTGTTTTGTTGTTCTTATCTAATGTTGGGCGGTGTGATTGAAAATAAGATTGGTATTAAGTCTAAAATCTTGTTAAATAGTATTGGAGGATGTCCCTTTTGGGGTAAATAGTTAAATAGTTAAGTCTTACATATTTAGTACATCTTTCGTGCTGATGTCCCTTTATGGGGTAATGTACATATTGAGACGCAGATGAGTCCTTATAATAAGCAACTCGACTCAGGTAAAGGTTGTCACACTCCTTTCTTACGGAGTTGTCGAGTGCTGATAGGTATAGTGGCTTCATCTATGTATAGAGTTGGGTATGACGGGACACTATCCCAACCAAATGTTATCGATATACTCTTTAGAGGCTTGTAGATAGTCGTGTAGTGTTGTATAGTTTTGTGTAGCATTATTTGCCTCTTCAGTAGACTTGTTGTGTTAATGTCAGACTTGTCGGCCTACATGTATTATTTGGGCCTTTTCTGCGTGTAGGTAATTATGTCCTTATTCATAGAGTCTGTTATTAGAGGCCTTGTTAGCCTATACGTTGTTGAGCATGTCATAGGTATCAGGGTTGGTACGCCCAGGCCTTAGGGAATTGGGTGCCTGCCACCCTCCCCCCTAAGGTTTGGGTGTGATACATAAAGAAGTCATATCACATGCTAAAGGCGATGAAGTGAAAAAACTATCAAATTGATGAAACGATGTGTTTTGTCATCAGTGTGGACAAGTGCATTATGGGCAATGTCCGGGTGATGTTGAGAAATGTTATTGGTGTGGGAGTAGAAGCTATAGAGTATATAGATGCCCGAGGTGGATTCAGGGGGAATAACAAGTCCTAATGTTACTTAGAGTTATGAAACTAATCAGGTATGTTGATAATTTTATTTAGAATAGATGTGTGTATGCTTATGATCTACCGGTTACCATTGATGTAGAAAGCGTGTCATACAGATATATATAGACTGTTAATGGATAATAGAAGTGAAAGGTGAGAAGTGAAACTACAGTTATGTTCAAAGTTCTAAGTAAAATGACTCAAGAACCAACCATTTCTTAACTACATACATACCCAACACTCTTAGGTTCTGAAGCGTGTGTGATACTGGAACACAGAAGATATACGAATACGCGACTTAAAAAAAGGGATACTCTCAAGTCCTATGAATTAAGAGAAACCCCAGAAGAATGATAAGCAAAATGGATTTCTGGGGATATGTTACTTAAAGCTTTGTGTCGGAAAGTAGTTAAAGAAAAGAGGCGCGAAATATCATGCCTAAAATAGTAACCCCCAACCCCTGCGCATGGATAGCGCCATTTAGGAAAATCATAAGACAGGATGAGTTTTGTCAATTAAAGGAAAACAATATACTTTTTTTATTGTAGCAATACGTGCATAGGTGGCAGTAAAAGATAGCAGGAATTTTTTATATTAAGTGATGAGATTTTTGAATCCTATAGTATAGTTTTATGTAGCGATTGGGCGAGAATAGCTAGTTAAAGATAGTTTGCGATAAAGGCTTGAGTTGACAAAAAATCGATGATAAGTGATAAACGTGTGTCTGGTAAACACAAATGAAAGTGTTAAGACAAAGTAATAAGGCTGAAGGATCTTTCTCACGCAAATAGACCGGCCGATAGACAATAATTAAAAGAACATCGATAATGAGACTCGAATGGAACCCAGGACAACACGTCTACAATTAAAAGATAAGGATATTAGTAATGAAGTGGTACTTAAACTTTCCAAGCCAAAAATATAGTACATGACATCCATAATTGATGGTACCGGAAGTACACTAAGACGATGAATCTTTAATGGAATTCTAGACTGTAATGTACAAGGTGATTGGCTGAACGATGGGTAGAGAAGGGCTCTAATACAAATTAAGGGAAGGAATCCCAAATCAGTAGTAAGATAAAATCCAGCTACGATATGAATTTGAATATGTCAAGCACTAGTTCTACCACGAATGTCGACAAGACGTTTAAGGATATATAAGTGGAATTAAGACCAATGAAGCCCGATGTAAGCGTATGACGGGTTGATAAAGAAATGGTCTAAGATAGACAATAAGGAGAAGATCTAAAGAATAAGGGCAAGAGAAGAATAGATAAATGGGCGCGTAATGGTAAATTTTAAACTGTCGAATGAACTAGAAACTCTCCAAAGAGGATAACGCAATAGTCATAAGGATAAGGACATTGGTTGCACATGAAGCCAGAATCAGGAAATAAAGGTAGAAGTGTTAACTCAAGTACAGTGACCACAGGGGCATCAAGTAGTTCAATGCCTTGCAGAGGTGAATCATTTGATAAAAAAGGGGGCAGAATCCCCTAGCATGGGCAATACAGAAAATAATACAATTATGTCAAATGTTTGTTTTGGGGAAGTTGTACAGGAGATACCCAATCAATAGATAGTCAAATATGACTTATGAAGAATCCCGGAGTTACAAGGACAAGTATTGCCCCCTTAGTATGAAGTGAATGTTGTATTTTTGAAAATACCAGTCCGGAGTTAGTAAAAAAAGTAGACCCTTAAGAAATAAGGCTAACAAAATGGGGAAATGACATCGAATGTGATATAATGTCTTATTTCCACTATTTATCAAAAAAGAGAAACTAAGGTAAATAAAAAGGGGATGATGAAAATGGAGAAATAATCTTGAGCAAATGTGGGATACAACTAAGGAATAATGAACCTTTTTTGGAATGAATAGAATTGCCTATAGAGTATGCAGATTGTATACGTTATAAGAAAAAAGAAGTTCCGACGTAATGAATAGGGAAATAGTGTATGATAGAGTCATGTACCATAGGAAAATTGGGCCATTATGAAGGCTACATGAAAGAATTAACCCAAGAGGTAATAAGTGGTCAACTATAATAGAATCCAGATTCTGATAATTCCCTGAAGCAGAAGGCAAATGAACTCTTCCTTATATTGGGAATTGTAGGAGCATCAAGGAAAATAACCCCGTCTAGAGTTCACTTGAAGGTATTGTGATACGGAGTAAAGGTAATAGAGAGAACCATATCAAGATCCATGAAATTAAGTATATCGACAACCTCGAGAAGATTTGCCAAGTTGAAGCATTACATAAGGACTATAGATTAGACCGATTATGGTTTTGGGTAATCATATTACTATTGCAAGTTATTCTGGTCCAGGAGATTAACGCCTAGCTGATTCGTCAATTTGCGCCATGACAACAAAGATTGTCGATACAATCAAAGTTTGATCGATTGTTTATCTTGAAGATATATCGAGACATGGTACAATCGCTCTTTAGGACAAACAATTGATGGAGGAACTAGTTCGAAAGAGGCTCTGGATATTCAGGATTACCCACGCCCCATCCTAAGGGAGACAATTAAATCTAAGGTTAATACCACCAGACACAGGTAGTGAGTTAATGTATAGAACTTGGAGGAAGTTATAAATAAGGATTAATGACTACTAAATGATATATTACCAGATCGATAAATAAGGAATTATATGTGGCAAGGGAATAGGACTCTTATTGAATAATGAAAAGGGAAGTGAACTGAAGTAACATTATAAGATTTGATGTAGTAAGTTATAAGAGAATGCTTGGAGTAACGCAGAAGTGTTTTCATATATTTGGTATTAAGAGCAGGATACGACTTGATAAAGAAAGAAGACTTCGCACGAAACATTCACGATCATAATACCAAACATGGATGAGAAATACAGTGACTGGCAAGGAGAGTATATTCCTAACCATGGGTGTCTATTGACCATTTACTCCAAGAGCTGCCCTAATGGAAATGTAAAGTGAGAAAGAACTTACAGAAGAAAGAAATTCCAAAACCAGCGAGTTGTCCCTAATTTAAGTCTTAAAGTGTGACGATACAAATATAATAAGAAAAGAGGTGTATAAGGATATAACAGAAGGATGAAGAGGAAGAACATAAGGAGAAATGAATTCTAATAGCCCTATTAATTTCAAAACCCTTGACCTTAACGGTCATCTTGCCGCAATCTCTCATCATAATCTTACTTATGCTCCACGCTTATGAATCTATCACTTAAATTCCATCATGAGATGAAAGTTGTAACAAAGGAATGAAAAATGTAGTCCAGATGTCAAAATTCAATAGCACGAATAAATTGCAGTTATTAAGAAAATTTGTAGAAGAAATATACGACCATGTGGAGGTCGATGATGTATCAACGGTGTTAATGATTGTGTAATCCTATGAGGAAATAGCTATGGCATCTGATTGCGTGATAGTTGAGTTAGTCGTTTGTATAAAAGAACTCTGCCAGAATTGTAGAAGAACATATGAATCATTATAATCGAATGTTTCGAACTTCAGCTTTATGTTAATACTCGTGCGATATGATTCTTCTATTCATGTTCCATTTACCGTAGTTTATCCATGTACATTATTTAGACGGTGTTGTTGAAACAAGTGTAACAGGTGCAACTCAGATGTTAGCAGGAGAATGTGAAGGTGAGTTATGGCTAGCTTTTCTTGGGTTATTGTAAGTATAACCGGCCGTGTGAGGCCGATGTGATTTTAACTGGTTATTATATTTCCCTATGTGGTATTGGAGATATACTTTAGTCGTTTGATAGGTTTTTGATAGTCTTGTTTACAAGGGAAACTCTTCCAATTATTTTGGAAAATGTGAGAGTCAGAATATCCTTAACATTTGCATACGAATGTTTCTAAGGGAGAAAAGATGTTACACTGCGTAATTTTATGTTTCATCACGTTGTCAATTGATACCGGCATTCCAAAAAGATATGTGACCTTACGGAAGGATAAGGAAAGTTTATAAGTTGTTTACGAAAGTGTCAGAGTGAATGGAAGTTAAACGGATCAAAGAAAATATTTTTCGATGAAAATTTGCGGAGATGCATTTTGGTGACCAAGAGGACAGACCATACAAATTGGTACGGCCCGTCAAAATGTGGATACTCACTGTATTTTTAAGGGCATATTATACCGTCCAAATTGATGAACCGTACAAACTTGTACGGACCATCAAATTGGTCGGTGGCTGACTTAATTACAGGTTTAAATAATTGTCAAGCCATTTTTGATCCATTATTCACCAAACACTTCCCTAACCCTATCCCTAGACCTACCAACCTATGTCCACGGTTTCAAAGTGATTTCATGGGGATAACACCATAATTTTACATCCTAATGCTAGGGTAAGTGAAGAAGATCACTTCTATGGAGTTGTTAGTCACTTGAGAGTTGTTCTTGGAACTAAGAAAATTGGATTCAAGGCTATGTTGGCTGTGTAAGGTAATATTTACACTCCCTTTCTTGTGCTTATGTTTATTCATGTGTTAATTAAGCGTTTGGGTGAAGAACTTATGAGTTAGAACCTTAATTTATAAAAGGATGCTAGGGTTTGTTGTTGGGCTTTTTGAAGGTTGTATATATGACGGGTTATGACTGAAATTGGTGGGGTGTAACTTTATGATGTTGTAGATGTTGTTGTTGAGATTGTATAAAGTGTTGATTTCGATAATGGAACTACAAGTTACAAAAAGGAATAGTTATAAACCACGTAAAGGTTGTTTTTGTTTTTGTTATCTAATGTTGGGCTGTGTGATTGAAGATAAACTTGTATTAAGTCATAAATCTTGTTAAATAGTTGACGGAGGAAGAAAGCGACCTAGAAGAAGCTAAGGATGTTATTCCGATATTGAATTGTCATTAACAAAAGGTATGAGAATATAAGCAAGTCAAGTGTTTAATGAAGTATCATGATAAAACCATCTTTAATTTATCAACTTAATATTGACCGAATTGTCTCTAATACATAGGTTATCGTTCGAAGGACGACCAGAGAATTGTAAGCTAGCATGGTCAAAGCTACAAATGTATGTAAGGCTCAGTTCTTTCTTTTCATGGCCTGATCAATATTCAAACGACAATTATGAAATGAAATACGGTAGAAACTCTACTCTTAAGTCCTTAAGAAAGTACCTGTGGTTTTCTTATTAATATGTTGTTGTGTAGTTCCATCGGTTTTCGATATTACATTTTCATTTCAAGGCCCTCTTTTGATTTCCATAAATGTAGGTTCCTTATTGATTCCTGAAAGCTATGCTAATAGTGAGATTCATAGTTCATATGAAGTCGATTTGAAAGAGCATCGGGTAACATGTGACCCTCATAAGGGAGTCGTAGGATCAACGACCTTTCGTCACTCCGACGGATTCAAAAGAGTATACCATATTCCATAAGAGGTCATCATATGCATCTATTGTATATTTATATTGCCCTTAGAGGCCTATGGAATTATATACGCAGAAATACAGATATGATATTGATGATATTTCCACAGAAGCCTATGGCTTTATATGCAGAGTTTATATAGATATTAGACTGATAATACTACCCACAGTGGCCTATGGAGTTATATATGTGATTATATTTCATTTATGCATATTATGGCCTACAGTGGAACTCAGATTATATGTTATCTTTCTATTACTTTATCCTATAGTTATGCATTCGGTTACAGTTTTAGCATATGCTTTATCTACAGTGTTATGCTTATTTATAGTTTCAACCTCACATATTCAATTCATATTTCGTACTGATGTCCCTTTCTAGGGCACTGTGTTTCATGCCTGCAGGTAAAGATAGAGACACTGATGATTCCTCATAGTAGGTGCCTCGACTCAACTGAAGTTTTTCACGTTCTACGGAGCTGTCTAATGAGCTGGTAGGTATAGTGATTGCATATGTGTATATTGTTTGGTATGGTGGGATCTTATCCTAACCATATATTTTTGATATACTCTTTAGAGGCTTGTAGATAATCGTGTATTGTTTTATAATCTTGGGTAGACTTGTCAACCTTTTCAGTAGACTTCTTGTGTTCATGTCGGCCTTGTCAGCCTTATTATATCTATACATATATAGGTTGCGCCTTTTCTGTGTGTAGGTAATTATGTCCTTATTCAGAGAATCAGTTATCAGAGGCCTTGTCGTCCTATACATTATGGAGCATGTCGCATGTATCTAGGTTGATACACTCGGGCCTTAAGGCACCGAGTCCCTGCCACAACCCCTAAGGTTGGGGTGTGACACATAAAGTCATATCACATGATAAAGGCGATGAAGTGAAGAAACCTTCAAATTGATGGAACAATGTGTTTTAATCCTAGATACCCCGAGATTAGAACAATTTATTAGAACCAAAGATGGCATGAACCTTGGGACGACAGAGGAATGAGTAAAGGAAAGCAAAAATATTTAAGTAGTATGAATGGGAGGGCATGATGGAATGTTAAAACAAAAGTAGGTAAGCCGAGACAATGTAAGGGGAGTATTATGGATTCGTCAACTAAAGGTGTCATACCTAAAATGTTTTAAAAGTCGGTATGATAATTATTTCTAAGATAAGGAACCCCCCTCGATAACGTGAAATGGAATAGTAAAAGTAATACAATTTAGCAATTGGGCGAGGAAACATTTGATTATGGTAGGACAAGGAGATTTTGAAGAATCATTGAACAATGTAATGCCGCAAATTGAATTGAAATGTGTGACGACTTGCAGAAGGTATGTAGATGGGAATAAGAATTGGTACAACTTGAGATACTTAGATAAAGAAGCAAGGAAAATGGGGGACTATAAGCTTATTAATGTCAGGAAGACATTAGAAGGGTACGCTAAGGGGTATTAACCCGATAAGGAAAATGGAATGTTGAACAAGCAAAGATATCCGCTAGAATCTACGAATCGACTAAGGTGTATTCTACATAAAATACAAATAAGGTGGGAGCCTACGATTGAATGTTAATCAAGGAAATCTTTTCCTCGAATACCATTAGCGAAAAATCTTAGCCATAAGGTAAGGGAAGAAGTCTGGATCTAAGGGCGACAACTGAGTTTGGATGTAACTAGATAGTGCTATAGAGTGTTAAACCCTTCAGAATCTAGTTTGACCTCACAAGGGACTAAGTAAACAATCCATTATTTAAGGGATAAAAATCATCACAGATAAAAAACAACTATAATTTTTTAGGCTATGTATGTATGCTAGGGCGTTTCAAAATGAATAATGTACGAGGGATAAGAGAATGAAAGGGGAAAGTGTAAACAAAAGTAAGGAAAGAAAGTCGCCTATAGCTACGAGTAATGAGAAGATACGAAGGAGTTTTCTTCCAGATCCTGAATAAGAATTTCGATGGAATTATCTATGGAGTAATCGTAGCTTATACATTGCCAGTCCTAAAGAGTTCAAATGTAGTGATCGTTAAATGAAGCTATGTTTTTCTTAAGGGTTTTATGTACCGATAGTCCGATATCACTGGAATTAGGTAGTATTGTAATTCATGCAACCATCAGTGTAACTGCAATAGAGTAATTAGTGTGGAAGTTAAACAAAGGGAAGTAGTCTCAGGAAGGTATCAATGAGTCAAGTGGAAGCTAATGAATGAATTCAGAGGATGGTACTTTTAAGATGCACAACTCGATAAAGTCAACCTTCATAGGGGAAGATAGGAAACATCAGGATAATGATTTCATCTGTGCGATTTGAGAGGGGTATATTAACAACAGAAAACCATAAATCCTTGAGCCTGACGGAAAAAGGGATCCTCAAGTACCATGATCATTGTGTACTCCAAGCGTAACAAAAAAATTGAAACAAGATTACTACAAAAGCCTCCCCAATCACTACACTAGTATTTATAGAGGATGTACTAAGGAATACCACGATGTTAAAGGGATGTATTAGTGGGATAGCATGAAAAAGGAACCCCCATAGGGGTTATTGCCAGTACGTTAATGGTCAGCAGGTAAAAGATCGCGCAAGAAGCCAATGGATAAAATCAGAACATAAGGATCCTGAGATGGCTAGAAGATAGTTAAATATGAATATCTGTCAAAGTATTTATCTTGCCATCATCATGAGTTGAATCGTTCAGGTGATTACTAGTAAGAGAACTAGTTGATTAACTTTTGGCCAATCAAAACTATCAAAGTGGCTAAGGACTATGCGAGATTGTACAATTAAGAAGATGATTTACCTCCATGGTGCCTTGGGTGGTATGACTTTTGGCAAAGGTACTTAATTTATGACTAAATTCAGAAGATTATTCGAAAGGAATTTAAGGAACTCTGGTTAGCCTTACCTCAGATGAATATGTGGATTTAGCATATGATTCGAATGATTGAAGATACATTACATATTTTTGTAGTGGATCCTAAAGGAAATTTGGATGCCCACCTATCTCTTGGTAAATCGCGTGCCATAACGGCTATTGTGTACCATATGAAACTCGTAATAAGAAAAGATGTTGAACCCCTATCAAATGGTTAGAAGTAAGTAAAACAAAGACAATGAGACTTGATTTATGGTATTAAGTCACAAAACAGATAGAATCTCTCAGCAAAGGATGTTGACTACCTAGAATCGACGGTGAATTGCCTACAGATGAATAACGACCGAACCTAAAATTCAACGTTAGTGATTCTTTGAAGTGTTGTCCAGAAGGGGCATTATGAGAATCGAAAGGGGGAGCAAGCTTACCCTCTGGTATGTTGAACTAGATGAGATTACTTAGAGAATTGGACAGGTGACCTATAAACTTGAATTACCTCCGGGATTTAGAACAATTCGTCCAGTGTTTCATAAGACAGCCGCATCAGGAATATATAAGAAACCTTTGTCATATTACCCCTGTAGAGGATGTTTAAACTGCAGAAGACTCATTGTATGAAGGAATCTCGGTTACTATTTAGACCCGTTAAATCTAGAAGTTTTAGGCCAACAACAATTAATTTTGCTACAGTTTGTGGGAAAGTAATAATACGGGAAGACATGAAATTCACATATCCCTGCTTGCTTTAGATAACAAGTTCACTCTATCATTCGTGCAATGTGATTCCCTTATCCTTTACACATCAAACTTATCATACGTTCTTCTATAAGTAATGTTATTGAGACAGATGTGGTAGATGCAACCTATAGTTCTAACTATTGAGGTGTGTTATGGTTAACCCTTTTGATTTATTTTTTATTTGGTAAATAAAAGAATTTTATTAATACCAAAGTGAAGAATTACAAATAATAATATGGCTGACCACCTATTTACTCTATCTAGCTGACTAAAGGTGCCTTACATGAAGCCTAACTACAAGTTACCAGCCAAGCAATAAAGAAACTCTACTCAGACTCAAGATCATACTGCATCTTCAAGGCATGGAGTCTAGAGAAGTCAATGGATCCTCCCACTTCAGAAGGACACTACCTTGGATATGGATATATGCAACAATTTCTCTGCAGATACAATCACACTTGTACACCCCCTGTTGAAACTTGAGTCCATTTCTTTCCTTCCAGTTAGCAGCAGCAACATAAGTAAAAATAGCACATACAATCTCTCCCCTTCCAATTTTCTTTTTGGCCCAATTGTATACCCAAGCTACTTTTTTCTTGCCAATCACCAACACTTTTATAAGAAACCTAGCTAGAGTAAAATCCTATGCCACAATGCACTTCTGATAGGATATGAAAAGAACAGGTGCGCAAATGACTCTACTTGTGCATTGCAAAAGACACAGCCCATAGGAACCTGAATTCAAAACCTCTGCAGCCTTTCAATTGTTACTAGTCTACTCTAAACTACTAGCCATAAGGTAAACTTGTGTCTAGGGTGTATACTAGATAACTGAGTTAGAAACTTCTAAGGAACCTTAGGAAGCACTGGTAGTAAAGGCAGATACACACTTTTAATAGATAATTCATTCCCCTTGACCATAGTGGCCAATCTAGCTTGTAACTTACCTTGGAGAGTTGGTAGTTGAAGGAAGTGCTTCCTAGTCTCTATGATCATCCTGATCACGCATGTATCATTAGTAGGTATGATATAGTTCACAATTTATTCTTGCTTTAAATAGTAGCTATGTACCCATCTAACCCAAAGGCAGTCCTTCTTGTTACCTATTGCCCATTACTGTTTGCTAACTGAAACAATATTCCAGAAGCCCATATGCATGACATTAAGAACACCTGCTACCTTAGGAGTGCATGTTCTTGCCCAATATACCAATGCTTTCTTGGTAATTTCAGTCGTACCAGACCTTAGGAAAGACCTACAGACAGTTTCAACCAGTTTTATTATCCTTTTTTGAAATATAAAAATTTGGGCCCAATAAGTCTGGATGACAAACAGAATCGGTTTGATCAGTTGCAGTCTATTAGCATAGGATAACATTTTAGCAGACCAACATCTCACTCTTTCTATTATTCTTTCTACTAAGGACATGCATTGTGCAACACATAACATTTTAGAAGATAGGGGCAAACCTAAATACATAAATGGTAGAGTCCCTTCATTGTAGCCAAGAGTGCTCAATATCATTTGCTTTAAGTCAGTCTTAATACCTGACATATAAATGGAACTCTTGTCTGCATTAGCTTGGAGCACATACACTGCAGAAAACCTCATAAAAGCATCTTGAACAAGCTGAATGGATGGAAGGTCAGATTTACAAACACATTAAGAGGTCATCAGCAAAACATATGTGAGTCACCCCTAGACTTTTACATATTTGATGATATTTGATGATATTTAAAGCCCTTTTAGTGACAACTGAGCTTAGCTCCCTCTGCAAGTACTCCATTGCTATGACAAATAGATAGGGTGACATAGGGTCACCCTGTATAATACCTCTTTTACTAGGAAAACGCTTAGCCAACCCTCCATTCAACACCAAAGCGTAGGAGATAGTGGATATGCATTCCATGTTCCATCTTATGAATTTATAAGGAAAACCAAGTTCAGCCATCATGCTTTTCAAAAAACACCACTTTATAGAATCATAAACTTTCCTAAAATCAACTTTCATGACACATCTTGGGGATATCCGTTTTCCTAGAGTACCATTTAAACAATTCATGACTAAAGATGATATTATCAACGATGCTCCTACCCTCCACAAAGGAAGACTAAGCAGGACTAATAATTGTACCTATAACAGTTTTGATCCTATTAGTCAGAACTTTGGTGATAATCTTATAGAAGGTGATACAACAAGTAATGGGTCGATAATATTTGACATGGGTTGGGCTTGTGACTTTTGTGATTAAGTGATGGTAGTACCACTAAAAACTCTTAGAATTTTACTAGAATGGAAAAATACCTTCACTGCCCCAACACATCCTCCTTCACTACATCCCAATTCTTTATGAAAAATATATCGAATAGCCATCAATACACGGGTATTTATCAGCAGGCATACCTTTAATTGCAACAAGAATTTCCATGTTAGTGACCTCTTTGATCAGGTCACATTTTTTTTAGTAAGAGAGACATGTGCCACTTCTGATAGTGTCTAAATTTGGAACAGACATCTCATCTACAGCAGTGCCCATGGGGTTAGTGAAAAAGGATATGAATTCGTTCTTCACTGCCTCAGGGTTAGTGATCTTATTTCCTTCATCAGCATAGACAGTGCTGATAGTATTGCTACATGCCTTTATCTTGCATTGAGCATGAAAACAATTAGAATTAGAATCACCACTCTTGATCCATGTGGCCCTAGACTTCTATATCAATGCTAACTCTTCAATAGTACTCCATTTTGCAATTTCCTCAAGTACTTGTTTCTCCTTATCTATCAGGACCTGGTTAATTATTTGGTTGTTCATAGTGAATTGTATAATCTCTAGAGTCTGCCTAGCATTTTAGGGCTTCTGACTATAATAGGCCATGCAAGTATTAATCTCCTTCAATCTTTCCATTAGATTCTTCCATAACACAAACATCTTAGTACCATCCACTCTTTGTGCCCATACAATTGTAAGCAAACTAGCAAAGTCAGGGTGCATAGTAATAGTAGAAAACAATTTGAATGGCTTAGGCTTAGTATGCAATTGGGGATGATAATGCAATAAAATTAGTGAATGGTTAGACATCCCTGGGTTGAGAAAATTAGCTTCCACATGGCTATAGGATTGAAGCCATTGGAAAGTGCCTAGGGCCCAGTCAATATTTAAATACACCCTACAATCAGCCTGATATTTGTTACAAAAGGTGAAATTCCATCCTATTGATTTTAGTGGGGTAAGTTGCAAAGAATATACACAGTCTCTAAAATCTTGAGTTTCAGCAAGCAATACAAGAGAGACAAGCTTGTCCTCAAAGGAGAACATAGTGTTAAAGTACCCATTAATGATCCATGCTTCTTGAATATGCTGCCCAAGCTGTACAAGATCAGACCATAATGTTTGTCTCTGCTGAGCCTTATTATTTTAATAAACCACTGTTAGGAAACCTGAAAAAGTAGAGTCCTCCACCTTGCAATGAATAAGTTGCTCAGTTATCAACAACACTTGTACCTGAATGGCAGATTTCCATAGCAACCAAATTCTACCATTATAGGTCATGGGATAGTTACAACAATGACACCACCCCATTGCAACCTTAGTCAAAAAGACCTTAGATTTTGGTTCTTTAACTCTCGTCTCTAAACAAGCAAACACTTCTATCTTATGCTTTTGCAGAAAGAGCATCAACTCCTCTTTCTGTTTGAGGGGTGTATTAAAGCCCCTAACATTCAGAGTTGAGATGATCAAGGGGGGTGCGTAACCCATGATTTTTGAAAGGAATTGGACAAGAATGCCATGAAACTTGGGATTATGACTATGTAGATTATGGGTAACGCATTTCTAACTTAAATTTATGATATTACCCTTATAGGCCCGGGGTCATTTTTTGGATTTTGGATTAATGTATATCATTATGGGTGTTGTTAGATTCGTATGAACCCGTAGAATACTATTTTGATAATATTGAACTCGTTTTCTCAATAAAATTTCCATTTTGACCCTTCGGGTCTGGGACGAGGTTTTAGGTTTACTTTTGACCCCGAGTTCCTTACAAGACGTGTTTGGTATTATTAGATTCATGGGTAATATAGAATTGTCCCTTATGTGTTGATTGAATGTGTGTGGTAACATAGGAACTTCATGCGCTTTTTTGATGTACGACTGTCCGATGTTCACTTGGGAGGACATATGGATTAGGAGTTCGTGGCTCCTGCTCGGCTTTGAGGTAGGCTATGATTTAGTTTTTTTTACTCCAATAGAAGTATGTAGTAGTTATAAATGTTGAGAGGTATTGGGCGTGTTTGGGAGTCTCACTCAGATAGTTGTGATGAATGGGTGAGTGAGTACCGGTGTTGAACTGTGTTGATGGGTGATTTGGAGAATCAGACCTAAGTTGATGATGACTACTATTATATGGGCCTGTCGCCATTATTTGGGCTCATCGCCATATTTTATATTGTCGTGTTTATTCATCACACATGCTTGATATGATATCGTGATTGTATTTAGATTATTGTGGTTGGACTGTTGAATATGATATCCTGATTGTAGTTGGATTCTTGTGGTTGGACTATCTAATATGACATCCTGATTGTACTTGGATTATTGTGGATGGACTGTTGATATGATATCCGGAATATTGTACTTGGGTTACTTGTTGAATTCTTAAAGCATGTGTTATTCATTCCCTATACTTTGTTGCATCCCACACATCCTGATCTATTGCATTGTGTTGTTATTTGCATTCATTCACTCATGGTTCTAATAATATTGATATGAGAGTGATGTGAAAATATTGTGGGTCCAAGAGACCGGGAAGGCAAGGTACTTATCAAATTATTGGAAATATTGAGATAGTGATAATATTACGGATGGCTCGGGTTGCACACCGCAATGGATATGATGATACACAAGGATCGGAGTTTCACACCCACAAAATGATATTATTATAGCCAAGAGATAGGCTTCGTGATCCGATGAGTTATTCTGGAGTGGAGGGGTATATGGACTTCGCGGGTCCCCCATGGGTCCCTTTTACATGGAAAGCCCCTATAAAATGTCATAGGCTAAGTGGCTTGACATCTTTTTTCAGTCTAGGAATTTCATAAAAGATGGTATATGGAATGTGCTGGATTTTTAGGAAAAGTTGTCATTTTTAAATGTTTGAGTAATAATCGGGTGTCAATAGTGAACATGATTGGAATGAATGGTGGAAATGTAAGGTTTGTGATAAATTCATCGTTGATCTAATTCGGATTGAGTAAGGTGCATATTCGAGATGGGAAAGGAATTGCATTTGAAACAATGGGAATTCTTGGGTTAGATATAGATTATAGTGGCATTATTTTTTCATCTTTTAGACCAGGTGAAATGGTTTGGTACGCTTGGATCATTAAATTCAAATACCGTATGAGGGAGTTATGACTATTTAGTTTTAGGAGAAATTTCTGGTTTTTGGTGTGCGTCGGAGAGGATCCGCCGGGGTAGAAACTGGTCCGCTGAATTAGAAATATATGTGTATTAAAAATCAGACTACGTCCATTTAGTATTTTGCATATAACTTGAGTTCTACAGCTGTGATTGAGGTAATTTTCACGGTTTTGTTCTCATCTCAACAAGGGGTTATGTATCAAACCTTTATTTTGATATTTCTATAAGATTATTTCCGTTGGTTATCGATTCTATCCGTGTTTGGTTGGAGAAAATTGGGGTTTTTAAACCCTAAGTTGAAATTTGAGTTTTTTCAATTAATTATAGTTGAATTTGAGTATATTCTAAGTTTTTGACTTGTTTAAACCTTGGGTAAACTATTTATAACATAAATTCGATTTCAATCTGCATTTTACAAATATTCGATTTATGGGTTTTGACACAAAGAGGTTTTTGACAAAGTCATCAAATTGGAGGCTCAATTGGGGTGCGAATTCGATAAAACTTGGGATTATGACTATGTAGATTATGGGTTACGTATTTCTAACTTAAATTTCCAATTTTACCCTTATCGGCCCGATGTCACTTTTTGGATTTTGGATTAAAGTATAATAATATTGATGTTTTTAGATTCGTATGAACTCTTAGAATGCTATTTTGATAAACTTTGAACTCATTTTCTTAATAAAATTACTATTTTGACACTTGGGGTCTGGGACGAGGTTTTAGATTTACTTTTGACCCTGAGTTCCTTACAGGACATGTTTGGTATTATTAGAATCATGTGTAATATCGAATTGTCCCTTATATGTTGATTGAATGTGTGTTGTAACATAGGCACTTCATGCGCTTGTTTGAACTACGACCTTCCAATGTTCACTTGGGAGGACCTGTGGATTAGGAGTTTGTGGCTCCTGCTTGGCTTTGAGGTACGCTACAATTTAGTTTTTCGAGACTCCAATAGAAGTATGTAGTAGTTATAAATATTGAGGGGTATTGAGAATGTTTTAGAGTCCCACTCAGATACTTGTGATGAACAGTTGAGTGGGTACCGGTGTTAAACTTTGTTGATGGGTGATTTGGGGAATCAACCTTAAGTTGATTCCGACTGCTGTTATATGGTCTTGTAGTCATTATTTGGGCTTGTCACCATATTTGATATTGTCTTGTTTATTCATCGCAAATGCTTGATATGATATCGCAATTGTACTTGGATATTGTGGTTGGATTGTTGATTATGATATCTTAATTGTAGTTGGATTCTTGTGGTGGACTATCTAATATGATATCCTGATTGCACTTGGATTATTGTGGTTGGACTGTTTAATATGATATCCTAATAGTATTTGAATTATTATGGATGGACTGATGATATGATATCCATATTATTGTACTTGGGTTACTTGTTGTTAAATTCTGAAAGCATGTATTATTCATGCCCTATACTTGGTTGTATCTCATACATCCTAATTTATTGCATTATGTTGTCATTTGCATTCATACACTCATGGTTGTGATGATATTGATATAAGAGTGATATGAAAATGTTGTGGGTCCAATAGAAAAGGAAGGCAAGGTACTTATAAGATTAATGGAAACATTGAGATGATGATAATATTACAGATGGCTCGGGCTGCACGCCGCAACGGATATGATGATATGCGGGGATTAGAGTTGCATAGATGTAACATGAGAGTTTGGCTCGCTGAAGCTAAAGTTTGGGTGATGGTGGGTTTCTGCCTTTATGGAAGATTTGTCCATTAGGGCGAGTCCGCTAATGCGGAGTCATGTCCGACATGGAAATGGGTAAGGTGTCAAGTGACACCACCCTAGCGAGGGTCTGGTTCACCATAGGGGGGTCTGCTCCAGCGGAGTCGATTCCGCTAGAGTGAAAGTATTGTATTAGGTGCATATAAATTCTTTTAGGTCAAAAATCATTTCCCCAAAATAGAAACCTCGAGACTAGAGCCCTCATAAGAGCATTTTCAGAAACCTACAAGCAAATTCATCATTGGGGTAAGTGATTCTTCCTTTGTGGATTATGTTTATGCTTTTAAGTTCTTCAGTAATGGTGATATAATATGAATATGAGTTGAGGAAGATGATTGATGCATGTTTAAGAGACTAAGAGAGTTAATTTATTGATTATAATGGAGGTTTATGGATCAAACTGTGTTAATACCATGAATTATTATTGGATTATGTTAGAATATCATGTGGTAAGTCTTATTGGGTCCCCCATGGGTCCCTTTTATATGGAAAACCCCTATAAAATGTCATAGGCTGAGTGGCTTGAATCTTTTTCAGTCGAGGAATTTCATAAAGGATGGTATATGGAATGTGCTGGATTTTTAGGAAAAATTTTCATTAATAATCAGGTGTCAATAGTGAACATGATTGGAATGAATGGTGGAAATGTAAGGTTTGTGATAAATTCATCGTTGATCTTATTTAGATTGTGTAAGGTGCATATTCGAGATGGGAAAAGAATCGCATTTGAACCAATGGGAATTCTTGGGTTAGATATAGATTATAGTGGCATTATTTTTTCATCTTTTTGACCCGGTGAAATGGTTTGGTACGCTTGGAGGAGTAGGTCCATTATTGTTGGCTATGGGTTATGGTGAATGTTCCATGAGGTTTGTGTTGGACGACCGATAGCAGATTGTGTTAGGACATTGTTGATTTTCAGCTTGAATGAGTATTTCAGATAATGAAGAACTTGTAAGAAAATTGATCAATGTCAGGTAAGGTTGATACGTCAGAAATTGGTAAGGCTGGTAATCAACATGATATAACAAATAGAGGTTCGATAAGGTGTCCAGAATGTGGGCGAGTTTAGAGAAAGTACAAGGAATATTTGATATATTTTGAGTTCGAGTGGGTGTATCAAACTTGCGTATCGGGTAGAAGTTGAGAAACTTGAAAACTATAATCAAGGGTATGATTCGTTGGTGTTAAATTGATGAATTAGATAGAATTTGACTAGGAAGTTATGGGTGACGATATGTGATTGATTGTTGATGAAGAAAGATATGGGAGAGGTCATAGCACATTTATTGAAAGCTTACTAGTTCATTTGGAATCAGTTTAGGTGGCTTCCGACGATATAGAAATTGAGCATTTTATTCCGGGTCAGATTTATTCATTTGAGGCAGGGTGGCTTGTGTTTATGTTTCCCGGAGGACATATAGTATTTGACTTCCAAGGATAGGTGGAGCGATCGCCGAGACTTTCAGAGGAGTTTTTGATAAGGAAAGAGATATTTTGGAAATCCTTAGGTTATGAAATGAAGAAGTTTGACCAAAGTAAACATTGGGGGAAAATGCATCTTTTTCGACGTTTTGTGGATTTCATTAGCTTTTGAACACGATTTATGACTTAGTCGAGTCATTGATTCGGTTCCCGAAAGGTTTGGATTTGATTTAGGTGGTTGGTTGAGAAACCAAATTTTCAGATGATTTGAAGTTGACAACGGTCAATATCGAGTAAAGATGGATCCGTTTGGGTGTTTTTAGAGTTTGTGCTGCTTCGTATGATCATTAATGAGTTGTAAGAACATTCAAAATTGGATTTATAATTCGTTTAGTCTAGTTTAGGTGTTTGGGTAATTGGCATAAGTTGCTCGGTTTCGACGCTTCGATATGACATTATTTCATTTGATGTCAGAATTGCGTTTTGACTGTTGGAATTGATGCGTATCAAAATTTATGATCCGTAGCAACTTGAGTCATTAAATTCTGATACTGTATGAGGGTGTGGTTTTTGGTGTGCGCCGGGGGGGACTTTTGAGTGCCGGAAAGGATCTGCTGGGGCGAAACTGGTCCGACGAATAAGAAATATCTGTGTATTAAAAATCAAACTGCATCCATTTAGTATTTTGCACATAACTTGAGTTCTAGAGCTTTGATTGAGGTAATTTTCACGGTTTTGTTCTCAACTCAACAATGGGTTAAGTATCCAACCTTTATTTTGACATTTCTTTAAGGTTATTTCCGTTTGTAATCGATTCTATCCGTGTTTGGTTGGGGAAAATTGTGGTTTTTAAACCCTAAGTTGAAATTTGTGTTTTCTTCAATTAATTATAGTTGAATTTGAGTATATTCTAAGTTTTTGACTTGTTTAAACCTTGGGTAAACTATATATAACATAAATTCGATTTCAATTTGGATTTTACAAATATTCGATTTATGGGTTTTGACACAAAGAGGTTTTTGACAAAGTCATCAAATTGGAGGCTCAATTGGGGTGCGAATTCCATAAAACTTTGGATTATGACTATGTAGATTATGGGTAACACATTTCTAACTTAAATTTCTTATTTTACCCCTATTAGCCCGGGGTCACTTTATGGATTTCGGATTAAAGTATAGTAATATGGGTGTTTTTGGATACGTATGAGCCCTTAGAATAGTATTTTGATAAACTTTGAACTTGTTTTCTTAATAAAATTACCATTTTGACCCTTAGGGTATGGGATGAGGTTTTAGATTTAGTTTTGACCCTGAGTTCCTTACAGGACATGTTTGGTATTATTAGAATCATGTGTAATATAGAATTGGCCCTTATATGTTGATTGAATGTGTGTTGTAACATAGGCACTTCATGCACTTGTTTGAACTACGACCGTCCAAGGTTCACTTGGGAGGAACTGTGGCTTAGGAGTTTGTGGCTCCTACTTGGCTTTGAGGTACGCTACAGTTTAGTTTTTCGAGACTCCAATAGAAGTATGTAGTAGTTATAAATGTTGAGGGGTATTGGGAATGTTTGGGAGTCCCACTCAGATAGTGGTGTTGAACAGTTGAATGGGTACCGGTGTTAAACGATGTTGATGGGTGATTTGTAGAATCAACCTTAAGTTGATTCTGACTGCTGTTATGTGGTCTTGTCGTCATTATTTTGTCTTGTCACCATATTCGATATTGTCTTGTTTATTCAGCACACATGCTTGATATTATATCGTAATTGTACTTGGATTATTGTGGTTGGATTGTTGAATATGATATCTTAATTATTGTTGGATTCTTGTGGTTTGACTGTCTAATATGATATCCTGATTGCACTTGGATTATTGTGGTTGGACTGTTTAATATGATATCCTAATAGTATTTGAATTATTATGGATGGACTGATGATATGATATCCAGATTATTGTACTTGGGTTACTTGTAGTTAAATTCTGAAAGCATGTATTATTCATGCCCTATACTTGGTTGTATTTCATACAACCTAATTTATTGCATTATGTTGTCATTTGCATTCATACACTCATGGTTGTGATGATATTGATATAAGAGTGATATGAAAATGTTGTGGGTCCAATAGAAAAGGAAGGCAAGGTACTTATAAAATTAATGGAAACATTGAGATGATGATAATATTACAGATGGCTCGGGTTGCACGCCGCAACGGATATGATGATATGCGGGGATTAGAGTTGCATAGATGTAACATGAGAGTTTGGCTCGCTGAAGCTAAAGTTTGGGTGATGGTGGGTTTCTACCTTAATGGAAGATTTGTCCATTGGGGCGAGTCCGCTAATGCGGAGTCATGTGCGACATGGAAATGGGTAAGGTGTCAAGTGACACCACCCTAGCGAGGGTCTGGTTCACCACAGGGGGGTCTGCTCCAACGGAGTCGATTCCGCTAGAGTGAAAGTATTATATTAGGTGCATATAAATTCTTTTAGGTCAAAAATCATTTCCCTAAAATAGAAACCTCGAGACTAGAGCATTTTCAAAAAACTAAAAGTAAATTCATCCTGGGGTAAGTGATTCTTCCTTTGTGGATTATGTTTATGCTTTTAAGTTCTTTAGTAATGGTGATATAATATGAATATGAGTTAGGGAAGATGAGTGATGCATGTTTAAGAGACTAAGAGAGTTAAGTTATTGATTTCAATGGAGGTTTATGGATCAAACTGTGTTAATAACATGAATTATGATTGGATTATGTTAGATTATCATGTTGTAAATCTTACCGGGTCCCCCATAGGTCCCTTTTATATGGAAAACCCCTATAAAATGTCATAGGCTGACTGGCTTGACATTGTTTTCAGTCGAGGAATTTTATAAAGGATGGTATATGGAATGTGCTAGATTTTTAGGAAAAGTTGTCATTTTTAAATGTTTGAATAATAATCGGGTGTCAATAGTGAACATGATTGGAATGAATGGTGGAAATGTAAGGTTTGTGATAAATTAGTCGTTGATCTAATTTGGATTGAGTAAGGTGCATATTCGAGATGGGAAAGGAATCACATTTGAAACAATTGGAATTCTTGGGTTAAATATAGATTATAGTGGCATTATTTTTGCATCTTTTAGACCCGGTGAAATGGTTTGGTACGCTTGAGGAGTAGGTCCATTATTATTGGCTAAGGGTTATGGTGAATGTTCCATGAGGTTTGTGTTGGACGACCGCTAGCAAACTGTGTTGGGACATTGTTGATTTTCAGCTTGAATGAGTCTTTCAGATAATGAAGAAGTTGTAAGAAATTGAGCAATGTCAGGTAAATGGAAGGTAAGGTTGATACGTCAGAAATTGGTAAGGCTGGTAATCAACAAGATTTAACAAATAGAAGTTCGATAAGGTGTCCACAGTGTGGGCGAGTTTAAAGAAAGCACAAGGAATATTTGATATATTTAGAGTTCGAGTGGTTCTATCGGACTTGCGTATCGGGTAGAAGTTGAGAAACTTGAAAATTATAATCAAGGGTATGGTTCGTTGGTGTTAAATTGATGAATTAGATAGAATTTGACAATGAAGTTGTGGGTGATGACACGTGATTGATTGTTGATGAAGAAAGATATGGGATAGGTCATAGCACGTTTACGGAAAACTTACTAGTTCATTTGGAATCAGTTTAGGTGGCTTCTGACGATATAGAAATTGAGCATTTTATTTCGGGTAAGATTTATTCATTTGAGGCAGGGTGGCTTGTGTTTATGTTTCCCGGAGGACATATAGTATTTGACTTGCAAGGATAGGTGGAGCGATCGCCGAGACTTTTAGAGGAGTTTTTGATAAGGAAAGAGATATTTTGGAAATCCTTAGGTTATGAAATGAAGAAGTTTGACCAAAGTAAACATTGGGGAAAATGCGTCTTTTTCGACGTTTTGTGGATTTCATTAGCTTTGGAACGCGATTTATGACTTAGTCGAGTCATTGATTCGGTTCCTGAAAGGTTTGGATTTGATTTAGGTGGTTGGTTGAGAAACCAACTTTTCAGATGATTTGAAGTTGACAACGGTCAATATCGAGTAAAGATGGATCCGTTTGGGTGTTTTGAGAGTTCGAGCTGCTTCGTATGATCATTTATGACTTGTAAGAACATTTGAAATTGGATTTGTACTTCGTTTGGTCTAGTTTAGGTGTTTAGGTCATTGGCATAAGTTGCTCGGCTTCGACGCTTCGATATGACATTATATTCATTTGATGTCAGAATTGCATTTTGACGGTTGGAGTTGATGCGTATCGAAATTTATGATCCGTAGCAACTTGAATCATTCAATTCTAATACCGTATGAGGGAGTTATGACTATTTTAGTTTTAGGAGAAATTGCTGGTTTTTGGTGTGCGCCGGGGCAGACTTCTGAGCGCCGGAGAGGATCCGCCGGGGCAGAAACTGGTCTGCTGAATCAGAAATATCTGTGTATTAAAAATCAGAGTGCGTCCATTTAGTATTTTGGACATAACTTGAGTTCTAGAGCTCTGATTGAGGTAATTTTCACGGTTATGTTCTCATCTCAACAAGGGGTTAAGTATCCAACCTTTATTTTGACATTTCCTTAAGATTATTTCCATTGGTTATCGATTCTATCAGTGTTTGGTTGGGGAAAATTAGGGGTTTTAAACCCTAAGTTGAAATTTGAGTTTTCTTCAATTAATTATAGTTGAATTTGAGTATATTCTAAGTTTATGACTTAGTTAAACCTTGAGTAAACTATATATAACATAAATTCGATTTCAATATGGAGTTTACGAAATATTCAATTAATACGTTTTGACACAAAGAGGTTTTTGACAAAGTCATCAAATTGGAGGCTCAATTGGGGTGCCACAAACTCCTAATCAATTTATAGGTAACGTATTTCTAACTTAAACTTCCAATTTTACCCTTATCGGCCCGGGGTCACTTTTGGATTTCGGAATATGGGTGTTTTTAGATTCGTATGAACCCTTAGAATACTATTTTGATAAAATTTGAACTCATTTTCTTAATAAAATTACCATTTTGACCCTTGGGGTCTGGGACGAGGTTTTAGATTTACTTTTGACCTTGAGTTTCTTACAGGACATGTTTGGTATTATTAGAATCATGTGTAATATAGAATTAGCCCTTATATGTTGATTGAATGTGTGTTGTAACATAGGCACTTCATGCGCTTGTTTGAACTACGACCGTCCAATGTTCACTTGGTAGGACCTGTGGATTAGGAGTTTATGACTCCTGCTTGTCTTTGACGTATGCTACAATTAATTTTTTTAGACTCCAATAGAAGTATGTAGTAGTTATAAATGTTGAGGGGGTATTGAGAATGTTTTGGAGTCCCACTCAGATAGTTGTGATGAAGAGTTGAGTGGGTAGCGGTGTTAAACTATGTTGATGGGTGATTTGGGGAATCAACCTTAAGCTGATTCCGACTACTGTTATGTGGTCTTGTCGTCATTATTTAGGCTTGTCATCATATTTGATATTGTCTTGTTTATTCATCACACATGTTTGATATGATATCGTAATTGTACTTGGATTGTTGAATATGATATCCTGATTGTAGTTGGATTCTTGTTGTTGGACTATCTAATATGATATCCTAATTGCACTTGGATTATTGTGGTTGGACTATTTAATGTGATACCCTGATAGTACTCGAATTATTATGGATGAACTGATGATATGATATCCGGATTATTGTACTTGGGTTACTTGTTATTGAATTCTGAAAGCATGTATTATTCATGCCCTATACTTGGTTGTATCTCATACATCCTAATTTCTTACATTATGTTGTCCTTTGCATTCATACACTCATGGTTGTTATGATATTGATATGAGAATGATATGAAAATATTGTGGGTCCAATAGACAGGGAAGGCAAGGTACTTATAAGATTATTGGAATCATTGAGATGATGATAATATTACAGATGGCTCGGGTTGCACGCCACAACGGATATGATGATATGCGGGGATTAGAGTTGCATGCTTACAACATGACAGTTTGGCTCGCTGAAGCTAAAGTTTGGGTGATGGTGGGTTTCTGCCTTAATGGAAGATTTGTCTGTTAGGGCGAGTCCGCTAACGCAGAGTCATGTCAAACATTGCAATGGGTGAGGTGTCAAGTAACACCACCCTAGCGAGGGTCTGGTCCAACGCAGGGGGTCTGCTCCAGCGAAGTCAATTCTGCTGGACTGAAAGTACTGTATTAGGTGCATATAAATTCTTTTAGGTCAAAAATCATTTCCCTAAAATAGAAACCTCGAGACTACAACCCTCATAAAAGCATTTTCAGAAACCTAGAAGCAAATTCATCCTTAGGGTAAGTGATTCTTCCTTTGCGGATTATGTTTATGCTTTTAAGTTCTTCTGTAATGGTGATATAATATGAATATGAGTTGGGGAAGATGAGTGATGCATGTTTAAGAGACTAAGAGAGTTATGTTATTGATTTTAATGGAGGCTTATGGATCAAACTGTGTTAATACCAGGAATTATGATTTGATTATGTTAGATTATCATGTTGTAAGTCTTAATTTGGTTTTAGAAACCTATTTTTTGTTGGAGAAAAATTCTAGTGTTTCAAATTGGGATTTTTGATTATTGTCTAATTAGGGGTTCAATTGTGGATAGTTTTCCAATTAACTTAAGGATATGACTACATAGTATGTAATAATGGTTTTTAGGAATTCAAGTTTGGGTATTGGTGAAGTGGGCCCTGAGTCGATATTGTGGTTTTGCTTTGTTAAAGGTTATGTCCTTATTTTGTGTAAGTCTTATATATTACCAAACAATATATGCCCGAATGGACTTTGATTATCACGAGTTGCGAAGGAATGACAAAGCTATTGTTGGAGCTTGATCATTGGCCCACCTGTTCGGAACAAAGGTAGGTTATAGTTTAGTTTTTTGAGACTCCGATAGATATCCTGATAGTACTTAGATTATTGTGGTTGGACTATTTGATATGATATCTTGATTTTACTTTGATTACTTGTTGTTGAATTCTGAAAGCATGTGTTATTCATCTCATATACTTGGTTGCATTTCATTCATTCTAATATCTTGCCTTATATTGTCATTTGCATTCATACACTCATGGTTCGGATAATATTGTGGATCCAAGAGACCGGGAAGGCAAGGCACATATGAGATTTTGTCATCATTCATATGATGATATTACAGATAGATCAGGTTGCATATCACAACGGATTTATACACGGGGATTAGAGGTGCACTCCTGTGATCCGATGAGTTATTCCGAAGCGGAGGGGTATATGGTCTTAGTGGGTCCCCCATGTGTTAGTTTCATATGGAATACCCCTGTGAAGTGTGGATACCAGTTGATAGAAAGGTACCTTGCATATGCATTGCATCCTCATTCATACACTCATCCATACATTGATTACTTGTGGTGTGATAACATGACTTGGATTGGTGATTGGAACTTTGGTGAAACCCTGATTTACTTGCATTTAATTGATTTTATTGCACTGGAATGTTCACTATGATTGAGCTTGGTTATGTGGATACCTGGAAAATTTGATCGATGAACCTTTGGATAAATATTAAATTTGTTGCCATGTGTGGCTTTATTTCTTATGCATGGGTTTTGTAACTATAATTTGTAAGTCTAAGTCTTTTATGTCTACTGCTACCGTAGTCAGAAAGTGTCAATATATCAGGGCTATTGTTTAGATTCAGGGAAAATATTTGCATTGTGTGTTGTTTGATAATTCACCGTGTGATTGGGTATCGAGTCTAACCTGTGATACGTGATGCTATAGAGGAACTAGACATGACTGATCTATGTGTGTCAAATGGTATTGGTATAAATCTTAACTAAGTCTAAGGCTAATGATAATAAGGGTGTTAAAGTCTTCATGGCTAATTTAATTATAATACCCTTGGTAAGTATTCTTAAAAGGCAATCCTGATCTAAGTGTTTATTTTCTAATTGATGTGTTAAGTCAGATATGTGTGGTTAAGCTTGAATATGACTTGGACAAGATATATTACTAGTCGATAGGTATTATGACAGTAAGTTCCCTATTTATGTGAATGGATTGATTGTACTTAACTGTGATTGGAGCCTTAAGTGAACAATGTGACTAGCTGAGTTAGGGTATTAATGTGGACAATGTGACTTATGGACTACTGAACTGTCTAGTATAGGCTTATTTGGTGTGAACTTGATATTCATCTCTGTTACGTATCTTTCGTCATTGTCGGCCTATGATGTCTACGGGGTACATTGTGTACTCATGCTACACCTACTACATCTTTTCTGATGTAGACACATATCCCTCTACTAGTTTGTGAGCTTGAGTATGAGTTCAGGCAAGTGGATTTCGGCATTCCAGGGTGAGTATGCTTCTTCCGGCATGCATTGAATGCTTATTCTCTAATTCTGTCTTTACATTTTGTATTTGAAAGATGTAGTTAGATATCTTGGTTTATGTTATTCAGTTTTGGCCTTTATTGTCTTTATTCAGACTTGTATTCCACAATATTGCTCTTGTATCACAGACCAAATTTTGGGGGTATATTGAAGTTTGATTATATTTTCGCATTTCTTTCATATTTTTTTGTTATTATGGGAAGTGGTTAGCCTACTGGTGGGAATGTATAGGTACCACCACGATTCCTTGAAAGGGCTCGTGACAAAGTTGGTATCAGATCTTTAGGTTAAACGATCTTAAATACAAGAGCAATGTATAGTATATTCTTGTAGATCGGTGTGGAGACATCCGTACTTATATTCGAGGGGCTATGGGACATTTATGAAACTTTGTTTTCTTCATTCCTTTCGTCCAAAGTCGAATAAAATTGGTATCTGAACTTGTTCTTCCTATTCTATCACCGATGGTAGTAACACGCTCTTTAATTCGTGTGTGAGTTGTTAGATATGATGTCATGTGGTTGGGTATCATATGTGATACCATGATTTATATGCGTGACCAAGTTCAGTCTTCAGTGATGATTTGAAGGTTCAATTGATTGGGGTTATGGATGTGACTTCTTAGTTCGGTGACATCCTTGGAAAGTAGGAATGATAATTCAGAGATGCAAGGAAAAGATTTTGGATGGATCAATCTCCGCTATATGAAGGGAAAAATTGGTATCTAACATATTTGATAGGTTATGTTGCAAGATGTATGAGGCCTGATGTCACATAGCTCATAAAGGGTTAAATTAGCTTTGATTTGAGAGAATTGTGATAGCATGGTAGAATTAGTATTTATGAGTTCTTTCAAGGAATGATTATCTGTTCGAGATTAGGTTGCAATGTTACTTGTGATGAGTGGAGCTTAATGGAATAGACTGTCACGTTCTTTTACCTAAGAGTATGTTTTCGGGTTCACATGGCATTTCGAGGTTAGTGATGATAGGGGAGTTGTTGAAACCAAGAGATTGTTGATTCGTGAGTTAATTAACATGTTTTTTTAGTATTGAGTGATCGTAAGAAGTCATATTATCACTGGATGATGTGAGGTTCTATCAAGGGATTACCGAGTTTTTCACTTAGTTCTTGGATAGGAATTGTGGGAATGATATGTAAAGATTGATACTTGAGAAGGTCGATAGTTACTGGTATAATGATTTTGGAGATGACCGAAGGACAGGGAAGTTGTGGTTAGTTGAATACATTATAGTTTGGCAAAATAAGGAAAATATTGGGTTTCACAGGCAAACATCGTATAGACTCTCAACTAAGGTGTTGGTCATGGGAATATTTATGGTAATGGGTTGACAATGATTTGATGTAATTTTAGTTGTGAAAGGCTTCAGGTATCGATGATCGGGTCAGCAAACGTATTAACTAGTATAGAGAGAGGATTATTTCAGTCAAGGACTTTTGGCAAGGGTATTTCGATGAAACTATATAAGGATGTTAGCAGGAGTGTGTGTTCAATAATTAGGGTTCACTTTCGGATTATGGATTGGTTCAGTGATGGTTCTGGTTATCATTTGGGTACTAAATGACTGTTGGTCAGAGTAACTAGAGAGGGTTGATGTCTTTTCTAGTCGAGGAATTTTATAAAAGATGGTATATGGAATGTGCCATAATTTTTTGGTGAAGTTTCCATGTTTAAAGGTTTGAGTAATGATCTGTTGTTAGTGGTGAACATGATTGGTATGAATGGTGGAAATGTAATAAATTCAATAAAATGAGTAGTAAACATAATTTAGATTGAGTAAGGTGCATCTTCGAGATGTGAAAGGATTCAGATTTGAAACAAGGGAAAACTCTTGGGTTGGTTGTGGATTATGTCAGCATTATCTTCGCATCTTTCAAATCAGGTGGAATGGTATTATATGCTAGAAAGAGTAAGTTCACCGTGATTGACTAAGTGTTATGATGAATGGCCTATGAAGTATGTGTTGGACGACCAGTAGTTCATGTTGAGGCATTGTTGAATGATATCATGGATGAGTATTTAAGGTATTAAGACTTAGAAGTAATTATGTAATGGAAGGTAAGGTTGACACGTCAAAAATTTGTAAGGGTGGTAATTTCCATGATATGACCAATAGAGATTCGCCAAGGTGTCTAGAGTATGGGCGAGTTTAGAGAAAGTACAGGGAAATTTTAATGTATTTAGAGTTCGTGTGGTTCTATCAGACTTGCATATCAGGTAAAAGTTGAGGCACTTGGAGAACACAATCAAGGGTATAGTTTGTTGGTGTTAATTAATGACTTAAGTAGAATCCAACTTTGGAAGCTGTGAGTGATAGCACGTGATTGATTTTTCATGAGAAAGGAGAGGGAGAGGTCGTAGCATGGTTATGGAAAGCTTACGAGCTAATTTGGAATCAGCTTGGGTGGCTATCGATGATTTAGAAATTGAGCATCTTATTCTAGGTCAGATTTGTTCATTTAGGGTGGGTGGCTCGTGCTTATGTTACGTGAAGAACTTATGGTATTCCATTAAACCACCGATAGGGGTTCAATGTACTTTGATTTAGAATGGAGGTATGACAGTTTTACGGGTTCTCATAGAAATTACAAGTAAGATTGATGATATTCTTTAGATGATAACAACTCAGACAGTTCTAATTGTTTGCACGGTTACTTGGTATGAATTGAGGAAGTACAATTGGTTATGTGAAGTCTTTAGAGGGATCAATCATTTTCTATGAAATTGGCATGGCAGGATAATTAGTAAGTATATCTATAGTATAGTGGTTTGGAGATTCGAGGGAGATTGGGTTGTGATGTGTGTTTATGTGTCTAGGAAATTTTGGTGCGAAGAACAACATTGATAGCTGAGAAGGAAGACTAGTAGAATCATATTACGTTATCGGTATAGGTTGGATTTTGGTTGTGGCTACACTAAGGGATGACGATGATTGATGTGATAATTAATGATTCAATCAGGTGCGGATACAGGTAAGGTATTGATTAAGTTAGGGATTTTGAGTAGAGTCACGTCTTACATTCATGGATCAACCGTGAAAGAATTTCGATTATAAACAGTTATGAAATTTGGGTTATCGAGGTAAGTTATAGTAGCTTCTACTTGTTAAATGAATAGACGATGCTATCGTTCTTTTCTTGCCTATTGGGGCTATTATGAAGTTATGATGGGAATCCCTTAATTACTCCTCGGTTTCTGTGCTTTCCTTTTTCTGTTTAAGGACGAACCTTTGTTTAATTGGTATCTGATGTAACAACCCATTTGGTCGTTTTAATTTAAAGACCCTTAATTTACTATTGTACCTTTTCTATAGCTTTTATATAGGGTTTATGATGCGCGGGGATGGGTGACACAGATCCCGAAGTCCATTTATATGAGTTTCAGATGAAAAACCCAAAGTCTAGAAACATAAAATTGGTTAGGTTGACTCAAAGTTATCTTTTGGCTAGATGGGTTTGTTTCTGGGTTCCGTTGCTTCCGATAGTTCCGGAGGTTCATTTATGACTTAGTTGAGTCATTGGTACGCTTCCCGAGGCAATCAGATGTATTTTGTGGCCTTGTGTGGACCACGGTTCTTGTGTGAACCAACCTCCGTTCGGTGTAAGCTTGGTTAAGACTTGTGTGACTTAGCTAAGTCCAATAGTAATGAACCCTCTTGGTTGAAAGTGAACGTTGGAACTTGTGTGATCCAACCTAACCTTAGACTAGGGTCTATCTTAAGGTTTCCGGCTACCCTTTCTTGGTTTGTATTCGGGCATGTACTTAGCAACCCCGATCAAGTCCTTGTGAAATTTGTCACCTTCATGTTGGTGTCGACTCTAGCATTAAAACCCTTATTTCCATATCCTTTACATATCAACCGTACCTCACTTAAACAATAACAAACGAACCAAACACTTAACCAAATCAAACCTTCAACACTTGGTGTGTACTTGGACTTGTACCTCACATTCCATGTTCATCCCTTGTCCAAACCACTTCAATACTTTCACTACCACGTCCAAAACACACCTCGCTAACACTAAAAAGTTCACCACCCGAGACCATACGTATCCAATCGTCCAAGCCCAACAGCAACAAACAGTCCACCAAAACCAACCGTGCCGATACCTCACTGTTTCAGTTCATTTTCGTTACCTTGCCACCACCAAACCACAAAGGCCCGATCATCACCCTGACCCTCAACACACCATTGGAAACTACACATAATGCCTAAGGCCGACTCCAAACACAACTACCCGAAACAGCCACTAAACACCACACTACCCGGCCAAGCAAAGAACCCGAGACTCCCTACTATATCATCCAATTTTGGGTCAACCCAAATATAAACAAGACCTGACCCACTCACCCACCAACACCCCTCCTTACTTGCATCAGATTGGTATCATAGCGAGGCCATCCTGTCCCACATTTGGACGCCATGGCTCATGTAAAAAAAGAAAGACTAAGGAGGATCGTAAGTGACATTCTTGTAAAATGTGCACAAGCCTTGAAAAGGGAACTTGAGGAGAATGCCGCAAGGGATAAAGCTAAACCTAGGATTGTACAAATCAGCCCAAGGCATGAGAGGAGATGTACCTTGTTCACTAATCCATTGGATAGTCACAAAAGAGTGGATTCCCTTTTTATGGAGAAATCCGTAATCGAGGAGTTTGTGGAAGAAAATGTTACTCTTGCAAAAGAGCATGAAAAATTTGGTACTCCAACATGTGTTGATTGTTGTTGAAGAACACGAGGAGACACAAGGAGAGTCATTATTTTATACTTGTTGCAAGGTAAGTGATAGAGTGTGCAACATGATGATTTACTATGGATACATGTCATATTTTATTGGGACGACCTTGGTAACTTGATCGGAAAGTGAAATATGATAAAAAAGGAATACATATTCTTTTTGAAAGGATGACAACAAAATCCGATTGGTGCCATTGTCACCGAGTAAGGTGAAATAGATAAAAATCCAGTGTGCCAAGAAACGCAAGACCGAGGCTCTCTCACTTGATGCACGAAGGATAAAGAAGAATCAACTAAGGGGAGTCCTATAGACTCATTGGCATGCAAGTGAAGGCCTCGTGGAGGACACGGTTGGAAATGCCGACCCTAAGGAACTCTTGAGGGATGCATGTGCGGATGTACTTGCAACCGGACCACTACCGGTGGAAAATGTTGAAACTACACTTGGTTTATTTCCAAGAGGTTCATTACCCAACCTTCAAGATTATGAGAATAATCCAGTAAGAGCTAAGGAAGTGCAACAACAAGGGCAAGAACCACTAGATGAGGACTTTGTCAGAGAGAAGTCTAGTCCGTGTATAATATCCGGCTTGTTGGTACCAAAAGAAGATGAGACTTGGAACTTGTGTGTTAATATCCAAGCAGCCGATAACATCATCCTGGAGTGCAAACTTCCTATGCCGAGATTGAAAGATTTCTTTGATGAGTCGAGTGGAGTCAAGTGGTTCTCCAAGATAGATTCAGGGAGAGGAGGCTGTCTAGGGGGAATCCAAGAAAGAGTTGAATGAAAAATGTTTTTATAGCCACGCGTGGTTTATCCATGTGGCTCATGATTCCATTTGGGATTTGGAATGTTCCATGTTCTTCCATGGGTTTCACGCACACGGTACCACAATCATATGTAGTATCACTTGAGGATTTCCATATGTATCAATCCAAGGTATGAGGTGGAGCTGACCATGATGTTAAATGAATTAGTATCGGTTAAATGCAAGACAAGCAATCCATTGCCTTCTCTAGTGGAAGATTGGATGATGCACGAATCAATTATTTTACCTACAACAAGGAATTTTATATGGTGAAGCCCTTGAACAAAAGGGAACGTTTTGTTTAGCTTGGGTGCCTGGCTTTTATTCGGATTGTGTGATCTGACCACACTTATGGAATGAAGGAATAATCTTATGCCATGGATGGATGGTCCTTCCGAAATATTGGCCTTCAAGATCAACTACGGTTTGAACGAATGGCTTGTAATGCCATTTGGATCGTGTGACGCTCCAAGCTCTTCCTTACACGAGGTACTTCGGCCATCCTTCAGACACACAACATCATCCAAGGACATTCAAGTTAATCCACCAAAAGTGGAGACTATCCGGAGTTGGACCGAGCGTGCTATTTTAAGTGTGATAAAAAACTTTCATGGCTTGACTTCTTTTTGTCAACCTTTTATTCAAGATTGAGTCCATTTTGCTGATCCTATCCCGAACATGAAAGTAATTTGTGAAGTTGAAGGTGATATTATCTAAATTCAAGATGAAGGAGCCGTTGTTTTCTCTAACGATAAATTGGATGGTACACGACTCGGTTATCCTATTTACGGCAAGGACATTGACTTATAACCGAAACCTTTTTGCTTGTATATGGATCCTTCCTACAAAGAGGAACTCTCGGGTGGGTGTGTAAGTTCACCGTCTCATGGTGGATACTTATCAATATATTTAGATGACGATAATTCGAGGATGAATTCTTTTGATCATCAAATTTGATCCTCAAGGTGATAAGCTCGGAGTTCCAAATATGGTTGATCATTCAATTCTAATATGCTTAAAATGGCATGGGATATGGAGCGGGATTGAAGATTGGACTTAAAGATTTTAAGAAGAAGACATTTTATTCGGCCTACTTGTTGGTCTTGACCGAGACCATCTTGTTTCCTTTAGCTAGTATTTAATTCTTAGCTTAGCTTTTAGTTCCTATTGGGACATAATTAATAAGCCATGTAATATGGAAGGATGACTAGGCCATGTATTAAGGTGACTAGGCTAATAATACTTCCAAAGAGATGATTAGGCCGAAAGGTTAAGGACAAGGTGGTAAAGACAAGAATGATCTATAAGATAAGGCTTCCTATAAGGCAATTCATGAACCAACTAGTTCATGAATTTGTCTACTTGACGACATAAAAATCGGACAAGGGGAGGATCAAGAATTGGCCGAATAATTCATCAAAGCAAGTGCCAAGAATGGAAGCTTCCAAACATATTCCAAGAAGATGAGATCTTTGAGAAGTCAAATTCATGCACTCTTCTACATGGGAACCACAAAGGGGTGTGAAAGAGATTGAGTTCATCCTTGTACCCAAGAAAAGCCAAGACCTTTCCCATTGTTCCCACAATGGCCGAGAACACCCTTGGACACCAAGAAAACCCAAACCCTTTCCCACGTGTCCCCATTGGCCGAGAATGTACCTTTCCCATTGTAGCCAAAAGTAGTTAGAGTTTGTGTCCATTACTTTTTCTTCTAGAAAGGTCCATGTACTACTCTAAATAGGACCTTTATGATGTTGTAATAAGGTGGGATATTGAGTGAAATATTAACTTGAGTGTTTTCAACTTGTGTGTTGATTACATAACAGTCCTTGTATGGACCACGGTTCTTCTGTGAACCACCCTCCCTACGGTGTAAGCTTGGTTAAGACTTGTGTGACTTAGATAAGCCTAAGCTTAAGGAACCTCCTTGGTTGCAAGTGAACGTTGGAATTTGTGTGAACCAACCTAACCTAAGCCTAAGGTCTATCTTAAGGTTTCCGGCCACCCTTACTTGGTTTGTATTCAGGCTTGTACTTAGCAACCCCGATCAAGTCTTTGTGAAATTGATCACCTTCATCTTGGTGTCAACTTGGGTATTAAAACCCCTGTGTCCATATCCTTGACATATCAACTGTACCTCACTTAAACCATAACAAATGAACCAAATACTTAACCAAATCAAACCTCTAACACCTGGTGTGTATGTGGACTTGCACCTCGCATACCGTGTTCATCCCTCATCAAAACTAGTTCAATCCTTTCACCCTTACGTCCCAAAAAACCTCCATAACATCCATTATAAAGGTCACTACCTGAGACCATACGTATCCAACCTTTCATGCCCGACAACAACAAATAGTCCAACAAAACCAACTGTACCGAGACCTCACTATTTCGGTTCCATTACGTGGTCTTACCACCACCAAACTACCAAGTCCCAATAATCACCATGACCCTCAACACACCCGTGACAACTCCACAAAATGCCTAAGCCTGACTCCAAACAAAACTACCCGAAATAACCACCAAACACCACACTGCCCAGCCAAGTCGAGAACTCGAGACCCCCTACTATGTTATCCAAGTTCGGGTCAACATGAATATAACCAAGAACCTACCTACTTACCCACAAATACCTCTCCTTTCTTGCATGACCTACCATTGGCAGAGTTCGCGTACAACAACTATCACTCCAGTATCGATATGACACCGTTTGAGGCCTTGTATAGTAGGAGATGTCGATCTCAAATTGGTTGGTTTGATGTGTTAGAGGTATATCCTTAGGGTACTAATTTGTTGATGGAGTCCTTATAGAGAGTGAAGGTGATTCAAGACAAGCTCCTGGCAGCGCAGAGTAGAAAGAATGAGTATGTGGACTCGAAGGTCAGAGATTTAGAGTTCATGGTTGGTGACAAGGTTCTTCGGATGGTTTCACCCATGAAGGGTGTGATGAGATTCATAAAGAGAGGGAAGTTGATTCTGAGGTATACCAGACCATTTGAGGTTCTTCAGAGAGTAGGAGAGGCGGTATATGAGTTGGCTCTGCCACCTGGTCTTCAGGCATTTATCAAGTCTTTCATGTGTCAATATTGAAGAAGTATTATGTCGATGGTTCTTACATTATCTAGTAGGACTTAATGTTTCTTGATCAGAGTCTAGAGTAAGAGAAGGATCTTGTGGCTATTTTAGACAGTCGTGTGAGGAAGTTGAGATCGAAGGCGATAACTTCAGTGAAGATTCAATGGAGGTATCATCTTGTCGAGGAGGCAACTTAGGAGACTGATTATGATATGCAAAACAGATATCATAGATTGTTCACTTCTTCTGGTACATTTCCTTTGTTCGTTCTCACCGTTCCAGGAAAAATGTTGTTTAAATTGGTATATGATGTAATGACCCATCCAGTCGTTATTAGCTAAAGACACTTATGTTCCTATTACACCCTTCTTGTGGTCTTTGTGTGGGGTTTGTGATGTGTGGGGATGGGTGGAATTGATATCGAGGTCAATTTACATGATTTTCAGATGAAAAAGCCCAAGTCTAAAAACTTAAAGTTGGTTAGTTTGACAGAATGTTGACTTTTGGCTATATGGGTTCCTTTGTAGGTTCTATCACTTTCGGTAGTTCCAGAGGGTCATTTATGACTTAGTCGAGTCATTGGATTTCTTCCTGAGGCAATTAGATGTATTTTGTGGCCTTATTTGTAAGTTCGGATTTTTGGTTTTCTCGGATGATTTTTTAGAAAATTATGCCTTAGCTCGATTATATGTGAATTTGAGAGTACAAGCAAGTTTGTAGCACTGTTTACCTTGGGCGAGCATGTATGGTTTATGTCCGGGGTCTGAGAGTGTTTCGGGTATTGGATAGAGGATTTGGCTAGTTTACCACTGCTGGTGTCTGGTGTCCACCACGGCGACACCAGGATCCGCTCAGGCGGATCTGCCTCAGCGCGAGGTTGGCTCACCTAAGCAGAAGTTGGGGATTGGGTAGTTTCCACCACAACGGAGTTAGGTCCGCCGTGGCAAGGGGTGAGTTGTCTAGTGAGTCTCGCCTCGACGAAGGGTTTTCTGCCACAGCGGGTCCGCTCCAGCTGAGTCGATTCTGCTAGGGCAAAACACTGTTAGGTGTCCTATAAATATTCTTAGGTCAAAAATTTCTTTACCAAAATAGTGTATCTCGATACCGGCGCCGTTTGGAGTATAACCAGAGCCTTAAGAGCAATTTCAACCCTTGGGTAAGAGTTTCCTTCATTATTTGGTTTATGTTTATGATTCAAAGCTTATTAATGGTGGTTTAGCATATTATTTTAGTTGGGGAATTTGAGTTATGCATGTTGTGAGAATAATATAGCTAAATAAGTGATTTTAATGGAGATTTATAGATCAAATGGTGTTAATATCATGAATTGGGATTGAATTTTGTTAGATTATCATGTTATAAGTCCTAATTTGATTGTAGAAACATGTTTTCAATTGGGGGAAATTTCTAGGGTTTCAATTGGTGCTTTTTTATTATTCTTCAATTGAGGTATCAAATGTTAATAGATTTTCAATTAACAATAGGATATGACTACCTAGTATGTAATAATGATTTTTGTATAGTTCGGGTCATGGTTGCGTGGGCGTGGGATGGGTATTAAATGTCTTATTTTTGGTGTGTTAGCTTTATATTAAAAATGTAATATGTGTGAATAGACTTCAATTATGACAAGGCGCAAAGGAAGGGCAAGACTATCACCGATGATTGATTTTGTAGCGCACCTGCTCGACTATGAGGTAGGCTACAATTTAGCTTTTGACACTTCGATAAAAATATGTAATTAATTATAAATATTGAGAGGTATTGGGCGTGTTTAGGGGTCCCACTCAGGCAGTTGTGATGAACGTCTGAGTGGGTACCAGTGATGAACTACTCGGCTATTGCTGATTATTTGGGCTTGTCTCCATATGTGGGCTTGTCACACATGCTACGATATTGTTTGTTTACTCATCACACAAGCTCTCTATTTTTTAACTCATCACACATAAATTCATAGAAAGCATGTGTATATCATCTCTATATTTGATTGCATCTCATTATATCATGATATTTTGCCTTGTGTTGTCATTGCATACATACACTCATGGTTCTATGTCTTGATGTGAAAGTGGTATGGATATATTATGGTCTAATAGACCGAAAAGGTAAAAATAATATGAGATTATAGCACTTGAGATGATATTGATACACGGGGAGAAGAGTTGCATGCCTGCAACATGATTGATACTCGACAAATGAGTCATGGGTTCTAGTCAGATTCGTGTGTGGAAATCTAGCTATCTAGGAGCGGTATATGGACTTCGCAGGTCCCCCATAGGTGTATGTATCATATCTAAACCTTGACGTACTATATACCAGGTTGGGAATGGTACCTTGCATATGCAATGCATTCATATCATACATACATATACCATTTCATTGATGAATTGTGATGAACTGTGCATTGAGTGATTATGAACACAATGGTTGGATTCTAAACTTGAAAGGTTATTTATTGTTACTGATATTTGATATACTTCTGAACTTTGTGAACATGTTGACTATGTGACGTACTTATGTTATTAAACTGTTAGCATAGGATTATTTGGTGTTAACTTGGTATTTCTCTCTAATTATATATCTTCCGTCGTTGTCGGCGTATGATGTCTACAGGGGTATGTTGTGTACTCATGCTGCACTTGTTGCATTCTTTTTAGATGCAGATTCAGTACCTTCCACCTCTACAGGACCACGTGGCTGAGTCAGAGCTATGATCCTCAGTATACAGGGTGAGGATGGTTCTTCCAGAATGCCCTTGGATACTCTATCTCTACTTATTTTCATGTTCGTATTGGAGAGACATATTCAAACTATGTATTTGAGTTTGTCATGCATGCCCATTAACTCAGACTTATGTTGTTTTGACTAGTGCTCTTGTATGACCGGACTAGATCACTTGGGGGTGTTGTTGGATGTTTCAGACTATCATTTTCTTCCGCTTTATTTTATGAGACTAATATTTTAGTTTTTGTATTCTTCCGCTTATTTATATCATATCTTGCGAAAGATTTGGGAAATGGTTCACCTACCGGTGGGGATTATGTAAGTGCCACCACGACTCTTGAAAAGGGCCATGACAAATTATAACCATAACTCTAAACGTAGTTGGTTGATCACACATTTGACATCATAGTCGCCACAATATTTTAGCTCAAGCCGCAATCCATTATCAAACATGTACCCGTAAAGTACCCTGATTATACTTATCTTTCTTCCATACCTTTTAAAGTCATCTTTAGTACGAGGAATCTCTAGAAAGAACTTTGTCACACACCGCAAGTCTAAATCAGGACTCTCTCTGATCAGAAAAGAATTTGTTCTTGCACTTACCCAATTCTATGAATTTTCGTCCAAAAATTGATCTTATCCAAGGTTGATTACGCAAATTCCAAATAATTTAGTTTTTTTATGATGAGCTGAAACTACTGAGTCAACATCATCGTCCAATTCCTCTTATTCATACAAATAACATACTATGCCTGTCATCTTGGTTATTATCTTGTTGTACCAAATTTGTAGAAATCAACTAAGCACTCCAAAGAGTTCTTGTATACATATGTTCCTCCTCTAAAATATCACCAAATATCCACCTAGAATATTAGAATTATCCGCATAGTTACCATCAACAAAATATTATCAAATCACCTTATAAATTCACATAATGCTCAGTAAATATGCCATACCTCTATTCCGAATAAAATCCATCAATCCTTCAGAAATGGGTTACTAGAATAACCATAAATCTTTCGAGTAATATATCCATAAGCCACCTGGCTTTAAATGAACGAACTTGATCTGGTTAAAAAGGAATTGTTCCCTGAACCTCATCAATAATCACCCAAACTGTTTTGAAATATTTATAAAATAAAAAGTAAGTCTTTCATAAATCTGTGGTGACCTATTCTAATCTATTGTTCATGAATACACAACCTCGTGGTATCGTTCCCACCCCAAAAGCTGAAATTTGCCCAAATCATCAACTAAGTAATGATGATTATACCATATGACTTTAATCTTCAGAGAATCTAATTATGTCAAACTCTCTTCCTTGTACTTTCAGAGCTCTCCACTTGTTTCATAGGTGCTAGTCGGAGTCAGTATGATTTTATATATATTGTTATGGGTATTCGGGCCTTGTCCCGACATGATGATGTTCATGTATTCCTTAGAGGCTTGTAGACAGTTGTCCTATGTGTCAAATTCATGTATGGCCTCGCTAGATCTCTGTTAGCTAGTTGATGTGTATTGTGGCCTTGTCGGCCTCCTTCGTATTTATATATATGTTGGGCATTTCTACTTCCACCGGTTGACATGTCTTATTTGTTTGGTGAGAGTTATTTTGAGGCCTTGTTGGCCAAAATACGTGTGTATCCAGGGTACATACAAGATGTGGTACACTGGGGCCGTTAGGGACCGTGTTCGACCACCCCCAAGGTTTTCGTATGACAAAATAGGTATCAGAGCATGTCTATCCTAGGGATGTCTACAAGTCGTGTCTAGTAGAGTCTTGTTTATTGGTGTGTAGCGCGCCACACTTATAAATAGGAGGATATAGGACATTTAGGATGGTTACCTTCCTTTCATGGTCTAGATCGTGTGATGGAACTGAGTCGTATGAAATCAAGTCTAATGTAAGCGTGGACATAAGTTGTACATGGACGTCCATACCCAAAAGAGATATGATACAATTAGTTGGGATTTCAAGGAAGGACTTCATGGGATGTACACCCTCTATTGAAATTGGTCCATTTGAGGCTCAATGTGATTCACTCCCTTTGACAGCCCGGTTCCACTAGCACTAAAGGAGATAAGGGAAGCTTTGGTATCAGTAGCCCTATTAGTTTCACTCATAGTTCCATCTGACCGAGATATGATGAAAACGGTATAGGTAATAGTGCAGTTGTTTGCCTTGTTGGCTTGGTGTCACTGAAGGCCCTAGATAGTGTAGAGCTCATGGGAGATTTAGGAATTCACAGCTCAAGAAATACGAAAGTGGGAGTTATTTATGTTTCCAAGAGATGATTTCAGAGGGAATTTTGGGGCGAACAAAAAAGGCTAGGACAGTTGATGATTTTAGAGAAAGAAGTTGATAGCGAGAGGATATTTTGCTATAAGTACCTCGACTAAGGTGATAAGTACTTGCGGTAAAAATAGAATGATGTAAAGATATGTGAGACATCTAAGTAAATATGAGCGGCGGCGTAGAGTTGTAAGGTAAAGTATAATAATGCGACAGGTTCGTAATCGAGTAAAACAAAAGGTAAGAAGAAGTAAATGTTAAGTTGAGAAGAAAAAATGTGTTATGAGACTAGATGTCTTTTATGAAATTTGAAATGACATAGTTGAACAGAATGTACAGATCATATGATTTAGCTTCCTGAGTTAAGAAGTACATATAATGGAAAGTGTCTTAAGCTAAGTGAAATATGAGTCGGAGAATCGAGAGATTGTTATAATAAAATATATTATGAAGTTGTAAGATAAGCAACTAGACAGGTAAGAGAATAAACTGCAATAGGGAGACATTTAGAGGTTGTTTAAAAGGAAGCACCCTAAGACTAACGTCTTTATTAGAGGATGAAAAGTTTATCAAGATTGAGCGTGTCAGTTACGAGTGCATGGAATTTTACCCATGCAAATGATTAAGTAATACCTAGTAAGAAGGAATTGTTTCGGGGCAAATTGTAAGTTGTTAAGGGATCGCAGAATTTCAGAATGTGTTGAGGCAACAATGTGGATTTTCGAGAAGGAAATCCCCAACCGCAGAAAGTGTCCCTCCTCCTATAAGGGAGATAGTATGATAAATAATCGATATAGAACTGACATGATAATAGGAGGTGGTATAAACCCCTCGTCTAGTCGTAAAGAAGTCATATTGTTTACTATTGGAATTCTCATATCATTGTGCTAGTAAGCCAAAGCTTGCAATGGGAACCTTCAAACGTATCGGCCAATATGACATAACTTAGATACCCTTGTATTAAAATAGTTTGTAAAAGAAAAATAATGACGAGGACTTCGGGATAGTCAAAATCAGCTAGAGGAGTCCTGCAAAGGGAGTATGAGCACGAAAGGGATGACATGACAAAGTGTTGGAATAAAAATGGGTATGTTTATGATAAACGGGTAGACCGTGATGAGAAGGATAAAAGTGAATGAGGCCATGGCTTATAGGTTTCATAAAGGTGTGAAGTACCCCAAAGCTATCTAAGAGCCATAGTGAGAAAGGGTAATATGTATTCTTCGACCAAAGGTACTACACCTTTGACGTTTGGGAAGTCGGCATGAGGAGTATATTAAGGAAATAAAATCCCTTCCCCCATGATACCCTAAAATGGAAGTGGAAAGGTAAGAATAAGACGATTGAACCATCGGTCGGTGAAAGGCCTGATCATGACAAGAAAAGGAGATTTGGACACACCCTAAATTGGATTGAAACATGCGATAACTCTCAAGAAGTACAAAGATGAAAGTAACAATAAGTAAAGTTTGAAATCCACATATAAAGAAGTGAGAAAAAGGGGCCAACGAGACTCAAAATATCAGCTAAATATTAGAAAGGTACGGTAAGTAATAATGGTATGCTAGGAAAGATATAAAAATCGAGCAAGTAAGGGTATCTATGAGCATTCTTGAATCGACCGATGGTTTAACCAGATAGGTATAGTAATGGGTATGGTACAACCCGATTAAGGAAAATCTCTTCTCATAGCGCCATCGGCGGAAAGTCTTATCCATAAGGCAAGTGAAGGAATTTGGATTTTAGTAGGAAAATAAGATTTGGATATAACTGAACAATGCTATGTAGTATTGAATCATCCAAAATTTTGTTTGGACTCCATAAAGGAATGAATTAACGATCCATTCTTTACAAGATATGTACCATAAAGGATAAGAACCGGTAGTAATGTTTGAGACTATGGCTGTATTGAAGGAAACCTAAGAATGAATGACGTATGATAAATAAGAGAATGAGTAGGAAAATGTTAAAAAAAGTGAAGGAAGAAAGTCACTTATAACGATGAGTGATGAAAAAGTATGAAGAGGTTTCCTTCTAAACCTCGAATGAAGATTTTGATAATACTACCTATAGGATATTCACGACTGAGGAACTAAGAACCATAAGACTTCTTATATACTGACCAATGAGCGAGGCTAAGTTTATGAAGGAAGTGAAGGCTTGAGTATTCTAAAGGATCTCATATACCGATAATTCTATATTGTTGGAATTAAGTAGAATCGTAATCAGTACAACTGGCCGTATATCCACAAGAAATCTGACCAATGTAAAAGTCAAGGAAAGGAATTAGTCTAAAGTATATATTACTTAACCTAGTGGAAGCTTGACTCAAGAATTCATTAAATGATACTCTAAATATGTAAGACTCGATAGAGTTATCCTTCATATGGAGAGGTAAGGAATATCAGGATAAAGACCCCATTGTCAGGAACACAAATGTGGGAGGATACTTAACAAAAGATAGCCACAAACCCCTTCACCTAATAGGAGAGGAACCCTCAAGTACCATGTCCATTTGTATGTCCCCAATTATCACACCACAACCTTGGGGAGGGGGAATCGGCACTAGGCACCCTAAGGCCCAAGCATACCAACTATAACACCTGAACCATATGACATGAATCCTAGGATGACAAGGCCTTCAAATAACAATTATAAAATAGAAGCAATAATAACCTGCACACAAAAAAGGCCCAACACATTGCCTTGTCGGCCCTTGTCAGCTGTTGATACACTTTTTACGGCCTTATCCACCTCAATTTATATTATATATATATATATATACTGAGGCCGACAAGGCCATAACAAGTGTATCAACAACTGACAAGGGCCGACAAGGCAACACAAAACATATGTACAACAACCTCTAGTCTGCAAGCCTCTAAGAGTACTAAAATGCATCATCAAGTCTTGAAAGGGCCCCGACATACCAAATACAATCATATACATATGCAATAACACCTACCGACTGTGTGTAGCAACTCCAAAGAAGTGGTGTGAAACTACCAATAACTCAAAGCAGATGTCCTACTATGGAGATGAGTTAGTCTATCTACCTGTACCTGCGGGCATGAAATGCAATTCCCCAGAAAGAGACGTTTGTACGAAAGGTGTACTGAATATGTAAGGCAAGTAATGTAAATAAAAAAATGTAATACTAGCGAAGGGTAAAAAATCAACCTGAAACTCAGAAAAAGGACGCTGAGGGCATACAACTTATATAACCATGAAGATATGCATGTAAGAAAAGTCGGGCCACTCTATGGAGCCATATACTATATTATCAAGTCCCTCTTTAAAGTAAGCACATCATAAACTGTCCAGCCATGTAGGACATGGTAATATCTGCCCAACTGATCAGTGGTATGCATATATAAGTATCCGCCTAGCCAACTATAGCATGGCATATATATAATTTTAATGTAAGACTAACCTCAAGGCACACCATGAATAAAATCGGAGTGACCTATGGTCGTTATCCTCTAACTATCGTTACTATCGCTACGTTCATCAATTCTTCAAGTCATTAACAAGTGCATATGAAATATGGTAAGTACTCCCAATAAGAAATCAGAAGGAATATATAGGAAATATGAACAACTTTAACAAGAGAGGAACATAGTTGTCTCAAACATAACGTGACAAAATTAGTTTCAAGGAATGTTTATACCAAGTCATGCTAAAGAATGAAATTAGCCCTACATACCTTGTCGTCATAGCTATTGAAGTTCCACATGTACCGGTATGCTCTACGTACAATTATATACATTATACAAATAATTTGTATGAATAGAAAATCCATATCTTATAAGGAAGTTCATTTTGTCATTTTGTCGAACAACATATGTGCATATCGTTGCAAGATCGTTTGCGGCTTAAATTCTACACATCTAAACACCACAACCCTTACTACTACTTCTACTCATTTTTGCAACTCAATCCACAACTTCATAACTTCGTATGGCAACTTCAATTCACACAACAACAAGACTCAACTTTAAGGTCTACAAATACTTGTCCTGTAAGAATCCTCCAACAATTCCATCCTAAACACTTGTAAAATATTAAGAAGATGATGAAGAATATGAACTTACCTTAAACTAAAAGAAACACTCCAATTCAAGCTTACATCACCACCATACATCCTCCATAATCATTAGAACAAGGAAGGATATGACCTAGCGATGTTCCCATCCTTCTTTATATTGGATTTATGTAACTTCTCTTTTGTTTCACCATAGTTCTCTTCGAATTACTTAGAGAGAGTATTATATATTCTTTGGGTTATAAAATGAAGTGAAATGAGGTTTAATTAGAATTAGGGACATATATATAGGTGAGATAAAAGTAGCTACCGACCTTTCCCGAGACAGGTCCTGCGACTCACAGGACATGTCTTGAGCCCTAGAATTTTTTGTTTATTCCTGCGATCCTCCTGGGTCTCGCAGGAAGTTCCTGTGAGTCCCATATTGTGCCTCGTAATTCACATAATGCTTCAGGAGGTGACACGTTGTCAACTTCCGCTAAAGCATATTTTCGTTGATCTAATAAGTCTGAAACCTTCTAGAAAATTACTCCATATATTTGTTAGCCTTCATAAATATCATTGAGAGGTCCTACCACCTTTGGACCCATGTTGGGGTGTTGTCGATGCATGAAAACATGAGGTGTAATATCCTTTCCCCTTAGGAACATTCGTCCTTGAATGTAGGGTTAATGTCCCTTTAGGATCCTAACTCTTAAGGATTTTTTGGAAATTTCAGCAGAGTTTCCTTTATAATAGGACTATCCAAAAACTGTCAAGTAGTCTAAAATATATATCCAATGCCATACAGGGCCAAAAACAATGAAAAATACAATAATATTAGCTTCTCACGACCATCACCCAAAGAGGAATAGTAGTAAGAGGGTCAATTATTCTCTCTCTAGGTGCACGTTAAGCGAGGATTGCTAACATACATTGTTGCACTGAAAATGATGACCCAACAACTATCTGGTATCGGAAAATCTATAACAAATTTGATGGTGATGGTTACGCCCCAGGAAAGCTACTCAATCTGACCCCGACATTAATTTTTGGAAACTTCCTGCCTCTCCATTTCCAATCCATTGTGGAAGAGGGTTAGGAAAGCGGGTCGGAGTCTGATTCACAAGGTTCTATACATCTGGAGTTGTATGTTGTCCCAAAAACTGTTATGACGTCGGTGGTGCGTCACCTTCAATTCTCCGAGGTTGATCTTAACAACTGCAAGCACAATCATTTGGAACAGAAGGGTAAGTGACTCACTTATTTTCCTCCTATGACTACATATGGGAAGATTTATGTTCATATTTTTTAGAGGATATCAAACCCCATGAAGAACAAATGAAAATTGCATTAATTGGTTACATTATTGGTTATACATCATATATGAAGTCATTAGAAGCCTATGTTGCTAATGCTTGGTAGTTTGTTAAGCATCCCCAAATTCTGGCTCACGATGAGGGATATTACATATTTAGGTTTGCTTCTATGGAGGATTGTGAGAAGGTGAATGATGCAGGCCCTTACACATTTCATAACAAGCCATTTATTCTTCAACCATGGATCAAATATTCTATGTTTAATCCGGACTGTCTTACTACTATTCCTCTTTAGGTGGTATTTCCTAGATTACCAGTGGATTATTGGTCTATTGAAGCATTAAGCAAAGTGGAAAGTGCAATTATTAGTCCTAAGTATACTGATAAGTTCGCAGCCAACATGGAGAAGATCTCTCACGCAATAATTCTCGTGGATGTAGATGTCTCTCAACCACGTAGGGATTCTATTGAGCTGCAAACACCGCAAGGGCCTTTTATATTAAGTTGTGGAATATGATTGTAAACCTAAGTTTTGTACTAATTACATGACATTTGGTCATGTTGAGGAAAACTGCTGGAATTCTATCCAGGAACCAGTGGAAAATGAGTATCAGGAGAGGCCAATGATAAGGAGGAGGAAAAATAAAATAGCTAGAGTGCCCACACAGAATTGGGAACCAAATGAGGAGCAACAAGTGGTGGGTGAAATAACATAAAAAATGCACACCACTACTGGTATATGTGTGATCCCACAAGAAAATGTTGTAGTCATTCAAATAGAACCACAAAGATCACCTAATGGGGCTATAGATATGCACCAAGGAGTTGTTAAGACTACTAATAACTTTGAGGTGCTGGGGAGAATGCAACTCAGGAAAGCTCTAACCCCAATTCAGCCTCCAATTTTATGACTTTGTCAAAACACTTTTGTGTCAAAAACCCATAAATCGAATGTTTGTAAATTTCAGATTTAAATCGTATTTATGTTAGAAATAGTTTACCCAAGGTTTAAACATGTCAAAAACTTAGAATTTACTTAAATTCATCAATAATTCATTGAAGAAAACTCAAATTTCAACTTCGGGTTTAAAACCCCCAATTTTCACCAATCAAACACGTATAAAATCGATAACCACTGGAAATAATTTTAAAGAAATGTCAAAATAAAGGTTGGATACTTAACCCCTTGTTGAGATGAGAACAACACTGTGAAAATCACCTCAAACAGAGCTCTAGAACTCAAGTTATCTGCAAAATACTAAATGGACGCAGTTTGATTTTTAATAGACATACATTTCTGCTTCGGCAGACCAATTTCCGCCCCTGCTCCAGTGCCTGGAAGTCCGCCCCAGCGCACACCAGAAACCAACAATTTTCCCAAAAATTAAAATGGGCATAACTCTCTCATTCGGTGTCGGAATTCGATGAATCAAGTTGCTACGAATCACAAATTTTGATACACATATATTCCAACAATCAAACCTCAAATCTAAAATCAATTTAATATAATGACATATCGAAGCATTGAAGTCGAGCAACTTATGCCAATGACCAAACACCTAAACTAGACCAAATGAAGTCCAAATCTAATTCCAAAATTTCTTAAAAGTCACAAATAATCGTACGAAGTCGCTCGAACTCGCAGAACACCCAAACGGATCCGTCTTGAATCAACACTGACCGTTGTCAACTCCAAATCATCTCAAAGTCTAGTTTCTCAACCAACCACCTTAATCACATCTTAACCTCTCGGGCACCGACCAATAACTCGACTAATTCATAAATCGTGTTTCGGAGCTAATGAAATCCACAAAACTTTGAAAAAGATGAATTTGCCCCCGATGTTAACTTTGGTAAAATGCCTAAATGATTAAATGGGTTGTTACATCAAATATGAATAAACAAACTTCATCCTCGAACGGAAAAAGAAATTTACAAAAGTCGATGAGTAATCAAGGAATATCCATCATAGTAATAAATATATTGACAGTATTGCTTGATCATTGTATCATTCAAATTGCCGTTAACTAAGCTCCAAGACTCAAATCTCCATTCCTTCATAACCAAAATTTCTTTCACAACTGATTCTCGAATGTAATACCTTACTCTGCTTGAATTACCTAATTTGATCACAATTGTACCTCTTTACTCATTCAATTGAATCCACCATTATCACAATAATCACCCTCATTCTTTAGTTGTAGCCCCAACAAAAATCCAACATGTACCTAATAACATAGTCTGATTATACTACCCTTTCTTGTCAACTATCAAAGTCGTCATTGGACAAAATCCTTTAGAAACACATAAACACACGTCACACGTCTAATTTTCCTCGAATCTCCAAATCACCATACTATAAGCATACCTACTAACAACCTTATCATGCCATATCCATAGAAAATCAATTGATCGATATACAGACTTTCCATAACCATTTGTACCTCTTCAATACATCTCCAAGTACCCGTGTAAACCATTCGAACTGTCTGAATTATTGCCATCCAAAAATATTATGAATCTTACTTGCAAACTTTAATGAGAACCAATAACGCTGTCATACCTCCATTCGAGTTGAAATCCATCGAGCCCCTGTCCATGGCTTACTAAAATACTAAAAGTCCTCCAGGAAACATAAACACAAGCCAGCCTGCCTCAAATTAATAAATATGACCCAAAATAAAATGCTCAATTTCTATATCATCGGTAGCCACCCAAACTGATTCCAAATGAACCAGTAAACTTTCCATGAATGTGTTATGACCTCTTCCATCTCTTTTCTTCATGAACAATCGATCACGTGTCATTACCAACAACGTCTAAGTTAAATTCTATCCAAGTCATCAATTTAACACCGACGAACCTTACCTTGATTATAATTTTCAATTTTCTCAACTCTTACCCGATACGCAAGTCCGATTGAACTACTCGAACTCTAAATGCATCAAATATTCCTTGTACTATCTCTAAACTCGCCCACACTCAGGACACCTTATCGAACCTCTATCCATCATATCTTGCTGATTACCAGCCTTACCAATTTCTGACGTATCAACCTTACCTTCCATTTACCTGACATTGCTCAATTTCTTACAAGTTCTTCATTACCTAATATATTTGTTCAAGCTGAAAATCAACAATGTCCCAACACAATCTACTACCAGTTATCCAACACAAACCTCATGAAACATTTATCGTAACCCTTAGCTAACTATAATGGACCTACTCCTACGAGCATACCAAATCATTTCACTAGGTCTAAAAGATGCGAAAATACTTCCACTATAATCTATATTTAACCCAAGAATTCCCATTATTTCAAATCTGATTCCTTTCCCATCTCAAAAATTCACATTACTCAATCCAAATTTGATTAGCGAATAGATTATCGCAAACCTTAGATTTCCACAATTCATTCCAATCATGTTCATTATTGACACCTGATCATTACTCAAACGTTTAAAAATGGAAACATTTCCCAAAAATCTAGCACATTTCGTGTACCATCCTTTATGAAATTCCTCAACTGGAAAAGACGTCAACCCACTCAACCTACGACACATTATAAGGGTTTGCCATATAAAAGTGACCATGGGGGACCCGCGAAGTCTATATACTCCTCCACTCCAGAATAACTCATCTGATCACGAAGCCCAGCTCTTGGCTATAATAATATCATATTGCGGGCGTGCAACTCCGATCCATTTGTATCATCATATGCATTGAGGAATGCAACCCGAGCCATCCATAATATTATCATCATCACAATGTTTCCAATAATCTCATAAGTACCTTGCCTTATACATCTCTTAGACCCACAACATTATCACATCACTCTCATATCAATATTATCAGAACCATGCGTGTATGAATGCAAATGACAACACAATGCAATAAATAAATATGTATGAGATGGAAACAAGTATAGGGGACTAACAACACATTCTTTTAGAATTCAACAAGTAACCCAAGTACAATAATTCGGATATCATATCAACAGTCCATCCACAATAATCCAAGTACTATCAAGATATTATATTAAATAGTCCAACCACAATAATCCAAGTACAATTAGGATATCATATTAGACAGTCCAACCACAAAAATCCAAGTACAATCATGATATCATATCAAGAATGTGTGATGAATATACATGATAACTATCAAATATGTTGAAGATCCCAAATAATGATGACAAGCCCACATAACCAGCAGTGCCTATGTTACCACACACATTCAATCAACACAGAAGGCCAATTTTATATTACACATGATTCTAATGATACCAAATATGTCGTGTAAGGAACTCGGGGTCAAAAGTAAATCTAAAACCCCGTTCCAGACCCCAAGGGTCAAAATGGTGATTTTATTGAAAACATTAGTTCAATATTATCAAAATAGTGTTCTACGGGATTATACGAATCTAACAACACCCATATTGATATACTTTAATTTGAAATCCAAAAATTGACCCCGAGGCGATAAGGGTAAAATCAAAAATTTAAGTTAGAAACGCGTTACCCATAATCTACATAGTCATAATCCCAAGTTTCATGGTATTGTAACCCCAATTAAGCCTCCAATTTTATGACGTTGTCAAAATCCTCTTTGTGTCAAAACTGATAAATCAAATGTTTGTAAAACCTGGACTAAAATTGAATTCATGTTAGAAATAGTATACCCAAGGTTTAAACAAGCCAAAAACATTGAATTTACTCAAATTCAACAATAATTAATTGAAGAAAACTCAATTTACAACTTAGGGTTTAAAAACCCCGATATCCCCAATCAAACACGAATAAATTGGATAACCAACAAAAATAATCTAAAATAAATGTCAAAATAAAGGTTTGATACTTAACCCCTTGTTGAGATGAGAACAACAATGTGAAAATCACCTCAATCAGAGCTCTAGAACTCAAGTTATGTGCAAAATATGAAATCGACGCAGTCTGATTTTTAATATACAGACATTTCTGCTTGACCAATTTCTGCTCCGGCGGATGCACTTCGGCGCCTGGAAGTCCGCCCATGCGCACACTAGAAACCAGCAATTGTTACCAGAACTAAAATGGGCATAACTCCCTCATACGGTGTCGGAACTCGACGGATCACAAAATTCGATATGTGTCTATTCCAACAATCAAAACTCAATTCTAACATCAATTAATATAATGACATATTCAAGCGTCAAAGGCGAGTGACTTATACCAATGACCCAGACACCTAAACTTGACCAAATGAAGTCCAAATCCAATTTTGAAAGTTCCTACAAGTCACAAATGATCATACGAAGGAGCTCGAACTCTCAAAACACTCAAACAGATTTCTCTTGACCTGATGTTGACCTTGGTCAACTCTAAATCATCTCAAAAGCTAGTTTATTAACCAACCACCTTAATCACATCCGAACCTCTCAAAAACCTAACCAATAACTTGACAAAGTCATAAATCGCATTTTGAAAATAATAAAATTGACAAAACACCAAAAAAGACGCATTTCCCCTGATGTTGACTTTAGTAAACTTCTTCATTTCATAACGTATCGATTCCCAAAATATTATTTTCCTTATCCAAAACTCCTCTGAAAGTCTCGGGGATCACTCCACTCTTCCCGCAAGTCTAACACACTCTAACGATGCTAGGGGAAGGGTCAATAGGGGTAAATGGTTAAAATGCCTAAATAACCAAATGGGTCGATACATCAGATACCAATTAAATAAACTTTCATCCTCGAATGGAAAAAGGAAAGTATGAAAGCTGACGAGTAACCAAGGTATATCCATCATAACAGGAAATATACTAACAATATTGTTTGTTCGCTATACCATTAAAATTGCTGTTAACTTAGCTCCACGGCTCAAATCTCCATTCCTTCATAATCGATATTTCTTTCCCAATTGATTCTCGAATGTAAGACCTGACTCTGTTCAAATACCCCAATTTGATAACAATTATACCTCTTTATGCATTCAATTGAATCCACCATTATCAAAATAATCACCCTCATTCTTTAGTCTTTGCCCCAACGAAAATCCAACATGTACTTGATAACATAGTCTGATTCTACTAGCCTTCCTTCTTAAATATCAAAGCCGTCAGTGCAAAAAATCCCTTAAAAACACGTCACAAGTCCAATTTTCCTCGAATCTCCAAATCACCATACTTTAAGCATACCTACTGATTTCCTTGTCATGCCAGATCAAAGGAAAATCAACTGATCACTATACAGATTTCCCATAACCATTTGAAACTCCTAAATACATCACCAAGTGTTGTCCGAATCATTGTCATCCGAACTGTCTGAATCATTGTCATCCAAAAAATGTAATGAATCTTACTTGCTAACTTCAATGAGAACCGGTAACACTGTCATACCTCCATTCTGAGTGGAAATCCATCGAGCCCCTATCGGTGGTTTACTAAAATACTATAAGTCCTCCAGGTAACATAAACACAAGCCACCCTACATCAAATGAACAAATCTGACCCGAAAGAAAATGCTCAATTTCTATATCATTGGTAGACACCTAAACTGATTCCAAATGAACTAATAAGCCTTCCATAAATGTGATATGACCTCCTCCATCTCTTTTCTTTATGAACAATCGATCACATGTCATCACCCATATCTTCAAAGTAAAATTCTATCCAAGTCATCAATTTAGCATCGATGAATCTTATCCTTCATTATAATTTCTAAGTTCCTCAACTCCTACCCGATATGAATGTCTAATAGAACCACTCAAACTGTAAATACATCAAATCATCCTTGTACGTTATCAAAACTCGCCCACACTCTGGACACCTTATCGAACCTCAATCTGTCATATCTTACTAATTACTTGCCTTACCAATTTCTGACGTATCAACCTTACCTTCCATTAACCTGACATTGCTCAATTTCTTACTAGTTCTTCACTACCTGAAATACTCATTCAAGCTGAAAATCAACAATGTCCCAACACAGTCTGATATCGATTGTCCAACACAAACCTCATGGAACATTCACCATAACCCTTAGCCAAATATAATTCACCTACTCCTCCGAGTGTACCAAACCATTTCACCTGGTCTAAAGTATGGGAAAATATTGCCACTCTAATCTATATCTAACACAAGAATTCCCATTATTTCAAATCTGATTCCTTTCCTATCTCAAAGATTCACCTCACCCAATCAAAATTAGACAAACCACAAATTTATCGTAAACCTTACATTTCCACCATTCATTCCAATCATGCTCACTAGAGACACCTGATCATTACTCAAACCTTTAAACATGGAAACGTTTACTAAAAATCTAGCACATTTCATGTACCATCCTTTATGAAATTCCTTGATTGGAAAGACGTCAACCCACTCTGGTTACTTTGACCAACAGTCATTTAGTACCTAAACAATAACATGAACCATCATTGAACCAATCCATAATCCGAAAGTGATCCTTAATTACCGAACTTACACTCCTTATAACATCCTCACATAGTTTTGTCGAAATACCTTTGTCAAAAATCCATAACTGAAACAATCCTTCATTTATCTTAGTTCATATACTCACTAACCCTATCATCAATACCCGAAGCTTTTCACAACCAGAATTTAATCAAATCATTGTTAATTTGTTAGCGTAAATATCCCCATTTTCCAATGCCTTATTCGAGAGTCTAATACGATACTTGCTTGCAAAAAACCAAACCTTACATTATTTTTCTAAGCCATAACACATCCAACTAACCATGCAATTTCCCTGTCCTTCAATCAACTCCAGGGTCATTGTACCTGTAATTACCAAACTTATCAAGAATTAACCTTTATGTACCATGCTCACAAACCTTAACCAAGAACTAGGTGCAACACCAAAAAAAAATCCTCGATAGAACCTCACACTCATCCAACACGAAAGTCCTTACTAATAGTCGATCACTGGCTCTTATTAACCTTCGACGAGACAAACATACCAACACATACATGACTTCTTATACATACTCAATACTAAACACCGCTAAATAACTCATAAATCAACAATCGCTTGGTTTCAACAACTCCTCTATCATTACTAACCTCGAAATGCCAAGTGAACCCACGAACAGACACTTTAGGTAAATAAATGCGACTGTCTATTCCATTAAACTTCACTCATCACAAATAACATTTCCACCAGATCGTGAACAGAAAACTATTATTTGAAAGAACTCACAACCACTAATTCTACCTTGCTATCATAATACTATCAAATCGAAGCCAACTCACCATTCCATAGCCGTTATGACATGCACCCTCGTACACCTTGAAACTTGACCCAACAAACACGTTAGATACCAATTTTCCCTTCATACAACGGAGATTGATCTATCCAAATTCTTTCTCTTGCATCTCTGAATTGTCATTCCCACTTTCCAAAGATACCATCGAACTGAAGAGTAACAAACCTAAGCCCAATAAACCATGCCCTCAAATCATCACTGGAGACGAAACTTGGTCATGCACATGTATCATGGTAGCACAACTCATACCCTACCGCAAGACATCATATCAAATCACTCACACATAAATTTAATAGTGTGTTACCATCATCAGTGATAGAATATGAAGAAGAAGTTCAGATACTAATTTGATTCAACATAGCACAAAATGAATGAAAAAACAAAAGTTTCCTATATGTTCTATAGCCTCTCAAAGATAAGTACGGACGTCTCTGCACCGATCCGCAAGACTCTATTAGGCATTGCTCTTGTATTTAAGACTATTTAACCTAAAGCTCTGATACCAAATTTGTCATGACCTCTTTTCATGAATCGTGGTGGCACCTACACATTCCCACCGGTAGGCGAAACACTTACCATATAAACAAAACAATATGAAAGAAATGCTGAAATATAATCAAATACATCAATACATCCCCAAAATCTAGTATGTGATACAAGAGCACTAATGCGGAATACAAGTTTGAATGAAGGAAATAAGGCCAAAGCTAGATAACATAATCAAATGTCTAACTACGTCTTTCGAATCCAAAAGTAAAGACAATGTAAGAGAATAAGCATCAAAGGCATGACGGAAGAAGCATTCTCACCCTAGAACGCTGAAATCTATTTGCCCGGACTCACACTCGAGCTCGTAAACTAGTAGAGGGACTTGTATATACATCATAAAAGATGCAGCAAGCGTAGCATGACAACATACCCTTGTATATATCATAGGCCGACATTAACAAAAGATACGTAATAGAGATAAATATTAAGTTGACACTAGATAAGCCTATACTATATATTTCAGTAGTCCATATAAGTCACGTTGTACATATATCAATACACTAATTAAACAAGTCACAATGTTCATATAAGGTTCCATTCACAGTCAAGTATAATCAATCCATTCACATATACATGGACCTTACTATCATAGTGCCCACCATCTAGTACTCTCTTGTCCAAGTCATATTCAAGTTTAACCACATTTACCTAACCTAAACACATCAATATAGAAGTCAACTCTTAGATCACAACAACCCCTTTAGAATGCCTTCCAAAAGTGTTACACTTAAACTAACCATGATGACATGAACTCCTTTATACTTCTTAGCTTTATATCTAGTTATGTCTTTATACTGTTATAGTCTGACACGCATAGATTATTCCACGTCTACTTTCCCAATAGCAACACATATTACAAGTTTCTTACTAGACTCGGTACCGAATCACACGTTTAATTACCATACAACACACAATGCACATATTTTCCCTGGACCAAGATATTAAACTTGACATATTGTCAATCCCAACCATAGTAACAAAAGACATCAAGACTTAGACTTACAAATTATAACCATAAACCCATGCATAAATTATCAAGCCACACATGACAACAAATTCAATACTTATCCAAGTGTTCATAGATCTAATTATCCAGGTATCAACAGAGATAAGTTTAATCATGGTAACGACCGATCCACATTACCAAACAATAGATAATTAAGAAAATGAGATGTGTGTGTATGATAGTTCTCGTGAATACAATGCATATGCCAGGTACCTTTCCATCAACCGGTATACATATTTTACAGGGGTTTGCCATATAAAAGTGACCCATGGGAGATCCGCGAAGTCTATATACCCCCTCTCCGAAATAACTTGTCGGAGCATAGATATAAGCTCTTGGTTGTAATAATATCATGTTGTAGGCGTGCAACTCCAGTCCCCGCATGTCATCATATCCATTATGGCATGCAACCCAAACCATTTGTAATATTATCATCATACAATGTTGCTAATAATCTCATATGTACCTTGCCCTCCCAGTATCTTAGACCCATAACATTTTTATACCACACTCATATCAATATCATTAGAACTATGAGTGTATGAATGCAAATGATAACACAAGGAAAGAAATCAGGATGTATGAGATGCAATCAATTATAGGGGATGAATAACATATTCTTTCAAAATTCAACAACAAGTAATCCAAGTACACTAATTCGGATCTCATATCAACAATCCATCTATAATAATGCAAGTACTATCAGGATATCATATTCAACAGTCCAACCACAAAAATCCAAGAACAATCAGGATATTATATTAGACAGTCCAATGAAAATGATCCAAGTAGAATCAGGATATCATATTCAATAGTTCAACCATAATAATCCAAGTACAATCTGAATATCATATCAAGCATGTATGATGAATAAACACGACAATATCAAATACGACGACGAGCCCAAATAATGGAGACAAACCCATATAATAGCGGTCAGAATCAACTTAAGGTTAATTCCCCAAATCACCCATCAATACAAATCAACATCGGTACCCACTCAACCGTTCATCACAACCATCTGAGTGGGACCCCCAAACACACCCAATACCCCTCAACATTTTTAACTACTACATACTTCTATTAGAGCCAGACTCTTTATTGACTCCTCAGTACATATTTAGCTTATCGACATTTCAGCTTAGTTCAATTATCTTCTGTTGATTACATTATTTCGTATTGACATCCCTTTGCTTGGGGACGTTGTGTGCATGCCTGCGGGTCTAGACGGGTTATCGATAGAATCGCACCAGTATGATTTATCGAGTACTAGCCAGTGATTTAAGCTCTATGTCATTCGAAGTTACCAGGTTAAGAGTTTTGTGTATATGTAGTATGGGTTGGTCGGGGCCCTATCTCGACTATGTTACAGTTACACTCTTGTAGAGGCTTGTAGACTTGTTTTGTCAGTATAGTATGTCAATATATAGGCCTTGTCGGTCCTTGTATATATATTTTTTGGGTTTTGCTACTTGCAGAGACGTATATTGACCTAGTCGGCCATGTAGTTATTCATGTATGCGTTGGAACGATCCAATCTTTCTGAGTTAGTTTGAAGTACATATATTACAGCTAAAGTCCTCGTTGACCATATATACAATATTATGTCTACATGTTGGCCTCCTTGGCCTAATTTTTTATTTGAGACATAGATGATACGAGTTACAACTTGGTTCGCTTGGGCCTTGTAACATACCGGGTTCCAGCCATGCCTTACCTAGGTTAGGGTATGACAAATTGGTATCAGAGCAGGTCGTGTGCTAGGGAGTCTACACTTATAATCAGGAGTCTATAACAAATTTAGGATTGGTTACCCATCTTTGATATTCCAGATCGTGTAGTAGAGCTGAGTCATAAGAACTTGATTTCGACTTGTGCTTATGATGAGTCAGTGTGAAGTTTCTACCATATTATTTATGCACCGGAGGTGCAAGTATTATATTAGGGCCTTAAGATATGGATGTCAATTCCACCTATGAGAGAGGAAGGTTATGAAATTATCAGAAGGTAAGATGCGAGATTCAGATATAAGAGAGCCAAAGGAAAGAAGGCATATGATACCTAAGTATAGAAGGTCTTGAATTGTCCAGACATCACATAGGGCCAGAAGCGCCACGATTTAGTATCTTCAAATGATAGTGGTACAGTTAGAAACATATCTTCCAGCTTATAGTTTCTAGGTATCAGGAGGTCTAGTTAGAAGAGTATAGAGAAGTTAGAAGCGATGTGATGTCTCGCTTAAGGTTCTAGAACAATATTAGAAATTCTATGATACTAGTAAGATAAGTGGAAGGTTACGAATAGTATAAATAGATAAGTGTAGGCCATAAGACAAACTATGGTAGTACGACAAATTTTTAGATGGATAGAAGTAAGGGTAAGAGAAAGTGAGTGAGGAAGTGACGAGGATAGGTAAGACCTTAGGATTAAGACCATCAAAGTAAGTGAGCTGATGATTTCTGTAAGTTGTGGAGAGGCCAGTAGCCTTAATGAAATCAGAGGAATTTAAGATTAGGAGAATTTAGAAGAGGTGGAATGATGCCCTAGTACCAGAACAAGTGAGTAAAAATGATAAGCGATAAGATTCTAACTTTTAAGAATATAGTCTATGACTGAAGTAATGGTTCAATGAGAAATAATTTTGCGTATTACATGAGAGTGGAATACCTCCCATAAGATGAATCATCTTGATATATTATGGAATACTGTTATTGAGATATATTATCGTCCCTAAGGTGAATCATGCAAATAGCTTCAGATGTTCGCCGATGAGACATGAGCCTTAGTAAAAATGAATTACGTAAATGGTTTCAAGTTACCAGTAATAGATTATAGATCATCATTTCAGATGAATCAATATAGATAGGTAAAAGTTTCAAAGTATGAAATGACGTAGAATGAACTACCTAGGTGTAGTGTACCATGAAAAAAGAGTCATGCAGGCTACGTAACGGCATGCAATAATAGTCATAAGCTCGACGAGGTCCAAGTGATATGCCTCAGTATAAGAATAAGGTCTAAAAGGGTAGCATGTTATAGCTTCATATGCGTTCTTAGAATAGTTATTTACCTAATGGTTTGATGAGTCATGAGAGTAGTATAGTACGCGGGTAAGTCCATCATCCAAGGACAAATATTTCTAAGGGGGAGGGGAGCATGTTACACCCCATATTTTCGCGCTAGTATGCATCGTGGGTAAAGTAATGTAAAACCGAAGAGGTTAAGATTCCTTATATAGATAATGATGGTTTAAAATAATTATTAAATAAGTGTGTTAAGGTGATTATGATTTAAGTGAATTGAGATCAAAAAGTTAATTATGTGTTTAATTAGTTAAACAAATAATTGGATAGAGTTAAGAGGATAACATGTCCATGTGGGTCCCACTAAGAGAATGACCACTATTATTATTAGTAGTGGATAAATATTATCATTATTAGTATTGGATAAATATGGTCATTATTAGTTATGGATAAAGACAATTGCTTTTTAAATAGGGTGGCTACGTGTATCATTTCTGTACACTTATACAAAGTGCACTTAATTCTAGTGGATAATTAATGCTATTGTAATAGGACCATGTATATCTTTAAGAATATCTAGTAGAACAATAAGGAGTAATAATACTTTCACTTTTAAAATCAATTAAATTGAAGGAACCAAATTTGGGAGCAATTTCATTTCATTTTGAGAGAACTTCTCCTTGAAGATTCAAGAAACACGTTGCAGCAACCTTGGAGAACTTGAACTAAATATTTTGCTTCTTAAGAAATTTGATCAGTAACGTACTTGGACAGAAACATATATGCAGTAACATGTTTTTCATTTTAAGGTAAGTTGTAACTAATTCCATCATAGATTCTCTTCTGAGGTCACTAGTTCTCATCGTTCTCTCATGGTTGTAGTAGTTGTGTATTCTTGAAGGCTTGGGGAAGAGTAGGTTGGCTCCAGATTGTCTAAGGTAGGTATTCTCTTTCTAACTTCGTAAAAGAGGTCATACAGGTCATTGTTGATATGTTCAACAAATATAACGTACGGGGTGATAATCGGAAGTCCTAAATCAATTGTTGGGCGTTGTTGAGTAGTATTTGGGGTTGTTCTTTTTGTGTTGAAGTGTTGGAATCATTATTATAATTATGTATATGTGTTATTGTTGTCATGATCTTGAAAGGAAGAAGGGCATGGAGAAATACCGCTTGGATAGTTTAGCGAGCTAGAAGCTCGTTCCATCGTTATTATGTCTTCCCTTAGCTTCACACTAGTATTGTTATAGATTGTTGTAGATTAACGGGAAGAGAAGGTGAAGTTCATCGTCATGGATAGAATCGGCACTAAAGGTATGTAAAGGCTATCTCTTTTCCTTGTTTTGGCATGATTTCCTTATTGAGCTAATTCAGACTAATCGCACAAAGATGTGCTAAAAATAGAGATCGTATTCGGGTTACCATGACCCTATTCTAGTATTTCTCCCTTGTTGGGAATGAGTTGTAGTTATCCATGTGTATCTATATAGTTGAGACGATAGAAAGCTTGATAGTTGAATGAAATAGTTATGTCATCGCCTACAAGGCTATATCATTACACATCTTGTTGCCTTTGGGATATTCATCTCTTTATTTTCCTTCGGGTCTATTTAATTATTATGCAAGGCTATATCATTACACACCTTGTTGCCTTCGGGATATTCATCTCTTTATTTTCCTGCGGGGCTATTTACTTATTATGTTGGCTTCAGGGATATATACAGATGCACTCTTGCCTTCGGGGATATACACTTGCCTTCGAGGCTATACACTTGCCTTCGGGGGATATGCATTTTTCTTTGGGGCTATTCAGTTATGGATTACCTTCATGGCTATACACTTGCCTTCGGGGCTATGCATTTGCCTTCGGGGATATTTACTATACCTTGATGTCATAAATGAGGCTAAGTAGTTCAATATTATATTGTTTAGTTGTAAGATGACAGAGGCTGGTAAGTATAGCCAACTCTTTATTGACTCCTTAGTACATATTCAACTTATCTACATTTCAATTCAGTTCAGTTATCTTCAGTCGCCGTATATACACGGTAATTATTTCGTATTGACGTCCCTTTACCTGGGGACGATGTGTTCATGTCCGTATGTTCTGACGGGTTGTCGGTAGAATCACACCAACAGGATTTGCTGAGTACCAGCCAGTGTTGTAAGATCCATATCATTCGGAGTTACCAGGTTCAGAGTTTTGTGTATATACAGTATGGGTAGGTCGGGGCCCTGTCCTATCCATGTTACAGTTACACTCTAGTAGAGGCTTGTAGACTTGTTTTTCAGTACAGTATGTCAATATGGAGGCTTTGTCCGCCCTTGTATATATCTATTTTGGATTTTTCTACTTGTAGAGACATATATTGGCCTAGTTGGCCATGTAGTTATTTATGTATGTGTTGGGATTATCCCATCTTGTCGAGTTAGTTTGAAGTACAATTATTACAGCTAAAGTCCTTGTCAACCCTAGATACGATATCATGTCTACAGGTTGGCCTTCCTAGCTTTATTTGTCTTTTGACACATAGATGACATGAATTACAGCTTGGTTCGCTCGAGCCTAGTAATGTACCTGGTCCAGCCATACCTCACCTAGATTGGGGTGTGACAGCTATAATTGGTGGGACATGGATATATATATATATATACGTGAGGCTTATTATGGCTCTTTAGTCTTCCTATTGTTCTCCCTGTGATGCATTCAGGTTTCGGGTTGATTCTTGTACTCTATTTACTATTAATGTCTTTCATATGTTATTTATGCCTTACATATCACTACATTATTTCGTACTGACGTCCCTTTTTTCGGGGATGCTGCAATTCGTGTTGTAGGTTCAGATAGACAGATTGATGGACCTCCACAATAGATAGTCCAACACTCAACGGTTGATCGATAAGGCTCCATATATTCCGTAACGCAGCCGAGTCTAGAGGTCATTCTACTTTTGAGTATGTATATAGACTATGGGTAGGTCCGGTCCTTATATGAGCATGTTATGCTGTTAGTTATTATTAGAGGCTTTTATAGATGCATGACCAGTATGTACAATATGTGTAATGGTCTTGTCCGCCTTGTCGATATTATGTTAGTGTCACGACCCCTTTTCAGGAATTTTGGTGGCGCCTACACATCTCCACCGGTACGCGAACCACTTCACAATCATTCACATGATAAACATAATTTAAAAGTGGAAGATAATGAAATACCGCATAATCTGTCTCATAATATAAATGCGGAAAAGATAAATCTGAACATCAGAATAACATCCCCCAAGAATCTAGTCTGTGAATACAAGAGCACTAATAAAATCGAATACAAGTCAGAGAGTCAAGGGAAACATAGTCCCATAAATGAGTAGCCATAATAAGAAAGTATAAAAATGTCTCCAGAACTATGTAAAGACAATAAATGATATTGGGTAATACGGGTATGTTGAAAGTTGCATCATCACCCTGAAAGCTGGAAGATCAACTATGTGGTCTCGAGCTAGATGAAGGATCTGTATCTACATCAAGAAAAGATACAACAAGTGTAGCATGATTACACAACGTACCCCCATAGACATCATAAGCTGACAACGATGGAAGATACTCAAAAAGACATAAATACCGAGTTAACACCACAAGCCCTATACCAAATAGTTTAGTAGCCAAATAAGTCATGTAGTTCATGTAAAGGTCCACTAAATTCAAAAAGTCACATAATTCACATAAGTATTCATATTCATAAGAATTATGCAATTCTAGAGAGTCCAATGATCGTGTTCAAGTACTTAACCATCAATTCTAGAGATTCCAATGACCGTGTTCAAGTACTTAACCATCATTTATTCATAAATCAACCAAGTCATCAATTATCAAGACAACACTTAGTTCATCGATAGAAGATCAATACAATGAAATATGAATGATGTGCATGTGATGCATATGTCAGGTACCTTTCCTTTCCTGTATATAGACACTCAAATTCTATGAGCTGCATACCCATGGGGGACGTGCGAATTCCATACACCCCTCCGAAATATCCCATCGGAGCCCAACTATTGGTTGTAATAATATATGTTGCAGACGTGCAACCCCGATCCCCACGTATTATCATTATTTCAATGTTGCCATAATCTCAAAGTATTCTTACCTTTCCTGTTCCCTTGGACCCACAACATATATCATACCACTCCAATATCAATATCATCAAAACCATGAGTGTATGAATGCGATGACAATGTCAGGCAAGAATCATAATGTCATAAGATGCAACAAGTATAGAGATGAATATCATATGCTTTCATAAATACATCAACACATAATCCACGTACAATCAGAATATCATATCAAAGCATGTGTGATGAACAAGTACAATGATACAAGTATGGAGATAAGCCCACATCATCACAGTTCAACATCGGTTTTTTCTCAATCGTTCATCACAATCATTTAAGTGGGACCCCCAAACTCGCTCAGTACCCCTCAATATTAATAACTAATTACGCATTTCTATCGAGGCCTCAAAAAACAAAATCGTAGCCTACCTCTGGGCCGAACAGGAGCACCAAACAATCAACTCTCGGAGATAGCCTTGCCTTTCCACTGTGCCTCGTGATAATCAAAGTCTATTCACGCATATACTATTTGTTAAAACAAATCTTACACAACAAGCAATGACATAATCCTTAATCGAAGCAAGACTTTAAATACCAACCCGAGCCCATGTTACCAAGACTCGAATTTTAGTACCAAAATATCATCAATACATACTAGGTAGTGATATCCTTAAGTTAATTTAAAAATAATACACATTTGAACCTTCAATTGAACATTATACAAAAAGCCCCAAATTGGAAACCCTAGATTTTACCCCCAATTGAAATAGGTTTCTACTCTTAAATTAAGCCTTACAACATGATAATCCAACATATTCCAACACTAGTTCATGATATTAATACAATTTATTCCATAAAACCTCCATTAAATCAAAATGTAACTCTCTCTTAATCTCATAAGAACTTACAACTCATTTTCCCCAAGTTATAAACATTCTATATCCCCATTTAAGGAATTTTAAACATGTAATAAAATCATAAAGGAAAGAATCTCTTACCCAAAAGATGAAATTACTCTTAAACTTCTGAAAATGCTCCCTAGAGGCTCTAGGTTCAGGATATGATTGTTTGGGAAATGAATTTTGACCTAGTGAATTAAATAGGACACCTGATATAGTGATTACTTCATGGCGAAATCGACCCCACCGATGCGGATCCGCCGCCGTGCATCTGCCGCCGCGAGAATTGACCTCGCTGAGGCGCTGTCACTTGAGACCTCACCTCAGTGCCATGGAAATCCCGATACCGGAGAGGAAAATTCTCCCCTGGGGACAAATCCTCCACCAAGATGAAAACCCAACAATCTCCTATTCCTCTGCCTTTGCGAGCCAACCTCCTACCGAGATGGGCACACAGGGGTGAACAGAGGCACCGCTGAGGCGGACACCAGATACCAGATCAGGGAAAACATTTCCAAACTCTTATCCAACATTTGAAACACTCTCGGAACCCCTCTGACACAAAGCAAACATGCTTGTCTAAGGTAACTCGTACCCTTGGATTTCCCATTTAACCAAGCTAAGGCATACTTTTCTAAGGAATCTTTTGGAATAACTAAAAATCCAAGTAGTACAACTAAGGCAATAAAATACATCTGATTATCTCGAGAAGAAAACCAATGACCGACTAAGTCAACCCTCCGAAGCTAGCGGAAGCGACGATCTCAGAAATGAACCCATCTACTCAAAAGTCAACCTTAAGTCAAACTATCTAACTCTAAGGTTCCAGTTTTGGGTTTTTCATATGAAACTCACATAAATGGTCCTCGATATCCATGCCACCCATCCTCTCATGTCACAAACCCCACATAATGGCCACGGGAAGGGTAAAATAGCAAATAAGAGTCTTTTGCTAAAAACGACGGACGGGTCGTTACATCAGATACCAATAAAACAAACGTCATCTTCGAACAGAGAAACAAACAAGGGAAATGTACCAGATGTAGTAAACAAGTCAGGATATCTGCTCTGCATGTCAGACTCTATCTCCCGTGTCTCTTCCTTAACAGGACAATATTTCCACTGAACTTTCACTAAAGCGATCTCCTTCGACCTCAACTTCCTCACCAACCTCTCTAAAATAGCCACAAGCTCCTCTTCGAACTCCAAATTCTCATCTAGCAATACGGAGTCCCATTGGATGATATAAGAACCATTGGAATGATTCTTTTTCAGCATGGACACATGGAAAATAGGATGAATTCCTGAAATACCTGGTGGTAGAGCCAACTCATATGCCACCTCCCCAGCTCTCTGAAGAACCTCAAAAGGTCTGATATACCTCGGATCAATTTCCCTCTCTTGTCGAACCTCATCACACCCTTCATGGGTGAAACCTTCAGAAGAACCTTTTCACAAACCATAAACTCTAAGTTTCGGACCTTCCGGTATGCATACTCCTTCTACCTTCTCTATGCTACCAAGAGCTTGTCCTGAATCACCTTCACTCTCTCTAAGGAATTCCTCAACAAATCACCCCAAGGACGAACCTCGAATGCATAAAACCACCTAATGGAAGATCGACATCTCCTAACATAGAGAGCCCCAAACAGTGCCAGATCAATACTGGAGTGATAGCTATTGTTGTACGCGAACTCTGCCAAAGGTAAGAACTGGTCCCAATTACTACCAAAATCAATCACGCAAGCTCATAACATGTCCTCCAATACCTGAATAGTCCGCTCGAACTGACCATTGGTCTGAGGGTGAAAAAATGTACTAAGATCTAAGTGAGTACACATCTCTCTCTGCAAAGTCCAAACATAAATGTGAAATAAACTTAGTAGCCCAATCCGAGATGATAGAAATAGGAACCCTATAAAGATGCACGATCTCTCAAATGTAGATCTTACCCAACTTCTCTGCATTATAAGTCATCTGGACTGGAATAAAATATGCGGACATGGTGAATCTATCAATAATAACCCAAATAGCACCAAACTTGCCCAAAGTCTGTGGCTACCCAACAACGAAATCCATGGCAATCTCTCCCACTTTCACTGGGGAATGGGCATCCTCAAAGACACACCTCCGGGTTATTAGTGCTCATACTTGACTTGCTGACAATTTTAACACCGAGACACAAAATAAATAATGTATCTCTTCATCCTCCCCTACCGATAATATTATCTCAAGTCATGGTACATCTTAACAACACCTGCATGAATCAAATATCTAGAGCTATGAGCCTCCTCCGTAATCAATCTAGTAAAATCACTAACTCTAGGAATATATAATCTACCTTTGATCCTCAACACCCCCTCACCATCATTCATGGCCTCCTTGGCCTCAATGCTCATCAACTTATCCTGAATTCTGCACAACTTCACATTATCATACTGGTGAGCTTGAACCTGATCCCAAAGAGATGACCTCCCCTCAATAACATCCCAGAACCCTACCCAAATTCAAAATATCAAGTCTCACAAAATGATTGGCTAGAGACTGGATCTCCAATTCCAAAGGATGCTCAGAAATGATCAAGAAAACCTAAACTCCCTATGTTGACAACCTTTCGGCTCAAGGAATCTGCCAGCACATTGGCCTTACCTAGATAGTACAAGATGGTCATCTCATCATCTTTCAACAACCCCATCCACCAACGCTCCTAGAATTCAAGTCCCTCTGATTAAACAGATGTTAAAGATTGCGGTGATCCGTATACACTTCACAATGGACATCATAATGATAATGGCTCCAAATCTTCAACGCAAATACTATAACAACCAACTTTCGATCATAAACAAGGTAATTATTCCCGTGCACCTTCAACTGCCTCGATGCCTAAGCAATAACCTTACCCTCCTACATAAACACACAGCCCAACCCGATTCTCAAAGCATCACAATATACAGTAAAGTCCTTCCCCTCCACTGGAAGGGACATATTTGAGGTTGTGATCAAAAGAGACTTGAGTTTTTAAAAGCTATCCTCATACTTGTCGGGCCCCTGGAACAAGACCTCCTTCTGAATTGAACCCGTCAGATGAAATGAAATAGAAGAGAACCCCTTGACGAACCGATGATAGTAGCTAGCAAGACCCATAAAGCTCTGAATCTCTGTCACAGTAGTTGGTCTAGGCCAGTCCCTGACTGCCTCTATCTTCTTAGGTTCCACCATAATACCCTCCTTGGACACCATGGTTCCCAAAAATGCCATAGAGTCCAACAAAAACTCACACTTCGAGAACTTAGCATATAACTTCTTCTCCTTCAATAAACCAAGGACCATTCTCATATGTTGCTCATGGTCCTCCCGACTCTTCGAATAGATCAAGATGTCATCAATTAACACAATCACAAAGGAATCTAAATACGACTTAAATATCCCATTCATCAAATCCATAAACGCTTCAGGGGCATTAGTAAGCTCAAATGACATTACTAAAAACTCATAATGGCCATATTCATTACGAAAAGTCATCTTAGGCACATCCTCGTCCTGAATCTTCAACTGGTGATACTCGTACCTTAAGTCAATCTTTGAAAACACCAAAGCACCCTGAAGCTGGTTGGATAGGTCATCAATACGAGGAATTGGATACTTGTTTCTAATCGTGACCTTGTTCAACTGCCTGTAATCAATGCACATACATATAGTTCCATCATTCTACTTCTCAAACAAGATAAGAGCACCCCATAGAGATACACTCGGTCGAATGAAGCCCTTACTCAATAAGTCTTAAAGTTGTTGGTTCAACTCTCTAAGCTCTATCGAAGTCATACGATTTGGAGGAATGGAAATAGGTTGAGTACATGGCTCGATATCAATGCAGAAATCAATATCCCTATCTGGCGGCATACCTGGTAAATCTAAAGGAAAGACCTAGGCAAACTCACTAACTATCGGAACAGACTCAATGTAAGGAATCTTCTCACTCATATACCAAATATGAGTAAGATATGCCAAACAACCTTTGTCTACCATCTTTCTAGCACGGATAAAATAAATGATATTTTTAGGAGCAGGGCTCGGAGTGCCTCTCCACTCTACTATCGGAAGACTAGACATAGCTAAAGTGATTGTCTTGGCATGACAATCTAGAATCACGTGATATAGTGATATCTAATCCATACCCAAAATAACATCAAAATCCACCATGTTTAAATTGACTAAATCTACTGAGGTACCGTACCCCATAACAGTAACCACATACATATAATAAACCCTATCTACAATCACAAAATCACCAACCGGTGTGGAAACATAAATAGGAACATTAAGCATATCACACCACATATCTAATTGAGTAGAAAAGTAGGCAGACACATATGATCATGTAGACCCTAGATCAAATAGCACAGTAGTGGACCAATGATTGACTAAGATGATACTTGTAATAACCACATCGGATGCCTTAGCCTCGACCCTAACAAGGAATGCATAGAAGTGAGTGCATCCTACTTCGGACTGAGTACCCTGCTGGCCATCTTGGCCCAAACAAGCTCTATCTTACCCTGACTAGGATCCATCATGCCCAAAATGATGGCCACCATGGCCCTAATGAGATCCCCCCGGCTAGTCTGACTACCACCCTTGTATGGAAGTGATGGAGTCCTAGGTGCACGGGAATCACTCGATGTAAGTCTTGGGCACTCTTTATTAAAATCCTAATCGCTCCACACTCAAAATAGGTCCTGGCCGCTGAGGGATGAATAATAGAGATAGAAGAACCCGGAACACCACGATCAGAATACCGAGACTAAGAACCCCTCGAATAATGGCACCTCTACTATAATCGACATGCCATGCAGAGAAACCATATGTAATAAGTAAGGCTACCTGAACCGGCCGACTAGGATACGATTGTTGATACCTCCCCTGATACCCATAACCACGGGAAGTAGAACCACTGAACTGACCATATCGCCTCGCCCTCTTATCGGGCTACTGTCTGGGCAAACCGCATCTCATAAATTCCACCATCTGTGCATGCTCGGCTACCATCTCAAAAGAAGCTCCAGAAGGCACCAACTGCAACATGGCCAACTGAAGTAAAATGCACAATCCTCTAACAAAACATCTCACTCGTCAGCCTCAGTAGGGAGTAGCGGTGCTACATAATGCGATAAGTCATGGAAGTGAGTCTCATTTTATGCAACTGTTGAACCTCTCTACTCAATCTTCTAAAACTCATCACGCTTGAGAAATCGCAAGCTTAAAGGCACACACTTCTCTAAGAAGACCTGATAGAACCTAACCCAAGTTAATGGAGGTGACCCCGCGGATAAGCAATCATCATACGCTCTCCACCATTTTTTTGCATCTCCCAAAAGCTAAAAGGCCATAAAATTAAGATCGTGAGACTCAACAATACCCAGAGTATGCAACCTCTGATGGATGCTCATGATGAACTCATACGCGTCATCTTCAGGCTGAAAATAAAACACCAAAGGCTTCATGTTTGAAAAGTGCTCAGAAATCTTCCGCTCATCGCGGGTCATAGTTGTCCCAGAAATAGTCTGGGGACCAAACTCTGGAGCATGAACCTCATCGATACGGGGCATTGACATCACTACTATATTAATACCGGGAGTACAAAACTCGGGGGTCTGAGTTTATGCCCTTCCGCACGGGTCTGAGAACAACCGGAGTAGTCAGATGTACTCATGACTGAGAAAATCCATTAAGAACACTCAATAACCTGACCAGTGCATCTTGTAGAACCGAAGTAGCAATAAATCCAGGATGATCCAGTTGGCCCTATCTCCTCCTCAAGTAACTCATCCTGAGGCTCAATATAAGGCTCTGGGGACTTTAACCTGGCACAAGCCTGATCGGCTCTCTGCGCACCACCTCGAGCTAGTGACTCTCCTCAGGCTCTACCCGCCCTGATAATGTGCTCTACCATGACCGTGCACTGTCGGTGTCGGTGCCTGCACCTCCTCTCTCACTGCATCGGCACGAGTTCTTACCATCTGTGAGAGAATAGAAACAAGGTCATTACCAATTTGATTCAACTTAGCACGAAAGGAATGCAGAAATTGAAATTTTCTAAATGTCTCATAGCCTTCCGAAGATAAGTACGGATGTCTCCGCATCGATCTACGAGACTCTACTAGACATTGCTCTTGAATTTAAGATCGTTTAACCAAAAGCTTTGATACCAACTTTGTTACGACCCCTTTTCATGAATCATGGTGGAACCTACACATCCCCATCGGTAGGCGAACCACTTCTCACACATGATAAACATAATTTAAATATGGAAGATAATGAAATACTGCATAATCTGTCTCATAATATAAACGCGAAAAAGATAAGTCTGATCATAAGAATAACATCCCCCAAGAATCTACTATGTGAATACAAGAGCACTAATAAAACCAAATACAAGTCTGAGAGTCAAGGGCAACATAGTGCCAAAACTGAGTAGCCATAATGAGAATGTACAAAAATGTCTCCACAACCAAGTAAGTATAATAAATGAGATAGGGCAATCCATGGTATGTTGAAAGTAGCATTCTCACCCTGAAAGCTGGAAGATCAACCACTCGAACTCAGCCACGCGGTCTCAATCTAGATGAAGGATTTGTATCTGTATCAAGAATAGATGCAGCAACTATAGCATGAGTACACAACGTACCCCCGTGGACATCATAGGCCGACAATGACAAAACATACACAAAAAGAGATAGATAATGAGTTAATACCACAAGCCCTATGCTAGACGGTTTAGTAGCCAAATAAGTCACGTAGTTCATGTAAAGGTCCACTAAATTCAACAAGTCACATTATTCACATAAGTATTCATATTCATAAGAGTTATCCAATTCTAGAGAGTCCAAGACCATGTTCAAGTACTTAACCATCAATTTTAAATCCTCATTTATTTAGAAATCAACTAAGTCATCAATTGTCAAGCAAACACTTAGTTCATCGATAGAAGATCAATGCAATGAAATATGAATGACGTGTATGCGATGCATATGCCATGTACCTTTCCTTTTCCATAAATAGGCGCTCAAATTCTGTGAGCTACACACCTATGGGGGACCCACAAAGTCCATATACCTCTCTGGAATGTCCCATCGGAGCCCTACTCTTGGCTGTAATAATACATGTTGTAGGCGTGCAACCCAAATCTCCGTGTATAATTATCATCTCAATGTTGCCATAATCTCAAGGTGTTCTTACCTTTCCCGGTCCCTTGGACCCACAACATATATCTATCACGACCCCATTTAAGGAATCGTGGTAGCACCAACACTGTCTCCACAGGTAGGTGAACCACTTCCCAAAGTAACAACATAAATTAAAAAGAAATGCAAAAATAACAATATATAATAAAACTGCCTTATCTTTATATAAAAGCGGAACAAGTTTTTAAACCAACAATACAACCCCACGAATATGGTCAACAATTCAAGAGCTCTAACTGAATACAAGTCTGATAAAGAATAACGCAGGCCAAATGCCAAAACAACATAATGAATGTTGGAACATATCTTTGGATAAATAAAAGGCAAGGCCTAATAAGAGTATCCAGGACATGCTGAATGAAAGCATCCTCATCCCGAACACTGGAAGCCCCCGACTCAGACTCAACTCAAAGTCCAGAATCGGTAAAAAGAGTTGTATCTGCAACCAAAAAGAATGCAGCAAGTGTAACATGAGAACACAATGTACCGTAGTAGACATCATAGACCGACAATGATAGAAGATACGTAACTGAGATAAATATCAAGTTGGCACTAGATAAGCCTATTCTAGACAGTTCAATAGCTCATATAAATCACGGTGTACACATATCATTTCACTAATTCATCAAGTCACATTGTTCACATAAGGTTCCAATCACTATCAAGTATAATCAATCCATACACATATACAGGGATCTTAATATCATAATACCCACTAAATAGTACTCGTTTGTCCAATTCATATCTATGCTTAAACCCATTTACCCAATATAACACATCAAATAAACAAGTTAATACTTAGACCACAACAACCCCTTTTGAAAGCTTATTACACTTAAGCTAAGCATGATGAAACTAACTCCTCTATTATTGTTAGTCTTGGATTTAGCAAAGTTTCTATAGAATTATAGTCTGATACACTAAGATCATTCATCGTTTACCTTCTCAATGGAAACACTTATTACAGGTTCCTTACTAGACTCGGTACCCAATCACACCGTCAATTAACAGACAATACACAATGCATATATTTTCGCTGGATCTAGACAATAGTCCAGACATATTGATACTCCCAACCACCATAGCAGTAGATATCGAAGACTTAGACTTACAAATTATAACCATAAAACCCATGCATAAGAAATCAAGCCACACGTGACAACCAATTCAATATTCATCCAAGTGTTCACAGATCCAATTATCAAGGTATCCACAAAGACAAGACCAATCACGGTCCACATTACCAAAGAACAGATAACCAAGTCAATGAGATGTGTATGATATGAATGCAATGCATATTCCATGATACATATATCCTCCAGAATAAAGTATGTCAAGTTTATATTATGATCGTAAACCCATGGAGAACTATACTCCCTACACTTTGGAATTTCTCATCGGATCACGGAGCCCAGCTCTTGGCTGTAATAATATATTTTGCAGGCGTGCAACTCCGATCCCCACGTATTATCATACCCATTGTTGCGTGTAGCCCGAGCCATATATACCATCATTAACTCAATATTGCCATAATCTCATATTGTTCTTACCTTTTTCGGTCCCTTAGACCCATAATATTTCCATACCACTTTCATATTAATATCATTAGAACCATAAGTGTATGAATGCAAATTATAATACAAGGAAAGAAATCAAAATGTATAAGACGCAATCAAGTATAGGAGACGAAAAACACATGCTTTCAGAATTCAACAACAAGTAACCCGAGTACAATCTAAATATCATATCAATAGTCTAACTACAATAATCCAAGTACTATCAGGATATCATACCAAACAGTCCAACCACAATAATCCAAGTACAATGAGGATATCATATCAAATTGTCCAGCCACAATAATCTAGGTACAATTAGGATATCATATCAAATAGTCCAACCATGATAATCCAAGTACAATCATGATATCATATCAAAACATGTGTGATGAATAAACACGATAATATCAAATATGGCGATGAGCCCATATAATGGTAACGAGCCCATATAACAGTAGTCAGATTCAGCTTAAAGTTGATTCTCCAAATCACCCACCAATACAGTTCAACATGGTACTCACTCAACCGTTCATCGCAATTGTCTGAGTAGGACCCCCAAACACGACAAAGACACTCAACATTTATAACTACTACATGCTTTTATCGGAGTCTCAAAAAACTAAATTGTAGCCTACCTCATTACCGAGCAGGAGCCATGAATAATTCTTCTTCAGTGCCAGTCTTGCCCTTTTAGAGCGCCTCAAAGTAATCATAGTCTAACACGCATTTAATGTATGTTAATAATAAGCTAACACATAATACAAGGACATAGTCCTTAACAAATCAAGACTTCCAAAACCAACCTCGGGCCCACGGTTTCAAGATCCAAACTTCATTACCCAGAAAACAAAAACACATACTAGATGATCATATCCTTAAATTAATTATAAACTTATACTCATTTGGACCTTCAATCGAACAATTTATGAAAAGCCCTAAATCATAAACCCTAGAATTTCCCCCAATTCAAAGAGGGTTTCCATAATAAAATTAACCACCACAATATGATCCACTATCATAAATCAATACTTATTCACAATATTAAAGTCAACTAATCCATTTACACCCTTAACTCATAGATTCACCCTCTCTTAAACTCACATGAAAATTAGAACTCATCTTCTCCAATTTTATAGTCCATTACAAGAATAGAGACCTCAAGATAAGAATTAAACCACAAAAGGGTGAAGAATTTTACCTCTATGGAGGACTTAGCCAAAAACCTTCAAGAACCCCCTTTAGACTGCCCAATATTGAGATGAAATTATTTAAGAAAGTGATTCAACCTAGGAATTATATTAGGTTTCTTGATACAGCGTTGCGACTCCAGAGGAATTGACTCTGCTGGCGCGGTCTTGCTTCCATGGAAAAAGACTCGTTGAGGTAAGGTCACTTGATACCTCGCCTCTGCGCTAAAGCGAACATACCCTGCTGAGGCGCACATGCCCTAGCGTGGAAACCTTTGCCGAGGCGGGACTTATCCAACAACACAAACCCAACTTTTGCGAGCCAACCTCCGCAGAGGCAAACCCGCAGGGGGCGGACACCAGACACTAGCAACTATAATTCCAACTCACACTTCTATCAAACACTTGGAACACTCCCGAGACCCCCAGGGCACAAACCAAATATACTATCCCAAGGTAACCATTGCTACGAAGTCACTCACACCATCGGATTTCCCATTAATCCAAGCTAAGACATATTTTTTTAAAGAATCATTCAAAATGACCATATACCCAATACTACAAATAAGACCACAAAATACATTTAATTGTCTTGGGAAGAGACCTAATGACTAAACTAAGTCATAAATGACCCTCTGTAGCTACCGAAAGAGACGAAACCTGGAAATGAACCCATATACTCAAAAGTGAACCTAGAGTTAAACAATATTCTCAATTTTGGTTTTTCATCCGAAACTTTTATAAATAGATTTCAAGATCTGTGCCACTCATCCCTACGCATCACAAACCACACATAGAGATTACAGGAAGGGTAAAATAGAGAAATAAGGGTCTTTAGCTAAAAATAACCGGATGGGTCATTAAATCAGATACCAAATAAACAAACTTTCATCCTCGAATAGAGAGAATGAAAATACTAAAGCTAACAAGTAACCAAGGAAACTCCATCATAACCTTATGAAAGCCCCAACAGGCTAGAAATAAATCGATAGCACTGCATGTTCACTTAATCAATCAAAACTACTATATCCTACCTCAACACCCCAAATTTCATGATCATTCATAACCGAAATTTCTTTTATATCTGATTCTCGAATGTAAAAATTGGAACTACTCAAATTCACTAATTTGATCATAGCCATACCTCTATCCGCATCCGATTGAATCCACAGTTATCACAGTAATCACTATTATCCTTTAGTTGTAGCCACAACCAAAATCCACATGTACCGATAACGAAGTCTGATTCTACTAGTCTATCTTCTCAACTATCAATGATGTCCTTCATGCAAGACTCCTTAGAAACACATAAACACACATCACAAACCCAATTTTCCTTAAACGTCCATACTATGAGCATTCCTACTGATTACCCAGTCGCGCCAAATCCGTATAAAATCAACTTCTCACTCTAAATACTTCCCATTACTATTTGTACATCCTTAATACAAACTAAGTACACATGAAAACCATTAGAACTATCTGAACTGTTGTTGTCCGAAAGTATCATCGATCTTACTTGCTATTTCACTCAAAACCGATAACACTATCATACCTATGTTTCGAATCGAAACCCATCGAACCCTTGTCGAGGGTTTAGTAGAATACCATAAGCTCTCCACGCAACATATACACAAGCCACGTGGACTGATCCCAAATGAACTAGTAAGCTTTCCATAATCATGCTATGACCTCTTCCCTCTCTTTTCTCATGAACAATCAATCATGTGTCGTCACCCATAGCTTTAAAAGTTAGATTATGTCCAAGTCATCACTTTAGCACTGACGAACCATATTCTCGATTATAATCTCCAAATTTCTTAACTTCTACCTGATATGTAAGTCTGATAGAACCACATAAACTCTAAATATATTGAATTTTCCTCGTACTTTCTCTTAACTTTCCCACAACTCGGGACACCTTGTCGAACCTCTATCTGTCATATCTAGTTGTTTATCAATCTTACCATTCTTGACATATCAACTTTACCGTCCATCTACCTTACGTTGCTCAATTCCTTCTAAACTTTTTAATACTTGAAATACTCATCTATGATATTAATCAACAATTCTTCTACACAGTCTACCATCAGTATCCAATAACAGACCCCATAGAACATTCGTCATAACACTTAGCCAGTTACCATAGGCCCATTCTTCCAAGCATACCCAGCAATTTCACCCGATCTGAAAGATGAGAAAATAGACCACTCTAATCTATGCCTAATCTAAGAATTTCCATTATTTCAAATCCAATCCATTTTTATCTCGAAGAGGCACCTTACTCATTCCAAATTATATCAACCACATAATTATCAAGATCCTTACATTTCCACTTTTCATTTCACTCATATTCCCCACTAACAACCGATCGTTACTCAACCTATCCAAGAGTGTACTAAAATGTCATAGGCCTTGTAAATAAGTGAATCAATCCTGGAAATGATAGAACACTGCATATCCATCATAAAGAGTTTCCATTGCCTCACTCTAACCTTAAGACTCGAAGTTCCTCCCAAATCTGGCACATTCCATGTACCATCCTTTATAAATATTCCTCTATTAGAAAAGGTATCGACCTACTCTAGGTACTCTAATAAAAAATCATTTAGCACTCCAGCGATAATCCAAACTATTATCGAACTGGCCTATAATTCGAAAATTGATCCTTAATTACTGAACATACACTCTTGCTAACATACTCCTAAATTTTCATTGAAATACATTTTCCAAAAATCCTTAACCAAAATAATCCTTATTCAAGAGCCTTATCTAATGCTTTCTTGCTAAAAGTCAACCCTTACATTATTTCATCAAACCCTAACACCTCCAGCTAACCATGTAATTTTTCCGTGTCCTTCGGTCAACTTCAAAGTCATTATACCAATAACTATATAACATTCTCAAGTATTAACATTTACATATCATGCCCACAAATATTACCCAAGAACTAGATGCAACACTAGGTAATCCCTCAATAAAACCTCACATCATCCAGCATTAAAGTCATTCCTAATAGTCGGTCACTAGCTCCCATTAGCCTATGGGGTAGTCCAATGTACCAACTCATATACTATCTCTTATACTTACTCTAAGAACATACTCCTCATTTAAATAATGCGACTGCCTATTTCCATAAGCTCGCTCATCACAAATAACCTCGTCATTTGGCGTAGAATAGATAGTCATCCCCCGAAGACACCCACAATCATTAGATCCTACTCTGCTACACAATTATGTCACGTAATAGCCAACTAAACCTTTCATAACGTATACAACATCACTCTCGTACATTCTGCAACATAAACTAGCCAGCACATTACATACCAACTTTCCCTTCCTACAGCGGAGATTGAACCTCCAATTTCTCTTCTTTGCACCTCTGAATTTTCATTCCCATTCTCCAAGAATATCACCTCAAATCATAGCTAGTGACTAAACTTGGTCACGCTCCCGTATTACGGTAACACATCCCATACCCTACTACATTATGTCATATGAACCACTCACGTACGAATGTAAGAGCGTGTTACTACCATCGGTGATAGAATAGGAAGAAGAAATTCAGATACCAATTTGATTCAACTTAGCACGAAAGGAATGAATAATTTTATGTTTCCTAAATATCCATAGCCTCTCAAAGATAAGTACGTACATCTTTGTATGGATCCACAAGACTCTATTAGATATTGCTCTTGTATTTAATGTTACACCCCAACCTTGGGGTGTGGCTAGCACCCAGCACCCAAAGGCTTGGGCAAACCACTGTAGTATCTAGAACCAGCATTACGAAACTTGGGATGACAAGGCCTCCATATAACGATATAAGACAACAAGGTATGACAACCTGCAAACAGAAGAGTCTCAGCATGATATATATACAGATAACCAAGGCCACAAGAAGAGTACACTACTAACAAAAGGGGACCAATAAGGCCACGACATACATACACATAATGTATCCAAGTCTGCAACCCTCTAAGACTGGCATAGTACATCAACTACCGGGATAGGGCCTCGCCAAACCCAAAATACTAGGACTATGTACAAATGTAGCTATCGACTCATGTATAGCAACTTCGAGAGAGAGGAATATGACAATCAAAGCTAAACATGCAACCTACCGAGGTGGGGCGCTGCCATGTCTATCTTTTCCTGCGGGCATGAACACAGTACCCTAGAAATTAGGCATCAGTGTGAAAGATATATTGAATATGTAAGGCAGATAACATGTGAAAATAAAAAAATATGATGTAAGAGATATGGAAACAGAAGGCAACCTGAAACTCACAAGAAGCTTCTGAGGGCATACCCTATTACAAGTATGGATATATATGCATATCTATAAGTAAAGCCACTTAGCGAGGCTATGTAATATAGTATCAAGCCGCTCTACGGGGCAAATCATATCATAGTATATTGTACTCATCTTTAATAGGACTCGGTAGTATCAAAACCAATTGCAGAGGTGTGCACATATAAGTGTCGTACCCGACCGATTATAGAGTGATTCGGTAAGAAAATAGATACATATATATAAGTGCAATGAAAGACCGACTTCCAAGGACATCACAAGCAGAGGCGCAGTGACCTAGCATCGTTATCTTCCGATTGTTGTTATTGACGATATGTTCATAAATATCAATACAACCAGTTTGGAACATATATAATTCAAGAGATGTTATGGACTGGAAATACCTAAGGATTAGGATAAAATTTATCAAGAAAGGATTATCGTTATTCGATTTCACAAGATGGAATTCTATTCGATGAAATGTCACATCAAATCATACCAAGAAGGAAAGTTGCCCTACATACCTTGCCGATGAAGCTAGTTACGATTTGCGGAGCCTCGCACATGACAGACGATTATATGCATTAAATGAGGGGTTTGTATCAATATCAAGCTCAAATCTTATAAGATATTTTATTTAGAAAATTCATCGAACAACTTATGTGCGTGAAGTTCTAGTCATTCTAGTATGGATTTTTACTCAAGTCAATACCACTATGTTCCATAACTCCATCCCTTAACTTTACAACTTCACCAACATGATTCAACACTTATATTTGCTCTCAATCAACAATCTAAACAACAAGTTAACACAACTTCATATCAATAAGATATTTTCTTCAAGATCATACTTACCATACATCTGTAATTCATAAGTTATCTTCACCAACCAATCAAGCTAAGTTAGGAGAAGTTAAAGGGAACTTAAAAGTAATAAATCCTTACCTTAATCAGCCAAGAGATCCTCGACAACCACCTTCAAATCAAACTCAAAGGAGCTTACAAGCTTGCCAAGCTAACTAAAGAGGTTACCAATATGTTCTTGCTCCTTGGAGAAGGAGATAGCCATAGATACTTGTAGGAGTGTTCTTCAATGGTGGAGAGGGTGTTGGAGAGTATTTGGAAGGTGTCTAGAGCTCAAGGGGTCAAAAATGAGATATGAATTAAAGTTGGCCGATATTTGACTTAAATAAGCCACCGAACTACCTCACATATACGGCTATATATATGGCGCATACACTTATATGCGGTCGCATATACCACCATATATGGTGGCAGTGAGGTGGGGGAAATGGCCTTAATCCATGGTTGCATCCATGAGGTGGAATGGCATTCAAGATATAGAACGTGTGGTGTATCGTCAAAACATCATCAATTTTTGTTGAGTTGTACTTCCATTAGTCCTATTGACTACCAACCTTCCAAAACCATTTCTTAACATCCTTATACATCATAGGAACACTCATAAATGATTTCTAGTTCTCATAACTCAAGTCGGTTGACTATATTCTCATTCGGGTGCAAAACTACGGGGCGTAACATTTAAGACCGTTTAACCTAAAGATCTGATACCAACTTTGTCAAGACCCCTTTTGATGAATCGTGGTGGCACCTATAATGTCCCCATCGGTAGGTGAACCACTTCCCAAATCAACAACATAAATTAAAATGAAATGTGGGAATATTTAATATTTAATAAGTTTGGAAACCAACAACACAAACCCCATGAATCTGGTGAATAATACAACAGCTCTAATCGAATATAAGACTGATAAAGAATAACACATGCCAAATGCCTAAACAACATAATGTGTGCTTGAACATGTCTTTCGGAAACATAAAAGACAAGGAGTAAGATAAGAGTATCCAGGACATACTGAATAGAAGCATCCTCACCCTGAACACTGGAAGTCCCCTAACTCAGACTCAACTCGAAGTCCTGAACCGGTAAATAAGCGTTCTATCTGTATCCAAAAGAATGCAACAAGTGTAGCATGAGTACACAATGTACCCTCGTAGACATCATATGCCGATAATGATATAAGATACTAACAAAGATAAATATCAAGTTGACATTAGATAAGCCTATGATAGACAGTTCAATAGCTCATATAAATCATGTTGTACACATATCAATTCACTTATTCATCAAGTCACATTGTTCACATAAGGTTCCAATCACTGTCAAGTACAATCAATCCATACACATATAGAGGGATATTAATATCATAATACCCACTGAATAGTACTCTTTTGTCAAAGTCATATCCATCCTTAACGCCACTTACCCAACTTAAACTATCAAATAAACAAGTCAATACTTAGACCACAACAACCCCTTTTGAACACTTTCCAAGTGTATTACACTTAAGCTAACCATGATGACACTAACTCCTCTATTATTATTAGTCTTGGATTTAGCTAAGTCTCTATATAATTACAGTCTGACACACATAGATCATTCAACATTTACCTTCCCAATAATAACACTTATTATAGGCTCCTTACTAGACTCGGTACCCAATCACATAATCAATTAACAGACAACACATAATATACATATTTTTCTTGGATCTAGACAATAGTGTTGACATATTGACACTCCCGACCACCATAGCAGTAGACATCAATGACATAGACTTACAAATTATAACCACAAAACACATGCATAAGAAATTAAGCCACCCATGGCAACCAATTCAATATTCATCCACGTGTTCACAAATCTAATTATCCAGATATCCACAGAGATAAGCCCAATCATGGAAATCAACCGATCCATATTACCAAACAACAGATAATCTAAGGCAATGAGATGTGTATGATATGAATGCAACATATATACCAGGATACATGTATCCTCCAGTATACAATACGTTAGGTTTATATTATGATCGTACAGCCATGAAGGACCCGTGAAGTCCATATACTCCCTCCGCTCTGAAAATTTTAATCAAATCACAGAGCCAAGCTCTTAGCTGTAATAATATATGTTGCAGGCGTGCAACCCCGATCCCCACGTATAACCATACTCATTACAGCGTGCAACCCTAGCCATATGTACCATTATCATCTCAATATTGCAATAATCTCATAGTATTCTTACCTTTTCTGGTCCCTTAGACCCATAACACTTTCATACCACTATTATATCAATATCATCATAACAATGAGTGTATGAATGCAAATGATAATACAAGGTAAGAAATCAAAACGTACGAGATGCAACCATGTATAGTAGATGAATAACATATGCTTTCATAATTCAACAACAAGTAACCCAAGTACAATCGGAATATCATATCAATAGTCCAACCACAATAATCCAAGTACTATCAGGATATCATACCAAACAGTCCAACCACAATAAACCAAGTACAATCAGGATATCAAATCAAAAAATCCAGCCACAATAATCCAAGTACAATCAGGATATCATAATAAACAGTCCAACCACGATAATCCAAGTACAATCATGATATCATATCAAAGCATGTGTTATGAATAAACACAAAAATATCAAATATGGGGATGAGCCCACATAATGGCGATAAGCCCACTTAATAATAGTCGGAATCAGCTTAAGGTTGATTCCCCAAATCACCCATCAACACAGTTCAACATCGATACCCACTCAATCATTCCTCACAACTGTCTGATTGGGACCCCTAAACATGTCCAATACCCCTCAATAGTTATAACTACTACGTACTTCTGTTGGAGTCTCAAAAAGTAAACCATAGCCTACCTCATTGCCGAAATGATCCACAAGTAATCCATCTTCAGTGCCAGCCTTGCCCTTTTAGAGTGCCTCAAAGTAATCGTAGTCTAACATGCATATATTGTATATTAATAATAAGTTAACACATAATACAAGGACATAGTCCTTAACAAATCATGACTTCCAAAACCAACCATGGCCTATGATTTAAAGATCCAAACTTCATTACCCAAAAAGCATAAACACATACTAAATGATCATATCCTTAAGTTCGTTAGAAAATAATACTCATTTGGACCTTTAATCGAATAATTTAAGAAAAGCCCTAAATCATAAACCCTAAAATTTCCGCCAATTCAAAAAGGGTTTCCATAATCAAATTAGCAATCAAAATATGATGATCTATCATAAATCAATACGTATTCACAATATTAAAGTCAACTAATCCATATTACACTCTTAAATCACAGATTCACCCTCTCTTACTCTCACATAAAAATTAGAACTCATCTTACCCAATTTTATAGTCCATAACTAGAATAGAGACCTCAAGATAAGAATTAAACCACAAAAGGGTGAAGAGTTTTACCTCTAGAGAGAACTTAGCCAAAAACCTTCAAGAACCCCCTTTAGACTTCCCAAAAATCGAGATGAAAGTTATTTGAGAAACTTATTTGACCTAGGGATTATGTTAGGTTATCTAATACAACGTTTCTACTCCAGCAGAATCGACTCTGATGGCGCGGTCTCACTCCTGCAGAAAATGATTCACTGAGGCGAGGTCACTTGACACCTCACCTCTGCAAAGAAGCAGACACACCCGTTGAGGCGCATATGCCTCAGCATGGAAAACCCCAATTGAGGTGGGACTTAACTAACGACACAAACCTTGCTTCTGTGAGGCAACCTCTATCGAGGTGGGACTTAACCAACCATACAAACTCTGCTTCTACGAGCCAACCTCTACAAAGGCGGACCCGTAGGGGGTGGACATCGCACCCGCCGAGGTAGAAACCATACAACAACAACTATAATTCTAACTCACACTTCTACCAAACACCTGCAACACTCCTGAGACCCCTCTCCCCCAGGTAAATACCAGATATACTTTCCCTAGGTAACCAGTGCTATAAACTTACACGCGCCCTCTGATTTCCTATTTAACCAAGCTAAAACATACTTTTCTAAAGAATCGTCTAGAATGACCAAATATCTAATATTACAAATAAAGCCAAAAAATATATTTGATTGTCTAAGAAAGTTACCCAATGACTCGATTAAGCCATAAAGGATCCTCCGGAGCTACCGGAAGTGATGGAACCTAAAAATGAACCCAAATACTCAAAAGTCAACCTAGAATCAAATTGTCCAAGTCAATTGTTCTCAATTTGGTTTTTTCATTCGAAACTCATATAAATAGACCTCGGGATCTATGCCACCCATCCCAACATAATAAACCCCACTTAGAGTTTATGAGAAGGGTAAAATACGCTAGTAAGGGTCTTTAGCTAAAAATGGCTGAACAGGTAGTTATATCAAATACTAATTAAACAAATGTTCGTCCTCAAACGGAGAGAAGGAAAATACGAAATTTGACGAGTAACCAAGAAATACCCATTATAACCTCGCAAAAGCCCCTAACAAGCCAGAAATAAATCAATAGCACCTCATATTCACTTAATCAATCAAAACTACTATAACCTACCTCAAAACTCCAAATTTCATGATCATTCATAACCGAAATTTCTTTCACAAGTGATTCTATCCAAATTCCATGATATGATAGACCTATCCGCATCTGATTCAATCCACAATTATTACAGTAATCACCATTATCCTTTAGTTGTAGCCACAACTAAAATCCAACATGTATGATAAAGAAGTTTGATTATACTAGTCTCCTTTCTCAACTATCAGTGCTTTCCTTTGCACCAAGATTCCTTAGAAACACATATCACAAGCCAAATTTTCCTTGAACTCCCAAACCACCATACTATGAGCATGCCTACTAATTACCCCGTCGTGCCAAATCTGTAGAAAATCAATTGATCACTGTAAAGACATTCCATTACCATTTGTACCTCCTAAATATATATCGTGTACCCGTGCAAACCATTAGAACTATCTGAACTGTTGTCGTCTGAAAAGTATCATCGATCTTACTTGCAATTTCACTGAGAACTGATAACACTATCATACCTCTGTTTCGAATCAAAATCCATTGAAACCTTGTTGGGGGTTTACTAGAATACCATAAGCCCTCCACACAACATAGCCACAAGTCACCCGGACTGATCCCAAATGAACTAGTAAGCTTTCCATAATCATTTTATGACCTCTTCCATCTCTTTTCTCATGAATAATCAATCATGTGCCTTCATCCATAACTTTAAAAGTTAGATTCTATCCAAGTCATTACTTTAGCATTGACGAACCATACCCTCGATTATAATCTCTAAATTCTTCAACTTCTAGCCATTACGCAAGTCTGATAGAACCACATAAACTTTAAATATATTGAATCATCCTCATACTTTATCTTAACTCTCTCACAACTCGGGACACCTTATCGAACCTCTATTTTTCATATCTCATTGTTTATCACCCTTACTATTTCATGACTAGCAACTTTACCATCCATCTACCTTACATTACTCAATTCCTTCTAAGCTCGTTAATACCTGAAATACTAATCTATGCTATTAATCAATAATGCTTCAACATAGTATACCATCAGTGGCCAATGACAGACCCCATAAAATATTCGTTATAACACTTAGTTAGTTACCATAGGCCTACTCTTTCGAGAGTACCCAACAATTTCACCCGGTATGAAAGATGCAAAAATAGACCACTATAATCCATGCCTAACCCTAGAATTTCCATTTTTTTAAATCCAATCCATTCCTTCCTTCTCGAAGAGGCATCTTACTCATTTCAAATTAGAGCAACCACATAGTTATCAAAATCTTTACATTTCTACCTTTCATTTCACTCATATTCCCCACTAACAATCGATCGTTACTCAACTTGTCCTAGAGTGTACTAAAATATCATAGGCCTCGCAAATAATTGAATTAATCCTAGAAATAATAGAACACTGCATATCCATCACTGAGAGTTTCCCTTGCCTCACTCGAAACTTACGACTAGAAATTCCTCCCAAATTTGGCAAATTCCATATACCATCCTTTATAAAATTCAATGACTAGAAAAGGTATCAACCTACTCTTGTTACTCTAATCAGAAATCATTTAACAATCAAGCGATAATTCGAACTATTAACGAACTGGCCCACAATTCAAAAATTGATCCTTAATTACCGAACATACACGCTTGCTAACATCCTTAAAGTTTCATCAAAATACGCTTGCCAAAAATCCTTAACCAAAATAATCCTTCTTCTAAATTAATTCATACACACACTGACCTGATCATTTATACTTGAAGTTGTTCACAACTAAATATAGACCAAACTGTTACATCCCGTAAATTCATTTATCAAATGTACCCTAAGTTAAGAATACTAAGATAAGGAAGAAGGTTCCATTGGAATAATTGATGAATGGTCGAGGGAAAACCAAAGAAGTCATGAGATTTCAAAACGCCATTATGTCTTTCGTGCTTATAATTCTTATGTTGAGTGTGTTGTGTCAAGTTTATGTAACATGAGAATAGTACAATGACTATTAAAAGGGATGACAAAGGCCTTGGGCCAAAGTTGGAAGCATATCCAAAAGATTCAGAGTTATACTCGTCATTTCGCCCATATTTGAGAAGACAATTAACTGATTTAAGTTCCAATGACTCGAGCCATATTACAAGGGTCATGTATAACATAAAGGGATGTAAAAATGGTTTATGAATGATTATAAGTCATCATTATCAAAGGAATCATATCTCAACAAAGTTTGACGAAGATGGGCCGATACGCTAGAGAGTTTTGTGCCATAAATGGGATCCACCTCACGAAATCGAAGACATACCCAAGCCGGTATTAGAGGGGAAATATACCCAAGTTTGACATTGTATCTACATCACAGACCAAGGTTGGTGCCACCTCCCTATAAATAGTTTGAAATGATGGATTCACTTCCACACTTTAGTTTTTCACCACTTAGACCCCTTGAGCCCTCAAACCCTCTCCCAAGGTTCTCACATTATTAAGGGACCCTTCCAAAGGTTTAGGATGTAAATATTTCATCATAAGGAACTAGATCACCTTGAATCATCATCTTGATTCTAGAAATGGAACTCGGAGGAACTTCAAGATTCTTGGAGATTCAAAGTAGAGCATGGTAGAGGAAAATCTTGGCTAATTGGAGATTTGATTATTGCTACTTCTCATGTATTTAAACCCTCATATCCAAAAGTGACCTTGTGGAAAAAAAAATCTATGGGAAGTTAAGGTAAACATCATTGTTGTTGTGATTTGTTGTTGATGCTTGTAATGAAGCTTAGAGGTAACTATGGCTAGACCTCATGGAATATGATTGAGCTAATCTTGTTGTGTTTGTTGTAAGGGAATATGAAAATAACATAAGTTGATATGCTAATAATATGGGACAAAGTAAGCACGCTAAGTGTTCGACGAAATGTCGCAACGACGAAATTATAAAACCATTGATTAGATATTGATACAGATTGTCTTAATTATTTAGGTTGATGCTTATATGGCAAGCGAGATAGCATATGAGCAGTGTTACCCTGCTAACGAGGTATGTAAGGCTCACTTCTTCATTATTTTGGCATGATCAATATGAAAATGATGTTGGATAGTTGCTATCCAATATATACTCCATACATAATCACCAAAAGTGTATTTATGACTTATTTCTGTCGCTTGGTTATGATTCTTAAAAGCCCTTGGTTGAGTATACTATATGCATCATAGCGAGTCATACTTAATTTGACATAACAAGTTTCTATGTTGACATTCTAGAAAGTGAAGTCGATTGTACGTCATATCGTTCCTATTGATTCACATAAGAAAGAAAGGTAATATGTAACCCTCATAAGGGAGTCAGATGTGTAATGACCATATGTCACTCCGATGCGTTCAAAAGATTATTTTATATTCCTTAAGAGTTCATCAGATGCATATATATATACATATTACCCACAGAGGCCTATGCTGCTATTGCCCAACTTATATAGCTATGAGATTGATAATATTGCCCACAGAGGCCTATGGCGCTATTTCGCATTTTATATAGACATGATATTATTAATGCTTCCCACAGAGGCCTACGACATTATATATATACAATTATATTTCACTATGCATATTCTGGCCCACAGAGGCACTCAGAGTACAGGTTGTTTCTCTATTGCCCTATCTTACAGTCATATATTCAGTTAGAGTTTCAGCTTATGCTTCATGTACCATATTGTAGTTGTTTGCAGTTCTGCCTTACATATTCAGTACATCTTTTGTATTGATGTCCCTTTTTGGGGCACTGCATTTCATGCCCGCAGGTATAGATAGAGATTCAAATGATACCTCACAGTAGGTGACTCAACTCAACTGAAGATTGTCATGTTCCTTTCTTCCGGAGCTATTTAGTGAGCTAATAGGTATGATGGTTGCATAAATGTATATAGTTGGGTATGGTGGGGTCCTATCCTGACCAGATGTTATCGATATACTTTCTAGGGGCTTGTAGATAGTTGTTTTGTGTATAGTGGCTTGGTGAGGCCTTGTCGGCCCTTTTAGTAGACTCATTATGTTTATATCAGGCTTATCGGGCTTGTTGTATATATATATATATTTATATCCTTTTTTGCATGCGGGTGATCGTGTTATGATCAGTAATCATTCATCTGAGGCCTTATCAACCCATATGTTGTTGAGCATGCTACAGGTATCAAGATTGGTATGCTCAGGACTTAGGGCACCAGGTGCCGGCCACACCCCCTAAAGTTGGGTTGTCACAAACTTAGTATCAGAGCAGGTCAGTCCTAGGGATGTCTACAAATTGTGACTAGTAGATTTTTGCTTATTGGTATGTTGCGCCCCACACTTATAAACAGAAAGCTACAAGGAATTTAGGATGGTTTCTTTCTTTATTAATCTAGATCGTGCACTAGAGCCTAGTAGTATCCCCTTCTTAACCTTATCGTGTTCACACTTTTAGAAATGTCTCCTTCAAGAAATACACCTTCTATCGAGACATACTCATTAGAGGATACGAACGGGTTACCTTTTTATCAGTATTTGACCCATATACGATTAGGGGCGTTGAGAGACACCCCCCATACCATTAGATAGGGATAGCTTAGGGCAGATAATTAATTATTAGAATCAAGAAACAATTGAGGAATGGCTATTAGCATGAAATAAATGCTTAATAAATTAGTGGAATGCTATGACCAGATCGAGACTGAAAGGTACGGTAGATAGACAGACAAGTAAAGAATCATGGTTTGTGATATTATGTTACCCCATAATTGTATGAAGGCCTCAGGCTTCATGGGACAAAAGTGGCAAGTTAAGAAAGAGATTACAATAAGAGGATGCAGATAACGTCAATGGGAAGTTTAGAAAGTTACAAGAAATTCATCCCTCCATGAAAAATATGTTAAATTGACTATGAGAATCTGCTATGAATACTTGATTCAGGAATGGGACGCCTAGCTTAGGAAATAAAGGTAACCTCGGACTACTTCCAATAAGGGCGAATGTTCAAATTCATAGTTATGTGAAATATTGTTCTGGAAGATGTTTAAGGGGAGTACGCAAGATACCACAGCCTAATTAGCAACTCTAACTCATCTACAAGAAATGGGTCGCCCACAAATGTAAGGCATGGGATGAGTTTTTTGTTGATCTGAGAAGGAGTCATATTGTTCGCCATAGGAATTTACGTGTGCAAACCACAGCAAGGGATCGTGATTAATCCTCAGAAGGAAAAAAAATTCAGTCCATTGTGAACTGTGGTGGGACTTTAAGCACGTATAGGATAGAAATAGCTTGGGGAAGATAATTAATGATAAGAATCAAGAAACAATTGAGGAATGTCTATTAGCATGAAATAAAGGCTTAATAAATTAGTGGAATGCTATGACCAGATCGAGACTAAAAGGTATAGTAGATAGCCACACAAGCAAAGAACCAAGGAAGATACAATTAACCGAGACTATGTTGAAGCCATAATAGCGCGACAGCTTTGAGATGATGTAAAGGAAAAAATAAGGTAGAATACGTAAAACTTATTAGCTAAGAGTATGAGGCCCCGGTGTCCATAAACGGTAGTTCAAAAGAGCACAACAAGATAAGAGAAACCCCATAGGTGATAAACGGGTGTCTGGTAAACATAAGTGGAAGTGTTATGACAAAGTAATGAGGCCGAAGGTTGTTCCTCAAATAGATAGGCATGGAAAGGATTGTAATAATAAGGATACCGCTAACGAACTATGGCAGGACCAACAACAGTATGATTATCATTAAAGATAAGGACAGTAGCAAGGAAATGGTACATAAACCTTCTCATCCAAGACTATAACACCCAACGTCCGAAGTTATGGTAGAAGAATTACATCAAGATAAAGGCATCCTTAAAGGAAAGTCAAGTCGAGAATGTAAAGATTAAAGGATTAAGTAGCGGTTATGAGAAGAGCTAATACACATTAAGGGGGGAAGTCTTAGTAAAGTAGTGAATTGAGACCGAATTATGATTTGAACTTGGATATGTTAAACACTAGTTCCACCTCAAGTACCGGCAGGTCATTGAAGGATGAGTAAAGTGGAAGTAATGATAAATAAGTTTCGATGTAGGCATATAATGGAATGAAAAAATGATCAACAATCTTGAAGGGTCAAGGTAGACACTAAGGGAATGAGTTAATAGACAGGGATGAGGATGCAAAGATAGGAGTAGGCAGAAAATGGTAAAGTTTGGATTGTTTAATTAATCAAAAAATCTGCAAGACGGGTAATGTAATGATCATGAAGTATAAGGGTATTGGTGGCTAAGAATCAGAACGAAGCAAAGACCGAAGCATAACTTAAGTATGGTAACTACAGTGAATCGAGTAGATCACCACTTGTTAAAGATGAATCTTTGATGAGAAAAAGGTAGGGTGACCCATAGCATGACTACTGCTGGAAAATAATATGATTATGTCGAAGATTTTCCCTCAAAATGTATACATACGATATACCCCACAAAGGAATAGTCGAGTATCACGAGTAGAAAATCTTGAGGTTACAAGAGTCAAGTATTGCGCTCTTAGTAGGAAGTAAATGTGGCTCTCAGAGGGGTGCAAGTCTAGAGTCATCAAAGATAATCAGTACCTAAAGAGATAAGGTTGATTTTAGGGAAATAACATTGAAGGTGAAGGGATGTCACATTCCTAGTACTTAAAAAAAAAAGGAGAATAAAGTGAATCAAAAGGAAATAACTGGGATTGAGAAAGGCTACTTGGAAAACATCATGTATTAAGTACCCGGGTTGAAACATTATAAGAAATAAGGGGTTCTAACATAAGAGATAAGGGTGTAGTGGTGATATGGTTGAATAATGTTGGTAAGGGGACGAATATGAAGACTAAATGGGAAGTAAGGGGAGCAGCACAAATAGAAATCAAGTGATGATAATTCTCGGAGAATGCAGTAGAGTCTTTTTGTATATTGACAACTAAGTGAACGTCAATACAAAGAACGTTGTAACAATCTATCCATTACACACTTGTTGAAAGATGGCATTATATGGAATAAAGGAAGTAACCAGAACATTATTAAGCTTGGGAGAATTAGTATATAGATTGTCGACCCCTACGGGGATTCTCACTCGAAATAGGGAAAATCAGCTATGAATTATTGGATAACACGAGAATTATTACAAGTTATCTCATGAGCATCATAAACCGTTCAGATTTGAAAGACTAATGCATAAATGGCTCGTTAGCTCGCATAGTGATAATTAAGACTCCTCAGAAGGTTGAAGGCCAAGCGACAACTTATATTAAGAGGATTACTCATTTTCTTAGAAATTGTTTTGAGCCATCTTTTGAGCCATTTCTCTATGGAAAACAATGATTTTGGATGTCTAGGACGGGTTAATTTAAAAGCTAAGGTTTAAACCACCAAACACATATTGTGAGTGGGCATATGGATTTGAAAAGGAATTTGGAAGGATCGTCTAAGGATCAACAACTATTATGAGAGATACTACCAAAGTTAATATATAAAACGTGGTGTACGAAAGACGAACAGGACCCCTATCGAATAATGAAAAGGGAAGTGACTAGATGGAGCCATATCGGATTTGATGAAGCAAGTTATGAGAAAATGCTTGGATCAATGCAGGGATGTTTTAAGAGACATGTTTGCAAGAATACGATATAACCTAACAAGAAAGGAATATTTTGACTAAAATGTTAGCGATCGTAATACCCCAAATTTGTCTGAGAAATGCAATGGCAGGCAAGCAAAGTGTGTTCCTAGCTATAGATTTCTATTGGATATTCCCTTTAAATATTGCCATGATGAAAATGTAAAGGTGAAAAGAAAGAAATTCCAAGTCCAACAAATTATTTATGATTTACGTATTCAAGTGTCACGATATAAAGGTAAAAAAAGGGCGTATAAGAATGTAACAGAGAGGTGGAAATGAGGAAGAGAATAGGAAAAGAAGTGAACACAGATAACCATATTGTTTTCAAAAACTCCTGACCTACGATGACCATCGTGGCATGCCTTCTCATTATAACTTTTCTTATGCTTAATGCCTATGAATTTATATTACGTATATCCTATCCTAAGACGGAAATTGTAACAAGAGTCTAAAAGGCATAGTCCAGAATTTCTTGATACAATAATTTACTGATAATAATGTGTGGAGTGAATAATGTATTGATAATGTTGTCTTTATATAACCTTATGAGGTGATGTCAATAGTATCTAATTAAGAGACTCTGTCAAAAGTTGTCAAAGAATATAAGAGTCGCTAGCCCTGAGTAATGATGCCACAACATTCGAGGACGAATCTTCTTAAGGGGAAACGGATGTTACACCCCATAAATTCATATATTGAATTTACCCTAAGTTAAGAAGCCTAAGATAATGAAGAAGGTTCCATAGAACGAATTTAGAAATGGTCGAGTGGAAACAAAAGAAGTCATGAGAGTTCAAAATGCCATTATGCCTTTCATGCTTAAAATTCTTGCGTTGAGGGGTCGTGTCAAGATGATGTAACATCATAATAGTAAAATGACTATTAAAATGTATGAGGAAGGCCTTGGTCCAAACTTGGAAACATATCCAAAAGATTCTAAGTTATACTCATTATTTCGCGTACGTTTGAGAACCCGATTTAAGTTTTGATGACTCGAGCCCCATTCCGAGGGTCACATATAACATAAAGAGATGTAAATAAGGTTTATGGATAGTTATAATTCATTAGGATAAAATGAATCACATCTCAACAAAGTTTGTCGAAGATCGGCCGATACGCTAGAGAGTTTTGTGCCACTAATGGGACTCGCCTCGTGGAATCAAAGGCATATCCACGCCTGGATTAAAGGGGAAATATACATCATTTTGCCCATAGAACTACAGGCTCATATGGCTTCTTCGGCATAGACCTTGGCGCAAACCAAGGGCGGTGCGACCTCCCTATAAATAGTTTGACGGGGTAGCTTTACTTCCACACTTCATTTTTCTACCACTTTGACCCCTTGAGCCCCCAAACCCTCTACCAAGGTTATCACATCATTAAGGGACCCTACTACAAGGTTTAGGATGTAAATCATTTGTCATAAAGAACTAGATCACCTTGAATCATCATCTTGATTCTTGAAGGGAACTTGGAGGAACTTGAAGAATCTTGGAGACTCAAAGAAGAGGATGGTAGAGGAAAATCTTGGCTAATTGGAGGTAAGATTCTTTCTACTTCTCATGTATTTAAACCCTCAGCCTAAAGTAACCTTGTGGCAAAAAAATAGTCTATGGGAAGTTAAGGTAAACATCATAGTTGTTGTGATTGGTTGTTGATGGTTTTAATGAAGCTTAGATGTAACTATGGCTAGATCCCATGGAATATGATTGTGGTAATCTTGCTAGAATTGTGGTTGTTGTAAGGGAAGATGAAAATAATATACGTTGCTGTGATAATAATATGGGACAAAGTAAGCATGCTAAGCGTTCGGCGAAATGTCGCAATGATGAAATTATGAAACCATTGATTGAATATTGATACGATTTGTCCTAATTGTTTTAGGTTGACGCTTATACGACAAGTGAGACATCATAGGAGTAGTGTTTCCCTATAAATTAGGTATGTAAGTCTCACTTCTTTATTCTTTTGGCATGATCGATATGAATACGATACTAGCTAGTTGCTATCCAATATATACTCCACTCATAATCATAAAATGTGTATTATGACTTATTTCTGTCGCTTGGTTATGATTCTTAAAAGCCCTTAGTTGAGTCTACTATCTGCATCATATTGAGTCATACTTAATTTGAGATAACAAGGTTCTATGTTGACATTCTTGAAAGTGAAGTCGATTGTACGTCATATCGTTCTTATTGATTCATATAAGAAGAAAGGTAATATGTAACCCTCATAAGGGTGTCAGGGGTGTAACGACATTTTATCACTCCGACACGTTTAAAAGAGTATTCTATATTCCTTAAGAGTTCATTAGATGCATATATATTACCCACAGAGGCCTATGGTGCTATTGCGCAGCTTATATAGCTATGATATTTATAATATTGCCCACAGAGGCCTATGGCACTATTTCTCGTTTCATACAGGCATCATATTATTAATGCTTCCCACAGAGGCCTACGACATTTATATATATGCAATTATATTTCATTATGCATATTCTGGCCAACAAAGGCACTCAGAGTACAAGTTGTTTCTCTATTGCCCTATCTTACAGTCATGTATTCAGTTAGAGTTTCATCTTATGCTTCATGTAGCATATTGTACTTGTTTACAGTTTTGCCTTACATATTTAGTACATCTTTTTATTGATGTCCCTTTTTTGGGGCACTGCATTTCATGCCAGCAGGTACAGATAGAGATTCAAATGATACCTCACAGTAGGTGACTCGACTCAACTGAAGATTGTCATGTTCCTTTCTTCTGGAGCTATTTAGTGAGCTAATCGGTATGATGGTTGCATAAATATATATAGTTGGGTATGGAGGGGCCCTGTCCTAACCAGATGTTATCGATATACTTTATAGAGGCTTGTAGATAGTTGTTTTGTGTATAGTGGTCTGGTGAGGCCTTGTCAGCCCTTTTAGTAGACTCGATATGTTTATATCATCCTTATCGGGCTTGTTGTATATATATATATATCTTTTTTTTGCATGCGGGTGATCGTGTTATGATTAGTAATCATTCCTCTGAGGCCTTGTCGGCCCATATGTTGTTAAGCATGCTACAGGTATCAAGATTGGTACGCTCAGGCCTTAGGGCATCGGGTGCCGGCCACACCCCCTAAAGTTGGGTTGTTACAAACTTAGTATCAGAGCAGGTCAGTCCTACGGATGTCTACAAATCATGTCTAGTAGATTCTTGCTTATTGGTGTGTTGCGCCCCACACTTATAAACAGGAAGCTACAAGGAATTTAGGATGGTTTATTTTTTTATTGATCTAGATAGTACACTAGAGCCTAGTAGTATCCCCTTCTTAACCTTATTGTGTTCACACTTTTAGAAATGTCTCCTTCAAGAAATACACATTCTATCGAGACTTACCCATTAGAGGATATGAGCGGGTTACCTTTCTATCAGTCTTTGACCTATATACGATCAGGGGCGTTGAGAGACACCCCCATACAATTAGCTATACCATCAAATATACCCCTATCAGCATCGAACGAGGATGTTACGTGGGTAGTTTCGGTATTGACCCAGCTGGTTATCTCTCAGGCACGATACCGCCCTGGTATGATTGATAGTGATAGACCCTTAGAAGTGTCAGGGAATTCACAGCCCAGGGAGCTTATTGGCTAGGGACCAGTGATGTTCGGTAAGTTTGACTTAGTTGGGGAGAAGGAAAAGACTAAGAGGGCTAAGGTGGTTGGAGACTATCGGGATGGATCAAGTGAGGTCGTCTAAGCCATGTTGTAAGCAATGTGGTGGAATGTATGTGGGGCCATGCCTTAAGGGATAATGAGATTGCTATCGGTATGATGATCGAGAGTATAAGATTTGAGAGTGTCCCAAAATGTCTATACTAGACAAGCCCTGAATTTGTGATATTATGTTACCCAACAATTGTGTGAAGGCCTCAGGCTTCATGGGAAAAAAGTGGCAAGTTAAGAAAGAGATTGCAATAAGAGGATGCAGATAATGTCATTGGGAAGTTTAGAAAGTTACGAGAAATTCATCCGTCCATGAAAAATATGTTAACTTGAATATGAGAATCTGCTATGAATACTTTATTCAGGCATGGGACGCCTAGCTTAGGAAATTAAGATAACCTCAAACTACTTCTAACAAGGGCGAATGTTCAGAATCATAGTTATGTGAAAGATTGTTCTGGAAGATGTTTAAGGGGAGTACGCAAGATACCACAGCCTAATGAGTAACTGCAACTCATCTACAAGAAATAGGACGCCCACAAATGTAAGGCATGGGATGAGTTTTCTCTTGATGTGAGAATGAGTCATATTGTTCGCCATAGGAATTTACGTGTGCAAACCACAGCAAGGGATCGTAGGATTAATCCTCAGAAGGAAAAGATTTTTCAATCAATTGTGAACTGTGGTGGGACTTTAAGCACGTATAGGATAGGGATAGCTTGGGGCAGATAATTAGTGATAAGCATCAAGAAACAATTGAGGAATGGCTATTAGCATGAAATAAAGGCATAATAAATTAGTGGAATGCTATGACCATATCGAGACTGAAAGTTATGGTAGATAGACAGACCAGCAAAGAACCATGGCAAGGAAGATACAATTAACCGAGACTATGTTGAAGCCGTAATAGCGCGACTGCTCTGAGATGATGTAAAGGAAAAAATAAGGTACAATAACTAAAACTTATTAGCTAAGGGTGTGAGACCCCCGGTGTCCATAAACGGTAGTTCAAAAGAGTACAACAAGACAATAGAAACCCCATAGGTGATAAACGGGTGTCTGGTAAACACAAGTGGAAGTGTTATGACAAAGTAATGATGCTGAAGTTTGTTCCTCAAATAGATAGGCAAGCAATGGATTGTAATAATAAGGATACCGCTGACAAACTATGGCAGGACCAACAACAGTATGATTATCATTAAAGATAAGGACAGTAGCAAGGAAATGGTACATAAACCTTCTCATCCAAGACTATAACACCCAACGTCCAGAAGTTATGGTAGAAGAATTACATCAAGATAAAGGCATCCTTAAAGGAAAGTCAAGTCGAGAATGTAAAGATTAAAGGATTAAGTAGCGGTTATGAGAAGAGCTAATACACATTAAGGGGGGAAGTCTTAGTAAAGTAGTGAATTGAGACCGAATTATGATTTGAACTTGGATATGTAAAACACTAGTTCCACCTCAAGTACCGGCAAGTCATTGAAGGATAAGTAAAGTGGAAGTAATGATAAATAAGGCTCGATGTAGGCATATAATGGAATGAAAAAATGATCAACAATCTTGAAGGGTCAAGGTAGACACTAAGGAATGAGTTAATAGACAGGGATGAGGATGCAAAGATAGGAGTAGGCAGAAAATAGAAAAGTTTGGATTGTTTAATTAATCAAAAATTCTGCAAGACGGGTAATGTAATGATCATGAAGTCTAAGGGTATTGGTGGCTAAGAATCCAGAATCACGAAGTAAAGACCGAAGCATAACTTAAGTATGGTAACTACAGTGAATCAAGCAGATCACCGCTTGTTAAAAATGAATCTTTGATGAGAAAAAGGTAGGGTGACCCTTACCATGACTACTATTGGAAAACAATATGATTATGTAGAAGATTTCCCCTCAAAATGTATACATACGATATACCCAACAAATGAATAGTCGAGTATCACGAGTAACAAATCGTGAGGTTACAAGAGTCAAGTATTGCGCTCTTAGTAGGGAATAAATATGGCTCTCAGATGGGTGCAAGTCTAGAGTCATCAAAGATAATGAGTACCTAAAGAGATAAGGTTGATTTTAGGGAAATAACATTGAAGGTGAAGGGATGTCACATTCCTAGTACTTAAACAAAAAAAGGAGAATAAAGTGAATCAAAAGGAAATGATTGGGATTGAGAAAGGATACTTGGAAAACATCATGTATTAAGTACCCGGTTGAAACATTATAAGAAATAAGGGGTTCTAACATAAGAGATAAGGGTGTAGTGGTGATATGGTTGAATAATGTTTGTAAGGGGATGAATATGAAGACTAAATGGGAGAGTAAGGTAATCGGTAGCCAGCACAAATAGAAATCAAGTGATGATAATTCTCGGAGGCAGAATGCAGTAGAGTCTTTTTGTATATTGACAACTAAATGAACGTCAATACAAAGAACGTTGTAACAATCTATCCATTACACACGTGTTGAGAGATGGCATTATATGGAATAAAGAAAGTAACCAGAACATTATTAAGCTTGGGAGAATTAGTATATAGATTGTCGACCCCTACGGGGATTCTCACTCGAAATAGGGAAAATCAGCTATGAATTATTGGATAACACGAGATTTATTACAAGTTATCTCATGAGCATCATAAACCGCTCAGATTTGAAAGACTAATGCATAAATGGCTCGTTAGCTCACATAGTGATAATTAAGACTCCTCAGATGGTTGAAGGCCAAGTGACAACTTATATTAAGAGGATTACTCATTTTCCTAGAAATTGTTTTGAGCCATCTTTTGAGCCATTTCTCTATGGAAAACAATGATTTTGGATGTCTAGGATGGGTTAATTTAAAAGCTAAGGTTTAAACCACCAAACACATATTGTGAGTGGGCATATGGATTTGCAAAGGAATTTGGAAGGATCGTCTAAGGATCCACAACTATTATGCGAGATACTACCAAAGTTAATATATAAAACGTGGTGTACGAAAGACGAACAGGCCCCCTATCGAATAATGAAAAGGGAAGTGACTCGATGGAGTCATATCGGGTTTGATGAAGCAAGTTATGAGAAAATGCTTGGATCAATGCAGGGATGTTTTAAGAGACACGGTTGCAAGAATAGGATATAATCTAACAAGAAAGGAATATTTTGACCAAAATGTTAGCGATCGTAATACCCTAAATTCATCCGAGAAATGCAATGACTGGAAAGCAAAGTGTGTTGCTAACCATAGATTTCTAATGGATATTCCCTTTAAATATTGCCATGATGAAAATGTAAAGGTGAAAAGGAACTTATTGAAGAAAGAAATTCCAAGTCCAACAAATTATTTATGATTTATGTATTCAAGTGTGACAATATAAAGGTAAAAAAAAGGCGTATAAGAACGTAACAGAGAGGTGGAAAGGAGAAGAGAACAGGAAAATAAGTTAACGTAGATAACCATATTGTTTTCAAAAACTCCTGACCTACGATGACCATCGTGACATGCCTTCTCATTATAACTTTTCTTATGCTTCATGCCTATGAATTTATATTATGTATATCCTATCATAAGACGGAAATTGTTACAAGAGACTAAAAGGTATAGTCCAGATTTGTTGATACAATAATTTACTGATAATAATATGTGGAGTGAATAATGTACTGATAATGTTGTCTTTATGTAACCTTATGAGGTGATGACTATAGTATCTAATCAAGAGACTCTGTCAAAAGTTGTCAAAGAATATAAGAGTTGCTAGCCCTGAGTAATGATGCCCCAACATTCAAGGAAGAATCTTCTTAAGGGAGAAAGGATGTTACACCCCGTAAATTCATATATCGAATTTACCCTAAGTTAAGAAGCCTAAGAAAATGATGAAGGTTCTCCATTGAAAGAATTGAGAAATGGTCGAGTGGAAACAAAAGAAGTCATGAGAGTTCAAAATACCATTATGCCTTTTGTGCTTACAATTCTTATGTTGAGTGGGTTGTGTCAAGCTGATGTGACATCAAAATAGTAAAATCACTTTTAAAAGGGATGAGGAAGGCCTTGGGCCAAACTTGGAAGCATATCCAAAAGATTCTGAGTTATACTCGTCATTTCACGCACGTTTGAGAACCCGATTAACCGATTTAAGTTCTAACGACTCGAGCCCCATTGAGAGAGTCACATATAACATAAAGGGATGTAAATAAGGTTTATGGATGGTTATAAGTCATTAGGCTCAAATGAATCACATCTCAACTAAGTTTGACGAAGATCGGCCGATACGCTAGAGAGTTTTGTGCCACGAATGGGATTCGCCTCATCCAATCAAAGTCATATCCAAGCCTGGATTAGAGGGGAAATATACATCATTCTGCCCTTAGAACTACATCCTCATATGGCTTCTGCGGCATAGACCTTGGCCCAGACCAAGGGCGGTGTGACCTCCCTATAAATAGTTTGAAGCGGTAACTTTACTTCCACACTTCATTTTTCCACTACTTTGACCCCTTGAGACCCCAAACCCTCTGCCAAGGTTCTCACATCATTAAGAGACCCTCCAAAAAGGTTTAGGATGTAATTCTTTTTTCATAAGGAACTAGATCACCTTGAATCATCATCGTGATTCTTGAAAGGGAATTTGGAGGAACTTAAAGATTCTTGGAGACTCAAAGAAGAGGATGGTAGAGGAAAATCTTGTCTAATTGGAGGTTAGATTCTTTCTACTTCTCATGTATTTAAACCCTCATAGCCTAAAGTAACCTTGTGGCAAAAAAGATAGTCTATGGTAAGTTAAGGTAAACATCATAGTTGTTGTGATTGGTTGTTGATGGTTTTAATGAAGCTTAGATGTAACTACAGCTAGACCCCATGGAATATGATTGTGGTAATCTTGCTACAATTGTGGTTGTTGTAAGGGAAGATGAAAATAATATACGTTGTTGTGATAATAATATGGGTCAAAGTAAGCACGCTAAGTGTTTGGCGAAATGTCACAACGATGAAATTATGAAACCATTGATTGAATATTGTTATGAATTGTCTTAATTGTTCAGGTTGACGCTTATACGACAAGCGAGACATCATAGGAGTAGTGTTTCCCTGTTAATGAGGTATGTTAGTCTTACTTCTTCATTCCTTTGGCGTGATCGATATGAATACGATGCTAGCTAGTTGCTATCCATTATATACTCCACTCATAATCGCCAAATATGTATTTATGACTTATTTCCACATCTTATCGAGTCATACTTAATTTGAGGTAACAATGTTCCATATTTACATTCATTAAAGTGAAGTCAATTGTACGGCATATCGTTCTTATTGATTCACATAAGAAAGAAAGGTAATATGTAACCCTCATAAGGGAGTCGGTGGTGTAACGATCTTATGTCACTCCGACGAGTTCAAAAGAGTATTCTATATTCCTTAAGAGGTCATTAGATGCATATATATATATATATATCCCACATAGGCCTATGGTGCTATTGTGCAGTTTATATAGCTATGAGATTGATGATATTGCCCACAGAGGCCTATGGCACTATTGCGCAGTTTATACAGATATGATATTGATAATGCTTCCCACAGAGGCCTACAGCGTTATATAAACACGATTAAATTTCATTATGCATATTCTGGCCCACAGAGGCACTCAGAGTACAAGTTGTTTCTCTATTGCCCTATCTTATAGTCATGTATTCAGTTAGAGTTTCATCTTATGCTTCATGTACCATGTTGTACTTGTTTACAGTTCTGCCTTACATATTCAGTACATCTTTCATACTGATGTCACTTTCTGGGGCAATGCATTTCATGCCCGCAAGTATAGATAGAGATTCATATGATACCTCACAAGTGGTAACTCGACTCAACTTAAGATTGTCACGCTTCTTTCTTCTGGAGCTATTTAGTGAGCTCATGGGTATGATGGTTTAATATATGTATATAGTTGGGTATGGTGGGGATCTGTCCCAACTAGATGTTATCGATATATTTTCTAGAGGCTTGTAAACAGTCGTTTTATGTGTAGTGGTCTGATGAGGCCTTGTCGGCCCTTTTAGTATATTCGCTATGTTTATATCGGCCTTGTCGGGCTTGTTATATATATATATATGTATGTATGTATAGGTTGGGCCTTTTCTGCGTGCAGGTGATTATGTTTTTATCAATAATCATTCGTCTGAGGCCTTGTCGGACCATATGTTGTTGAGCATGCTACAAGTATCAGGATTGGTATGCTCGGTCCTTAGGGCATCCGGTGCCGGCCACACCCCCTAAGGTTGGGGTATGACAAAACCGTTGTCAATCCGTTATCGTAGATATCCCCATGGGCCAACACCTTATGCAAGAGCCTTATCCAATGCTTGCTTGCGAAAATTCAACCCTTACCTTATTTCGTCGAACCCTAACACCTCTAGCTAAGCATGTTATTTTCCCGTGTCCTTCGGTCAACTTCAAATTCATTATACCAATAACAATAGAACATTCTCAAGTATTAACCTTTACATATCATGCCCTCAAATCTTACCCAAGAACTAGATGCAACACCTAGTAATCCCTCAATGAAACATCACATTATCCAGTATTAAAGTCATTCCTATTAGTCGATCACTGGCTCCCATTAGCCTACGATGTAGTCTAACATACCATCTCATATTAAATCTCTTACACTTACTCTACGAACACACTCTTTGTTTGAAGAACGCGACTGCCTATTTCCATAAGCTTCGCTCGTCACAAACAACATCGCCATCTGGCCTAGAACATATAGTCATCCCTTGAAGACACTCACAATCATTAGATCTTACTCTGCTACCACAATTCCATCAAGTTGAAACCAACTAAACCTTTCATAACTTATACAACATTACTCCGCACATTCTGCAACATAAACTAACAAGCACATTAGATATGAATTTTTCCCTTCCTACAACAGAGATTGATCCCTCTCATTGCTCTTCCTACAACGGAGATTGATCCATCCTATTGCTCTCACTCATAATCATACCCCAATCAATTGTAACTCAAATCATATATGGATACTAAACTTGGTCATGCGCCTGTATCATGGTAACACATCTAATACCCTACCGCGTGACATTATATCGAACTACTCATGCACGAATGTAAGAGCGTGTTACCACCATCGGTGATAGAATAGGAAGAAGAAGTTTAGATACTAATTTGATTCAACTTAGCACAAAAGGAATGAAGAATTTAAAGTTTCCTAAATGTCACATATCCTCTCGAAGATAAGTACGGACGTTTCCTCACCGATCCGCAAGACTCTATTAGACATTGCTCTTGTATTTAAGACCATTTAACCTAAAGCTCTAATACAAACTTTGTCAAAAAGATACCAAATAAAAATAACCCTTCAATTCTCAGGCGACTTTCGAATTCAGACTATTGCACTTTTTGACACTGGTGCTGATTTAAATCTAATAAAAACTGGTATAGTACTAGAAAAATTTAGAGAAAAAACTCGTGAGAAATTAGCAGATGCTAACAGCACAAAAATCAAAATTTATTCCAAAACCAGTGCGTCAATAAAAAATTACGGAGTCTCTATAGAAACATCATTTGTCTTAACAAATGACATACACAGTTCTGTCATCTTAGGAACACCGTTCATGAATCTTATCACCCTTTATAAGGTAGATAGTGATTTCGTATCTTTTAAATTCAATAAAAAGAATTTGAAATTCCGTTTCATAACAAAACCAAAAACAAGAAGTCTCAACCTAATGAGAGCTTGTTCAATACACGAAGATGGTATGAATGCAAAAATCCAAGGAAAATCTTATCATCTACAAGAACTGAAAAATGATTTTTCTTTTGAAAGTTTAAAAACTCATTTAGAATCACCTGATAATAAAAACAATATTTATAAACTCCACATTTCTTTTGAAACTGAATTATGTTCTGAGATTCCTAATGTCTTATGGAGTAGAAAGCAACATATCGTAGATCTTCCTTACGAAAAGGATTTTGACGAAAAACAAATCCCAACAAAAGCAAGACATATCCAAATGAATAGTGATCTTGAACAACACTGCAGAAAAGAAATTCAAGATCTTGAAAATAAAAAACTAATTTCCAAATCTAGATCCCCTTGGAGTTGTGTTGCATTCTATGTAAGCAAAAATTCTGAAATAGAAAGAGGAACTCCTAGATTAGTAATTAATTACAAACCTTTAAATACTGCCCTAAAATGGATTAGATACCCAATTCCGAACAAAAACGATTTACTATAGAAGTTACATTCCGCCTTAATATTTTCAAAATTCGATATGAAATCCGGTTTTTGTCAAATCCAAATTTTTGCAAAAGTTCGTTACAAAACCGCATTTACGGTCCCCTTTGGACAATATGAGTGGAATGTAATGCCCTTTGGTCTAAAAAATGCCCCTTCTGAATTCCAGCGAATCATGAATGACATCTTCAATAATTATTCCAAATTTTGCATTGTTTATATTGATGATGTCTTAATCTTCTCAAATTCTATGGAGGAACATTTCAAACACCTCAAAACGTTCTTCTATGTTACAAAGAAAAATGGTTTGGTAGTTTCCAAATAAAAAATGAGCCTTTTCAGATAAAGATTAGATTTCTAGGACATTATATATCCTAGGGGAAAATAACTCCTATAGAAAGGTCCTTAGAATTCGCTAATAAATTCCCTGACAAAATCCTTGATAAAACTCAATTGCAGAGATTCTTAGGAAGCCTAAACTATGTTTTAGATTTCTGTCTTGAGATTAATAAAATGGTGAAACTACTCCACGATAGACTTAAGAAAAACCCTGCTCCATGGACTAGTAACCATACTGCTTGTGTCCAGAATATTAAAAAGAAAGTGCTAGAAATCCCGTGTCTTCATTTAGCAGACCCCCAGCTACCTAAGGTCGTAGAAACAGATGCCTCTGACTTAGGTTATGGAGGGATCCTGAAACAAAATTCGGGGGGAAAGAGTGTATAGTCCAGTATACTTCTGTCCACTGGAATGATACCCAGAAAAACTATTCACTATTAAAAAGAAATTTTGAGCATCGTCTTATGCATACAAAAATTTCAAAGTGATTTACTAAATCAAATTTTTTTACTCAGAATTGATTGCAAAAGTGCTAGAGAAGTTTTACAAAAAGATGTTCAAAACCTTGCATCAAAACAGATTTTTGCACAATGACAAGGGATTCTTAGCATTTTTTATTTTGATATTGAATATATTAAAGGAGAAACAACTTCTATTCCATATATCTTAACCCGTGAATTCCTTCAAAACAGAGAGAAAACCCCAGAAAATACTCCAAGAAAGAATACCTAAAAACCTCTCACTCCTTGAAAAGTTCTCAAAACTACGAAGGCAAGATTCATAGATAGGAGATCATCCGCAAGGCAAGCACACTCAAAATTTTATAAAATTAGAGAAAGAATTTCCAAAACCCTTTCTCAAAAACATTTTCAAAAAATCTATTTTCAAAAACCATTTCTGGAAATTCAATTTTCAAAATCCAACTTGTGATATCACAAGTACCCCAAAAAAATAGTTTACGAAACTTTCAATTAAAATACCCCATTTTTATTCAATTTAATTACCGAGATTACCAACAAGCTTGGTTCAATTCTTTCCTTATTCAAAATACCAACCAAAGCCACACTTGGTTTTCCATTTTGATACCTCATGTGATCCATCACAATTTCCAACATGGTGGAATTCATGGTGGGAGCAATTCGGATCCACCCTAGAAATACAAAAACTAGAAGTCACTAAATCTTTCAGCCTCTTCAAATCCCAATATAAATCCTCTGAGGAAGAAAAAAAGTTTTGTGCCACTACAAATGTTTCACACAAAATTCCACTTACCATGGGTATTTACATGGTTCGTAGATTATTCGGACAATAAAGTACCAACAATCCGAAGAAGATTCAAAATCAGGTGGTGGGACAACTTTAAAATACCATCAAGTCTCACCCCACAAAAAGTCCAGGAATGGTTAAATGTCCGAAAATCCATTCCAGTACAAGCGCTTCTACCAACACCACTACAAACACCGGAGCACACCCAGTTTCTTTCACGGAAATCCCAGATGGCCTCAATGCTTGCAGGAGCCAAAAATCCAGAAGAAATGCAAACCATAATTCTGAAATCTGCACCGTCTTCATCAAAACAAGGTTCTTCATCAGGAGAAGAAGAACCAGAGATTGATATTGAAGACAATCCGGTTTTTGGCAACAGTGAATTCTGAAGAAAGTTGCCAAAAGAATTCAAAATACCCGGAGTAGAGTTGAGACAAAATTCAAACAAAAGAAAGTGCTCGAAAAAGCTACTTTCAAAAAAGCAAAGATTCCAGCAATAATTCAAAAAAAATGCCACTCGGATGAATAGTCATTCTCCACTTAGATGAATAGTTAGATTCCTTTTTAATTACGAAAATGCCATGTAAAACTCCTATAAAAGGAAACTCTCTCTCCCTTAGTTAGACAAGCTTTTCTTTTCACATTTTCTCTTTCTAAACTTCAGATCCTAGAGAGAAATGAGAGCTCTAAAGAAATTCCCCTTTAGGTTAGATTAAAATTCCCCTCAAATTCCCATATGATTCAGTTCATATGATTCATATCATATGACTCATATCATATGATCCAAAATAACTTAGAAATTCTCAAGGTATATCTCCTTGATAAAATATTTTGTAAATTCCAATTTATTTTAAATGAATATGATTATGGATGGTACTACCTCCTAATCTTTTAAATAATTCATGCTTTTAAATTCTTTAAATTCCTGCATTAAATACTTGGCTGGTTCTACCGCCTATTTGATTTAAATTCCTGCAGAACCTTTGATTTATGGTTTTCATAACTGGAACCTTAAATTGTAAGTTAATCTTTATTTACTTTCTGCATATTTCAATTATCTTTTAGTTTTTCAATACCTTATATCCCGATTCCTTCCCTGTCTGTTATCCCCTTTAGATCCTCGGCCTAAGTTTGGTGAGAGCTCCAAATAAATTCTCATTTAGGTTAGATTAAAATTCCCCTCAAATACCCATATGATTCAGTTCATATGATTCATATCATATGACCCAAAATACCTTAAAAATTCCAAAGATATATCTCCTTGATAAAATATTTTGTAAATTCCAATATTTTAAATGAATATGATTATGGACGGTTCTACCTCCTAATCTTTTAAATACTTCATGCTTTTAAATTCTTTATTCCTGCATTAAATACTTGGCCGGTTCAACCGCCTATTTGATTTAAATTCCTGCAGAACCTTTGATTTATGGTTTCCATAACTGAAACCTTAAATTGTAAGTTAATCTTTATTTACTTTCTGCATATTTCAATTTTCTTTTAATTTTTCAATACCTTATATCCCGATTCCTTCCCTGTCCGTTATCCCCTTTAGATCCTCGACCTAAGTTTGATATATATATATATATATATATATATATATGTTGTAATAAAAATACTTTCAATATTGGAACTTTACTTATGGTTTGAATCTAGGATAGACAAACGATACGTAGATCATTTTAGTTTAGATAGGCAAAGGATTTTAAGGCTTGTTTAAATCTAGAAATGGAAATAAAAGGACTGTCTTCGCTAATAAAACAAGGAACTATTTGGACGTTTTAAAATTGGAAATGAAGGACAAATTTTCAACCAAGTACAAACTGATTTTGGACTTTAAAATGTGATTTGGGCTTTAAATTGAGAAAATGAAATGGAGTGATTTAAAGGACCCATATATAGGCTGAGTGACTTGAAATTGGATAAAAATGGACGGTTGGAAAATCATATTGAATTGGGCTGAAACAGGGACATTTTTGTTTAGAGTTAGAATACGGTCTAATCCCAACTAAGTATTTTGGACTATAAAACTTGTCTTGGACTTGAGTTTAGGTAGAGGGTGCTGGAAAGTATGATATGGATAACCTTGAGCAATGTAGCATGCAAAAAGGAAATAAAAATCTTTTTTTTACTCTCTTTTCCAAAAAACCAAACTTGTCTTTTTTAAACAGAATTTTACCACTTTCAAAACTTGGAAATGATTTTAAAGAAGATGCAAGTGTGATGAAATTAGTCAATGTAGTTGGACTAAATGTGGAGTTCTACTCAAATTCATATTTGAGTGTTCTCAGTCCGAAAATGAAATTGACCACACCATTCTGTTCATACTATATTTTGGCGGAAGTTTAACTCTTTGTTTTAAAATAAAACCTTGAGTTTGAATAAATGAAGTGATAAGTCATTTTTGCGGATTTTAAACCTTAAGCAATTTAAACCATTTTGAAGCATGCTATAGAACCCGTAGGTCAACCGTATTCTACGGATCCTTAATACTGGGGTGCTAACACCTTCCCTGGAGGATCACCAGAACCCTTACCTTGATTGTGGTTTAGATAGGATTTTCAAGGAAATTGCATAAACCCTTACATTGACTCTGGTTTAGTAGCTCTTTATACGCTCACCCGTATAAAAAGTGAATCGTAACAACTCTTATAAACCATTAAAATTAAGAACACACGATAAGAAATTAAAGAATATAATTTTCTTAGATGTCTTATATCCTCTCGAAGATAGGCAATGAACTCATTTTACCGATCTGCAAGACTCTACTAGACATCATTCTTCTACTTGTGAGACCGTTGATCCTGAGGCTCCGATATCAATTTGTCATGACCCAGTTTACCAAGCTGTGATGCCACTATCCTCAAGGGCCAGTAAGCCGACCACAACCACTTAATCCAAATTAATTAGAGAATTAAAGTGCGGAAATAGATAAATGAATCAATTTAAGCCTTAATTAGATCTCATAACTTAAATAATACGAAAAGTTCTACAATCCCCCAAGACTAGTGTCACTAGTACAAGAACGAACTAAAATAGATTACAAGTCTGGGAATACATCTCGAAATACATAAGCTGTCAGAATATGAAAATACATAAAGTAAAGGATAGATGGGAAGATTCAGTGCCATGGATCACACTAGTGGCTCACCTTGAATTATCTAGAATGGCCTCCTCAACGGCCGATAGCGTCCCAAACTCTGCTCATGCTAGGAATAGAGTTTGCACACAAAAAGTGTGCAGCAAGTGTAGCATGAGTACAATAATAACGGGTACTCAGCAAAATCATCGACCAACCCTAGATAATACAAAGACGAGGGATGTCCATATGAATACCACTTCTACACTAAACCGCTATTAGTCTGAATACAACAATGAAGTCCAATCGTACAAGGTTCAAGCCTAAGTGTAAGAAACCTCCAATTACTCATAATCATCTAAAGTAATCAAGTAGTATGAAGAAAAGAGCAAATAAGAAGTTTAGGCAAGTAAAACGGCAAAGAACAATAGAATAATTGATATGCAAATATTATGCAATGCAATGCCTTTCCATCATCAATACACACAAATTCGAACATTAACAAATCGTGACCCATGAGGGACTTGTAAGGTCCATATACCACCCGAAAACATTTCTCTTTGGGTTCTTTAGACATTATTAGGCTCACAATACCTGTCTCTAGCCACTCGAGCTCATATCAACGCATCTCTCTATTCGGAACCATTTTCCCTCGGATCCACATATGTATCCTCAATATATAATGCATGAGATATTATAGGAAGCATGAATATGACATGCACAACAACAAAAATTCAAGATATACAGTAAAGATTCAATTTTTAATCAATATAAGCCATAAAGGTCCAACCTTTAACTAATTTCATAACAAAATTAAAATATTTAGCTTTTTCCACATTTTAACGAGTATTTAGGAGTGATGAGTAACACAATATCAGATAAGACAGGCACATAATCGTAAAGATAGTAAAAATATGGGCTTCGTACCCCAATCACAAATTCATAGGATCATACTATGTATCAGCTAAAGCTCAAAGCATGGCATTCAGACCACACTATACAATTTCAGTGGCGCAAGTACCCATAACATTTCACTAGTACCCAATACAAGTGCTTGTCACCTAAACGTATTGGGACCCCCTTTTTATCCCCATTACACCCTCTAACTTAGTTTATTTGACCAATCACGATGCTTTAAGTAAGGTTTAAGATATCAACTTTCCTGGAATAGAAGTCTGATACTCACAACGAATCTTTGCCTTGATATAACGCCTCTGAATGGTCCAAATCTGTTCAAATATGGAAAGTACATCAACACACAATTCTAAAGACACCCATATTGGAATATGGAAGTTTCGGACACAAAAAAGTCGCCCAAAAATAGGATTCCGAGCCTCAAAAGACAAAATGGGAGAACATCCCCAAAATTAGTTTACCCAAGGTTCATAGAGTCTAGATACCAAAAATCAAGTCAATCTAACCACGAATTCAAGATTTATTTGAAGAAATCTCCATTTTAATCCTAGGGTTTAAAATCTCCAATTTCAAGTCTCAAATCACGAATCCTAGCATGCAAATCTTTAATAATCGAAAGCATAATCGTAAAAGAGTGATTAGAAGCTTACCAACTTGAAGAATCTTGAATGACCATCCCAAAATCTCTGAAATCCGAAGTTTAGAGCTTAAAATGTGAAAATGGGAAATAAAGTTAGAGCTTAGATATTTATTTCGCTGGCAGGGTCCTCGTAAATGAGAGCTTCACAAATGCAGAGATTCCCAGACCTGACCCACACTAAAATTGCATAAATAACCTCGCAAAATCGACCTCGAAATTGTGAGCTTAGCACCACAATTGTGATGACACCAAACACCAGAAAAACCAGTCAACTCTTCAAACTTCTATCCGACACCCAAAACTCATCCGAGACCTCCCGGACACAAACTAAATATACAAATCACTTTCAAAACATGCAATGAATCTGCTTACGCACTTGAAACAATCATAAGATGTCATTTTGACCTGAGACTTACCAAGGTTAACTCCAAATTCCTTAAAACTATATTTCGAACTAAAACTCCAAAATATACCCGAGTCCCTCGAGAATCGAACCAATAACTCGACTAAGTCAAAAATGGCATCATGTACCTAATGGAATCAATAAAACTATGAAAAAGGCTCATTTTCCCTCATTGTTGACTTTAGTCAACTAAAACTCATCTTTCAACTTAAGAACTTTCTAAAATCCACATTCTTATCCGAATATTACCCAAATCACTCGGGACATGTCCAAGCCAACCATATAAGTCAAAATCATATTTCGGATCTAACTAAACCATCAGAATTTGATTCTGAGTGCGTCTTTTCAAAAGTCAACTCTTAGTCAAACTTCCAATTTCCATAACTTAGGTTTTATTTCGTTATTTTCATCTGATTGCCTCAGGAATTGCGTCACCCATCTTCAAAAGTTAAATAAACCCCAAGAAAGCTAGGGGAAGGGTCATTTAGGGAAAAACAAGCAAAATATCTAAAATGACCTTAGGGGTCGTTACACCATGTCACACTTCGTCATGGATGTTTTATGCCTTTTCCTTTGTTGCCTAGAAAGACACCCTTTATCATGTCTATTTTGAAACTAATTTTTCTCTTTTATGAACTTAAACGTATTTATAGATTTTTTTATATTGTTCTATGCATTGTTCCATGTTCATATTTCGCATAGAGCTAGTCCGCTCGGTCAAGTTAAGACACCGAGTGTTGGTATGTCCCACCAAGGATTTGAGACATGACAAATTTGGTATCATAGCACTAGGTTCATGTGTCCTGGGGAGTCTATGAAGTCATTTCTAGTAGAACTCTTTTTATTGTTGTGTTGTCGACCACATATATCAGGATGCAAGTAAGGAGGGGTGATACCAATCTGATACAAGTAAGGGGGCGATGTTGTGTAAGTGGGTTAGGTGTTGGTGATATATGGGTTGACCCAAAAATGGATGTCAAAATGGTGGTTTTGGGTTTTCGGTTTGGCGGGACAGTGAGGTGTTTGATGGCTATTTCGGGTAGATTTAAAAGGAGGCGGGTCAAGGCATTTGAGGGGGTTGTTGTAGACACGTTGAATGTTGTTTGGATGTAACGGCTTTGGTTTTTGGATGCTGGCAGGATGGTGGAACATAACTGGAATAGTAAGGTTCCCGGTAAATTGTATTATGCGGACTGTTTGGTATTATTGGGATTTGATGGTTATTTATGGATTGTTACGGAATGTGAACTTTGGTGGGGATGTTTATGCAGTACTGTGGGAGGTAAGGGTGGTTGGTATATAATAGGTTGGGTGGATATTCAACATGAGTTTCTAAAAGCAAGATCGAGTGAAGGATAGTTGATGTGGCAAAGTGTTGATTCGGTTGATATGGCTCAAGTGTTTAGTGGTTGTGTTTGTAGTGAGGTATGGTCGATGAGCCCAAGGATAGAGACACAGGGGTTTTACTGCCCGAGTCGACACCAAGGAAAAGGTAATCAATGCCACAAGGTCAAGACCGGGGTTTGCTAAGTGCAATGCCCGTAAACTAGCCAAGTGAGGGTGATTGAAAGCACTTTTAGTAACCCAAATCTTAGGCTAGGTTGGTCCACACAATTCCAACATTCACTTACCACTAAGGGGGTTCCTCGAGCTTGGGTATTGATTAGGTCACACAGTCCTAACCAAGACTTATACAAAAGGGAGGGGTGACCCACACAAGATCGATATACTTTAACACACAAGTTAAAAACACACTTTAGATTTAATCTTAAACTCAAACTGAGTATTTACAATATCATAAGGCTCTATTTATAGTATCATAGAGACCATTTTATAAGGAAAACAAAAGGACACAAAGACAAGGCCATTCGGTCGAAATAGGAACAAGGGAAGGGGATTGGTTGGCTTGGGAACCAAGTCGCCCTTCGGTCATTGTGAGCATGGTGTGAACAATTTTGGCCTTTCTTGGAGACAAGGGTAAACTCAATCTTCTTCACACTTCCATTATAGTAACTGAGTAGAAGGAGGAATGAATTTTGGCTTCTCTAGACTTCATCTTCATAGGATCAATATAGAAGCTTTCATTCCTTGTACCATAGGGTGGTTCTCGGCTAACTCTTCCACTTCCCTAGGCCGAGCTTGACCTTCCTTCTTTGGATCTTGAATTATCTTATTGGAAATCTTCTTGTCTCGGCCAAGTCTTCTCTTATCCGTTCCATCTTGGCATTCTTGGGCATGTCACATTCTTGGCTTAACCATTTCCTTACCAGCATTCAATTTCTTCTAAGTCAAGCTAAGAACTACTACACGATTGTAATATGTCCTAGGATGACTAATAGCTACGCTAGAAATTAAAGACAATAAAATAAAATACAAGGTCTAGGCCAAGACCAACACATATGGCCAAATAAAACTTATCACTATAAGGCCATTAAGTTATGGCTCCTAATCCTCCCCACAATCCATGCCATTCTCGGGCCCTTAACCACGGGTTGATGGCCAACCTTTGACCCCCTCGATCCTTTGGTCACTAACTCAAATTGAGAAGCTAAGTCCGGACCCTTTCTTTCATCAATCTCCCTTTCTTGGAGAGAATTTGTCCTCAAATTCGGATGGTTTAAGTATGAAGGCATCTTAGAGACATAACATATTGCGCTTGATGTTACTTCTTGCATGAACCCTTTTGAATCTTGGATAGCAACTTGAAGGGACCATCCCTCAAGTATTCTCCCCACTTGACCAATGAATCATAAGTAAAGGTGTTAAGTTGTGCTCCCGACAACCTTTCATCATCGTGATCCTTGGCTTGATTTTCTTGGCCTAGGGTGGTTCCAATCTTTCCAAGCACTTGTATTGTCATGGCCGTGATAGTGGTAGTATAACACTCACTTCCTTGGATGTCACAAACCACAAGACATCCGCATCTACCATATAGTTCCTTGAAGCTATTCTCACGCTCAATTTTCTCTCGGATCTTCATCGATGGAAAGCTTTCTTGAAAATCGAGCATCGATGGCACTCCACACAAATTATAGGCATTCAACATTGGTCATAGAGACTGGTAACTCATGGTGAGTATGTAGGCCAATTGGTTGTTGATGTACACATTCCATTCTTCACCTTGCCCCGGTACCAATAAGACATATTCCATGTCGGAATTAAGGTACCTTTGGCCATTTTCTTCGACTACTACTTCTTGCTTTCCATGTCCATAGGCTTGGTGAGTAGATAATGAACTACTTGAAAATAAATCAAGAGTAAGTTCATCACCTTCCTTTGACAAGATTCGGACGTGTGGTTATTTGAAAATCCCGTGCCGATTCCTTCTTCCATCCTTGTTTGCTCATATAATGGATTGATAAGGATACTATCCATTCCTTCGACATGGTACAATGGGTTGGAAAAGAAGGTCCAACCTTGTGTGGTTTCTTCATTATCATGGCTAGAGGTTTGGCATGGAATAAAGTCTCTTTGAATAGTTGGCTCGGTTGTTGCCTTCAGATCATTACATGGAGAGAGGGATCTCCCAAGAGCTACATCACAAATAGTATCAACAATATTTTTAGGTGGTAGCTCGGTTGTTGATTCATATGGCTTCCCTATTTTCGAAACCTCTAATGTTTCCTTCGAACCGGCCTATTCTCTATATGCCAAAACATTTGTGGCACTCCCCTTCTTAGATTCGTTCTCCTCCTTTCGTGCCTCGGACTTGGCTTGGCATTTTTGTGCTTGTTGGATATTCATGTCCCTTACCTTACTTCCTCTGTAAGGAAGGAATGAGTCGGTTCCCCTTTCCATCTTTCAGTAGCATAAATAAAATAGATTCAAATTGATAAACCACCAAAAGATTTTTTGTTTGAATAGATAGAGCCATGATACATTCTGAAATATTGTATGTAAAGGTAAATAGACTTTTTTTGCCCCTTTTCGATGTCTGCCTGAGGACCTATGTTAATGTTTTGGAAAGGGGATGTTCTCCTTTAGTAACAAATAGACCCACGATACGGACGCCATAGAGAAAGTTTTTTTTATTCCTTTGTTTCGAACTTTCACTCATCAATCTGGTATGTATCCTGTCGGGTCCTTATTCTGAAATTGACAGCCCTATCCTGGTGCGGACGTGGGATCCATTCTCTTTATGGAGAATTTGGATCTTAAGGTAAGGATGACTCTTTCAAGAGTTTAATCTCCTTACTCCTTATTGCTTTTTTCTTTGAAAAAAATAAGGGTGGCAAATGTATTAGCTGGAAGTCCCTACCATCCTTGTGAAAGGAGTAGGTGTTATGTTCACCATCGTGCATGGTTTTCCAATCATATTGCCATGGCCTACCCAACAAGATATGTCATGCGTCCATTGGAAGGACATCGCACCAAATTTCATCAACGTATCCTCCAATCCAAAAATTGATAAGGGATTATGTGGCAACCTTGAGCCCATTTGCTTTGTTTACCCATCGGAGGTTGTAGGGTTTAGAATGCTCACAAATTGGTAGTTGTAATTTTCCTACCACTCCGATGGATACCATATTTGCACAACTCCCTCCGTCAATAATCATATTATACATTTTATCTTTTACTTCGCATCGTGTGTAGAAAATATGCTCCCTCTGATTTTTGTCAAGCTTCTCCAATTGTGCACTTAGCACGTGTTGAAGGACTAGACTCACACCATCCTCCGCAATAGCCTCGTCTTCCTCTTACCTCTCGTCTACCTTGGTCCCTTCTACCACAAAGGCATCGCCACTTTCTTTATACTCATTAAGTGTCATGGTCCTCGGATTGGGACATTCCCTAGCAAAACATCTGAATCCTTGGCACTTGTAACATCTCTTGCCTCATTTATCAACACCTTGGGCAAGTTCCATTTTTCCCTTGTCCTTGTTTACATCGTCTTGTTTGTAGAAGGGGTTAGAATAGGATGTGCCAACCTTCTCCTTAGCACTTGCGGTTTTAATGTAAGGTCTTGTGACAACCATCTTTTGTTGCCGTTTGAACTTTAGTTCCAAATTGAACACATCCTCAAATTTTGTGTAAGTGGACACTTCCACTTTTTCTTGAATTGTCGCACTTAGCCCGCCAATGAACCGTGCAATGCGTTGTGGCTCTTTTTCTTCTAATTTACACAACATTGTGACCTTCCCGAATTCCCAAATGTATTTTTCAACCTTAAGAACACCTTGCCGAAGCTTGGTGAGTTTAAGTTACAAATGGTGTTCATACTCTCGGGGGAATAATTTTCTCTTTAAGTGTTTCTTCAATCTTTCCCAAGAATCGATCTTGGACTTGCCATGCTTCTTTAGGCTTGTCTTCAAATTTTCATACCACACGGAGGCAAAATATTTGAGCTTTAATGTGGTGATCTTAAAGCATTAGTGATCATCACAGTTTTTGAATTCAAAGAGCCTTTCAATGGCCCTTAGCCATTCGAGAAAATCCTCGGGATCCAAGTTTCCTTCAAATGTTGGAAGGTCGAACCGTAATGTCCGGTCACCTCCTTTTTAAATTCTTAGTGCATCTTGTGCATCATCTTCAACATGTATGGGGTTGTTTTGAGCAACCTCCTCCACTGATTCAAGATCATTGATGACTGCACGATTATCAAATTCTCTCCTTACTTGGTCCGCAACCATTTCAGACAAGGCCCTTTTAAGTTTGTCTCTTATGTTAACCATAGCGTTGTTGCGTGGGACGGGAATTCTTGGCTCTAATATCAATATAATGCAAGTAAGGAGGAGTGATGTTGTGTAAGTGGGTCGGGTATTGGTGATATACGGGTTGACCCAAAAATGGATGTCAAAATAGAGGTTTCAGGTTCTCAGTTTGGCAGGACAGTGGGGTGTTTGATGGCTATTTCGGGTAGATTTAAAAGGAGGTGGGTCAAGGTGTGTGAGGGGGTTATTGTAAACACGTTTAAGGTTGTTTGGATGTTCTGTCTATGGTTGTTGGATGCTAGCAGGATGGTGGAATAGAACTGGGACAGTAAGGTTCCCGGTAAAGTGTATTATGCGAACTGTTTGGTATTATCGAGATTTGACGGGTATTCATGGATTGTTATGGAAGGTGAACTTTGGTGGGGATGTTTATGAAGTATTGTGGGAGGTAAGGGTGGTTGGTATATAATAGGTTGGGTGGAGATTGAACACTAGTTGCTAAAAGCAAGCTCGAGTGAAGGATAGTTGATATGGCTAAGTGTTGATATGGTTTAAGTGTTTAGTAGTTGTGTTTGTAGTGAGGTACGGTCGATGAGCCCAATGATAGAGACACGGGGGTTTTAATGCCTGAGTTGACACCAATGATAAGGTGATCAATGCCACAAGGTCAAGACCGAGGTTCGCTAAGTGCAATGCCCGTGAACTAGCCAAGTAAGGGTGATCGAAAGCCCTTTTGGTAACCCAAAGTTTAGGCTAGGTTGGTCCATACAGTTCCAACGTTCGCTTACCACTAAGGGGGTTCCTCGAGCTTGGGTATTGATTAAGTCACACAGTCCTAACCAAGACTTACAGTAAAGGGAGGGGTGACCCACACAAGATCGATATGCTTCAACACACAAGTTAAAAATACACTTTAGATTTAATATTAAACTCAAACTGAATATTTACAATATCCTAAGGCTCTATTTATAGTATTATAAAGACCATTCTAGAAGGAAAACAAAAGGACACAAAGACAAGGCCATTCGGCCGAAATGGGAACAAGGAAGGGGATGGGTTTGCTTGGGAACCAAGTCTCCCTTCGGTCATTGTGAGCATGGTGTGAACGAGTTTGGCCTTTCTTGGAGACAAGGGTAAACTCAATCTTCTTCACACTTCCATTGTAGTAACCGAGTAGAAGGGGGAATGAATCTTGGCTTCTCTAGACTTCATCTTCTTGGGATCAATATAGAAGCTTCTATTCCTTGTACCATAGGGTGGTTCTCGGCCAACTCTTCTACTTCCCTAGGCCGAGCTTGACCTTCCTTCATTGGCTCTTGAATGATCTTCTTTGAAAGCTTCTTGTCTAGGCCAAGACTTCTCTTGTCCATGCCATCTTGGCATTCTTAGACATGTCACCTTCTCGGCTTAACCATTTCCTTACCAACATTCAATGTGTCCTAAGGCAAGCTAAGAACTACTACACGATTGTAATATGTCCTAGGATGACTAATAGCTAGGCTAGAAATTAAAGACAACAAAATAAAATGCAAGGTCTCGGCCAAGACCAACACATAAGGCCGAATAAAACTTATCACTAGAAGGCCATTAAGTTATGGCTCCTAATCCTCCCCACAATCCATGCCATTCTTGTCCCTTAACCATGGGTTGATGGCCAACCTTTGACCCCATCGATCCGTTGGTCACTAACTCAAATTGAGAAGCTAAGTCCGGACCCTTTCTTTCATCACCTTAAGAATTGATCTAACTCGTGTGTTGTTGTATTTGACAGAATATGCCTCCAAAAAGGAAAACCAAAGTGAGCTAAAGGGCCAATGCTGCTTCGAAAGAGACTCTAGTGAACAACCACCTGCTCTGGGGCTTCAGACTCGAGCTCATAGTCGCCCCTCTAGCCGACACCTCAAGTCCCATGTCCCGAGAATTGAAGAGCCTATGGAAGCTACTTTATTATCCTCACCAATATCGAGTTCCTCCAATGATGACATTAGGGGATCCATTTAGTTGCTCACCCAACTCGTGGCAACACAATCTCAGTGCCGCGACGAGGCACCTCCTAGTGTTGATTTCACCACAAAATCGACCTTCAACGACCTTAATCACTGTGAAATATAAATTATCAATGTTAACTATACTAGTCGGGGTCAACCCATATATTTAAGCCAGCCTTTATCAAAGTCAATGAAAAGTTAATAAAAATTCAACCCTTGGTGCGAAATAAATTATAGAACAATAATATCTATAAGCTTACGGTTTCAATTCTATGGTCATGTATTGATTTTGACTTTAATTGCTAGGCCAAATCCCTAAATTACCTAATTAGAAAATTAGGTCAATTATTCTCCAATATAGTCACTTGAATCTCATGATTTTATGTTTTAAATTCACTCAAAAATGAATATAATCATCATAGGGTGTTAGAGAATCGTTACCTCATGATCTAGGTCGAAATCAATCTAATGGGTCATCACCCATGAACTCTTCTTATTCCAAATGGTAAAAACTAAATATGAAATTTTTCACTATTAAAATATATATTATTCAGGTTACTTAGCATAATTGCATCCCTCTACCGCGATTGTTGTAATTCATTGACTAGGCCCATAAGTGTGACCGGATCCACTAGTGCAATAGCACCGATCTGCGTGTGAAAATTGCATATTGTAAACTTCACGTAATGAGGCATGCAAAAAATCATAGAGAAAATTGCATAATAGTTAAGAACACTGTAATTAACTATTATCCTCCTTTTATGGTCGATAGATCCTTCTATCATGAATTTGTTTGTGAAGTTGTACAATGACAAGTTATTCTACTGGCGTGATAATTGTGAATATAACATAGTAAGTAATGATTGAAAATATATCGTTTATTCTTCTTCATTTTTTTGTTTGCAGGTAGAAGGTGTTATACATGTTCGACTTGACATACCGTTGAAGTCTTATTTACGACGAAATTTGCCAAAATTGTGCTTTATCTATTGAATTTGGTTTACAAATGTCCTCTGTTAATTTATTGGACCCTTAATACTCCTACTGTTATCTTATGATTCAAATATATCCCTGAATAATTGAAAAAGTATGAATACATCTCTAGCACTAACGGTGGAAATAGTGGTAGAGCCAAAACTTTTACAAAAGACATTCAACGTCTATTATATATACATAAAATATAATTTTAACATTGTATATAGTATAATTTTTCTGTAAAGGAGGTTCCACCACGGGGTAGCTACCTTTTTAATTATTTAGTGATATATTTGAAACATTTCAATTATTCAAAGTTATGCTAGGAGTTAATGTTGGAGTTGGGTCAAAATTATTACATATGAAGCTAATCACTTGGAATGTGCTTAGCTTTTTTCTCTAAATTAATTAACCTCAACTATAGTGTTCTTATTTATTGCTTCCTTCATTAATTTATTCTTCATTAGCTCATGATAACGTGTGAGGTCAAACTAATCTTGCGATTTTCCTTCTTATTATTCTCACAGTTGCTACGAGGTTGAGATGATGGGGTTGGTTCAAAACATTTCCCTGTTTTATGTTATACGCATTTCTCTCAAAGGGTTGAAGAACTTTTAACATACATGCACGCAATTGTAACAATGTTACATATAATAAATCTATTTAGTCTATAATATATCCTTGATCTTACTATTTCAATCTTATCGGGGATAATTTTTTGACAAACATGATATGTCAAGTGGATAAAGTATACAAATTAGCAGCAAATGAAATAATCTAAAGCACGCCCCAGAAATTAAAATGGTCTGAATATACCCCTAAGCAATTAAAAAAGTCTAAATTATCGTGAAGTGACTTCCACCTAAGGGTGGCCAGTGGGCCGGGCTCGGGTTTGGCGGGCCGGGTCTGGCGGGGTCGGGGTCGGGGCGGGACGGGAGAATGGGTCGGGGTCGGGGTCGGCGGGGTCTGGCGGGGTCGGGTCTGGCGAGACTTGCTCCAGTCCCGTCCCGATCCCGTCGGTATCGGGTCGGAGCGGGGTCGGGTCGGGTCGGGCTCGGGGCGGGGTACGGCGGGTTTTCATTTTTTTTTAATTTTTTTTAATAACATATGTATAAAAAAAAACTCAATAAACAAAACAAGATAGTGTAATAAAAACATCCAAGGCTGTTTTTGTGCCTCTTATATTATTTAATAGACATATGATTTTTTTGTAATACAAATACAATTGTCTAAAATCTAAATTGCAACTTTGTGATGTTGTCCAAAAGTTGCAAATTACATAATAAAATTGCAATTAAAAAAATTACATTCTCAAAAAAACTTGTTCTAATTGCTTGATGATTTCTTGTGGTTCTTCGGTTGGAATTGGTATTTGTTGGTCAAATTGATTCACATCGCTTCCACTACCTTCGGTTAAGATTTCGTTGTAGTTTTCATCATCTTCTTCGTTGATCTCCGGTTGACCGCACCTTCTCCGCTCCGCTCGTATCCAATCTCCGAATAATACGCAATTTCCAAGTTGTCTCCGGCCAATGAGTGTCCGTGGTCTCCTATTTGATATCCGCTGCAGAAAAAATGCTTTCGACGCGATTGATGACGCTTGAATGTTCAAAACATCTCGAGCCATCAATGAAAGTGTCGGAAAGGTCTTCTCATTCCCCCTCCGTATTTCAAAGCAAGTCTTCTTGTCCATCTTCATTGATAACTTCTTGATACGGTACAGAACCCCGCAAAACAAAAATATCCAACTCGCTAATTTGGTTAGTAGTAGAGGTATGGCCGCACATTTTATTTACGAGGCTTTCAATACTAGCCGCGAAACAAAGCATGTCTTTTGTGAGGTTGTGTTGAAGATGAAGAAGATGGTATGGAAGCCGGTAAGTTACTAGCATTTTCTTGTTGATAAAATCTATATATATTTTTGCATTGGTGTTCTACGCTAGACACCGCTTCTTCTTTAGTTTGTTCAATAGGTGGTGGGTGATTTAGATTTTTGGGACTTGGAGGTGGTAGTACTTCTATACAATCGTAAATAGTTTCAATTAGTGATTTAGTACCGTCTATTTTAATAGTAGGATTTAATATGAGAACCAATAATATAAATAGAGGGAATAGGAATAAAATATTTTTTAATTTTGACAAACATTTTTTTAATAGCTGCCTTATAATATGGTTTTTCCATATATTCACTAAGTAATAAAAATATTAGAGTTATATAAAATAACATAGTTGAAATAGTAGGATAATATATACCGGAAAATTCTTTTGTTGCTTGAAAAAATTTCTCTAAAAATACAATAAGTTCGGAAATTTTTACCCAATCACTATCTAAAATCATATCATTTGGCTTTTTATTATGAGAGTTAAAAAATAAAGTTATAGGTAATTTATAGTCATAAGCAACAAGTAGTTGCTCGTATAAAGAATTCCACCTAGTGGATACTTCTTGTGGAATTCTTCTATAAGGTAGTCCACAATCGTGACAAGTTTTTTTATATTCTTTTCTACGTTGTACTTTATTACTTTTAAAAATAAAGTTTATAGCAAATTGTATTTTACTAAGAATGTCTTCAAAAAGTGATAGACCATCCTTTACAATTAAGTTATATATATGGCACGCACATTTTATATGAAAATGGTCCGGAAAAGATGGAGTTAAACTATTTTTTAACATTGTAATTGTGTAATTGTTATTAGAAGCGTTATCTAATGTAATAGTCATAATTTTATCGGTAATTCCGTAATAATCGCACACTTGATAAATTTTTCTACGCAATAAAAGTATCGGTGTGCCTATCATCTATATATCTATACGCTAAAATACATTTTTGCATAGACAATTTATAATCTATCCAATGACAAGTTACAGTTAAATAATCATGGTCGTTAGTACTACGACCTATATCATACGTGATAGATACTTTGTCATTAAAATGATATAATGAAAAACGTAAATATTATTGATATTCATGCGTGAATTTAAATACATCTCTCTTAACAGTTGATCTAGGAAAACCGTTAAAAGCGAGGATTATATATATCTCTAATGTAATGAATAAAAGCGGGAGATGAAGGAAATGAAAAAGGCAAACCCTCCACAGCAACTAATTTTGATATTGCTTCCCTATCTCTATGTTTATTGTATTTAGAGCCTACAATTCCCCCCGTCATAGGGTTAATTTGACCCTGTACTTGGTCCGCGACAGTATAAGTATGTGAACCTTGTCCCGATGGAGCAGGCGTTTGCGCACCCGGTTTTAAAGCCTGGTATTGGGCATACCTAGCTGGATGAGCACTTACTACGTGTCTAATTAAACCCCCCGTCCATCCGTGACCTTTTTCAGTTTTAAATTTTAAAACATTTTTACAAATTTTACATATGGCTACTTGATTCTCTACGTCCCTATCAAAAAATGTCATGCATCGATTTTAATGGTCGTTTTTCTTTGGACCTCATCTCATACTAGGGGGAATATGAGGTATTTCAGTTGAAGGTGCACTAGTGGGTGTGTTGTCATCAACATTAGTGGGTATATCATCTAGATCATCGTCTAAATTAAAGTCTTCTTGAGTTCCAGAAAATAGCTCCTGGTCTAAATCTAATGGTATTGTAGGAAAATGTTGAGTATCAACAAAATCATCTGTGTAGGAATAAGATGACTAGAAGAAGTACCCTTGTCCTGGTTGCCCCTACTAGAAGAAGCACTCTTACCCTTACCCTTAAACATACCTTTTAATCCTTCCATTTTAATTATGATAATAAATAATTAAAGACAATAAAATTAAGTGCGCTAAATAAAAATATAAAATAAACAGACAATAATAATTTAATGAAGGAACGAATGTACCAAACGCCGACGTAACGTCGACGTGTAATCGAGAGGTTGAAAATTGAAACTTTGCTCGATGGAAGATCCTCAAGCTAGTTGCCAACTTCACTCCCAATTCCCAAATGAATTAATAAAATTGAATATTTAGCAAACAATCTAGACTTGTAGAGAGATATATTGAGAAATTAGAGAGATTGTAGGAAGATTTGTGAGAAAGATGAAGAGAAAATGAGTTATTTATAATTGAAAAATTGGGTTAAAGTGTAAATATAATAACTTATGGGTTAAAAATAAATATTAAGGGGTAGGGGGGTTGGGGGAGGGGGGCCTAAAATGGCCATTGGCCAACGACCATAATCTAAAATGGTCGATGGTGCAACGGTCATTTTAGCAAAGGGGGGAAAAGGGCGGGGTCGGGGTCGGGACGGGCTCGGGGCGGGGTCGGGTCAGGCGGGCACAGGGCGAGCTCGGGGCCGGAGGGACGAGACATCGTCCCGTCCGAGTTCGAGTCCCGCCCCCGTTATTTTTTATTTTTTTTTAAGCGGGGCGGGGCGGGGCGGGCTCGGGACGGGGTCGGGTCGGGGTCGGGTCGGAGTCGGGTCGGGGTCGGGCCGTCCCGGCCCACTGGCCAGCCCTACTTCCACCGTTGGGCATATTTAGACTCTTTTAATTGTTCAATATTATATTTGAATTATAAGATAACGGTAATGATAATTAGGATTCAATAGATTAGTGGAAGGCATTTATAAACCAAAGCAATAAATCAGGGACAATTTTGACCCATTCTTTTATTTTCTGTAAAATAACTTCTACTTTTAACTTTTTAATTTATTCAGGTGTAACAAGTAGGGCTGGCCAGTGGGCCGGATCGGCCCGGTCCCGCCCCGAACCCGAGTAGTTAAAAAAAAATTGGTATCGGGACTCGAACCAGGATGGGACAATGTCTCGTCCCGACCCGGCCCGCCCCAGTCCCGCCTGTCCCGACCCGATCCCTATCCCGCCCTTGTCCCGACCCGATCCCGCCCGAAACTCCCCTTTTGCAAAAATAATCGTTGCACCAACGGCCATTTTACATTTTCACCGTTGTGCAACAGCCATTTTTGGCCTCCCCCTCCCCCTACCCCCTTAATATTTATTTTTAACCCATAAGTTATTATATTTATACTTTAACATAATTTTTCAACTATAAATACCTCATTTTCTCTTCATATTTCTCACAAATCTTTCTACAATCTCTCTAATCTTTCAATCTATCTCTCTACAAGTCTAAATTGTCTACTAAATATTCAATTTTATTTATTTATTTGGGAATTGGGAGTGAAGTTGGCAACTAGCTTGAGGATCTTCCATCGAGCAAAGTTTCAATTTTCAACCTATCGATTACACATCGACGTTACGTCGGCGTTTGGTACATTCGTTCCTTCATTAAATTATTATTGTCTGTTTATTTTATTTAGCGCACTTAATTTCATTTACTTTAATTATTTATTAATATAATTATAAATTTATAATTGAAGGATTTAAACATATGTTTATGGGTAGGGGTCAGGCTTCTTCTAGTAGGGACAACAAGGGCAAGGGTACTTCTTCTAGTCATCTTATTCCTACACATGATGATTTTGTTGATACTGAACATTTTCCTACAATACCATTAGATTTAGACAAGGAGCTATTTTCTGAAACTCAAGAAGACTTTAATTTAGACGATAATCTAGATGATAGACCCACTAATGTTGATGACAACACACCCACTAGTGCACCTTCAACTGAAATGCCTCATATTCCCCATAGTATGAGACGAGGTCCAGCAAAACGACCATTAAAATTAGATGCATGGATATTTTTTGATAGGGACGTAGAGAATCAAGTAGCTAGATATAAAATTTGTAAAGATGTTTTAAAATTTAAAACTGGAAAAGGTCACGGTGGGACGGGGGGTTTAATGAGACACGTAGTAAGGGCTCATCCATCTATGTATGCATAATACGAGGCTTCAAAACCGGGTGCGCAAACGCCCGCTCCATCGGGACAAGGTTCACATACTGATACTGTCCCGGACCAAGTACATGGTCAAATTAACCCTATGACGAGGGGAATTGTAGGCCCTAAATACAATAAACATAGAAATAGGGAAGCAATAGCAAAATTAGTTGTTGTGGAGGGTTTGCCTTTTTCATTTCCTTCATCTCCCGGTTTTATTCATTACATTAGAGATTTGTATAATCCTGCTTTTAACGATTTTCCTAGATCAACTGTTAAGAGAGATGTATTTAAATTTGCACATGAATATCAATAGTATTTACGTTATTCAATATATCATTTTAATGGCAAAGTGGCTATCACTTCTGATATAGGCCGTAGTACTAACGGCCATGATTATTTAACGGTAACTTGTTATTGGATAGATTATAAATGGTCTAAGCAAAAACGTATCTTAGTGTATAGATATATAGATGATAGGCACACTGGTACTTTTATTGCAGAAAATATATATCAAGTGTGCGATTATTACGGAATAACTAATAAAATTATGGATATTACATTAGATAACACTTCTTCTAACAATTATGCTATTACAATTTTAAAAAATTATTTAACTCCATCTTTTCCAGATCATTTTCATATAAAATGCGCGTGCCATATATATAACTTAATTGTAAAGAATGGTCTATCACTTTTTGAAGACATTCTTAGTAAAATACAATTTGCTATAAACTTTATTTTTAAAAATAATAGAATACAACGAAGAAAAGAATATAAAAAAACTTGTCACGATTGCCAACTACCTTATAGAAAAATTCCAGAAGAAGTACCCACTAGGTGGAATTCTTTATACGAGCAACTACTTGTTGCTTATGACAATAGAAAACCTATAACTTTATTTTTTAACTCTCATAACCAAAATCCAGTTGATATGGTTGTAGATAGCGATTGGGTAAAAATTTCCGAACTTATTGTATTTTTAGAGAAATTTTTTCAAGCAACAAAAGAATTTTTCGGTATATATTATCCTACTATTTCAACTATGTTGTTTTATATAGCTCTAATATTTTTATTACTTAGTGATTATATAGAAAAACAAGCTTATATGGCAGTTATTAAAAAAATGTTTATCAAAATAAAAAAATATTTTATTCCTATTCCCACTATTTATAATATTGGTGTTGTATTAAATCCGACTATTAAAATAGACGATACTAAATCACTTATTGAAACTATTTACGATTGTATAGAAGTACTACTACCTCCAAGTCCCAAAAATCCAATTCATCCACCACCTATTGAACAGACTAAAGAAGAAGTGTTGTCTAGCATAGAAGACCAATGCAAAAAAATATATAGGTTTTACTAACAAGAAAGTGCTAGTAACCTACCGGCTTCCATACCATCTTCTTATTCTTCTTCAACACAACCTCACAAAAGACATGTTGTTTCTGCGGCTAGTATTGAAAGTCTCAGAAATAGAATGTGCGGTCGTACCACTACTAACCAAATTAGAGAGTTTGATATTTTTGTTTTGCAGGGTTCTGTACCGTACCAAGCAGTTCTCAATGAAGAACGACGTGAAGACTTGCCGAAAATCCGGAGGGGAATGAGAAGACCTTTCGACACTTTCAATGATGGCCCGAGATGTTTTGAACATTCAAGTGTCATCAATCTGCGTACGAAAGAGCTTTTTCTGACGGCAGATATCAAATAAGAGACCACAGACACTCATTTGCCGGAGACAGCTTATAAATTGTAGTATTATTCAAGAGATAGGATACGAGCGGAGCGGAGAAGGTGCGATCAACCGAGATCAACGAAGAAGAAGACGAAAACCACAACGAAATCTTATCCGAAGGTGGTGGAAGCGACGTGGATCAATTTGACCAACAAATACCAATTCCAACCGAAGAACCACAGGAAGTTATCAAGAAACTAGAACAGGTTTTTTTCAGAATGTAATTTTTTTAATTGCAATTTTATTATGTAATTTGCAACTTTTGGACAACACCACAAAGTTGCAATTTTGACAATTGTATTTGTATTACAAAAAATTCATGTCTATTAAATAATATAAGAGGCACAAAAACAGTCTTGGGATATTTTTATTACACTATCTTATCTTGTTTAATTATTGAGTTTTGTATACATATGTTATTAAAAAAAAATAGGAAAAACCGCCCGATTCCTATCCCGCCCCCGCCCCGACCCGATTCCGACGGGATCGGGATCGAGACAGGACTTCGGCAAATCCGCCAAACCCGATTCCGCCTAACCCGTCAGCCCCTTCACCCGCCCCCTTCACTCATCCAGCCCCTTCCCGACTCCGCCAAACCCGACCCGTTAGTCCCGAGCGCGGCTCACTGACCAGCTCTAGTAACAAGTAGGTAACTTAACTGTACAAAATATTATCTAGACAAAAGAAGGGAAAAGCTGGATCCTTCATTGATTTTGAGTGTTAATTCCGAGACACTGCATACAATTCAAGGAGTAGTAGTAGTAACAGTGATACCAAAAGGTCTCATGGGAAAAAGAAAGAGAAAATACATCACCTTAATTTCAAAAAGACATTTAAATTTTGTAAAAAATTATTACTTCCAAAATAATTTCAAATTAATATTATTACCTCCTTTCTCGACAAATTCCAATTTTTTAAAAAGAGTGTTAACAACGTACCAATTCTTACCTAACATGTGTCAAAAAAAAAAATTAATTGTTTTTCTTTGTATTTTTTCTTTTTCTCTTTCTTAATTTTTGAGCTTTTTTCCTTCCTCCGCCTCAAGCCGTGCATCTTCTTCTTCATCTAACCCTTCTCCATATAGTTTTTTCTTCTCAAGGTTTTCAAACTTTTTCCATACAATTTTCTAGTCTTTGTTGAGTTATTGGTAACAAGATTTAATCTTTTTCTTCTTTTGTAAGCAAATCAAAAGTTTTGGAGATATCATCAATTAGTTCATCTTCTTTTCATATTGGTTTAACACAATTAAAAGTGAAGATTTCAAAAGAATCAAATAATAATTTATAAGTCGTTGGGCTAAAACTTAAATAAAAAGCTAGATGCTACCTCCATTCTTGAATTCTTAAAATTAGGGGTGGGAATAAAAACTGGTGAACCGAAAAAACTGAACCGAATCGTCGATTTGGTTCGGTTTAAATTCGGTTAAAAAAATTTTAAAAACCGGTTCTTTAAAAAATTGAATCTATCATGGTTAAATGATTCGGTTCGGTTCTTTAGTATTGGTGATGAACCGAACCGAAAAATCAGGGGTAAATTTTTAATTAATCAAAGCAAGTATAAATTAAAATTGAAAGCTTGCCCTAAATCGTTTTGGATGTGCTACTGCCGACTGCCGACTGCCTACTGGGTTACTGCTATCAGAGCTCAATGAGGAAAACAAAATCTTATTTTTGATTTTAGTTGATTTTAGGCTACTCTTATCTCTTGAATCATAGTCATTGAAGCCAATCTATGAAGCTTTTATGGAACTCGAATGCGGCATGAACTTAATTAACATATTACGGAAACATTGACATAAAATGTAGGGAGAGAAAGTCGTTGTAAATGGGTGCAACTTTAAATGGTCATAACTCTACGCTCGGATGTCCGTTTTCACAATTAATTTGTGTTTTCCCCAAATCGATTTTTAATTTTTCTTTTTCTTTAGTAAAGATCTCACGATATACAATAGATTTCAACGTCGAAATTTCGTGGTAATGTAAGTGTGAATGACAATTTCAGTGTTGAAAATTTAATTTTTTTAAAAAAATCCCCCGAACCCTTTTATTTTATTTTAGTGTTGAATTTTATTTTGTGGGGATGTAAACTTTAGTTTTGAGTTTTTTTACATGTTTTAAGAATATATGTGATGCAGACTTTATATTTTTAGACTTTAAATTATTTGTTTTTGGACTTTATATTTGCTAATTATGATACACTTGAATTGAAAAAATCGATATAAATCGATACGTTCGGCGATATAACCGATATGTTCGGTTTTTTTAATAAAAAAATTTGCTTCATTTTTTAAAATAAAAATTAAATTTTATTTGATTCATACTTTTTTTATACAAAATCGAACCGAACCGATATACGCCCACCCCTACTTAAAATTCATTTTAATGGGTTTTACAAAATTATTGGAAATGTAAAAGTAATTTTTCGATAATATTTAAAAAAAATTAAAAAAAGAGTTCAAATGGTTAGTAAAGAAGTGGGCGGACTGGTGGTCGAAATTGTGGCATTGAAAGTGGTGTGGAAGTGGCAATAAGTTTATGGGAGAAGAAGAAAAAAAAAAGGAAAAAATAGCAAGAAAAAAAGGAAAATACATTTTGTAAAGAAAAATTTCTAAAAAATAAAATTTTAATTTTTTTTGGGGTTGCTCACGCTCTTTAAAAGAGTGTATGCACTTTATATGTCAAGTGGTAAAAAAATGAGATAATAATATCAGTTCAAAGTTATTCAGAGGTAATATAACTCACACAAAGTTTAAGTATCTTTTTAAAAATATAATTCAAATTCAAATAGCTAATGGTGTATTTTCTGGAAAAAGAAATCTAAGCCCTCGGAATAGAAAGGCATGTGGGAAAATGCCAAAAGGAAAAAAGCAAAAAAGAGAAAAAAGAAACCCAAATTCCTAAAATTCCTTTCATATGTCTGAATATACTTTCACCATAAGATTCAAGAACGCATGCCTATCGAGCTGACACCCATTCAATATCCGTGGCTCTCCTTTTGAAGCTTCAAAACTGATTCCCTTACCACATTCACTTTTCTCAAGAGATGGCACTAGGTTCTAGTTTCATGCTTTTCTTTTGTGAAAGGGAAAGTCCCGAAGGCGAAATTCTCCACCTGTATTAGAGGTCCCTTGGCCAGGTGGGATGTAAATCGAGGGATATGCGTGAGTGGCAGCCCTGCAAGGGAGATGACCAACGGGACACGAACCCAGCAACATCCCTTGCAATATTTCAGCAAAGACTGTCACCATACGGATTCGAACCCGCGACGTCGGAGTGGTTGTACCCCAATCACCTTGCCACTTACCAACTCACCTGTGCCCTGGGGGCAGTTTCATGCTTTTCTTGATCTATATATATTCCATCCATCTTAGAAATTTTCCAAGAAAAAAAAAGGTTTAGCGGTGTAAAAAAATATATGGAATGTTTTCAAAGCATTACTTCCTCGGTACTAAAAAGATTCATATTTTTTATTTTTCGAGAGTCACGAGTTACTTTTTTATCATAATTTTTTCAAATATCTCTTAAATATTTTAAATTAAGTATTAATTATGGTCATATACCACTTTTTACGTAGTTTCTAAATATGTAAATTTTATTTCAATAAATTAAAAGATTTCATATTTAAACACACGATTAAAATTAAGAAATTTGACACTCGAAAAAATAAAAAATATCAATATTCTTAGGTTGGAGGAGTACTTTTTTTTATTTGCATGGAATCTGACAATTGTTATATGCATATCTGAAAGAAATAATCCCTTGATTATTTTCATTAATGAATGAGTATATATACAATTTACAAATTTCATAATATGGAAAATCATATTTCTATTCTACTCCCAAAATCACATTCTATTTGTACAAGAATTCTACAATAAAGGTAAGTGTACAATGCTAATTATATACAAATAATATGTTACCAAAAATACTCCAAACCGTGATATACTTGGCATGTATATCACAGACTATTTTGTCTTGTTTTTCCGTGATATACACGTTATACACAAGGCATTGTATATGCCGTGTATATCGTGTATATCACGGTATACTTTCACACCCCCGCAGTCATAGCAGGCAAGCAGTCATATGCCGAGACTGTCTCTAAAATCTTCAAACAGAACCGAGGGAAGACCCTTAGTAAAGATGTCTGCAATTTGGTATCTAGAAGGGACATGTAAGACGCGTACTTGTCCACAAGCTACCTTTTCTCGAACGAAGTGGATATCCATCTCGATATGTTTAGTGCGTTGATGTTGAACAAGATTACAAGAAATATAGATAGCACTAATATTATCACAATAAACTAATGTAGCTTTCTGAATAGGACAATGAAGCTCTAAGAGAAGATTACGTAACCAACATGATTAGATACCATATTGGCGACCCCTCGATACTCGGCATCTGCACTGGAGCGTGATAATGTAGACTGACGCTTTACAGACCATGAAACCAAGTTATCACCAAGGAATATACAATAACCAGACGTGGAGCGTCTGGTATCTGGACAATCCAACCCCAGTCAACATCTGTTTATGAGACAAGTGTAGAGGTCATCGAAGGATATAGATGCAAGTCATAGTCAAGTGTTCCTGGATGTATCGGATAATGTGTTTGAGCGCATTCATGTGCTCAACCCTAGGATCATGCATAAACAAACACACCTGTTGTACGACATACGTAATATCTAGTCTCGTGAAAGTAAGATACTGAAGAGCCCTAGCAAGACTACGATAGTGGGTGGGATACTCGTAAGGTGAGTCATCCGCAGCACCCAGCTTGGGTTTAGTATCAACTGGAGTGGAAGTAGACTTATACGATGACATACCAGCTCGCTCAATTATCTCAGCGGCATACTTTCGTTGGGATAAGAATCACCCACCGGCATGACGAGTGACAGCAATCCCCAAAAAGTAACTCAAGGGCCCAAGTCCTTCATAGCAAACTCAGAAGTGAGTAGTGTTATGATAGACTTGCGTAAATAATCAGAAGAAGTAGTCAAGATAATATCATCCACATATAATAGAATATATGCCAAGGAAGTACCACGCCGATATATGAATAAAGAATTATCAGACCTGCTATGAGAAAACTCAATAGTAGATACATAGTTTGCAAATTGCTTATACCAAGCACGGGGGGGCTATTTGTGCCCATACAAGGACTTCTTCATTAAACATACATGATTAGGATATTTGGGGTCTCGAAAACCCAAGGGTTGATGCATGTAGACTGTCTCCTTAAGATCACCATGTAAGAAAGTATTCTTGACATCTAGCTGATGAATGGGCCATGCCTTTGAAAGAGCCAGACTGAGAACAATGCGAATGATAGTCGGTTTGACCACCAGACTAAAAGTCTCACCACAGTCCACGCCAACCTGTTGAGTATTACCATCACCTACAAGACGAGTCTTATGTTTCGCAAAAGAACCATCAGAAATATCTTTATGAGTAAAAATCCACACAGACCGAATAATATTAATGCCAGAAGGACGAGGTACCAACTCCCACGTCTTATTTTCAATAAGAGCATTTTATTCATAGTGCATAGCCAATTTCCAATTCGGGTCATTTAATGCAGACACTGGGTTACGGGGTAGTGGGGATTTAAGAACATTAGAATTAAGATTAAAATGTCTTTTTGGTTTAAAAATACCCTGTTGACTACGAGTAACAAGTCGGTGACTCAGGGGAGAATTAGGTGGATTTTAGGAAAAATTCAGATGGTGGATGGACTGAATAGAAGGCAGTGGGCCTGCTGGCCCAACATTGGAATCTGGACCGGGAATGGAACAGAAACAGGGGCAGAATTGGGCTGGACGAGTGGCCCAGTTGCTGGACCTGGGACGGGATGGGATGTGGGTGTTGGCGAGCCAGCAGGCAGTGGTCCTGCTGGCGTTCCGGGGGTACTGGATTGTCCCAATAAGTGTTGCATAATGTAGGGTGAGACTTCGTCATCTAAAAAATTATACGAACTAGGCACGGGACTACTCACTTTAGCAAACGAAAATTGGGTTTCATCAAAAATAACATGACGACTATTATGATTTTATTAGATAATAAATCAAAATATTTATAACCACGATGATTAGATGGATAACCCAAAAATACACAAGCGGTAGAACGGACTTGAAGCTTGTTAATTGTAGTTGACAAAAATAGTGGATAACATAAACACCCAAAGACCCTAAGATGTGAATACGAAGGATTCTTATTATAGAGGATTTCAGGGGGGATGAATATGTCAATCCTTTAGTAGGAAGTATGTTAAGGAGATAAATAGTCATTTGTAGAGCATGATGCCAGAAGGAAGGGGGTACAGAAGCATGGACCAATAAAGTTCGGATAATATTATTAATGGTACGAATTTTTCGTTCGACTTTTCCATTTTGTGAGGACGTATGAGGACAAGAAAAATGAAAAATTCTGCCACTAGCATCACAAAATTCCTTAAATAACCCATTATCATATTCTTTTCATTATCACACTGAATATTTTTGATTTTCCGTTCGAATTGGGTACGGATGAATGCTTTAAATTTTAAGAATGTGAAAAAAACATAAGATTTCTTTGCTAACGGAAAGGTCCATACAAAATTAGAATAATCATCGAAAAATAGAACATAATAACGATGTCCCATAGAACTTAGAACGGGAGAAGTCCATAAATCGCTATGTATAATGTCAAAAGGCATCAAAGTACGAGAAGTAGAGGCTACAAATGGTAATCTAACATGTTTTCCTAATGGACATGAATGAGAAATTGGAGTACTACGCGTACCCTTACAAGAAATAAAATTATTTTTATGCAATGAAGAAACAATAGACAATCCATGGTGACCCAAACGTTCATGCCACAAGGAAGGAGCTAGAGCTGCAAATGTCGATGGCATGACTTGACTCGAGAAACTGGAGGCGGACGTGATTGAATAAAGGTCTCCCCTACTATTGCATCTTATGAGAGGTATCCCCGTTTTGAAATCCTTCACAGAAACCCAAAATGATCAAAATTAACAGAAACTCAATTATCAGTGGTGAATTTTCGGACAGACACCAAATTTTTAATTAAGTTTGGGGCATGAAGGGCATTTTTCAAGACAATAGGTGGATGTAGGGGAGACAAAGTTGTATTACCGTAACCACAAATTGGAATTGTATTCCCATTACCAACAATAATGCCACGATTTTTATTCAAATTGGAATAAGACGAGAGAGTACCTTGGTCAGACATCATGTGAGAAATGGCGACGGTGTCCATGTACCAATTCACGACTAGAGGATTTAATCCAATTGTATGCATGGCGGCCTCAATATCGATGGGCATCGGCATCGAATTAAGGCCCGTAGCATTGAAGGCCTGCTGGGGCCGAGGCCCAAGCACACCGGACTATTGACCAGACCCGGAACGCTGCTGGTAAGAACCCGAGTAATTGGGCCTGTTATAGGGCTGGATCGGGGCCCAAGGTGGCTGGAAATAATTGGAAGGAGGGCATTAGGCGGGACTGGGCCACTGGCTACTGGCCAATGGTCTAGGCCCACAACTAAGGGGCCCAAGGCTGGGACAAGGCGGGCTGGGGCCCAGAACCCCGAGGCCCACCCCCGGTGTTATTACTGTTCTGGTCGGTGTTGTTACTGTTCCGGTCGGTGTTATTATTATTCCGGCTGCCGCTGTTGTTGCCGCGCGATTATTGTTATTATTTTTATGATTTTGACCCTTCTTTCCATCATCGTTGTTGCGGTTTTGACCCGAATTGTCAACAAACCCGTGAGAGTTATTGGATGAAGTCATCATCACCACGGAACTAGCACCAGTAGCCACCTTTTTTGCTAAGCCCCTTCTTCTAACGTGAGCATCGAATGGGCTTGATAAAAAGGGGGAAACAGATTACTTTGACTGATGAGAGTCCCAACGCCATTATAGGCTTCAGATAGGCCTGCAACCATTTGTAGAACAAGACGATTATTGGTAACAGGTGCGCCAACGTTACGGAGTTGGTCCGCCAATTCCTTGAGCCGTTTACAATAAGCTGAAAATAAATTTTTCATGCTTACTTGTGAAAATTCTTGCTCAAGGGTGACAATTCGAGAATGTTGATTATCTTGGAAGATATCACACTATCTATTCCAGGTAGCCATAGTTGTAGTGTCTGGTAGAATGATCGTCTGTAAAAGGTAGGTAGAAATAGTGGAGTAAATCCACTGAAGGACGGTAGCATCACGAGTGATCCATAATTGAGGATCCTCCGCGGGTGTAGGGATAGTGGGAGGAATTATGTGATGGAGGACTTGATGTGAGATTGCGTGAATTTTGAACAACTCTGCCCACGTCGCATATTGGACGTTTTCCATCTCAAGAATAATATGGATGTGGTTCTTGATGTTAGAAACAGTAAGGGCATGATGAAATAGGTTCTTTGACGTCGACATAACGAAAGAACAAAGGGATTTGGTGATACCATGAAAGAAATAATCCCTTGATTATTTTCATTAATGAATAAGTATATATACAATTTACAAATTACATAATATGGAAAATCTTATTCCTATTCTACTCCCAAAACCCTATTATATTTGTACAAGAATTCTACAATTATGGTAAGTGTACAATGCTAATTATATACAAATAATATGTTACCAAATATACTCCAAACTATGATATACTTGTCATGTATATCACAGACTGTTTTGTCTTGTGTTTTCGTGACATACACGGTATACACAAAAAATTATATATGTCATGTATATCACGGTATACTTTCAATATCAGATATTAAGCATACTTTAATTTACTGATTTTTTAGTTCTTCATGTCCCCTCTATTACCCTACTTGCCATCATTACAGTTGAGGTGGCGCGGGGCACTAATACGTGATAGGTCTGCTTTCTAATCATTCTTTTATGACCTTCCTCTCAAAGAATTATCTTAATTTGACTTAATATGAAATTTTAAAAATAAAGATTTTTTTTATATATATGATACAAAATAAACTTAGATATTTGTATAGTTATAAATCATCTCATAAAATTAAATTATTTTTAAATATAAAATATGTTAATCTTTTTTACATAAATTAATAAAAAAAAATAAGAAAATCTTTTTTAGAGAGAAAGTAATTACAACTACTGTTTTTTGGGCAGAGCTCAAGGAATGTTTCGTTGCTTGCACTTTTACATTTATTACTCCCTTCGTTTTAAAAATATTGATCTAGTGTGACTTGCTATAAAGTTTAAAAAATAAGGAAAGATATTTGAAATTTATTGTTCAAAATAAATCTTAGATATTTGTATATTGTAAATGATCTCATAAATTTAAATTATTTTTAAATATAGAAAGAAATCAATCTTTTGAAAATAAACTAATAAAAAAAATATGTCAATTTTTTTGAGACGGAGAAAATAATTCATTACATACTTTTGTGGATCTACTTTCCTTTTAGCACTGGATTGCCTTACTGGTGAATTGGAGTGGAATTAGCTTTATTATCCACCATCCACCCTAACCCCCTCTCGCAAATGGAAAAGAGAGCACTACACTCCAAAGAAAACAATTGGCAAAATTCATGGATGATCCTATCATATGTAATGTGATAGTTCTCCCAGCTTCACGTTACACTTCATAAATAGGACGGATCAATATATTTGGTGGCTTAAAGCCAAAATATATTAAAAGGCCTCTAAACTTTTATTTTATAACATTCATCTAATTATGAGGCATAAAAAAAGTTTTTATGACTTTGACTAGTGGTGAGAGCGTCATGCATGATGTGTGAGGTTAGACGCACATCATGGAATGAAACACACTCATATTAAAAAATTATGATATTTAAGTGGAAAAAGATAAAGTGGTGAGCTTATTATCCACCGATTTTCGAACCTTACCGAAAGTATGTATGTCTTAGAGACAATCATTATTAGAGACAAATGTATTTGAACACATTCGTATTATTAATAAGATTAATATTTATGACATTTGCGATTATTGAATTATTATTTGATTGTCTGTAATTATTCATTAATGAGCATCCCTTGAGCTTACGTTGTCATTAATAGAGTGCGATATTGATGATAGAGCGTAACTCTAAAATAGCCTCGACTAATGATCATCGAGAATGGATATCGATGATATATTATAAGTCGACATGTGGTCTGCATCACATTCTTAGAAAATGTAGTATGTCTCACCTGCTACTAGTAATGGTTACTAGTGATGGACACATGGATACTTTTGGAAAGTATTGGTATGCCCTGCTGATAAACTATTTGTTAGACATGTCTAAAGTATTATCAGCGTGTGAGATATAAAGGTCCTTTGACTTGAGATAAATACACACCTTGTTTACAGAGTAATGTACTTTGACCCTATCCTAAGCTTAAACTCCTTATAGGATAAGATACGGCTTGTGTTGGGTGCATTATGCTATAAATTAAGGTGGTAGTTGAGTCAAGAATATGATTCATTCCTAGATTGGATATTCGAGCGAGAACTCAACTTCTCAGTGATATTAGGTCGACCAAGTCATTGGCCAATGCAAGAGACATATTTAAAATATGATCTAGTTGTCGACTAATATAGATGAGATAAAGTGATCAAGCCATTTGGATAGACACATGGAAAATCTTAAGTTTGATCGAGTGTGTCGCGAATGAAAGAAATTTATCATCTCACATAAAGATTATATTTGCTGGATTCATGTAAATGTACTTCATATATTGAGTTCGTCGTACTGCGCAGTCTAGGAGTTCCGTATGGACCTTAATTGGATTAGTGTCGATATATAAAGGCCTATAGGGTCACATTATGTCGATTATCTCTTCGATCTAAGGGTGTATTGAGAAAGTATTAAATATCCGATTTGGGATCGAGATATTTAAATTGATAATAACTATGGGATAATTTCTATTAGATGGAAATTATTTAATTAAATTAAAATTAGATTTTGGATTTAATGTGCTGAATATATATATTAAACGAAAACGGGAAACAAAAATTTACGTAAGGCGCCGTGACACCGACCCGGCAGTGGGCCCAGTCAGACTGGCCCGCTGCACCTCAGTTTTTGGGCCAGGCTTGGAGCCCAACCCTAATCTGATTTGTTGCCCAAATTTCAACTATAAAATACAGCACACCCCATAAGTTAAAACATATTAATTCTCATAAAAACAATTCTAGAATTAGAGTCTAGGATAAAACTCTCTCAAACCTCTGCCGAGATTTCCTGGCTTTCTTGACAGAGGAATACACCATAGCATAGTGCTTGCAGTCGAAGGGACAGTCGTGTGTAATCCCTAAGTAAAGACTTAAGATTTTATAACTTGTAAGTGTTCTAGTTTTATGTTACAGGTTTTGATTGTCATATAATCATACCAAAAGAATTTGTTGGGGTAAGTAAGAACAAAATTTTAAAATTCCGTTATGCCTTACTTATGTGTTTTGAACCCAACAAAACCCTACAGTGGTATTAGAGCCCAGGCTGGTTCAATGGTTATATAACAATTGAATAACATAATAATATGGGTTAAACATAAAATTGGATTAAAACAAGGCTTATTGAAATCCTACATATCTTGACTGAATGTTAACCTTTTGATATCACCCTAAATTATCTGCTACGCTAACTCAAGAAAGTCATTCCGTTCTAACTCGAACTAAGCCAAAAGTGCGGATATCCGGCTCATTGCACGGTGCACGGTGAAGAATGAGTATGAATAGATGATGGTCGATATATGTGTTATTGATAATGGTGGGTGAGGATAAAGGATTTGTGATTTGATCCTAAATGGGATTTAGGGCTCAAGCGATTTTTTTTAAAAAAAAAATCAACACAGAAACGTTTTGTCAGGATGTCGGCGCCGCAACCCTATGGTAGGGCACTGCGGCGCTTGCTAGGGTTTTCAAGGAGGCACCGCGGATCCATGGTGGAACGTCACGGCCCTAATGTTTCATTTTTTTAATTTCGGACATTCTGGACATTAGGCACCGCGGCCCCATAGTGGAGCGTCGCGGCCCTAATGCAAGCCAAAGGTTTCTGCCTTGCAAGCGCCGCGGTGCTAATGCATTGCAGAAGCAGAATTTGGCTTCTGCCTCACTGGCGCCACAACTCTAATGATTAGCGCCGCGGCCCCATCGGTCTGGAATTTTTTTTTCTTTTCAGAATGTATAACCCATGATTATTATTATACAGTATATTTGATAATTATATTGTTTATATGCTAAATGATTGTCATTTAAATTATTAGAATAACGAGCGCAAATAACGGTCTGGGTAGGCAACACCCAGTATGTGTTTAAGCCGCCTAATATCATGCTTGGGCAGGCGGTACCCAATAAGTGCTTAATAGATTTTGCATTAAGATGTTATATTTGATATAGTATACTAGAGTTGATCTTGGTTAAAATCCTAAATTAAAATATTCCCCAAAATTTAATACAAGTCTCATTTAAAATGAATGTGCCATCCGTTATAATTGATTGTAGTGCAAAATCCTTTTCGGCGAGATGAGTATTTATGCCACAGCATTTGCTCTAAGTCTACGAGGACTCAGACTCTTTCATAGATGCATGTTAAATGTAGAAGTGGGTGATAAACCTTCATGAGTATTTACACCACAATGTTTGCTCTATAAGGCAAAACTCATTTAGATACATAATTGTAGTCGCATAACGGGGTTGACTTGCTAGGCTGTCTTGGCGCCACAGTGTCGGACAAGCCGATGGACGCAGATTGATTGTTTAGAACATTCGGTCAAACAAGAGTTACAAATTGTTTGTAATTTGTTTGGAGACCTACCGGGTTATGCTATTGAAGTTATCATCCACGACAAACGCGGAGATGGCATGGACCTGGATCTTGGACCATTATGACCATATTTGATATAACTCCGTACTCTTCCATGGGGTCGAAGAGTATGTTAAAATAGTGGGAGCTGAATAAACTAAAGGCCATGTTAATTAGTTAACGAATGTGTTCAATAGAAATTATATTAGAGTTTAATTTCAAGTCTATTTGTTTCTTCAGTCGTATAAAATGTCGAATCTATCACTAAAAATGTTGGTCGAGACAAACAAGTTGACTGGATCAAATTATCCTGACTGGTTAAGAAATCTGCGATTGGTGTTAAGACAAGAAATAATTGAGTATGTGTTAGACACAGTGTTCCCCACAGTCCCTACTGAAGATTCTGCTGAGTATGCCCTGTTTGACAATGTGGCTTATCAGAAACATCTAGACGATACTACCTCAGCACAATGTGTAATGTTGTCCTCCATGACCTTGGAGTTACAGAGGCAATATGAAAACATGGGCTCCAACGAAATGCTAGAACACTTGAAGAGTCTCTATGACTCATAGTCTCAGACAATGGAGTATGAACTGTTGAGAGACCTTTTCAAGTGTAAGCTGAACGATGGGGGTCAAGTGTCAGCTCATGTTCTAAAGATGATTGGGTTAATAGAAAGGTTGGCTTCGATTGGAACGAAACTGCCTATAAATGTCTCTGTCAACCTGATCCTGAATTCACTTCCTGGTTCATTTGAGAATTTCATTGTGAACTTCAATATGAATGGGACCAAGGCAAGTCTTCCAGAGCTTCACAACATGTTAAAGACCTTTGAATTATCTACCTCTAAAGGTAAAGCCGTGCTCATGGTGGGCTCTTCTAGCAAGTTCAAACCCAAGGGTAAGAACATGCAGAAGAAGAAGGGTAAGACAGCTGTTGCACCTACAGTTATGAAACCTAGAGGAGGTGTTCAGAAGAAGGAAAAGGTAGCTTTGGATGTGTGCCTCAGCTACAAGAAGAAGGGGCACTGGAAGAATGACTGTACAGCTCTAGGAGGAGGCAAAACACTAGGTGCTCCTGGCTCTACTGGACAAGGTATGTTTGTCATTGAGATAAATATGTCTATAAATAATTCTCACTGCTGGGTATTGGATACTGCATGTGTCTCATACATTTGTAATAATGTGGAGGGTCTGATTGACAATAGAAAGGTTGGACCTTGGGAGGTGGACCTGCACGTTGGAAATGGAGCACGAGTGGATGCTGAACGCGTGAGAACTTATAGACTAGATTTACCTTCAGGCTTTTGTTTAGAACTAAATAATTGTTATTTGTTCCCTCATTGACGAGGAATATTGTTTCTATCCAGTGTTAGACATTGAGGGGTTTGTCTCATTTATTGCCAATGGCAGTTATGTACTGTCTATTAATGGTTTTGTTTGTGGAAATGCTCCGCTTATGGATGGTTTGTATGTTCTAAATTATAGTCATGAAATTTTTAATGTGAAAAACAAACGAGCTAAGATAAGTAATCCAAGAAACCCCACCTACTTATGGCATTGTAGGCTTGGTCACATCAATGAATCAAGGATAGAAAGATTAAGAAAGTTAGACTACATGGAACCATTTGACTTGGAATCCTATGGTAACTGTGAATCTTGCGTGAGAGGAAAGATGGCCAACAAGACACTTTCTGGGAAAGGGGTGCGAGCCAAAGAGGTACTTGAATTGGTCCATACTGATGTATGTGGGCCATTTTCAACCCAAGCTAAGGGAGGCTTCCGTTACTTCATCACTTTTACAGACGATTTCACAAGGTTTGGGCATGTGTATCTTATGAAACACAAGTTCGAAGCCTTTGAGAAATTCAAGGAGTACAAGTCAGAAGTAGATAAGCAACTTGAAACAAGTATCAAGACCCTTCAATCAGATCGAGGAGGTGAATACTTAAGTAAAGAATTTTGGGATTACTTGAAGCTTCATGAGTCAATCACAATGGACACCTCCTGGAACGCCACATATGAATGGTGTTGCTGAAAGGAGGAATCGAACCTTATTATATATGGTTAGATCTATGATGAGTTTCTCAGCTCTACCAACATACCTTTGGGGCAATGCATTGCAAAGCTCAATTTTTATTTTGAACATGGTTCATTCAAAGTCAGTAGAGAAAACTCCATATGAGATATGGAATGGCAAGAAGCCAACACTTAAACACATGAGACCCTAGGGTGCCCTGCATATGTAAAAAAGATGCTTATTGATAAGTTGGAATCTAAAAGTGAGAAATATTATTTTGTGGGGTATCCAAAGAAAACTAAGGGATACTATTTCTATCTTCCTGGAGAACATAAGGTCATTGTTTCCAGAAATGCAATTTTCCTTGAAGAAGACTGTGTCTACATGGAACGGAGAAGCAATAAGATAGAACTTGAAGAAATTCAAGAACCACAAGATAACACAGAAGTTGAACCCTTGTCAAAAGACCTAGATAAGGATTCAGTGGGAGTATTTGGTGAAGATTGGGTACTTAGAGTACGCCCTTCAGCCAGTGGGAGTGCTATGAGAGATAGTACAGAAATGCAAGGCTCTCATACACAACCGATGGAAGATGATATAATAGTTGTACATCATTCCATTCAGGAAATACATGAAAATGATATTCCTGAAAGCTCTCAAGGTGATGGATTGTCCAGCACACAAAGACCTTCTCACAATCAGAATGCAACAAACACTAAAACGCAGAATAATCAACTCCCTAGGACCACTAGAACTCATCGTCCGCCTAAAAGACTTAATCTCCTTGTTGAAACACACAATGAGATAGATATTCCTTATGACGATGAACCTACAACCTACAGTGAAGATTTGTTAGACATTGATTCTCAGAGATGGCAAGAAGCCATGAAATTTGAGATGGACTCGATGTGCATAAATCAAGTTTGGAACTTGGTTGATTTGCCAACAGGGGTTAGACCCATAGGATGCAAATGGGTCTTCAAGAAGAAGATTGATGCATATGGCAAGGTACAGACTTATAAGGCAAGATTGGTGGCTAAAGGTTATAATCAACGACCTGGGGTCGATTATGATGAAACACTTTTCACCTGTTGCGAAAATTAAGTCCATTCGGATTTTGCTTGCAATAGTCGCATACTATGATTATGACATTTGGCAAATGAATGTTAAAACTGCTTTCCTCAATGGTAACATAATTAAAGAGGTGTGTATGATATAACCTGAGGGTTTTACATCTAAGACTATGCCCAAAGAAGTATGCAAGCTGCAGAAGTCCATTTATGGACTTAAGCAAGCCTCAAGGAGTTGGAATATTTGCTTTGATAAAGCAGTCAAATCGTTTGACTTTGTTAGAAGCAAAAAAGATCCCTGTGTTTATAGTAAGCGCACGGAAGAGAGTATTGTCTTCATTGTTATATATGTAGATGACATATTAATAATGGGAGATAATAAGACTTTTATGCAATCAGTCAAGGAATGGTTATCCAGCACCTTCATGATGAAGGACTTGGGTGAAGCCTGCTACATTCTTGGAATTAGGATCTATAGAGATAGACCTAATAGATTGTTGGGGCTGACACAGTCCACATACATAGACAAAGTGCTAAGACACGATTCTTTATGGAAAACTCCAAGAAGGGAAGTCTTACTATGGGTCAAGGCATCAAGTTATCAAAGAAGGATAGTCCTTCTACTGTTGCAGAACTTGAACGCATAAAAAGAATCCCATATGCTTCAGCTATAGGATCTATCATGTATGTCATGACCTGTACGAGGCCAGATGTGGCCTATGCACTTAGTATGACTTGCACATTCCAGCAGAATCCTGGGGAAGAACACTGAAAGCAGTCGAGAGTATTCTTAAGTATCTTAGACGAACTAAAGAATATTTCTTAGTCTATGGTGGATAAGAGAAGCTAGTGTGTACTGGGTACACTGATCGTAGCTTCCAGACAGATCTTGATGACTTCAAATCTCAATCTGGATATGCCTTCATTTTCAACGGCGAAATAGTGAGTTGGAAAAATTCCAAGCAATCTACAACTGCTGATTCGACAACTGAAGTCGAGTACATTGCTAGATCGGAAGCTGGTAAAGAAATTGTCGCGATATCTGAGTTCCTGAAGGAACTAGGGGTTGTTCCAAGTGCCAGTTGTCCAATAACAATTAATTTTGACAATACTAGTGCAGTTGTTCAAGCTAAGGAACCAAGATCAACAAACAGAAACAAGCATGTACCGAGGAAATACCACATACTCAGGGAGATGGTAGAAACTGAAGAAATAAGATTAGACTATGTTCCCATAGATGATAATCTAGCTGACCCGTTTACTAAACTATTAAGCTTAGTTAAGCATAATGGTCATTTTGAAAATATGGGTATTAGATACATCGGAGATTGGCTTTAGGCCAAGTGGGAGACTGAAAGTATGTATGTCCTAGAGACAATCATTATTAGGGAAAATGTACTTGAACACAATCGTATTATTAATAAGATTAATATTTATGGCATTTGTGATTATTGAATTATTATTTGATTGTTTGTAATTATTCATTAATCAGCATCCCTTGAGCTTACATTGTCATTAATAGAGTGAGATATTGATGATAGAGCATAACTCTAAAATAGCGTTGACTAATGATCATCGAGAATGAGATATCGATGATATGTTATAAGTCGACATGTGGTCTACATCACATTCTTAGAGAATGTAGTATGTCTCACCTGCTACTAGTAATGGTTACTAGTGATGGACACATGGATACTTTTGGAAAGTATTGGTGTACCCTACTGATAAACTATTTGTTAGACATGTCTAGAATATTATCAGCGTGTGGGATATAAAGGTCCTTTGACTTGAGGTCAATACACACCTTGTTTACAGAGTAATGTACTTTGACCCTGTCCTAAGCTTAAACGCCTTATAGAATAAGATACGGCTTGTGTTGGGTGCATTATGATGTAAATTAAGGTGGTAGTTGAGCCAAGAATATGATTCATTCCTCGATTGGATATTCGAGAGAGCACTCAACTTCTCAGTGATATTAGGTCGACCAAGTCATTGCCAATGCAAGAGACATATTTAGAATATGATCTAGTTGACGACTAATATAGATGAGATAAAGTGATCAAGCCATTTGGATAGACACATGGCAAATCCTAAGCTTGATCGAGTGTGTCGCGAATGAAAGGAATTTATCATCTCACATAAAGGTTATGTTTGTTGGATGCATGTAAACGTACTTCATATATTGAGTTCGTTGTACGGCGCAGTCTAGGAGTTCCGTATGGACCTTAATTAGATTAGTGTCGATATATGAAGGCTTATAGGGTCACATTATGTCGATTGTCTCTTCGATCTATGGGTGTATTGAGAAAGTATTAAATATTCGATTTGGAGCAGGCATCAAGAGCGTTGAAGGGGGCCAACAAGCCCCTTTCCTTTGAAGGAAATGCTTATAAACTACAGGACATAGAAGCAGGCCAACATATTTAAATTGATAATAACTATGAGATAATTTCTATTAGATGTAAATTATTTAATTAAATCAAAATTAGATTTTGGATTTAATGTGTTGAATATATATATTAATCGAAAACAGGAAACAAAAATTTACGTAAGGCACCGCGGCGCCTGCTAGACTGTGCCCCGGCACCGACCCGACAGTGGGCCCAGTCAGATTGGCCCACTGCACCTCGGTTTTTGGGCCAAGCTTAGAGCCCAACCCTAATATGATTTGTTGCCCTAATTTCAACTATAAATACAACACACCCCATAGGTTAAACCATACTAATTTTCATAAACAATTCTAGACTTAGAGTCTAGGATAAAACTCTCTCGAACCTCTACCGAGATTTCCTGACTTTCTTGACAGAGGAATACACCATAGCATAGTGCTTGCAGTCGAAGGGACAATCGCGTGTAATCCCTAAGTAAAGACTCCAAATTTTATAACCTGTAAGTGTTCTAGTTTTATGTTACAGATTTTGATTGTCATATAATCATACCAGAAGAATTTGTTGGGGTAAGTAAGAACAAAATTTTAAACTTCCGCTGTGCTTTACTTATGTATTTTGAACCCAACAAAACCCTACACTTACGGCACTTGCCTTATCGATTTCTTAGTTAGAAAGATGAGATACAAAAAAACATGTTTTCTATTATATGGATTAATTAAATATGACAAAAAATAAAATAGCTAAATCAGAAAAACTAAGTTCAATTAGAAAATGAATTTTTCAGTAACTTGAAAAACAAACTTTACATGGAGGAAGAAAATTAGAATTCATGACATCTTAAAATGTACTTAGTATTTACTTTAGTGAGAAAAAGATTTATCATTATTTACTCTCTTAACCGTATAATCTTTATCAAATTTCTAAAAATGGTGAGATTTAAATATTTTATTAATAATTACATACATTATATGTTATATAACAATAATACAGAACTTCATATTTGTGGGGCCTTTAATCTTTGTGGACCTAAGGCAAAAGGTTCACTTGCCTTATCTTAAAGCCGACCCTATTAATAAATCTAACCGTCCCAAGAAAAAACACAGTTTTTAATTATAAATTTAAGATATATGTACATTGTACATGAGCAAATAAAATGTTACATATGCTTCCATAACAAAGAAACTTGAAAGAAATAAAATGATACAAAAAAGGAAATTATGAACCAAAAATTTATCGAGGGCGCAGAACACCGATCTCAATCCTCTCATAAAGTAAAATATATGTTGCATATTGGTGTCAATTAAGAACGCTGCATATAGGGTTCACAATGTGGTCTATTATGTAGCTTGACAACATGTTTATTCAAAGCAAAACTTTTGATTTGAGAGGAGTACAAATATTAACAGATGGTTATCCGCACTAACTATTTAAGTATAGATTAATCAATTTACAATATATGTTTGTATATAGAAGTTTCTCCTTTAACTTGGTTAAATAATACAATCATTTATCCCACTAAATAAATTACTCAATCATGAATTATAACACTCTATTTACCATAATAAGATGGAAAGAAACAGTTTGGTCAAATAAGAAAATGGGTTTGCATTATTGAAATATTTTATATATATTTTATACATTTTGGATTTGATGTTAGTCTAAAAATGTGAGCTTATTTATAATTTAATAATTTGTTATTGGGTCGTGCAATCTAAGCGTTTTGTGGTATAGGATCAATCGAACAAGAAGAAAAAAACTCTTAGAGGGAGAAAGTCTCCCATCTCTCTAACTTTCCTCAACAGATACATTTCTCAACGGTAACTAAGTTCCCTAACGACGGCCATCTTCGGCCAGAGATTAGACCATCGTACACCGGCGGCTGGCCGAGACAATCGCTACGATCTCCACCATATCCCCTCCCCCCAAATCTCCTTGCCCAAGCTTTTCCCCCTCTTCCTAATATCCAAAACATGGGTTCCCTCTCTGCTTCTCCCCCAACTTTCCCGATTCTTGGAAGAAAAATCCCCAATACTGAGAAACCTCTAAATTTCAGGTCCATCATGGGAAACAAAACTGACGGTGGTACTAAGAAGAAGGTCCAATTGTCTCACCGACCTTATGAAGTAGTGGAAGGAAAACAACTTTTGAGATTTACTCTAACACTCCGTAAATTCAGGTTAGATGTAAATGTGCTAAATGAGTGTTAATGTTATATTCTAGGCATATGAAATTCCATCGGGATGAGTTTGAGTGGAAATAGTTGATTTGAAATCAAAATGAATAGTGAGGTGCATAAGGTTCGATAGAATCGACTAAGTTTTTGATAGGTCTTCCTTCTTGAAAGAAATAATCCTCTTGATTATTTTCATTAATTGAAAGAGTATATATATACAATTTACATATTTTCATAATAGATGAATCATATTCCTATTCTACTCCTAAAATATTATTCTACTTGGATAATAACTATACAATTATGAAAATACAAATATTATGGTAAGTGTACAATACTAATTACACCACAACATTACCTAAACTAGGAGACTACAATATTACCTAAATTATCTATACCATATACGGTCACTTGTAGAATCCGAGAGCAACAATATACATAATATACACATGTATATCGTGGGTATATTATGTATATTTAACACACCCCCGTAGTCATGGCGGGTGATCTTCGAACGCTGAGATTGTCCCTAAATCTTCAAAAAGGACCGAGGGAAGACCCTTTGTAAAGATGTTGGCAATTTGATAACTTGACGAGACATGGCAGACGCGCACCTGACCACGAACAACCTTTTCGCGGACAAAGTGAATGTCCATCTCGATATGTTTAGTGCGCTGGTGCTGAACCGGGTTACCAGAAAGGTAGATGACACTAATATTATCGCAATAAACCAAAGTTGCTTTCTGAATAGGATAATGAAGCTCCAATAGAAAATTACGTAACCAACATGATTCCGAGACCACATTAGCTACCCCTCGATACTCGGCCTCGGCACTCGATCGAGACAATGTCGACTGACGTTTTGTAGACCATGAGACCAGGTTATTGCCAAAAAACATACCATAGCCAGACGTAGACCGTCTGGTGTCCGGACAGCCACCCCAACAACATCCGTATACGAGACACGTGTGGACGTCGAGGAAGGATATAAATGCAAACCATAGTCAAGTGTACCCTGAATATACCGAATGATGCATTTTGAGTGCATTCATGTGCTCAACTCTGGGATCATGCATAAATAAACACACATGCTGGATCGCATACGTAATATCTGGTCTCGTGAATGTAAGATACTGAAGTGCTCCTGCAAGACTGCGATAGCGGGTTGGGTCCTCGTACGGTGTGCCGGCTGCGACACTAAGCTTGGGCTTAGTATCAACTGGAGTGGAAGTGGACTTACAGGATGACATCCCAGCCCTCTCAATGATCTCAGCCGCATACTTTCTTTGAGATAAGAACAACCCACCTGTATGACGAGTGACAACAATCCTAAAAAAATAACTCAAGGGCCCCAAGTCTTTCAGAGCAAACTCAGAGCTGAACATAGTCATGATAGACTGTCGTAAGACATCGGAAGAGGCAGTCAGAATAATATCATCCACATACAACAGAATATAGGTCAAGGACGAACCACGACGATAGATGAATAATGAATTATCCGACTTGCTGTGAGAGAACCCAATAGTCGAAACATAGTCGACAAACTGTGTATACCAGGCCCGTGGAGACTGCTTAAGCCCATATAAGGACTTTTTCAACAAACAGACATGATAAGGATGTTTGGGATCCCTAAATCCCAAAGGCTGATGCATATAGACTGTTTCCTTGAGATCACCATGTAGGAAAACATTCTTTACATCTAACTGATGAATAAGTCATACTTTCGAAATAGCCAAGCTGAGCATAGTGTGAATGGTAGCCGGCTTGACCACCGGACTAAACGTCTCACCTCAATCTACTCCAACCTGCTGAGTCTTACCATCACCCACAAGCCGCGCCTTATGTCGTGCAAATAAACCATCTGAATTTTTCTTATGAGCAAAAATCCACATAGACCTAATAATATTAATACCGGATGGACGGGGCACCAACTCCCACGTCTTATTATCAATAAGAGCATTATATTTATCGGTCATAGCAATTTTCCAATTTGGATCATTTAACGCAGACACAAGAGTACGGGGTAAGGGTGATTTAAGAACATTATAATTTAAATTAAAATGTCTCTTTGGTTTAAAAATACCCCGATGACTACGAGTGACCGGTCTATGACTTGATGAAGAATTGGGCAAATTTTGGAAATTTTCTGGACTCGGGACGGACTGGCCAGCAGGCAATGGGCCTGTTGGCCCAATACGGAAAACTGACGCTGGAACTAGACCAGTTCCAGAATTGGGCTGTACTGGCCCAATCGCTGGAACTAACCTAGTGACGGTAGTGTGTAACAGACCAGTGGGGCTAGCGGGCAGTGGGCCCGCTGGAGAATTTTGAGTGTCGGACATGTCCGAAAAATGGTGAATAATATACGGGGATATACCATCATCCAAAAAATTATACGAATTAGGCACGGGATTACTCGCCTTAGCAAACGGAAATTGGGATTCATAAAAAATGACATGGCTACTAAGGATGATTTTATTAGAGGATAAATCAAAGCATTTGTAACCACGATGATTAGACGGAAATTCCAAAAACACACACGGAGTAGACCGGACCTGAAGTTTTTTAATTGTGGTGGACGGGAATAACGGATAACATAAACACCCAAAAACCCGAAGATGTGAATACGAAGGAGTCTTATTATATAAAACTTGAATGGGGGAAGAATATGTCAAACCTTTGGAATGAATTATGTTAAAGAGATATGTAGCCATTTGTAGAGCATGATGCCAAAAACACGGGGGTACGGAAGCATGAACCAATAAAGTTCGGACAATGTTATTTATGATACAAATTTTGCGTTCGGCTTTCTCATTTTGTGAAGACGTATGAGGACAAGAAAAATGAAAATTGATCCCATTATTATCACAGAATTCCTGAAACACCCCATTGTCATATTCTTTGCTATTATCACACTGAATATTTTTTATTTTCCGTTCGAACTAGGTTTTAATGAATGCTCTAAATTTAGGAAGATGGAGAAAACTTGAGATTTTATTCGCTATCGGAAAAGTCCATAAAAACTTAGAATAATCATCTAAAAAGAGAACATAATACCGATGATCCAATGAACTAAGAATAGGAGACGTCCATAAGTCGCTATGAATAATATCAAATAGCATTAAAGTATGAGATTTTGAGTCTAAAAATGGCAACCTAACAATTTTCCTAAAGAACAAGACTGACAATTTGGAATACTACGCGTACCCTTACATGAAATAAAATTATTTTAATCTAATGACGACAAAATAGAAGACCCCGGATGACCAAGACGAGCATGCCACAAGGAAGGAGCAAGGGCTGCAAACGTGGACGACAAGGCTTGACTCGATGGACCGGAACCGAGTGTGATATGATAAATATCTCCCCTACTATCACACCTCATGATAGGACTCCCCGTCTTGAAATCCTTCACAAAGAACCAAAATGATCAAATTCAACAGAAATGGAATTGTCAGTGGTGAATTTACGGACCGACACTAAGTTTTTAATCAATTTGGGGACATGTAAGGTATTTTTCAAGATAAGGGGTGGATTTGGGGACATGTAAGGTATTTTTCAAAGTTTGATGACCATAACCCTGAATTGGAATAGAGTTACCATTACCAACAATTATACCACGAGGGTTGCTCAAATTGGAATAAGACGAGAGAGTAGCTTGATCGGATGTCATGTGTGTAGTCGCGCTGGTGTCCATGTACCAATTCAGATCCGGTTGCGTAAACCCAAGCGTGTGCATTGCAGCCTCAATGTCGGTGTGAGTAGGTATGGGGCTCACTGCCGAGAATGCTTGTGTGGGTCGAGGCCCAAGTAGTCCACCCTCCTGCCCCGGCCTAATGCTAAAACGAGAAGAAGAGGCCTGACTGTTGGGCCTGAATTGGGGTTGTCCAGCCCACTGCCCGTTGGAATAACCTGGAAAATAGGGGCTATTGGGCCATGACCCACTGCCCCAGCGCCACTGCCATGGGCCCCACGGCTGAGACCAGTTGGGAGGTGGCCCAGTGTTGCTGGATGGGGCCCACTGCCGGAATGTTGTCCACTAGAACCACCACCGGAATCGCCGCGTTTTTGCCCGCAGTTTTTTCCATTATTCTTACGATTATTTTTGCCGCCACTATGAGCACGGTTTTGGCCCGAATTATCAACAAAACTCGAAGAATTTGTGGAGGATGTCATCATGACTACAGGGCTTGCACTGGTAGCCACCTTCTTAGCCAAACCTGCTTTTTCCAAAGTAAGCATGGACCTGACTTGATAAAAAATGAGAAGTGGATTACTTTGACGAAGGAGAGTCCCAACACCATTATAGGCCTCAGAAAGGCCGACAACCAATTGTAGAACCAGACGATTATTTGTCATAGGTGCGCCAACGTTACGGAGTTGGTCTTCCAACTCATTGAGTTTTTTGCAATATGCAGACACGTTCGGAAATTCTTTCATGCGAACTTGAGAGAATTCATGCTCGAGTGTGACAACATGTGAATGTTGGTTATCTTGGAATATGTCACGCAATCTATTCCAGGTAGACATAGCCGTAGTGTCCGGCTCAATGATCGTCTGTAAGAGGTCAACCGAAATTGTGGAATAAATCCACTGGAGAACGGTAGCATCAAGAGTAATCTATAACTGAGGATCATCCGCGGGAATAGGTGCAGCTGGAGGAATTATGTGATGGATGACTTGATGGGAAATAGCGTGAATTTTAAACAATTCTGCCCACGTCGCATATTGGACATTTTCCATCTCAAGAACAATAGGGTTGTTGTTCTTGATGTTAGAAACTGTGAGGGCAGGATGAAAAGTGTTCTTAGACATAACGAAAGAACGAAGGGAGAGGAGGGAAAATTTGGGAAGAGTGGAGGTAAAAAATATCACGAATTCCGGTGAAGGGGGACGGAAATCGAGGCTGATGTAGCTGAGAAGTGGCACAAAAACCAAGAGCAATATTTGGAGAACAAAGGCGGAAGCAAGTTTAGACCTAGTCTCTTGATACCATGAAAGAATAATCCCCTTGATTATTTTCATTAATTGAAAGAGTATATATACAATTTACATATTTCCATAATAGGAGAATCATATTTCTATTCTACTCTTAAAACCTTATTCTACTTGGACACTAACTATACAATTATGGAAATACAAATATTATGGTAAGTGTACAATACTAATTACACCACAACATTACCTAAACTAGGAGACTACAATATTACCTAAATTATCTACACCATATACGGTCACTTGTAGAATCCGAGAGCAACAATATACATAATATACACATGTATATCGTGTGTATATTATGTATATTTAACACTTCTAGCCTGATTTCGTGTACGTCTATTTGGAATTTAAGAAACCTTAAAACATAAAGGTTGTAGATCTTTTAAATAACTTTCCAAACATATATTGTGGAGCTCCATCGGAACTTCGTGCTAGGATTTATAACCATTTTACTTAACATTGTCGGCAAAGTAAAAAAACGTAAAATTTTGGCTAAATGTGAAACAGATGGGGCAGTTCACTAAGCGAAATCCAGAGCGAGACAACACCTCGCTATGGACCTCGATCAGCGAGGTGGGGCTTCCAAATGGCATGTTTTATAAATTCAACACTTAGTCCGAAAATTCATTTAGCATCTATTCCAACTTCGTAGAAAACCCTCTCAAGAGCGATTTTCTCTCCTCTCAACCTCGCACAACAATGTAAGTTCTCTTCTAACAATTCCTTAGTAACTATAGCATTAAATCATGATTAGTAACATGATTCTTTAACTAAAGCATAAAAATTAAACGAAATCCTTCGCAAGCGATTCAAGCTAGGGTTTACAGCGTTCTTCTTCAGAAAACAATATAGTTCGTTGCTAGGATCTATTACATATATGTGAGGCTAACTCTCTACGTGTGCGGACATTATTAATCATCCCCACGAATCGTTCATCAGAATCACTACTAATTAGTTCAGAATTAGAGATTATGCCTTAGCTCATGAAAAGACTAGAACTTCTATCTTTTAAGATTATAACATCATACTTGTTCATAATTATCACTTCGAATATAGTGAACTCATTACGTAATCAGTATAGACTCGTGTTCGATATCCCATGAGTCTCAATTAGGATAATTCTGTTAATTATGAACAATTAATGTTTCAAACTTCATAATCAATTTATGAGTACATGTCTCAGTCTAGTTCTATTCAATATTTTCAGTATCATGTATTTCAGTAAGATTCAGTATAATGTATTACAGTATGATTCTCAGTTCCTTATTTTATATTCCTGAATGTTGAACATCTGTATTTGGCCCTGAGGCCATAGTTTATTCTTTATGCATCTTTGGGCTTGAGGTCGTAGTTATGTATACATATACTTGGGCCCGAGGCCGTAGCTTGTGCACTTATATTGGGCCTGAGGCCGTAGTTTATGGTCGTAGTTAATTCAGTTAAACATGTGATTTCTCATTCAGGGTAAAGAGTACTCAGTTTCAGTTATAATTTTCAGTTTCGTGTTTATTTCTGTTTATTGTTTTGGGTTGCCCCTATCCCAAGCACCCCACATGCAGTTATTTCCTTCAGTTTGTTTTACATACCAATGCAATTCAAATGTACGAATGTCTCTTTTACTCGGGGCCTACATCTTACGATGCAGGTAACGATTTTCAGGATGACACATCTGCACGCTAGGATCTCTAGTATCAGCTGAGTTGGTGAGCTCCAATATTTTAGGGCCTTATCATTTATTTTGCAGTCTTTATAGTTTATTATAGACAGTCAGGTATGCGGGGGGCCTTGTCCTGGCAATAGTCGGTTACAATACTTCATTAGATGCTTCATGGATTATGTTAGCAATCAGACAGAGTCATAAGCCTTTATGTTAGCTTATTGACTACAATACTTATCTTTCAGACTTTGTTCAGTATTCCACACTTTCAGTTATTTATTCAGTCAGACCATAGTAGATCATCATGAGTTAAGTTTATTTCACGATTTCAGTATATATATATGCCTCATGTTGATTCAGTCAGTCAGTTGGTTCGCTCGGTCACATGTAGTTAGGCACTAGGTGTCATATTACGTCCAGGACCAGGTTCAGGGACATGACAAAGTTTGGTATCGGAGCACTAGGTTCAAGTGTCTTAGAGAGTCTATGAGGTCGTGTACAATGGGGTCTTTTTTTTATGTGTGTGTGCCACACATCTAAACAGTTGACCACCAAGACATTCAGGATTGTTTCACTTCTTTCATCCTCTAGATCGTGCAATTAGATCCATGACTTTAGGAATTCTTGTAACTCGTGCATATTACGTTCCTTTTAGAAAATGCCTGCTAAGAGAAAGGCAACTACGAGCCAAAGGGCTACCATTGATGCAACCCTAGAGGTGCACAACTCAGGGAGTTCGAACTAGACAGTTCTTCGACAGGAGGGCATTAGGGCCTACTCCATCTACTGCCAGTACATCAACTCAATAGTTCAAGTACGATCAGAAAGGTCAGTTAAGCCAGAAACAGAGTTTTAGGGTACTAGGCTCCAAGTCACATGTTAGTGTGGGCCAAATGGGTTTTCAAAATCCTATCTGCAGCAAGTGTGGTAGGAGACACCAAAGGGTGTGTCGCTCAGGCATGGATATATGCTTCGGGTGTGGCCGCGAGGTCAATTTAAGAGGGATTGTCCTTTAGCATGACAGAATACGGGAGACAGAAGTCGGAACCGCTTATATGCTCTAGCAGGTTGTCAGGACTTAGAGGCATCCCTATATGTCGCCACAGGTATTATTATTTTAGCTCTAATGTAAGACCGCATGGGACAACATGTTATGATTTTAGCCACAGGGGGCATATATGGATTATCATGGTTTTGAATAGAAAAGCGTCTATGGGCGAGTCATCTATGGTTCAAAAATGTTTTGATGTATCAAAATAAGGATATGTTCGTATGGCTGATGCACATGAATAAAATAGATGGTGTACGACATGAAAATTAGGAGTAGGCAATATTAAATTTCTGGGAATAGTTTTAGTTCGCTTAAGTTTAGTTAGATAAGGGCCAGAGAGTACGACGTTAGTAAGTTACTATAAGAAGCAGATGTTACTATGAGATAAAAAGGTGTGTTACTTCCCTCTTAGGTTATGTGATTATGTTTTTACCCTGGATGTGTATAACCTAATATGATTTTAAAGTGTATAGTTTCAATTTTTCATTTAAGACAGATGAAATTTCCTATGTGTGATCCATGTCTATAGTTCATAAAAGATAGTATACGATCATAGAATAGCGTCGGATGATGAGGGAAGTTAGAAATAACCTTATATGTCACTTTAATTATTCAAATCATAATATGTGGATAGGATGCTAGCAGATGGTTAGTAGAATAATTGTGAGTAAGTTTTGAGTAGATACAATGAATTGGTAATTGCAGCAGGACTAGTAGAGGTACAATTTGGTTTCTTTAGTCAAGTTAACACTAGTGAGTGAGTAACAATTTGAATACACCGAATATGCGTTAGAACCCAAGGGTTTAAGTTAAATTCAAAGTATAGTGATTATTGGAAGAAGAAATCAGCTAAGTCATAAGAGAGAAAACCATAAAAGAATAGCCTTTTAGAGTTATCGAAAAGGGATTTCCCTAAGATTGACAGTGTGAGTAGAGTTAAGTCATCAAGATTGTGTATGATAGTTGCAAATACATTAGTGCACCATTTATGTAAGTAACTCAGTTTTGCTAGAAAGTAATATTGCTCAGAAGGGAGTTTAAAAAGAAGTCATAAGTAATGTAAAGTACGAAGACTTGTAGAAGATAAAGGGAAGATAGCTTGATCTAAACAAAGGAGAAGAATCCGTAAGTATAAGACATCAGCCTTTGGTCTAAAGGGGAGATGTGTAGATCGTAGTAAGTCTAGTTGGACATTTGAAACTCGAAAGGATAGCATGAGATATGAAGAAACTCATTTCAATAATAAGGGGAAAATGATAGAATCGCCATAAGGAAGGTGCCTGGTATGTGGTAGAAAGGAAAAGTGAGTAGAATGATCATCGATCAACTAATGTCAAGTTCAGTTATTGCTGATTAAGAAAGCACAGAAATAGAAATAATATCTTGTCCGGTTACATATAAACAAAGGTAGTGCCATTGCATGAGACTATAATCTTCAAGGTGGTTGTCAAAGACATCACATAACAATACGATGAGTATCAGAAAGTACCTTAGATATAAATCAAGTGTGGGAAGCTTAACAATTGTTGAGGCAGACAACGAGATCATGCTAAAGGAGGGGATTTACACCATAAATCCATGGCTTTCAAACAAGAGGGAGACGATGGTACTCTAAGGTACCAAGAAAAATTATGCGTCCCATATATTGATAGACGCAAAGAGAGGATTATGGTAGAGGTGCATAGATTCAGATATTCTACCTATCCTTTCTCCACAAAAATGTTTCATGATCTTGAAAAGAATTATAGGTGGAATGACATGAAAAAGAATGTAGCAGATTATGTGACTAAGTGTACAAAGTGTCAGCAAGTGAAAGTCGAGCATCAGAGGCCCGGTGGTTTAGCACAAAGTACAGATATTCTTGAGTGGAGATGATAAATATGAACTTTATAACAGAGTTATCTCACTCATTTCGAAATCATGATTCGATTTGGGTGATCATATGGAAGCTGACTATGTCAACACACTTTTGCCAGTAAGGACCACCGACTTAGCAGAATATTACACAGTTGTATATTCAGGAAACCGTCAAGTTGCATGGGACTCAGTTCACAGCAAAGTCTTGGAAATCTTTACAAAAAGGATTAGGCACAAGGGTGAATCTCATTACAGTTTTTTATCCTCAGATAGATACCTAGGCAGAGTGAACTATTCAGACACTTGAAGAAATTTTGAGAGCATGTGTCCCGGACTTTAAGGGTAATTAGGATGACATTTGTCTCTCATTGAGTTTATTTCTAATTATATATATCATGCATGTATCAAAATGGTACCGTTTGATGCCTTGTATAGGCGAAGGTGTAGATCACTTAATGGTTGGTATGAAGTTGGCAAAATAGAATTGCTAGGGCCAAACTTGGTCCATCAGGCTATAGAAAAAGTGAAATTGATTCAGAAGCGTTTGAAAGCGGCTAAGAGTTGCCGAAGGTCCTATTCAGACATGTAACATAAATATTCATAGTTTCAAGTTAATGATTGGGAGTTTCTTGAAAGTTTTTTCTATGGAAGGCGTTAAGAGATTTGAGGATAAAGGGAAGCTTAGTCCCAGATATAATTAGAACATACAAGATCCTACGAGGGGTCGGTCCAACAACATACGAGTTAAAATTACCACCAGAGCTGGTCGTCGTACACTCAGTGTCTTGTTATAACATTCATGTTTCCAGTATTCAGATCTCATATTATAACATTAATGTTCTAGTACTCAGATATACATGTCAATTCAGTACTCAGATATTCATGTCAGCCGAGTACTCAGATATTCATGTCAGTCAACACTCAAATATTCATGCAGTTATGTATTCATTTAGTTCAGTATCCAGTTAGTTCAACATTTATTCAGTTCAATACTCATTCATCTTACTCATTCAGTTCAGTATTCATTCAGTCTAGTAATTTAATTAGTTAAATAAACATTCAATCCAAAATTCACGCAACCATATACTTCAGGAGTGCAAGTTCGACCATGAAAATTATGACCCATCATTCGAGTACGAACGATTCCAAGGGGGAGATAATGTAATACTCTATAAATTCGGGTTAGGTGTTAATGTGATAAATGAGTATTAGTGTGATATTTTATCCATATGAAGTTCCATAGGGATGAGTTTGGGTGGAAATAGTTGATTTGAAATAAAGACAAATAATGAGGTGAATAAGGTTTAATAAAATCGACTAAGTTTATGATAGGTCTGCCTTCTAGCCAGATTGCATAAAAATCCATTAGGAATTTGAGAAAACGTAAAATATTACAATTGTAGATATTTGAAATACCTTTCCAACCATATATGGTGTAGCTCAATTGAAGCTCTGTGCTATGAATTATGGAAATTTTACTAAACAATGTTGGCAAAGTTGAAAAATGTAAAATTTTGGCAAAGTGTGAACGGACGAGGAAACTTGCTAAGCGAAGCCCAGAGAGAGACAACACCTCTCTATGGACCTCTCTCAGCAAGGTGGGGCATCCAAATGACATGTACTTTACACTTAGTTCAAAAATTCATTTATCATCTATCCCAACTTCGTAGAAAACCACCTCAAGAGCGTTTTTCTCTCCTCTCAACCTCCTACATTAAGGTAAGTTATCTCCTAACGATTTCTTAGTAATTATATCATTAAATAATGATTATTAACATGATTCTTCAACTAAAACATAGTATTAAACAATGAAATGCCTCACATGCGATTTAAGCTAGGCTTTGGAGCGTTCTTTCTCATAAAACAACGTAGTTCGTTGCTAGGAGAGATTATATGTATGTGAGGCTAACTCTCTGCGTGTGAGTACATTATTAATCATCCTCATGCATCATTCATCAGAATCACTACTAATTACTTCAGAACTAGAGATTATTCCCTAGCTCATGAAAAGTCTAGTACTTCTATCTTTTAAGATTATAACTTTGTACTTGTTCATAATTATCATTTTGAATATTGTGAACTCATTATGTAATTAGTATAGAATTGTGTTTGATATCACATGAGTCTCAGTTAGGATAATTCAGTTAGCTATGAACAATTAATGCTTCAAACTTCATAATCAGTTTATGAGTACATGTCTCAATCTAGTTCTATTCAGTATTTCCAGTATCATGTACTTTAGTATGATTCAGTATTTCAGTATCATGTATTATAGTATGATTCTCAGTTCTTTATTTTATATTCCTGAATGTTGAACACCTGTATTTGGGGATGGCAACGGATCCGATCCAGATCCGTTTTTCATACCTGAATCCAGATTCGGATCCAGATCCATCGGGTCCATAAAAATCAGATTCAAATCCGGATCCATCGGATCCACCGAGTCCACGGATCGGATCTGGATCCACATGTAAATTTTTTTTGTCTTGCTAAGAATGCAACCTTCCTAAGAATTTTTTTTTAACTGACAAACTATTTTTAATTAGCTAATAGTTTACTGTGTTTCAATTTTGAAATGTTCATATGAGATATTTTGTTCTTTGTTTCGTTTTGATTGTGAGCTATTAATTGAAAATGTTGGAACAATGACAATAGTTGTGAAAAATGCTGACTAGTATTTCCACGATGCAGAACTTGCATGTGCTTGAAATCTTCACAAATGAAGTGAATATAATTTTAACTGTGTCTATGGAGATGTTAGTCATTCACTAATATAACATTGATTTTATTATCGAAGTTAACTCTTTATTTTTTGGTTTTTGAGTTAACGCGGGGATAAATTAAACTTGTTTTGAGAATTAAACTTGCAAGGATGTGCTTAGCAATTTTAAGAAAATAGTTATAAAATTACATTCTAGGTTATGAATATATTTAATAAAAAACGGATCCACGGGTCGGATCTGGACCGGATACGGATCTCAAATACAAGATCCAGATCCAAATCCGATCCGTCAGAAACGGATCTGGGTCCGATCCGGATCCGTCGGGTACAAATTTTGAAGATCCATATCCTATAAAACGGATCTGGATCCACCGGATCCGGACCGGGTCCAGCATCCATTGCCATTTCTACCTGTATTTGAGCCTGAGGCTGTAGTTTATGGTTTATGCATCTTTGGACTGGGGTCGTAGTTATGTATACGTATACTTCGGCCCGAGGCCGTAGCTTGTGCACTTATATTGGACCTGAGGCCGTAGTTTATGCTTTATGCATCTTTAGGCCCGAGGTTGTACTTAATTCAGTTAAACATGTGATTCCTTATTCAAGGTAAAGAGTACTCAATTTTAGTTTCAGTTACAATTTTTAGTTTCGTATTTATTCCTGTTTATTGTTTTGGGTTGCTCCTATCCCAAGCACCCCATACCTAGTTATTTTCTTTAGTTGGTTTTACATACTAGTGCAATTTAAAAGTATTATCATCCCTTTTCTCGAGGCCTGCATCTCACGATGCAGGTACCAATTTTTAGGAAAACGCATTTGCACGGTCGGATACCTAGTAACAACTGAGTTGATGAGCTCCAGTCTTTCGAGGCCTTATCATTTATTTTGTAGTCTTTATAGTTTATTACAGACAGTCAGGTATGCCCGGGGCCTTGTCCCGACAATTATCAGTTACAATACTTTATTATAGGCTTCATAGATTATGTTAGTAGTCAGACAGAGTCACAGGATTTTTTGTTAGCTTGTTGACTACAATACTTATCTTTCAGACTTGTTCAGTATTCTTCACTTTCAATTATTTATTTAGTCAGACCTTAGTAGATTAACATGAGTTAAGTTTATTTTCTGATTTTAGTATATTTGGATACCTCAAGTTGATTCAGTCAGCCAGTTGGTTCACTCGGTCACATGTAGTCAGGCACCGGGTACCGTGTTATGTCTAGGGTCAGGTTCGGGGCGTGACATTTACCAAGAAGGAACGCAATAAACTCGCAAAAATGTTTCACCTTACTGGTATAGGTAAGTTTCATCGCATACGACCTACTATCAATCATATACGACCTAATTCTAATTGCTCTTTCCAATTAAATAAAGATGTTAGAATTGGTGTGTACAACATGCCTCATTTTCCCATTGATTTTGACTTAGAGAAGGATAATAGAAATTCTTATAGTAGGAATTCAATCCCAATTTGTGGCATGGAAATGGATCTCCTCAAATGGACTACTGATTTTAAACCTGAAAAGGAAACTACGCTAGCTTAAGTGTGGATTAATTTGTTGGATTTGCCCTGGCACTATTTTGAATGGGATGCTATGAGTAGAATTGTTGATCCAATAGGGGATCTCATTATCACAGATAAAGCCACTTCGTCAAAAACCAGACCAACCACTACTAAAGTGATAGTCGAGCTTGATGTCACATGGGTTTTACCTCTAGAAGTTGTCATAAAACCCAACAATCAGTCAGGTAAAGAAGATCTTATAGCTCAGAAAATTATATATGAATCTATTTTGTAGTACTGCTTTCATTGTAAGGTTCAGCGTAATAAAGACACCAAATCCAGGGTTCAGTACCCTGAATTAAGAAAAATGCCCTAAATTTCGACAATGGCAATGTTAAAGATAACAACAAAGAAAGAAGTACAACTGAGGAAACTAGTAACACTGGAAGCAAACTTATACACGTTAAGAACGTGAGCAAGACAGCTACCAACAACACGTCCCCTCTTCCTAAGGATATAGAAAACAAAATTCGTAGATAAGGACAAAGAGTGGACTACTGTTGGAAGAGGAAAAGGAAGAAACAAATTCCAGGCCATCTCTTATCTGTCTTAACAATTGAATAATACCCCGAAGAACATGCCTTCTCAAGAGATTGTCCAAATCAATGTTGATGCTACAAGGCAAAAGAAAGAGGACAAGGGTAACAATGATGCAGCAGCTGTTATAACCTCTAATCAGGAGAATATGGTTGTTCCTAATGAAGTGCAAATGATACAAATCCTAGAAGAAGAAATGACTCTAGAAGATACTACAAATTTTACACCTACCAGGAGAAGTAAAAGAGTTAAGAAGAACTCTCAACGTCCGTATGAGAGAGTTGAGTCCAGGAAAAAAGCCAATGTATGGAATGATGACTCACAACTGAAGCTTGATTCCAATATGGATCTCTCTTCTCTTCAGGAGGTTCAAATTGAGGGTAGTGAGCTTGAATCTATTATGCAAGACAATATTAATCCTAAATTGGAAGGTCAAAACAACCTTTTAAGTGGGGGTAATAACATGATTATGAAAACCTTGACAACAATATTTCTCCAAGTAACAATCACCCCCTTACAAGCCTAATTGGATAACCTCCCAGTTGCATTGGAGGTGACATCCTCACTAAAGCAAGAGATGTGGATTTTGAGGATGCTCCCTCTCAAGAGGAAGGAGGAAGCTTAGATGAGTATGCTCATTTCGAAACAAAATCAGAGGAGGAAGTTGAAGAAACACAACTCAACTCTGAACCTCCCTTATCTGACAATGACATTACTAATCTGAAAGGCTTCCAGTTGGTGTTAGATAAGCCAGTAGTCCCTCGTCATCAGAATGTTCCTAATAGGATGTCTTTTCCTATTGAAACTGGGAATGGTCAGACCTCCACCAAAAACTCTACAAGTAAAGATCTTGAACTACTAGTTTCCAATGATTAACACACTATCATGGAACATTAGGAGTATTAAGACTCTAAGTTCCTTTGAAAGGTTGAAAACTCTCAAAAACCAATACAAAATCTCTTTCATATCCTTGCAAGAACCTTTTGTGAAGGCTGAGAATATGGATAGTTACATGAGGATGTTTGGTATGAATGGATGTCACTCCAACATCAATAACAAAATTTGGCTCTTTTGGTCAAATGACTTTGTCATTGATATCAAATGTAATACTGAACAACAGGTGACTTGTAAAGTCACCCATACTTCCTAGCTAAAGAATACCATGTCACCACTGTATATGCCAAATGTCGGTCTATCTTAAGAAAAGACCTTTAAAATGAATTAGAAAGTATTGCAAATAACATGACTGATCCTTGGTATACAGTTGGGGATTTCAATGGTATTTATGTTGATAATGAGAAGGAAGGAGGAATGTTTTTTGGAATTGATTAGAGCTTTGATTTGATTACTTGCTTAAATGAGTGTGGTTTGCAGAATACAGGGTATTCTGGAAATGTGTACACTCGGTGCAATAACAGAGATATTTCTAATACGATTTAGAAAAGACTTGACAGAATGCTCTACAATGCTGATTGGTTTGATACTTTTGACCACACCACATTTACTCATTTGGCTAGAGCATGCTCTGACCCTTGCTTATTAGTTCTAAGAAGAGTAATAAAGAGCATGATAAGTATTTAAAATTCTTCAATTTTTGGACCAAGCATACTGTCTTTCTTAGGATCACTAAAACCATATGGGATGAGCCTGTACATGGTAATCCTATGTGGTATCTGCAACCAAAACTTAAAAACACTACCCACAGGTTGTGTAATTGGTCCAGGGTTACTTTTGGAGATAATTTTGCTGAATCTACTAGATTTGAGAAAGAGATTATGGACCAAGAAATCATTATGATTACCTCTAATTCTGATGATAAGAGAGACAGTATTAACATATCTAAGGCCCAATACACTCAATATCTTAATCTCCAAGAGGTTGTGCTTAGATAGAAAGCAAGAGTTAAATGGTTCACAGAGGGCGATTCTAACTCAGCCTTTTTTCATAGTCTTATTAAAGATAGAAGGAGGAGATTCAATATTTCCAGAATCTAGAATGAACATCGCCAATGGGTTGAAAGCACTAAATATGTGGTTGATGTTGTGTCAGCTATTTCAAGAACCTATTCTCCCTAAATTCAGAGTACAATAATTTCTCTTTTTTATATTGTATCACTCCTACAGTTCTGGAAGATGATAATATTAATCTTATTGTTCTTCATACTGCTGACGAAATTAGAGATTGTGTTTTTTATGGACTCTGATAGCTCTCCAGGTCCTGATAGCTTCACAACTCAATTCTTTCAGTCTGCTTGGGACATAGTAGGGGATATCACTCAGGCGGTGAAGTCTTTCTTCTGTGGGGCCAACCTCCCTAGATATTTTATCCACACCTGTATTGCAATGCTCCCTAAATTCCATCTCTATAGAGTTTTTCTGATATCATGCCCACCAGTCTTTGTAATGTGATTAGTAAATTCTTTATCAAGCTTTCAACTCCACACTTAACAAGATTCTGCCCAAGCTCATCAACAATAACCAAAGTGATTTTGTGAAAGGAAGGTCTATTACAGAGAATGTCCTTCTGACACAGGAAATCATCCAAGATATTGGTAAACCAAATTACCAAGGAAATGTTGCAATCAAATTGGATATGTCCAAGGTTATGCTATAGTTTCTTGAACTTATCTATGCATTCTTATGAGGAAAATGGGATTCAGTAAGATTTGGATTGATATGATCTATAGGAATGTTTCAAGCAACTGGTATTTTCTCCTTCTCTCTTTATCTTATGTGCTGAATTATTTTCTAAAAAGCTTAATGATTTAAATAACTTAGAAAACTTTACTAGATTTTATATTAATTACCATGGTCCTAGAATGAATCATCTTGCCTTTGATAATGATATAGTTTTATTTTCTAGTGGTTGCAGGTACTCTTTATCAGAACTTAATAGCTCAGACAAATTACAGACACCAGAAAATTGTGTAAAAGAAAGGTACGACATTGTAAAAATCAATGTTGTACCAACAATGTAATAGTGTAATATGATTTAACGACGGATTGAGATAGTCCTTGGTCCGAAAGAACTCTGTCAGAATGATCAAGGAACCTAAGAATCGCTATACTCGAATGTTTTAAATTCTAGTTTCATAGTAGTGTTCGTGCGATATAATCCTTCTATTCCTATTCCATTTACGAAGTTGGACCATGTACCTTATTTAGACAATTTTTGAAATAAATGTGTTAGGTATAGCTCGGATGTTAGCAAGAGAATGTTAAGGTAAGTTACGACTGAACTCTCTTAGATTATTATAAGTATAAGCAGTCGTGTGAGGCCAATTTGATATTGTTTTATTATTATATCGCCCTGTGTGGTGTTGGATATGTATTTGGGTTACTTAATAGGTTTTAGATAGTCTTGTTTACAAGAGAAACTCTGCCAAATTTTTTGAAAAACTTAAGAACTTAGAATATCTCCAACATTCAAAGATGAATATTTCTAAGGGGGGAAGGATGTTACACACCGTAATTTCATGTTTTGTCGTGTCGTTGTTTGATATTGATTCCTCGAAAAGAGGTATGACCTTACAGAAGGGTAATGATGTTTACAACTTGTTTATAGAAGTTATGGAGTATTTGGAAGTTAAACAGATCAAAGAAAATACATTTCGACGAAATCGGAAAACTATCCAATTTGACGGGAAGATTGACAGATCGTCAAAATGGCCAATCTGAACTGTCAAATTTGCCTAAGAATTGAAATACCAAATCTGTATTGACTGTCCAGATTGATGGACCGTCAAAAGAACCATATTTTTGAGGTGATACAAAATTAAAGTCGGGTATGTATCATTTGGGTCGGCATCCAGACCTCATTTTCATCAAATTCAGAGCGACAAATCAATTCCCAAACCCTCCCAATGGTACTCTAACACCCTAAGATCAAATCCAAGCAATAATTCACAAGATCAATGTGATAAACCCCATGGTTATTGTGAGAATTATCGTCGCCTTGTAGAATTAATTTTGGAAACCCTTGGAAATGAAGTACCCTACTGTTTTGAGAAGATTATGATGCGTCAAGTTAAGTTTTATCCTCCTCTACCTATATTTGTGATTAATTAATGATTTGGAGCAAGTGGTAAAAGACTTTTCATAATCGAAACTCGTAAACTTATGGAATCATCATGGTATGAGTTGTTGGGCTATTTTACTTGAAATATAAGTTGAATTGGATAATCAATCTAGTTGTTTGTATTTTGGGAATAAGGAAGGTGCAATTTGGAGAATTTTGGGATCGAATTGCATAAGTATTCATTGTAAGAGAAGCCTAAAAATTTTACGCGCTTAAGTTGTTCGATGAAATGACCAAATAAGATTTCCTTTAAGTTTTGAATTCGATATTGATACAAACCATTCATGTAATGTAGAGAACCATCTGTAGAGCTTTTAAGGACTAACATAATTTAAATAGCTTGGACAACCAAGGTATGTTAAGGCTTACTCTTCCTTCTTTTGGCATGATCAGAGTGAAACGAACGTAAACGAATGATATCCATAATGGCTCCACGCTTAGATATGTTAGAGGCTGATGTTCTTGACTTCTATATAATGATATCAACCTTATCTCATGGGTTTTTGATTCTTCAAAGTAAGTTATGTTGATGATGTTTGTTCCATAATGTTAATCAAAGGTGAAATGACCTTACGTCACTCCAATTGACTTAGATTATCTTATTATCATTTATGCATTATAGATATATGTATATACCATGACCACACAAGCATTATATACACATATATGATATGTATATGTGGTATGGGAAAGTCAAAGGCAAAGGCGTTATATACGCACCACCACTTGATCAGCTAGTTTACGATAAAGATTACACCCATAGAGGCCTATATGATATGATACGATGGGATGCCCAACGAGGCATGAAGGCATTAAATATACACATATATATGTATGACCAGGTGTTATAAACACACACGTACGATACCTATTCATAATCTGGTCCACAGAGGCAATTAAGAGTACAAGTTGTATTTCCACTGCTTTATCTTACAATTGTACATTCAGTTACAATTTCAACTTATGCTTCATTTACAACATTGTAATTATTTATAATTTCAGCCTTACATATTCAATACATCTTTCTACTGATGTCCCTTTCGGGGACATAGCGTTTTATGCCAGCAGGTACAAATAGAGATACATGTGATTCCTCATAGTAGGTGACTTGACTCAGTTGGAAATTGAAACGCTCCTTTCTTCTGGAGCCGTGTAATGAGCTAATAGGCATGATGGATATGCATATGTATATAGTTGGGTCTGGCAGAGCCCTGTCCCGACCAGATATTGTTTTTTCACTCTTTAGAAGCTTGTAGACAATTATGTTATGTATGATAGTCGTATGTAGCCGTGTAGGCCCCTCCAGTAGACTTATTGTGTCCATGTCGGTCTTGTAGGCCTTGTTATATGTTTTTATGTAGAGATTAGGCCTTTTTTACATACATGTGGTTATGTCTCTATTCAGGTAAGAATTTATCAAAAGTCTTGTCGACCTATGAGTTGTTGAATTAGTCACATGTATCAGGGTTGGTACGCTCGAGCCTTAGGGCATTAGGTGTCAGCCATACCCCCCAAGGTTAGAGTGTGATAAACTTGGTATCAGAGCCAGGTTAGTCTTAAAGATGTCTACAAGTCGTGTCTTGTAAAGTCTTTCTTATGGGTATGTTGCGCACCACACTTATAAACAAGTGGTTATAGGGGCATTTAGGATGTTACTTTTCTTGAAAAATATAGATCATGAGTTAGAAACGAAGTTGTAAGTAACTGAAATCCTATCTTTTCATCTTGATTCTCTTTTTTCAGTAATGTCAAGATCCAAGAAAAGTACTGATAGCAGGAATTGAGTCAGAAATACGGGAGAAGGTACTAGCCAACTACTACCCATTAATATGGATCTGAGGAATATAAGGACACGAAGGAAATGTGAGTTATTTTATAGAAGATGATATGTCTATGGAAGACAATATGTCTTTGGAAGAAGATCCATTGGAAGACTTGTCTATGGAAGAGGACTCATTTGAGGCCCCAGAAGAATCGCCCTTTTGAGTACCATCGATTCCAGTAGTGTTTCCAGATCATAGGAGGGCCCACATAATACAGAAGCCATTAGCGCATCAGTCGTTTCAAGTTGGGTTAGGTGTGAGTGGTACTGTATACGTAATGGCACCTCTAATTATCTTTCTAGAGCAGGGTCATGTTCAGATGCCCCCACAGGTCAGACCTTTCGAGAGACCGAAGAGCCCATTATCATGGAAGTTAGTTAACCAAGGTTCGCTCATAATTAGTAGAAGTGATGATGAAGTAACCAGTAGACAGACCGGAAGGTTTGGGATGGAAGAAGGTACCAAATGAGTTGTGTTGCGAGACGCGTCAAATCAAAGCTCCCGAGTAGGAATAAGGAAATCACAAGAAGATGTTGGAAGTAGTAGACCACGCTGCTAAAAATATGAAAGGAGGCATGACGGAGTATGTTTATCCAATATTGAGTTATGTTCTAGATATGGAACCTTGGGCCATAAGGCCAGAGAATGTCCCGAGAGATTTCAGTCATTGTGCCATTAGTGTGGATAGATGCATTATGGGAAATGCTCGGGTGATGTTGAGGAATGTTATTGGTATGGAAGCAGAAGCCATAGGGTTTATAGATGTCCGAGATTGAGTTAGGGGGAATAGCAAGTTCGATGTTGCTCAGAGTATGAAATTAATCAAGTATGCTGATAATTTTATTAAGAATAGTTGTGTTTATGCCCATGATCAGTCGATTATCATTGATGTAAAAAGAATGTCATACATATGTATATAGACCGTAAATTAATAATAGGAATAGAAGATGGTAAGTGAAACTATAGTTATGTTCAAGGTTCTAAGTAAAATGACTTAGGAATCAACCATTTCTTGGCTACATACATACCCAACACCCTTAGGCTTTGTAGCGTGAGTGATATTGGAAAATCAAAGATATAAGAACATGTGACCAAAAAGGGATATCCACGAGTCCAAAGAATTAAGGGAAACCTCGGAAGAATGACAAGGAAAATGGATTTCTAGGAATAAGTTACCTGAAGCTTTGTTCAAAAGATAGTTAAAAGAAAGGGATGTGAAATGTTATATATAAACTAGTAACCCCAATTCCTCCACAAGAGTTAAACTACTTAAGAAGACCGTGAGATAGGAGGAGTGTTGTCGGTTAAAGGCGAATGATATACCTTTCTTAACATTGCAACACATGTGTGGACGACAGTAAGAGATAGCAGGATTTTCGATATTAAGTGATGAGATTTTTGAATTCTATGGTATAGTTTTATGAGTCGATTGGGCGAGAATAGATGATTAATATAGTCTGCAATAAAGGCTTGATTTGACAAAAAAACAATGATAAAGGGAAAAGGGTGTCTAGTAAACACAAGCAAAAGTGTTAAGAAAATGTAATAAGGCTGAAGGATCTTTCTCACACAAATAAATCAGTGGAAAGATGGTAATGGTAAGAATATCGATAATGGAATTGAAGTAAGACCCCAAGCAACATGATTACCATCAAAGGTAAGGATATTAGTAAAGAAGTGGTACTTAAGCCTTCCGAGCCAAAATATAATCTATGACGTCCATTAATGATGCAACTGGGAATACACTAAGATGATGAATCTTAAAAGGAATTCAAATTGGTAATATACAAGTTGATTGGTTGAACGATGGATAGAGAAGGACTCTAATACCAATTAAGGGGAAGAAGCCTAAACCAACAACAAGATTGAATCCACCCAGGATTCGAAGTTAAATATGTCAAGCACTAGTTCTGCCACGAATATCGATAAAGCATTTAAGGATATGTGAGTGAAAGTAAGGGTGAATGAAACCTAATGTGAGCATATGACGGGATAAGAAAGAAATAACCTAAGATAAATGATAAGGAGAAGGGCTAAAGAATAGGAGCAAGGGAGCAAAAGATTAGCAGACGAGTAATGGTAAATTTTGACTGTCGAATGAACTAGAAACCTTATAAGAAGAATAATGCAATAGTCATAAGGTTAAGGACATTAGTTACAAATGAGGTTGTAATTAAGTAATAAAGGTAGCAGCGCTGACTAGAGTACGGTAACCATGAAGGAATAAAGTAGATCGACACTTTGTAAAAATAAATCCTTCAATGAAAAAGGAGTTAGGGTGACCCCTAGCATAAGCAATACTGAAAAATAACACGAGTATGTCAAAGATTTACTTTTAAGGACAAGTATACAAGAGATACCCAATGAATGAATAGTCGAATATGACGTTTGAGGGATCCTGGAGTTGCAAGAGGCAAGTATGCGCTCTTAGTATGAAAGAAATACTGTTTGTGGAAGATTATAAGTCTAGAGCTAGTGGATATGGTAGACGCTCAAGAAATAAGGTCAACAAAAAGAGAAACAACGTTGAAAATGAGGGAGTGTCTTATTTTCAGTATCTAATGAAAAAGGGAAATTAAGGAAATTAGAAAGCTAATGATACAAATCGAGAAAAGATACTTGAGCAAATGTGGGATACAACTAAGGAATTATGAACCTATCTTGGAATACATAGCATCGCCAAAGAAGTATATGAATTCGAGACGTTAAAAGAAGCAAAAAGTTTCGATGTAATGAACAGGAAGATAATGGACCCTATAATCATATACTGTTGAAAAACAAGGGCCATTAGGGGAGTTACAAGAAAGAATCGCCTCAAATAAATAACAAAAGGCCAGCCGCAATAGAAACCAGATGATACCCCCTTAAAGCTACAGGTAAATGAATTCTTCCTTATATTGGAATTGGAAGAGCAGCAAGGCATAGCACCCCGTCTAAAGCCCATTGAAAGGTATTGTGATATGGAGCAAAGGTAATAACAGGAACCTTATAAAGATCTATGAATTAAGAATATCGATTAACAACACTCAAGAAGATTTACCCTTGACATTGGGATATTACATAAGGATTATTGAGTGATCCGAGGATCGTGGTGAGCCATTATATTACCATTGGAAACCCTTTTGGTTCAGGATAGTTATGCCTAAGTGACTCTTCAGTCTGCATTGTAACAACTAAGTCTGTCTATATAATCAAAATTGGTCGAAAATGTATCTTGAAGGCTATCTCAAGAAATTGTACAATCGCTCATTATGAGAAACAACTAATGAAGAAACCAGTTTGATAGAAGCTTTGGATATTCATGATTTCCTTCTCCCTTTCCTAAGTTAACCAATGAGAGTTTCGGTTTAGACCACCAAACCTAGACAGGGAGTGAATGTACGGAACTTGACAAAAGTTTGGAATAAGGATTGATGTCTAGTAAGCAACATATTACAAGATCGATAAATAAAGAGCTATACACCGGAAAGGAGTAAAAATCTTATCGATTCATGAAAAGGAAAGGAACCTGGAGTAATGATATCATTTTTAAGGTAGTAAGTTATGAGAGAATACCTAGATTAATAAGGAAATAATTTAAGAGGTTTTGTGTCAGGAGCAGGATTAAACTTGATAAGGGAGGAAGATTCAGTCTAAGTATATTCACGATCATAATACCGAACTCAGTTGAGAAAGGTAGTAACCAACAAACAAAAGTCCCAATTAGAGATGCCTATTTGAAATTTACTTCAAGTAAAAGTGGAAAACGGATTTACCGACGAAAGAAATTTTAAGACTAGTAAGCTGCTAAAAAAATTATGTACCGTATAAGGATACTATAGATAAATGAAGAAGAAGAGCAGAGAAAGAGATGTATTCAGATAACACTATTATTTTCATGTCCTCGACTTTGGCGATCATCGTGCAACAATCTTTCATCATCATCTTACTTATGTTCCATGCCTACAAACTTTGTCACTTAAATTCCATCCTAAGACAAAAAAATTGCAACAAATAAAGGAAAGACATATCCCAAATGTTAGAATTCAATAGCTTAGAAAAATTATAGCCACTAGGCAATTGTGTAAAAGAAATGTACGATTGTGTGAAGATCAATGATGTATCAATAATGTAATGTTAGTGTAATCTGATTGAATGACATATTGAGATAGTCCTTGGCCGAAAGAACTTTGTTAGAATGATCAAGTAACCTAAGAATCACTATACTCGAATGTTTCAAATTCCAATTTCGTGTTAGTATTCGTGCGATATAATCCTTCTATTCCTATTCAGTTTACGAAGTTGGACCATGTACCTTATTTAGACAATTTCAAAAGCAAATGTGTCAGGTGCAGCTCAGATGTTAGCAAGATTATGTTAAGGTAAGTTATGGCTGAACTCTCTTAGATTATTATAAGTACAAGCGGTTGTGTGAGGCCGATTTGATATTATTTTATTATTATATTACCTTGGGTGGTGTTGGAAGCGTATTTGGGCTTCTTAACAGGCTTTTGATAGGCTTGTTTACAAGGGAAACTCTACCAATTTTTTTGGAAAACTTGAGAAGTTAGAATATATGGGAGAAGGATGTTACACCCCGTAATTTCATATTTTGTCATGTCGTTGTTTGGTATCGATTCCTCGGGAAGAGGTACGATCTTACAGAAGGGTAATAAAGATTTATAGCTTGTTTATAGAAGTTCCAGAGTCTTTGAAAGTTAAATAGATCAAAGAAAATATGTTTTGACGAAATCAGAAAACTGTCCAATTTGATGCGAAGATTGACTGACCATCAAAATAGGCAATATGAACCGTTAAATTTTCTTGGGAATTGAAATCCCAGATCTAGATTGACGGACCGTAAAAAAGACCTTCCTTTTGAGGCGGTGCAAAATTAAAGTTGGGTATATATCATTTGGGTCGACATCCAGACCGTATTTTCATCAAATTCAGAGCGACAATCAATTTCCAAACCCTCCCAATGGTACTCTAACACCCTAAGATCAAATCTAATCCATAATCCGCAAGATCAACGTGATAAACCCTGTGGTTATCATAAGAATTGTCGTCGTCTTATAGAACTAATTTTGGAAACCCTTGGAAATGAAGTACCTTACTATTTTGAGGATATTATGATGCGTAAAGGTAATTTTTATCCTCCTCTACCTATATTTGTGATTAATTAATGATTTAGAGCAAGTGGTGAAAGGATTTTCATAATTGAAACTCGTAAACTTATGGAATCATCATGGTATGAGTTGTTGGGCTGATTTACTTGAAATATAAGTTGAATTAGATAATCAATCTAGCTATTTGTATTGTGGGAATAAGGAAAGTGCGATTTGGAGAATTCCAGGATCGAATTGCTTAAGTATTTCTTGTAAGAGAAGCCTAAGAATCCTACGCGCTTAAGTTGTTCGATGAAATGACCAAAAAAACTTTTCTTTAAGTTTTGGATTCGATATTGATACAAACCATTTGTTTAATGTAGATAATCGTTCGTACAACTTTCGGGAGCTAACGAAACTTAAACAACTTGGACGACCAAGGTATGTTAAGGCTTACTCTTCCTTCTTTTGGCATGATCAAAGTGAAACGAATGTAAATGAATGATGTCCATAATGGATCCACTCTTATATATGTTAGAGGCTAATGTAAGACCTCATACTTTCGGGCGATGGGTTGAACAACTAGACATATGTAAGTGGACTCGAGCCTTAGAGGATTTGTGTCATATTCACGTATACAAATAAAGAGCTTAGTATATAAAAGTATGTTGTTCCGAAACAATTTAAGATTTTAGTAAGTTAAGGCATGCTATAGGTACTTGACTGGTAAGGTCTTCAGCTTCATTTTGCAGCATGTTACCATTCTAAATAACCTCTGGATAACAATAGCGTGTTAGGTGCAATTGAGGACGAGAACTAGGGAACAATCGAAGAATGGTTGTAAGAAATACGAAAACAGTTAATAAGTATGAATGGAGTGGCATGATCAAGTATCAAGGCATAAATGTTTTTTTACTCGTTTAATGACTAATAAAAGGAAGGATTACGACAAGAAGGATAAAGGTGAATGAGATTATAGTTATGCAGGTTTCACAAAGGTATGATTACTCCAAAATAGCGTAAGGACCAATGGTGGAGGAGGGACAGTAAGAACTTTTCAGCCAAAAGTGACGAACCTCTGATGTTCAGGAAGATAGTATGAGAAATACTTTGAGATAAGAGACCCCCCAAGGAAACTTGAAAATAGAAATGAAAAGGTAAGATGAATGAGCACTCAGTCGATGGGAGATCTAATAATGATAAGACAACAAAGCTTGACAAGTCATTAGATCATGTAACACCGTGAATTGGATCTAAATATTTAAAGCATCGGCTTCACAACATATGCAGTCATGCCTCTCAGAAAGTATGTAAACGGAAGCAACAGTGAGTAAATCTTGAGATTAGAACCTAACATGTGAAAAGGGGCCAATGATGCCTATGGATACAAGGTAGACATTAAAGATATATGTCAAGAGATAATGACATTATAATGAAGATAAAATGTCAGGAAAATACAGATGTCTATGAGCATTTTTGAACTGACCAAAGTTTCTACGAGATAGATAAAGTAATGGGTTTACAGTTTAACGAGATCAAGGAAATCTTTTTCTAAAGCGCCATTGACAGAAAGTCTTAGCCATGAGGCAAGTGAAGGAATTCAAATCTAAGTATAACGACCAGGTTTGGATATAGTAGGCCAACGTCATGTAATGCAAATTCTTCAGAATATTCCACGTACTGAATGAGGGAATAAGTTAACAACTCATCTTTTAAGGGGTAGTAAATCCAAGGATTGGAATTAGGAGCAAGGTTTGAGATTACGTAGGTATACCGGAATATTTTAGAATTAAGTAAAGTACGACAAGTAAGAAAATGAGTGAACAAGTGTCAAAAGAAGTAAAGAAAGGAAGTTGTTTGTAATTATGAGTAGTTAGAAAGCACGAAAAAAAACATTCCTTTCAGACAGTGAATGAGAGTTAACTACGATGATACGTGCACCTCAGATTCGATAACATTGTCCATAAAGTGTTCATGATTGAGATACTACAAATATAAGAGTTTTTAGCACACCAGTTAGTAAACAAAGCTAAGTTGACAATGGAATCATTCACCCACAAGCGGCTTGACTAATGTAAGGACTAAAGAGAGAAGTTGACTTGAGGGAACACATCAGTTAGTTAAGTGGGAGTCCAATTGGAGGATTCAGATAGTGATAGCCCTATGACTCATAATACAACAGGGTCATACCTCATACTGGAAGAAAATGAATGCCATGATGAAGATCCCATTTTTAGGGAAGATGAGGAAGGATATCTAACAAAAGAGAACCGCAACCTTCGAGCATAATGGGAGGTCCATTGCTCATGATATTCCATTCACCGTTGATCTACTAAGATGTATCATGATCTCAAAGGTATGTATTGGTGGGACGACATGAAGAGGAACATTGTAGAGTTGGTAGTTCAGTGTCTTAATTGTCAGCAAGTAAAAGTAGAGCACCAAAAGCCCAACGGCTTGACTCAGAACATTGAGATCCCGATGTGAAAATGGGAAATAATTAATATGGATTTCATTACGGGTTTACCTCACTCTTATCATAAGTTTTATTCTATTTGGGTGATTATTGATAGACTGACCAAATCAGCTTAATTCTTGGCGGTCAAAAACTACCTACACAGCCGAGGACTATGCAATGTTATACATTAAGGAGATTGTTCGCCTTCATGGTATACCTATTTCTATTATATCTTATCGAGGTGCGTAATTCACAGCTAATTTTTGGAGATCATTTCAAAAAGGTTTGGACACTCAAGTAAATCTTAGCACAACTTTCCACCCTTAAACAGACGAACAGGCCGAGCGTATGATTTAAATGCTCGAGGACATGCTACGAGCTTGTGTATTGGACTTTAAGAGAAGTTGGGATGATCATTTACCCCTTATTGAATTTTTGTACAATAACAATTATCATGCTAGCATTAAAATGACTCCATACAAGGCTTTGTATGGACAAAAATGTAGATCTCCTATTGGATGGTTCGAAATAGGCGAATCAGGATTATTTAGGCCTGACCTAGTGCACTAATCCATAGAGAAGGTGAAGCTTATCTAAGAACGACTATTAACCGCTCAAAGTCGTCAGAAGTCGTATTCAAATGTGCGACGGCGGGACTTAGAGTTCCAAGTGGATGATTGGGTCTTCTTGAAGATTTCTCCTATGAAGGGTGTAATGAGGTTTGGGAAAAAGGGAAAGCTCAGCCCAAGGTATATCGAGCCATATCGCATAATTCGACGAATCGGCCAAGTGGCTTATGAATTAGACTTGACTTTGGAATTAGAGTTTGTTCATCTGGTTTTCCATGTTTCTATGTTAAGAGCGTGTGTTGTGGATCCTTCTTGGATTGTATCGATTGACGATGTGAAGGTTATAGAGGACCTATTATATGAAGAGGTTCCTATTGCTATCTTAGATCGACAAGTCTGCAAGTTGAGGACTAAAGAAGTAGCCTCCATGAAAGTTCTATGGCGAAATAAGAATGTAGAAGAAATGATATGGGATGCGAAAGAGGAGATGAAACACAAATATCCCTACCAATTTCAAACCAACACCGAGGTTCTGAGAGAAACATAAGGTGAGTTCTATTTCATATTATTATAATTAATGCTTGAAGACCATGTGAGGTCTGGTGTAATGATGTATGTTATATTATATGGCCCCGTAAAAAGGTTGTTATGTTTTCTGGCTACGTGACGGTGATTAAATACGTCACCCCAACATTCGAGGATGAATGTTTCTAAGGGGGAAATGATGTAACACCCTGTACTTTCGAGCGATGGGTTGAACAACTAGACGTATGTAAGTAGACCCGAGCCTTGGAGGATTTGTGTCATATTCATGTATGCAAATAAAGAGCTTAGTATATAAAAGTATGCGGTTCCAAAATAATTTAAGATTTTAAAAGTGCGACGACGATAATCGGAAATATTGTTTTCGAGTGAGCCAAAAGAGGCTATAGACTAGTATTATATTACATGAACATGATAATGAGTATATGAAGTGTGTTAAAGATGATTATTATTTAAGTGAGGTGAAATCAAGAAATTAATTGCCTGCATAACTGGCTAAATGTGAAGTGTAGTGGGGATTAATGAATATATGGATAAGTGTTAATAGAAAACCTCCACGTAGGCCACAAAGAAAGGTGTATAGTGACTAAGAATTTAATATGCTGGTGGTGTCATTCTCATATCACTTAGACTAAATAAGTGGCAACAATCAATTTCACATGGTAGAATAATTTGATCGAAGGCATCAATATATTGTTGTACACTTTATCTTGGATAAATTTTTTTGCCTTTGAGTAAGAAAAAGGGAGAACATAGCAACAATAACTTTAACCTTGGGATTCATATGTTCACTTTGTAATTCTTGTGAAGATCAAGAAAACATTCCAGCAATATTTGGTTCACTTCGAGGATAATTTTCTCTTCGATTGTACTTCTAGTTCAAGAACTTAATCGAGGTATGTTAAGGCAAATCCTTTCTTCTTTTGGCATGTTCTAAGTACGAAACGTAAACGTAACACTGTCCCATAAATAATTCTACTCTTAGTAGTTAAGGATGTTCATGTTATTCATTTCTGTGTTCAAAGCATGTCTAAATATGTTCCTAAATCCCTATTGAGGTATATGGGAAAGATGTTAGTATTCATAACGTTAATCGGAGGTGAAGCGACATTACATCACTCCGACAAACTTATAGTGTCTTATTATCACATCTTATTTCATTCATGCATTATATACATTTACAAACCTTCACCTCAAAGGAATTATATAGCTACTATATGGTATGCATTATATATATGTATGTGGTATGAGAAAAGGAAAGGCGTTATATACGCACCACCCTTGTAGCTGGTATATATATGATGATGATTATGCCTACAGAGGCCGATATGATATGATGGGATGCCCATAGAAGATTGATGGCATTATATACGCATATATATATGTATGACCGCATTGTGCATGACACTTAGGCATATTGTGGCCATCAGAGGCAATTCGATACAGGTTGATTCTCTCTAGTCTCATGTTACTTTCATGTCTCTATTATGTTATTCTTCATACCTGACATACTCGGTACATCATTCGTACTGACGTCCCTTTTGTCGGGGGATGCTGCGTTTCATGTCCACAGGCTTAGGTAGACAGAGTGACGGTCCGCACTAGTAGGTTACTGGTTCAGCTGATATTGGAGCACTCTACTTGTTCCAGAGTGGCAGTCTAGTCATAGTACGATATTTTTAATATGCATATGGGTATGGCGGGGCCCTGTCCCGACCTTATGATGTTACATACTCTTTAAAGGCTTGTAGACAATTGTCCTGTGTATAGTAGTCATGTATGTCCTTGTTAACCTTAGTATGTATATATGCATAGGTTGGGTTCTTCTGTTTGTAAGATTTTACTTAGTACTTTGTGACTGCCCTCGGGGCCTATGATTAATTATGGTTAGATGTTAAATACATGATTAGTGGTACTAGACAAGTATGGTCAGGGTGCTCGTCATGACTCTCCAGTTTGGGTCGTGACAACTAATTTTCTTGATGTTAATCGGAGGTGCAACGACCTTACTCACTCCGATAGACTCAAATTATCTTATTATCATTCATGCATTATACAAATATGTATATACCATGACCATATAAGAGTTATTTATGCATATATGATATGTATATGGGGTATGGGAAAGTCAAGGCATTATGTATGCACCATCACTTGATCAACTGGTATATGATAATGATTACACTCACAGAGGCCAATATGATACGATGGGATGCCCACAGAGGCTTGAAGGCATTATATATGCACATGTACGATACTTATGCATATTCTAGACTATAGAGGCACTTCGAGTACAGGTTGTATTCCCACTACTTTATCTTATAGTTTTAGCTAATGCTTCATTTACAGTATTGTACTTATTTACAATTTTAGCCTTACATATTCAGTACATCTTTCATACTGATGTCCTTTTCAGGGGAAATTGTTTTTCATGCCTGCAGGTACATATAGAGATGTAGGTGATTCCTCATAGTAGGTGACTCGACTCAGCTGGAAGTTGTCACTCTCCTTTCTTCTAGAGCTGTGTAGTCAGCTGATAGGTATGGTTATATAGTTGGGTATGGCAGGGCCTGTCCCGATCAAATGTTGTATTTTTACTCTTTAGAGGCTTGTAGACAGTTATGTTAGGTATTATAGTCGTGTGTGGCCTTGTAGGCCTCTCCAATAGACTTATTGTGTCCATGTCGGCCTTGTTGTCCTTGTTATATGTATATATATATATATATATGTACTCATTGGGCCTTTTCTGCATACATATGTTTATGTCTCTGGTCATCTAAGTATTTATTAGAAGCATTGTCGGCTTATGTGTTGTTGAATATGTCATTGGTATCAGTGTTGGTACGCTCGAGCCTTAGGGCACCAGGCGACGGCCACACCCCCCAAGGTTAGGGTGTGACATTGTAATGTTACTAGCTATTTTGATTTTAAGGTAATTAATAGGATAAAGAAACCAAGGTTGTGTCCCCTTTAGATGATGTGTAATGCTATAGGTGTTAATATGATATATTCATAATGAGTCGTTGTATGGTTTGCACTTAATCTCTTTATGACTCTCTAATATTTCCCAATAATTAGGAAGTATTTCCTCTTTATAATTTTCCCAAATGCAAAAGAGTAAATATGAAGAACGATTTATTATGCCAAGTAAACTCTTCTTATCCTTACGTGAGTTTATTAAACAAGCATTAACGCCCCCGAATTCTTGCTAAGTATTTCTACCAAACTCTAACTCACTTTCCCAAGTAAAAAATGGTTTATGGCATAGGTTAATGTTTGCAACCAACAACCAACTTTAAAGCATAAAAAATTATAGATAGAAACTAACAAGCCATTATGCATATATTCAATGTTAAACACCCATTTACTTAACACCCATCATATGGCTCCACAACCTTAGTATTAAAATTAGCTACTCATGATGTTTGTTATGAATGAAAGCAATAAAAAAATCATTAAAGGGAATATTAAAGCTTACCGTTAATGGGAGTTGACAAAAGTGAAGGAATATTCTTCTCAAAAGCCTACAAAGTGGAGTCTTCAATCCTCTAACATAATGGGACGAAAATCTGAACAAGAATGACTCACCAAAACCATACACAAACTATTTATAACGTCCAAAAATGCGGAATAAAATTCAGACAAAACTGCCCCTGACGACCTATTCTGAGTCACATATGCCATCGCATTTGGTGATATGCGACACATTTTCACTATTTATGTCGCATAACTTGGGTCAATCTTCGGTCTTGATGGATGGATTCTTCGACGCATAACACAATATGCGTCGCATTCTGTCTCGCATCTTCGATGTCAGATTACTACATTTCATATTTTGATTTGCGCCTGCATCTGAGGTCACATATCACCATCTGCGCCGCATTTCTCCTCTTCAACTTTATTTTGTCATTTTTCCCTTGTCTTTGACACTTTCATTTGATTTTTACTACAAACAAAAATACAATGTAAACTTCTTGTAAAAGATATCAAATGTGCCGTAATTTCACGGCACATCAGAAAGGACTAGAGAATTGGAGATTTTATGACTTGGCAAAAACAACTACCTTTCAAAATGAAAATTGTTATGCCATCCAAATGAATTTTCTATAGATCCCTAGTTAATGAAACAATTGACCACTTTTTTTACTCTAGTGATTTTGGTTTGCAGGTATGGAAGAAAATCAGTAGATTAGCTCACAAGGTTCATACAGACAGATGTTGATCTCGTGGTGGAAGGCTGTTAATCCTATCATTAATATGGTGCTTAAATGTACTCCTATTTCCACTATTTGTGATTGTCACTCAGGTGGTTAGACAAAAATTTAAAGATTGTTTTAGACCCTACTTGGGATAACATCCTTCCACTTTTCTACAACAATATTAGCTACAAAGAGATCACCACTATGACATGAATTAAACCTCTAACTAATTATGTCAAGTTAAATTATGATATACATGGAGTTTGTGGTGGTGGTGGTGTCATCATAAGTTGGTGAAAGACACATGATGTATGCTTACACAATAAAGATTGGTGAGGGGACTAGCAACCTTACAGTAGCTATGAGGTTGCAGACTGAAATCAATTGGTGCATTGAGAAAGACCTCAAGTTTGTACAAGTTGAAAGTGACTCTAAATTGTTGGTGGATGCTGTCAATGACAAGAGTCATACTCTTTAGAGAATCATGGACCAAGTGGGAGACCTGAAAAGGGCAAGAAATCAACTTCCTTTCATCCTTAATCACCGCTTTAGGGAAGCAAATCAAGTGACGGACAAACTCGCTTCCCTTAGCCATATTTTTTTCAATTCCAAAATTCTAACTCTTGCGCTGATTTGCCAAGTTCTGTTAAAGGGATCATGACTACAGACATATGGAACTTACCGAGCTTTCACACCTCTAACAAAAATAATGCTGAAGTTTGTTTTCATCCACCTTGAATGATGGCTCGTATATATAATTCAGTAGGTATAGTAGTAGTGTTGAGGTCTAACTTCTTTTGTATAGATTACATCTACCTCTTAGAACATTGTGCATTTAACTCATCTCAGTTTTGTCTCAAAGATAAGCATGTATATCCTTCTTTTGTTAGTGAGGGGGTTGTTAGTTTAAGACAACTCCATCAAAACCCTTCTATTGGCACTTTGAAGATGAATAAAATATGTAGTTAAAATTGAAAAAAATGTAGGATCAACCCAATGAAGGCCGTAATGTGAAGGCCTATTAGGGTTTCATTAAATTGCAACTAGATCCCCTCTCTAAAAAATACAGTAGTAATGAACATCAAATATGTTCAGAAGTACAACAATACTTTGGCCGGAACATAGTAGTTGTTCAGCTTAAAAACATAGCAGCAACAACAGCTCATCAAGATGTAATATCCATTTTCTCAAAGGTGTAATAACAACTTTTCAAGGTATAGCATCTGTTTCTTCACAACAACCCAAAGTGTGATAGCGAAACTCAAGAACACTCAAGTGCTACCTCTGCTCTTTAGAACAAAAGCTCAGAATGTAAAAACAACAAGGAAGCATTAGGAGCAGTTGTTATGTTCAGAAGAAACAACTCCAAAATGTAGCAAAGGACTCATACAAATGTGTCAATTCACTCAAAATTGCACAGCAACTATTTTGCCCAAAATACCACATTTTGCAACAACAACATAGCAGTAGCATAGCTCAAATAGCAGCCACTAATAGTAATAACAAATAGCATCCAAGTATAGCCAGTTTCACTAGCCAAGAAAACACAACAGCAATTTCAAAATGCAGTCAGCAACTTAGCCATAAATATGACAGTTCACTTATCAAAGTTCAGCACTTGAGAATTCCAAAATTGCAACAATTATTTGCATCAACAAAAGGGTACCAATTTCTCTTACAACGCAACAGACATGGGCTCAAATCCCATCAGCAGAACTACAGACTCAAGGTAAATCAAGTCAATAGTTTTTCCCAAGCTCAACATCAGCCCAAAAGTAGCAACAAAAGGGGGCACTAATTACTTACCTCAAGGGAGCAGTTCATTTCTCAAAACTTAGTATTTTTGGCAGAACATATTGAAATTCCTCAAATGTAGTAGAGCAGCTCAATAATACAGTAACAACATCAAAGTGCAGTAACTAACTTGCCGAAAGTGTGGCATCTTTAACTCCAAAAAATAAACAACAACAGTTGTCTAAAAGTTAGCATCTCAAAAGGAAGCAATTGCTCAAGAGTAGCAGGAACACATGCCCAACAATAGCTTATCAAAGAGTACAACCAACCTAAGAATTCCAAGTGCAACTGAATGTTCATTTCTTCTAAAACATCAGGTGTAGGGGAAAAACAACGGCAAAGTCAACACTAGTTCTAGCTCAAAGTGTAGTGTCATTCCTCTGCTGCAGCAACCAGAAACATCAAAGGATAATCACAACAAATGGCAATCCCATAGCAACATAGGATGTCATTTCAAATGACATAGTCAACAAACATAGGAGCAAACAACCCATAGCAGTAACTTACTCATAGCCTCTGACGGATCTGTCCCAATAGAGAACATACTACTCGTATTTACACTAAATCCAACTTCAATCTCCCTGCACTGTCCTCACATATCCTTATCCCCACGCAAACACCACCAAACATATCAACGTCCCACCCTAACTCTCTTCTCACACACCCTCATTGTCTTGGTGCACTTTTGAATGTTAGCTCCACCAAACCCCGAGTATCATCCTGACCTTCTACCCATCTGTGATAACTCCACCAAATGCCTTGACGCGACTCTCCTACACCCACATGAAATTACCACCCAATACCTCATTGTTGGCCTACTGAGAAACCCCAATCTTGCCCTGTCATTTTGAATCAACCCAAGTTTAATCAGGACCCGAACATTTTACCTACTCAAAGCCCTCCGTACATACATCAATATTGGCCTTATGAATTTATGCTCGGATTTGATCATGTAACTTCTTGAAGGCCTCAATGTCGTGAATCTACGATCTCTTTCTTTGGGATTGGAACCAGATCAATAGGTAAAAACGGGTTAGTTCCATAAACAATTTCAAAAGGAGCTTTACCCGTTGTATGATATTGACTCCGATTATAAGTAAATTCTGCATGTGCAAACTTGATGTCCCAATCCTTGGTGGTCTTGCTCACCAATCCTCTTAATAGTGTCCCAGGAGTTCTATTAGTCACTTCCGTTTGGCTATCCGTTTGAGGATGATAGGTGGTAATAAATAGCAACTTGGTACAAAGAAGTCTCCATAGTGTTATCCAGAAATAACTTAGGAACTTCACATCCCTATCAGACACAATAGTCTTACGAGCTCCATGTAAACTTACCACTTCCTTCAAATACAAATCCGCAATGTGTTGCATCATCGATCTTATGACAAGCAATGAAGTGATCCATCTTCGAGAATCTATCCACAACTACCATGATAGAGCCTTTTGACAAGTAGAACACCTACTTACCACTCCATTTACATCTTTATCCATCCGTGGCCAGTAAAAGTGTTCTTGTAGAAGCTCCAAAGTCTTCACTACCTCAAAATGTCCAGCTAGTCCACTCGAATGCACTTCATGTACAAGTAATTCCCTCATGGAACATTTGGGCACACACAATTTGTTCTCTTTGAAAAGAAAACCTTCTACTAAGGAATAAGAACTATGAACTCCACTATTACATTCTATCATAACGTCTTTTATCTCGGGATCTCGTTCATAGAATTCCTTTGGCACTTCAAATCCCACAAGTTTTTGTTCAAGTACGGTCAAAATTATGTGCCTTCGAAAAAGTGCATCCGCCACTATGTTGGACTTGCCATCTTTGCACCTTGTAGAGAATGTGAAAGTGTGCAAGTATGCTACCCACTTAGCATGCCTTGGATTCAACTTTCTTTGCCCATGTAAATACTTCAAGGATTCATGATCCGAATATAAGACAAAAGATTTTGGCCTCAAATAATATTCTCATTGGACCAAGGATCTCACAATAACATAAAATTCCTTTTCATAAGTAGAATAATTGAGTTGTGTACCACCTAATTTTTCACTAAAGAAAGCAATAGGTCATTTGTCTTGAATCAAGATGGCACCAACACCAACCCCAGTAGCATTACATTCAACTTCAAATAGTTTTTCAAAGTTCATAATAGCTAGAATCGGTGCTTCACATAATCGTCCCTTCAAGGTTTCAAAAGCTCTTTGTGCTCCTTAGGACCATTTAAACTCTCCATTTTTCATTAGTTCAGTGATAGGGACAGCAAGGGCACTAAAATATCGAATGAAACAACGATTAAAAGAATCCAAACCATGGAAACTTCTTAGCTCACTTACATTCATAGGCTCAGCCAACCACGGATAGCTACCACCATGGATGGATCCACATGAATGCCGTCAGATGATACTATGTATCCTAAGAATTGGATATTAGTAATCATAAAATCACACTTCTCTAACTTGCCATACAACTTTACATCTTTTAACTTCTCAAATAAAGCTTCTAAATGCGACAAGTGAGATTTCCTATCTTTACTATAAATTAAGATATCATCTAAGTAAACCACAACAAATTTACCCATGAATGGTCGTAGTACCTCGTGCGTGAGCCTCATGACAGAGTTTCGACCATTACACAATCCAAATGGCATCACAAGCCATTCGTACAAACCATACTTGGTCTTGAAAGTCGTCTTCCATTCATCTCCTTCTCATATCCTCATTTGATGGTAGCCACTCCTCAAATCTATCTTGGCGAACAACTTAGCCCCACTCAATTCATCCAAAATATTATCCAATATCGGCATAGGAAACATGTACTTCACGGTGATGTTATTTACCGCTCATGTATCAATACACATGCGCCAAGTCCTATCTTTCTTCGACACCAACAAGGCGGGTACCGTAGAGGGACTAAGGCTCTCTCGAACAAAGCCTTTGTCTAGTAATTCTTGCACTTGTATTTGAAACTCCTTAGCCTCTTCCGGATTACATCTATAGGCTAGACGATTAGGTAATAAAATTCCTGGAATAAAATCAATAGAAGGTTCAATACCTCTGATTGGTGGTAATCCTAGTGCAAGATCATTCGGAAATACATCTTCAAATTTCTTAATGAGTTCCTTCAAGTCGGCATCTTCAATCGTATCTCCCACAAGACTCCTCTTATCCTTTCACACCAATGCATATATAAGACTGCCCTTCTTCAACTCCTCTTCTATCTTGGATGCATTAAGCAAGAAGGCCTCAAACTTTTCCTTGCAGTTCTTGGCATTTTGGATCTTAATTTTCTTCACCTCACTAGGTGACAATGGTATCAACCGGACCTTCTTGTCATCATTTGGAAAATAATAGACATTCATTTATCTATCATGTTGCACTTTCCTATAAAATTGCCATGGCTGACATAATAATATATGACAAACATCCATAGGTAGGATATCACACCATATCTAATCTTTATACCTACCAACCTGAAAACTAACAAGAGCTTGTTTTATTACCTTTAGCCGTTTGTCTTTGTTCAACCATTGGAGATATTATGGTTTAGGATTGCTGCAGGTAAGCAACTTCAATTTGTCCACCATTTCCACGGAGGCCACATTTGTACAGCTTCCTCCATCAATTATTATATTACATACCTTGTTATTTACCTTGCATTGAGTTTAAAATAGCTTCTCTTTTTATGTCTCCTCCTGTTCTTCAAGTTAAACACTCAACACACGTCGGAGTACTAAACTTCCACCCTCTTCCACAAGATCAACATCTTCCTCTAGGACCTCCTTGACTTTAGGTTACTCAATAACAAAGGAATCCCCACAATCTTGATACTCTTCCCTTTCATGCCTTGGGTCGTTTTGTGCAAAATCCTCCCCGTACTCAGCATTATTAATCATGGCATGCCCCATAAATTATCTTCTAAAGATTTGTGCTTGTTCCGCAAAAAGGTCACTTATGATCCTCTGAAGTTCTTCATTTATGTTAGCCATAGCGTTAAGGCGTTGGATGGGAAAGCCTTGCTCTAACACTAAACTAATGTATATAAAGAGGTGATTGTATGATTTGGTTGGACGGAGTTAGTTTGGGGCAGGACAGACACAAATATGGGAGTCAAATGGAGGTTGATGGAATAGGACGGTTTCCAAACAATTTAGATTTAGGGGAGGTGTACGGGTGCCCATAGGTGGTTTGGGGTGAAGGCGTTTGGAGAGGATGAACTAGAACACGTTGTAGGTTATGTTGGTGGTTGGATGGTGGTAAGGTGGAAGAAAATGTTCGGGACCGTAAGGTATGAAAGTTGAACCCGGTGAGGAGTTGGTTAATGACATTTTTGGTGTAGGTTGGGGAAGTGTTGTAATGTGTTGGGGTGAAAGAGATTAGGCAGTTTGGATAATGATTGGGCACGAAATTGATAGAGAATTTCGGGTGCGGGTAAGGTGATGTAGGCCGAGATGACCTTCTAATGTGTTTGTGACAAAGTAACCGGATAGAACCTTGACTTGGGTATAGTTAGATCACAAAAGTTATAACTAGACTTACACCTAGGGTTTGAACTACAAAAAGACCAAGGGTTGGACAACAAAAGGACTGAGGGTTGGACCACAAAAGGACCAACTAAGATAACAACACAAAAGTTGTATAACTTCGCAAAGTTTGAGAAAACTCAAATATATTTCATAAAATTTCAATGTCTCTTTTTATCAACTACATCCCCTATTTATACTAGTTTTAAACCTTCTATCATGTTGCACTTTCCTATAAAATTGTCATGGCCGACACAATAATATATGACAAGCATCCATAGGTAGGATGTCATACCATATATGATCTTCATACCTACCAATCCGAAAACTGACAAGAACTTGTTTCATTACCTTTAGCCATTTGTCTTTGTTCAACCATTGGAGAGCATATGGTTTAGGATTGCTGCAGGGAGGCAACTTCAATTTGTCCACAATTTCCATGGAGGCCACATTGTACATCTTTCTCCGTCAATTATCATATTACATACCTTGTCATTTACCTTGCATCGAGTTTTAAATAGTTTCTCTTTTTGTTTCTCCTCCTGTTCTTCAAGTTAAACACTCAACACACGTTGGAGGATTAAACTTCCACCCTCTTCCACAAGATCAACATCTTCCTCTAGGACCTCCTTGACTTTGGGTTCCTCAATAACAAAGGAATCCCCACAATCTTGATACTCTTCCCTTTCATGCCTTGGGTTATTGTGTGCAAACTCCTCCCCGGACTCAGCATTATTAATCACGGCACGCCCCACAAATTCTCTTCTAAATATTTGCGCTTGTTCCACAAAAAGGTCATTTATAATCCTCTGAAGTTCTTCATTTATGTTAGCCATAGCGTTAAGGCGTAGGAAGGGAAAGCCATGCTCTGACACCAAGCTGATGTATATAATGAGGGGATTGTATGGTTAGGTTGGTCGGAGTTGGTTTGGGGCAGGACGGATACAAATATGGGAGTCAAATGGAGGTTGGTGGAATAGGACGATTTCCGAACAATTTAGGTTTGTGGGAGGTGTACGGGTGCTCTTAGGTGGTTTGGGGTGAAGGTGTTTAGAGTGGATGAACTAGAACATGTTGTAGGTTATGTTGGTGGTTGGATGGTGGTAAGGTGGCAGAAACTGGTCGGGACCGTAAGGTATGAAAGTTGAACCCGGTGAGGATGGTGGAGTAGTTGGTTGGGTTTTTGGGTGTTTTTGGGAGGAGTTGGTTAACGACCTTTTTGGTGTAGGTTGGGGAAGTGTTGTAGTGTGTTGGGGTGAAAGAGATTAGGCAGTTTATACAATGATTGGGATCGAAATTGATAGAGAATTTCGGGTGCGGGTAAGGTGATGTAGGCCGAGATGACCTTCTAATATGTTTGTGACAAAGTAACCGGATAGAACCTTGACTTGGGTATAGTTAGATCACAAAAGTTATAACTAGACTTACACCTAGGGTTTGGACCACAAAAGGACCAAGGGTTGGACAACAAAAGGTTGAGGGTTGGACCACAAAAATACCAACTAAGATAACAACACAAAAGTTGTGTAACTTCGCAAAGTTTGAGAAAACTCAGATATATTTCATAAAATTTCAATATCTCCTTTTATCAACTACATCCCTTATTTATATTAGTTCTAAACCTTCTATCATGTTGCACTTTCCTATAAAATTGCCATGGCCGACACAATAATATATGACAAGCATCCATAGGTAGGATGTCACTCAATATATGATCTTCATACCTACCAATCTGAAAACTGACAAGAACTTGTTTCATTACCAATAGCCGTTTGTCTTTGTTCAACCATTGGAGAGCATATGGTTTAGGATTGCTGCAGGTAGACAACTTCAATTTGTCCATAATTTCCACGGAGGCCAGATTGTACAACTTCCTCCATCAATTATCATATTACATACCTTGTCATTTACCTTGCATCAAGTTTAAAATAGTTTCTCTTTTTGTGTCTCCTCCTGTTCTTCAAGTTAAACACTCAACACACGTTGGAGGACTAAACTTCCACCCTCTTCCACAAGATCAACATCTTTCTCTAGGACCTCCTTGACTTTGGGTTTCTCAATAACAAAGGAATCCCTAAAATCTTGACACTCTTCCCTTTCATGCCTTGGGTTGTTGTGTGCAAACTCCTCCCCGGACTCAGCATTATTAATCACGGCATGCCCCACAAATTCTCTTCTAAAGATTTGTGCTTGTTCCACAAAAAGGTCATTTATGATCCTCTGAAGTTCTTCATTTATGTTAGCCATAACGTTAAGGCGTAGGACGGGAAATCCTTGCTCTGACACCAAACTGATGTATATAATGAGGGGATTGTATGGTTAGGTTGGTCGGAGTTGGTTTGGGGCAGGACGGACACAAATATGGGAGTCAAATGGAGGTTGGTGGAATAGGACGGTTTCTAAAAAATTTAGGTTTGTGGGAGGTGTACGGGTGCTCTTAGGTGGTTTGGGGTAAAGGCGTTCGAAGAGGATGAACTAGAACACGTTTTAGGTTATGTTGGTGGTTGGATTGTGGTAAGGTGACAGAAACTGGTCGGGACCGTAAGGTATAAAAGTTGAACCCAGTGAGGACGGTGGAGTAGTTGATTGGTTTTTTAGATATTTTTGGGAGGAGTTGGTTAACGACCTTTTTGGTGTAGGTTGGGGAAGTGTTGTAGTGTGTTGGGGTGAAAGATATTAGGCAGTTTGGACAATGATTGGGCACGAAATTGATAGAGAATTTCGGGTGCGGGTAAGGTGATGTAGGCCGAGATGACCTTCTAATGTGTTTGTGACAAAGTAACCGGATAGAACCTTGACTTGGGTATAGTTAGATCACAAAAGTTATAACTAGACTTACACCTTGGGTTTGGACCACAAAAGGACCAAGGGTTGGACAACAAAAGGATTGAGGGTTGGACCACAAAAAGACCAAGGTTTGGACCACAAAAGGACCAACTAAGATAACAACACAAAAGTTGTATAACTTCGCAAAGTTTGAGAAAACTCAAATATATTTCATAAAATCTGAATATTTTCTTTTATCAACTACATCCCCTCTTTATTCTAGTTCTAAACCTTCTATCATGTTGCACTTTCCTATAAAATTGCCATGGCCGACACAATAATATATGACAAGCATCCATAGGTAGGATGTCACACCATATATGATCTTCATACCTACCAACCCGAAAACTAACAAGAATTTGTTTCATTACCATTAGCCGTTTGTCTTTGTTCAACCATTGGAGAGCATATGGTTTAGGATTGCCGCAGGTAGGCAACTTCAATTTGTCCACAATTTCCACGGAGGCCACATTGTACAGCTTTCTCCATCAATTATCATATTACATACCTTGTCATTTACCTTGCATCGAGTTTAACATAGTTTCTCTTTTTGTGTCTCCTCTTATTCTTCAAGTTAAACACTCAACACACGTTAGAGGACTAAACTTCCACCCTCTTCCACAAGATCAACATCTTCCTCTAGGACCTCCTTGACTTTGGGTTCCTTAATAACAAAGGAATCCCCACAATCTTGATACTCTTCCCTTTCATGCCTTGGGTTATTGTGTGCAAACTCCTCCCCGGACTCAGCATTATTAATCACGGCACGCCCCACAAATTCTCTTCTAAATATTTGCGCTTGTTCCACAAAAAGGTCATTTATAATCCTCTGAAGTTCTTCATTTATGTTAGCCATAGCGTTAAGGCGTAGGAAGGGAAAGCCATGCTCTGACACCAAGCTGATGTATATAATGAGGGGATTGTATGGTTAGGTTGGTCGGAGTTGGTTTGGGGCGGGACGGACACAAATATGGGAGTCAAATGGAGGTTGGTGGAATAGGACGGTTTCCGAAAAATTTAGGTTTGTGGGAGTTGTATGGGTGCTCTTAGGTGGTTTGGGGTGAAGGCGTTCAGAGAGGATGAACTAGAACACGTTGTAGGTTATGTTGGTGGTTGGATGGTGGTAAGGTGGCAGAAATTGGTCGGGACCGTAAGGTATGAAAGTTGAACCCGGTGAGGACGGTGGAGTAGTTGATTGGGTTTTAGGATGTTTTTGGGAGGAGTTGGTTAACGACCTTTTTGGTGTAGGTTGGGGAAGTGTTGTAATGTGTTGGGGTGAAAGGGATTAGGCTGTTTGGATAATGATTGGGCACGACATTGATAGACAAGTTCGGGTGCGGGTAAGGTGATGTAGGCCGAGATGACCTTTTAATGTGTTTGTGACAAAGTAACCAGATAGAACCTTGGCTTGGGTATAGTTAGATCACAAAATTTCTAACTAGACTTACACCTAGGGCAAAGACCACAAAAGGACCAAGGGTTGGACAACAAAAGGACTGAGGGTTGGACCTCAAAAGGACCAAGGTTTGGATCACAAAAGGACCAACTAAGATAACAACACAAAAGTTGAATAACTTCGCGAAATTTGAGAAGACTCAAATATATTTCATAAAATTTCAATATCTCATTTCATCAACTACATCCCCTATTTATACTAGTTCTAAACCTTCTAGATGAGGTAACAAGATAAAAATGCATCTAGGCCGAATAGGAAAGGGGGAGAGGTTCGGCCTATTTGGGAAATGGGAAAAGACCCAACTCTTCATGTTCTCAAAGCCACCCTTTTGTGTCATCCATGTAGTTAAGTGTATGAACTAGCTAGTTCATGAATTACCTCGTTGGGGAACGTTGGAAGCTTCTCCTTCTAGATGGTTCTCGTCTTGGTCATCTTATCTTATTACATGGCATAGTAATTAAGCTATAAGGAGATCTAGTAATTAAGCTAGGAATTAAAACAAGCTAAAAGATGGTCTCGGCCAAGACCTACATAAAAGCCCGAAAAAAAAAGTTTCCTTCTTGGATCTTCAAGTCTTGTCTTTAACTCCACTCCACATTAAGCATGTCACCATAGGATGGTTGGCAATATTTGGTACTCCTAGAAAATCACCTCGCGGCTCATGTTGTAAACTTAAGTTCACGAACTTCTTTTCATCACTTCCCCCCTAAGAACATTCGTCCTTGAATTTTAGGCCAACATATCTTTAGAATCTTAACTTTTAAGGATTTTCTAGAAATTTCGGCAGAGTTTCCTCTATAAACATGACTATCCAAAATATGTCAAGTAGCCTAAAACACATATCCAATGCCACACAGGGCCACAAACAACATAACACAATAATATCGGCCCCACATGACCGACTAGCAAATCAAAAGGGTTATCCATAACTCACATCAACTGTCAACTGCCAATGTTTAGGCTGCATCTATCATATCTGTATCCATAACATTGCCTATATAAGATAAATAAGATAAGTTTGATAAATAGGATAGGAATAGGGAAATCGCAGCACACGAGTATCGATATAAACCAGTGGTCTGAAAAAATGAGGGATCTAGATTTTATATCTTCTTCAGCCTCCCACATCAGTTCTTCCACATTATTATTCCTCCACAACACTTTAACATAGGCTACTTCTTTAGTCCGTAGCTTGCGGTCCTGACGATCTAGAATAGCAACTGGAGTCTCCTCATATGATAAATCATTTGTAATATGAACATCCTATATAGGGGTGATACAAGAGGGATCCGTCTATGCATTTTTGAAGCATGGAGACATAGACTACTGGATGGACTGACTCTAATTCTGGTGGTAATTCCAGCCTATAATCTACCTGGCCTATCCTATGAACAATCTTATATGTCCTGACATACTTGGGGCTAAGCTTGCCCTTCTTTTCAAAGCTCATCACACCCTTCATAGGCGATACTTTTAGAAATACCCAATTGCCAACAACAAACTCTAGGTCTCGGCGTCGATTATCTGAATAGGATTTTTACCGACTCTAGGTAGTCAAGAATTGCTTCTGAATCAACTTTACCTTTCCTACCTCTTGTTGTACTAAATCATGCTCCAAATAACTTCGCTTCTCCCAACTGAACCATCCGATAGAAGACCTACACTTTTGCCCATATAGAGTTTTATATGAGGTCATCTTAATACTAGAATGATAGTTGTTATTATAAGAAAACTCGATAAGTGACATGTGATCTTCCCAACTCCCCTTGAAGTCCAAAATACAAGCTCGTAACATATCTTCGAACGTCAGAATAGCACACTCGTCATGCCCGTCTATTTGAAGATGGAAAGCTGTATTGAGATTAACCTGAGTACCTAAACCTTTATGAAAGGATCTCTAGAAGTTAGTTATGAAGTGGGCACCTCTGAAAGATATAATAGAAACTGGAACTCTATATAGCCGAACTATTTCCTAAACATATAATTTAGTATAGTCTTTGGCCAAATAGGTAGTCCTAACATGTAGAAAATGGGCTGATTTTGTAAGCCTATCAACAATAACACAGATAGAGTTGAACTTCTGACGAGAACTAGGTAACCCCTTAATGAAGTCCATATTAATCACTTCTCATTTCCATTTCAGAATTTCAATATTCTGAAGCAATCCCTTGGGTTTCTGATGTTCAACCTTAACCTGTTGGCAATTCGGACATTGGGCCACAAACTCTGCAATATTTTTCTTCATATTGTATCACCAGTAAATCTGTTGAAGGTCATGGTACATCTTAGTAGAACCAGGATGAATAGAATACCTAGACTTTAGCACCAATCACGGACCCCTAGAGCTCGCCACATCAGGAATGCGACCCCTCTTATGTGATAGCGTAGGAGGAACTAGATACTAGGCATCAAATTTTTCTAGTGTCTCCCGAATTTTGATTCAACACCTGAAGCTTATCCAGAACCAACTGTACACAAACCAAATATGCATTTCGATAATAAAACATGATACAAACCTACTCGCGTACTTAAAACACCCAAAATGGGTCGTCTTGACCTGATGTTTACTATGGTCCACTCTAAATCCTTTACTTAAGCAATATCTCAACCAACAACCCAAATCACACACGAACCCATCGGGACACGAACCAACTGCTGGACTAAGTTATGAATCTCATTCTGGACATCATGGAATTGGCAAAACTCTCATTCAACCTCATTAATCCCTAATGTTGACTTTGGTCAAACTTTTACATTTCCTTGACATACAAACTTCCATTATCACTAATTTTTCTTTGAAGCTCATCCACTTGGCTCGGGAATAGTGCCACCCATCTCGCAAAGTTTACATATACCAATTTCAAGCTACGAGAAGGGTATTTTGGGGAAAGCGAGTCTAAAAGCTCAAACTGACCTGGAGGATCGTTACATCATCTACCATTTAAACAAATGTTCGGCCTGAAATATTAAGGAAAAGAAGGTAGCTGAACTTTTTAACAACTGAGGATATCTGATGTGTATGTCCGACTCGATCTCCCAAATAGCCTCCTCAATCGGACGATGCTTCTATTGAACCTTTACTGAAGCAAATTGCTTTTATCTCAAATTCCGAATATGCCCATCCATGATAGTAATGGCTCCTCCTCAAAAGCTAGATTATGATAAACTAACACAAATCACATAAGAACCATCCTGATGATTCTTTTTAGTATCAAATATGAAACACTGGGTGAACTCCCAACAACCTAGATGGCAAGGCCAACTCATAAGCTATCTCACCAATATGCTGAACAATCTCAAATGATTGAATGTAGTGTAGGATCAACTTGCCATTCTTAAAGAACCTCATCACACCCTTTATAGGTGAAACCTTAAACAAAACCCGCTCTCCAACTATGAACTCCAAATCACGATCCTTCTAATCCTCATAACTCTTTTACCTACTTTGAGCCATAAAAGTCTATCCTGAGTCAACTTGACCTTGTCCAAAAGACTCTTCAACAAATTTGTGCCCCATGGCCTAACCTCAAAAGCATCAAACCAACCAACTGAAGATCAACATCTCCTACCATATAATGCCTCGAATGGCACCATCTCAATGCTGGAATTGTAATTATTTTTGTATTTAAACTTCTCTAAAGGCAATAAATAGATTCAATGACCACCAAAGTCGATCACACACGCTCGCCACATATCCTCAAGGACCTAAATAGTCTGTTTGGCCACTGACCATCAGTCTAGGGGTGAAAGGCTATACTAAGCTCTACCTGGGTACCTAAATCCTTCAGTATTGATCTCCAAAAGTGAGATGTAAATGCATACCCTGATTTGAAATGATATAAATGGGCAGCCCATGCCAACAAACTATCTTCCGGATGTAGATTTTGGCTATCTTTTCTGAAATATAGGTAGCCTGAACCAGAATGAAATACGTAGACTAGGTGAATTAATCCATAATGACCCATATTGCATCAAACTTACCCAAAGTTTGTGGTAACCTGACCACAATGTCCATAACAATCTGCTCCCACTTCCACTCAGGTATAGACATCCTCTGAGTCACACCTCCAGGCTTTTTGTATTCATTCTTCACTTGTTGACAATTCAAGCACCGAGATAAAAAAATCCACTATGTCCATCTTCATCCGTCACTAATAATGTTGTTTGAAGTCATGATACATCTTAGTATCCCCTGTATGAACAAAATACCTCAAACTATGGGCCTCCTCCACGATCAACCTAGTCAAATCACATGTCCGAGGAACACAAATACGACCTTTGATCCTCAAAACACCCTCAACATCTCTAATCACCTCATTGGATTCTCTTTGCAATACTTTATTTGGAATCTTACATAACTTTTGATCATTAAATTATTCAGCACGAATTTGCTCAAATAAAGACTACCTCGCCTACACATAAGCTAGAACCCTACCAGATCCCAAAATATCAAGTCTCACAAAGCTATTAGCCAAAGACTAGACACCATAGCTGGAGGACAATCTTTTGCCTATAACAACGCTAGAGTACCCATACTCACCACCTTGTAACTCAAGGCATCTTCGACTACATTGGCCTTGCACGAATGATAAAGGATAGTTATGTCATAGTCCTTGAGCAACTCGAACCATATTCAGTGCCTCAAATTTAAATCCCACTGATTGAATATACATTGAACATTGTGATGATCCGTGAACACCTCACAATGTACACAATAAAGATGATGCATCCAAATTTTCAAAGCGAAAACTACCGCCGCCAACCCTGAATTATGAGTTGGATAGTTCTTTTCATGCACCATCAATTACCTTAAAGCATAAGCTATCACCTTACCTTTCTGCATCAATACAAAACCAAGACCAATCTAAAAGCATCACAATACACGGTAAAGCCCTCTTCCTCTATGGGTAAAGTCAAAATCGGAGCAGTATTCAATAAAGTCTTGAGATTTTGAAAGCTCGCCTCACAATCATACGAACACTAAAAAGCACTTCCTTTTTAGTCAATCTAGTCAATAGGAATACAATGGATGAAAAATCTTCATAAACCATTGATACTAACTTGCGAGGCCTATGAAACTCCATATATTGGTAATCAAAGTATGTCCCAATCATGAACTCCCTCAATCTTATTGGGATCTACCATAATACCTCTTGGACAGTATATTACCCAAAAATAGTACCGAATTTAGCCAAAAATTACACTTAAAAACATGACATAAAGTTTCTTCTCCTTCAGAATCCCAAGCACAGTCCTCAAATATTGCTCATGTTCCTCTCTAATATGAGAGTATATCAAGATGTCATCAATGAAAACAATAGCGAAGAAATCCAAGTACAATCTGAACACTCTATTTATAAAGTCCATAAAGGTTGATGGGGCATTGGTCAGCCCAAAGGACATCACTAAGAACTCATGATTACCATAACGCATCCTCAAAGTTGCCTTAGGGATATCATCCACCCTAATCTTCAACGGATGATATTCAGACCTAATCTCAACCTTAGAGAAAACCGAAGCACCTTGAAGCTGATAAAATAAATCAGCAATGCGATCGGATATTTGTTCTTAATGGTCACCTTCTTTAATTGTCGATAGTTGATACACATACGCATAGATCCATTCTTCTTTTTTAAAACTAGCACTGAAGTGCCCCAAGGAGATACACTTGGCATAATGAATCCATTGCTTAATAAATCCTCTAATTTCTCCTTCAACTTCTTTAACTCAGTCGGTGCCATCCAATATGGTTGAATAGAAATAGGTTGAGTTCCCGCTCCAAGTCAATACAGCAAATAATATCATGATTGGATGGAAGACCTGGTAGGTCCATTATAAAGACCTCAAAAAATTCACTCACCATCGGAATAGACTCAAGCATATGAGTCTCTGCGCTACTATCTTGAATATGTGCCAAGTAAGCCAAACATCTTTAATTCACATAACTGTAGGTATATCATGAGTAAAATAATATCATAATGATAATATCATTTGAAACCTCTACCTCTAGCCTACCTGCAAAAGCATAACACTAAACACAACCTCCCTCAGACTGTGTACCTCCACGACTACCACCTCGACCGGAATGAACCACATCTGCCCGAATGAGAACCACATCTGCCCGAATGAGAACCACATCTGCCCGAATGAGAACCATCTCTACCACTATGAGCACCTCCCTATACTTGGCGGTTATGCAAACCTAAATATCAAAACCTGATAGCACTGAGGCCCTGATGCGAACCACCATGTCTAATCCTGGGTCAATCCATCTTGAAATACCAAAGGTCACCATACTCATAACATACCCTATGAAGCACAGGTAGTTGGGAAGAACCTGAATAGCTAGACTTCCCTTCATGGACTAAAGGTTTGAAAGATAAGCCATGAGAAGTTTTCCCCGAACTGAAAGTACTATGCCTGAAATAATCAACCTTAGACCCTAACATAGTTGCATGAATGGGTCTGCTAGACTAAGGGTGATAACCCTTCCCTGAGTAACCTGACTCCTAAAGAGCACTACTATAAACACCGAATTGATAAAACTTCTTGCCCTTATGCTGCTCAAACCCCTCATGACAAATCACCTTTAAATCATTTGCAGCATCCACCTCCTTCTGAATGATATCCTAAAAGTGACAATCTGAGTAAGCCCCATAGAAATCGGAATGATTAACCCTTTCACAAACCTCCTCACTCTCTCAACCTTGATGGGAAGTATCATCAATACATCCCTAGTCAAGGCATGGAACCCGTCCTCGTACTCAATAAATGACACACCCTCCTGCTGTAGTACCTCAAACTCATCCCTTTTACCTTCCATCTTACTATCAGGAACAAACTTCCCTATAGCCACTTGAGCAAATTGAGCCCATGAAAGTGGAGGTGACCCAACTGGCCTACTATTAATATAATCACTCTAGCACTACTTAGAAGGACAACCGTCTAAAATATAGTGTAATCAACTCCATGGGAATCCACTAATCCAGGTTGTGTAACCTCTCATGACAACTGGCTATAAACGCATACACATTCTCACTTGAATTACCGGTATAGACCAGAGGTTTCATCATACTAATCTACCAAACATCTTTCTGCTCATCAACGGTCATGGTAAGCCTATTGGCGAAATAGCGTGAAACACTCAGCAAAACCCCACCATCGAAATAGGGATCTATAAAAGTAGTTGGCTATGAACTTGGAGTTTGGAACCTTAGAGCAAGCACTTGTTCATGAGTTTGACCTCCAACATGGGTCTGTGAACCCTCTAGGATGACATGCAACATACCTGTCTTAGCCATCCCCTCAAGAAATCCAACATACAAACTAATAGAACTGGAGTAATAAAACTACATGGTTCCTCTGCTAGTCCAAACTCCACAACATAATCTGGCCCATCCTCGTGAACCACCTCCAGATCAAGAGATACTTCCCTAGCACGACCTTAAGTATTTGTCGGTGCTTGACATATAGAAGGTGCTACAACATGGCATCTACCTCAACCTCGTCCCCTGCCTCTATCTCGTGCAACCCCTCTTGCAGCGAGTATGGGTGTAGTTGTGGGTACAATCTTCTGATCTCTGGCCGTGAATAAATGAGTCCTCACCATATGTTAGAGAATGAGTAAATAAGATTAGAATTCAACTGAGTCAAGTACACACGATAAGGAATGAAATAATTGAAGCTTCCTAAATGTCTTATAGCCTCTTGAAGATAGATACTAACATCATCTACCTATCCGCGTGACTCTACTACACATTTCTCTTGTAAACATAACATCGGTGAACCTAGGGCTCTAATTTGAAATTGTCATAACCCACAAACGAAAGTCGCATTGGTGTCTATTTTTCCAAATCGATAGGCAAGCCAACCCTAACTCTTAGCAATTTAGATAAGAAAGTTAGTGATAAGTAAAGAGACAAATGAATTCTCTAATACTAAGTCTATAAATAAAAAGTGCGGAAAAAAAAAACAAAATCCTCCCAAGATTTGTATCATAAGTACAAGAGCCACCACAGTACGATACAAGTTTGAAAATTATATAATGTCTGGAATACAAATATACACTGTCTGAATGATAGAACGACATAATAGTAAGATAGACAGAGGGGGAACTGGGCCATGAAATAGCCACGCCGCTCAACACAAATCCAATCAACCAGATTCAGACTCAAGGTGCTCCACGAGATCCGCTCGTACTCGGGATTGAATCTGCACGACAAAAGAGTGCAGCAAGTGTAGTATGAGTAAGAAACCACGTGTACCCAATATATCTCATAGACCAAAAACAAAATAAGTAATGTAATATGCTCTATATTAAGGACCAATAAGTAACAAGTAAAGTTCAATCAAATACCAAGTAAGCCACGTACATAGATAATCAGGTAATCCGATAAATAATAAGTGATAAAATGAAATGTAATGCAATATGCTCCATATACACAAAATGCTCCATGGGACTGTACGACATTTATGACCCATGGGCGACCTCTAAATCAATATAATTTTTTTTGCAGTCGTGCAACCCAAGACAACCGTTATACAATCCATTGAAGGAATGCAACCTGAGACAACCATGATACAATTTGTTGCATGCGTGCAACCTGATACAACAATATGAAATACATGATACAACACATAAGAGAGTGAACATCTCAAATCTGAACTTAATATCCCATAAGTTCAATAATTACATCATCAATCCGTACATAATGGACAATAAGTAATAATTTCATCAACAATTCAGACTTAATAGCCAACAATTTCATTAATATGTTTATCACAAATCTATGAGGTTCCTTAGTGCACCGAATAAAACTAAAATAGTCAAATATCAGACACATAGCACCTAACAACTAATATCCACATGCTTTAGCATTCTTGAGTCACTGCCCATAACTACACTAACACTCATATCATATCAGCGGTACTCGTAACAATGCTCATAACATCATAGGTACTATACACTGTTATGCCCTTGCCCCTTATTATTTCCATTTTCAATATTTACTTAACAAACGTCCTTCAGATGAAGTCTAAAAGGGTAAATGAGATAAAAGTGATCTTTGAGAGTGGAATGAAGTATAAGGGATTTCCAATGTTTTTCCTTTTGGTTATTACAACCATTTAATTATGAATAGATGAGGTTGAATTAGAATATTTAAAGGGTAAAACATTCAAAGACCAATAACTTTTAATAAACCCAAAATCCCTACTCTTTTTCCCCAATTTTCAAATGCAGGTTCTTGATTTTTCTCTCTTCTCCTCTCTTCTCTTCTCTTCTCTTCTATTTTTTTTTATCTATACTCTTTCTCCTTTGTTAGAAAATTGAAGGTACGGTCAACATTATTTTGTCTACCTTCAACTTCCCCTTTGAAGACAATTTTAATTTCAAGGTAATATTTTTTCTTTTTCTTTTCCTCTTCTTTAATTAGTTAAATATTATATAATATGGAACATTATTTGGGTCACACCCCAAACTAGGGGAGGGTGGTCGGCACCCGGTACCCTACTGGCCCAAGCGTACCATTCTGATGACCAATCTTCTGTATAAGTAGAATTTCTGGTCGACAACGCCGTACTAGAATATATCATGAAAATAATATTGGATAATAGGTATTAACCCAAAAGATATATACAATGGGATCTACAAGGTCACAACATAGTTTAACAAAGGATAACTTAGCTGGCAAGGCTACACATCCACACTAAACATACGAAAACAAGTGTGTGAGCTTCTACGAGTGACTGAACTGACATATGGCCAGGACAAGGCCTCAACCTACCCATAGTGTACATAACTCCACAAAGGACTCCATATATATAACCAGAAAGTTCTAGAAAGATGAAGCTTACTTACTGATGACTGAACTCAACAACTCCTACTGCGGTGACCTAGCAGAGTCTCTATTAGAACCTTCAATATGAACACATAGTGCCCCCAGTAAAAGGGATGTTAGTACGAAATAGTGTACTGAGTATGTAAAGCATGAATAGCGATATGAATCTGTAAGATGTAAGGGAAAGCATATAAGCAATATGAAGTGCTTAGCTGTAAAGGAAAGCATAACCAATTTAGGGCCACATGGGGTGAATAATGAAACTCTGAAACATCATACCACCTGTCTGGATAGGCTTTTACTGTATGAATTATCTTCGTCTAATAGTGTGAGGTATAACATGTCCTTAATCTTAATTATATGTATGATTATGCAATGCAATATGCACTCTAGTTTATATATGTGTTATGGAATGCGCAACCTGATCCATCATATATGTATGTTGCGGAATGTGCAACTCGATCCAATATATATATTTATGTTGCAAAACATGCAACCCGATCCAATATATGTGCTTTTTGTGGAACGCGCAACTCAATCCTCTATATAATGCAGTTGTTGCGGAACGTGCAACCCCATCCTGTATATAATCATGAGTGTATACATGTTATCAATTCCAATGAAAACATGTCAATATCAATGTAAACCGAGGTGTGAACAATGGACTATAATAATAATGGCTCGTTGGCCCTTTTTGAAACTCATAAACTTCTTGACTTAACTCTTAAAACATCTCTTAGTCGACTTGATGATTATCTATTTGGAATGCTTCCTATCGAAGACTTATAACATATTTATTAACCAACAAAAAGGATCATAAGAATATGAATAAGCGATAAACATTTCTTAACATAGGATATTTGATAGACAATAGAGTGAAGTTCGCTACATTTCTTTTTTAAAATGGTGGTTCTTTGGATTTCATTCTTTTGAACGAAGGCATAGCCTTACATACCTTATCCACGAAGTGATACGTCTTGCTATAATCCCTTGTATTCCTTATGAATGATTATCTATAACAAACAAAGGGTCGATATCAATATCGAATCCATAACCAAATATGAAACTCCATTTAGGTTTACCCCATGATTCTCTGAAATATAGTCTCTTAGGTTTACGATACCAAAAATCAATATGTTAATCAATATCAACTCACAATTCCAACAAAATCAGCCCACAACTCAACTTATCATAATTTCATAGGTTTACGGGTTTCGGCTACGAAAATCCTTTCACATCCTATCCCATATCATCAATTAACTGCATATATAGATAAATGAGGGTAAATTCTACCTCAACCAAACCAAACCTTCATGAAACAGCATGTTGCCCCAAATTCTAGGGTTTCCAAAATCGCCTCTCCACAGGGGTAACGATTTCTACGATAATTACAGAACTAGTGACATTAATCCAACGTAATATGCTTTGGAAATGATCTTGAATTTTATACAATCCTTATAGAGGATTTAGGGGGTGTTTAGGATCTGACCATGGAGGAAAATAAAGTAAAAATTGTGGAACCCGTATTTAAACCTGACAAATTTTCTCCACCTCCATAATTTGACGGTACATTCGACAGACCGTCAAAATTCTGACGGTCCGTCAATATTCCCCATCAAACATCCTGGAAGATTGATGGCTCAAGATGGGTATTTGACAGTCCGTCAAAGTATTTGACGGTCCGTCATATGTCCCGTTAAGTTGCCCATTTTCATCGAAACGTATTTTATTCAATCCGTTTAACTCCCAAACACTCTGGTACCTTCATAACCAAGTTGTAAACCTTTATTATGCTTCTGTAGGGTCGTATCTCTTCTCAGGACTTCAATATACATTGACGTCATGGAGGGATGTGAAACTATGGGGTGTAATATCCTTCCTCCTTAGGAACATTCGTTCGCGAATGTTAAAGATATTCTTAACTTCTGAGGGTTCTAAAAATTTTGGCAGAGTTTCCTTTATAAACAAGACTATCCAAAACCTAATAAACAACCCAAATATATATCCAACGCCACATAGGGTGATATAATTACAAAATTTGATTAACTTGGCCTCACAAAACCATCTATGTACACAAGAATCAAGAGGGTTAGCCATAATTCATCTTAACTGTCCTCTGCCGTATTCTGAGTTACACTTGTTCCATCTATCTCAACATCAACACCTAAACAAGACATATGACTTAGAATTTTCAAGTAGAATAGAAATAAGAGAATCGTATCGCTCGAATATTGGTACAAACCTGGAGACTAAAATAGGTAAGGATATTTGGACTTCTTATCTTCTTTGGCCTCCCAAGTGATCTCTTCTATATTGTTATTCCTCCATGACACTTTAATAGATGCTATTTGTTAAGTCCAAAACTTCTGGACTTAATATTAAAGAATCATATTTGGGACCTCCTGATATGATAGGTCTTCAGTAATCTGAACACTCCCTACATGCAATACACGAGAGGAATGTCTTATGTACTTTAGTAATATCGTTAGGAGAGAAACTGAATAAACTACCTCTGACTTTGGAGGTATTCTCAACATCAAGGGTCATTTAGCCATGTCTCTAAGTAATACCATACGACCCACTGTATCAGTGGTTTAAATTTGTTTTTCCGATCAAATTCTCATTACACTTTTTATGAGTAAAATATTCAAGGATACCCAATCATGAATGGTGTTCTTTATGTCTAGGCATCACATATCGGTTGGTGACTTATGGAAATCTTGGACTATTAACACTTACTTCTAAAGGAGATTTATCTCTTCCACCTTCTGGGGAACTAACAAGACTAACACAGGCTTAAACAAGTCTTATTTTCTTACGTCAAGTCAATTTATAGATCATCTTTATACCCAACAAACAAGGTATCATAAGGATATGTCCTGATGGCGACATAATAATATTTATAATATGCATCTTGTAGTTGGGGTAAATGATCATCCCAATTTCCTTTTAAATAAAGCATACCTACCGGCATCATATTAACGAGCGCCTGAATTATGCGTTTGGCCTGACCACCTATCTAGGAATGAGCTATATAAGGGCTTTCCCTGTGCTTCTAAACCTTCCTGGAGAAGTCTTAGAATTTTACTGTATCTGAACTCTTCATTCTTCATCAGTCAGTTAAAATGTCTGAAATCATACCATCCCTTTCATGGGTATAGCTAGTATAATCCTTCACTGTGCGGATCATTCTATCTTGGCAAGAAGTGGGTCAAACTTATATATCTATTGACCATTGATTACTTGCAGCAGCATTTTTGATAATATTAAGGATTAACCCAAACTAAACTTTATCTTTGAATCATTTTATCTTTTCTATGTAGAAATTTGTATTTCTCTCCACTAGCCCACTGGGCCTCTAATACTTTATCGTTACTAGCTATCCATAGGGTCTTTATGCCAAAACTTGGCACTGCTTTGCTTTTTTATTATTACCTCAATCCATGTCTTGGGTAGGGTGGTACATCTTCATCGAACCCGGATGAATAGAATAGCGAGAATGAAGCACATTTACTCTAATCTTGTCCCACAATTAGCTATATCTGGGACGCATGATCAATCTAGGTATCAGAGAACTCTGTCCCCTTTAACTTAAACATTGACATTTTTTGTCACGAAACCTTCTCTTCTAGTAGTATTAACTCCAATTTCCCACATTGTTACTTCTTTACTTTACCACATAGGCAACACCAATACTTTATACGCTACAACTCTATTATCATTGGAGTCCTAAAATTGGACCCTTTGAACTTGCGAACTGCTAAAGCTCTTTAGAGGATCTTATCTCTCCCCGGCCTATAGATGGTCTAAATTACTTATACCTTTTATCTTATGTTGTCCTGAAGGTTACCACTTTGTTTTGTCAAACTGTTTCTTTAACTTGTAATAGGGTCGATCCATGTATGGTTATTCCTCCATTTCATCATCTAAGGGAGGCATCACTGAGTTTTTAGTGTAATATATCTATCTTTATTAAGTCTCGTACTTGGATTATCAAATAGTGTAAGGAACAATTCTATACTCTTGCTTTCTCATCTCATTCGCAGAATATCCTTCCATTGAAGTCTACCTTCTGAAACATCTCTCTTCTAAGGAGAATCATTCTCTACTGTATCATCTGGGATATTCTTTATTTACGTTCAAGCTTGAGAACTGTTATTCTCTTTAAGAAGTCTCATAAGTCTTTGTATCACTGTAACTTGTCTATGGCAGAAGCTTATCTTTGAATTCGATTATTGTCGCTTAAGGGTGTATCGGAGGTCTTCGTGGTTACTAAATATATCACATCACACCCTCAATGTGTGCTTACTGCTGCCAGCCTGGAATCTTAGGTCTGAAATTCTCTTTAGCTTTCCGAACCACTCTTAAGAATAAACAACCTCTCTCTTTTTTTATTTGGAATATGTGCATTATAACGCATTAGTTTATCTCAACCATTATTGTTCGAGAGTTTGTTATCCATCTTGGCCTAAGGCCCACACTGAGGTCAACTCTTGGTGTCTCATTCGACCAACATAGTTGGCAATGAAATGTTGACATCTTCCACTATTGGGTACACATCCATACTCAAACCTTCATATTCTGAGTAAATTCCTCTTTTGTCTATCGGCTAACATATTTTTAGCAATATATTTACAGCAATCACGTCGTCATATATTCCTATAGGATCTTGGGCTCTTTAACTGCCCATAGTTATCCTTCTTACTCTTACTCTAGCTTTTGCTCTAGTGGTACTAACTCTGAGCATGAGCTCTAACTGTTTTCCTTCATCTCCAGGTTTCATACTTCTTTATCTCGATTTGTTTCATACTATTCCTTTTGTTTGCCATTACTTTCTATCTAATATACTCCCTATGATTTGAGATTATTTATTGTGAAATTAGAACTCCAGGCTCTGAGACCATCCCATAATATGAAATGATATATCAATTGACGGCTCATCCGATCTTCTGGCTAGCCTCCTTCTAGGCTTTCACATACGTCATCTCTCGATGTAACTCGACTTAACTTCCCCATCCATCCATTAATTCTAAATGACCCCTCCTGGGCTTACATATGCCACTGTCTTAATTACTCTTCATGTTTTCGTTTATGAGTCTCACACGTCTGGCGAGTCTTATCATTGCTTTAACTCTTCTAATTGGAAGGCTACAACCCATCATTTCTTAACATTAATACCTACATACCATTTGATAGTCATATCATATCCATAACTTGAAAGCACAATCTTGTTTGTCTGGGAATTCTTCATTGTAACCTCCGCATCTGCTTACTAAACCATCATATGAGTCTATGTCGGTTCTTTCCCATGATATATCTCATACGCCACTCTTTGTGCTTGGGGACTTCCTTCGTGAAATATCATGTCGTTAAATTGATATTCTCTGTAGCATGTGATCCTTTAATAACTTATAACTTGCCTTAAAGCAATACCTTCTTAATAGAGACCACTGAATCGGTTGCATACGTACAATTCCACGTGTTCGCAACTAACATGCTGCGTCGCAATAAACTTTTTATCTTCTTGATGTAAAAATCCCAGTGAGCTCAAGGCTCCAATTTGATCCTCGAGGTGTTAAGCTCGGAGTTTCAAAGAAGGTTGGTCATCCGAAGATAATATGCCTCAAATGGCATGGAAAATAGAGTGGAATTGGAATTGTCACGTGAAGGTCTTAAGATAAAGACATTTTGTTCGACCTTTGTATGTCGGTCTTGGTCAAAGACCATGTTTGTTTTTCTTGTAGCTTGTCTTTATTTTATACCTTAGCTTTTAGCTTATTTAAATTCCTAGATTAGTGTTAGTTAGTTAGGACATATTAAAGGGATGCAATAACCCTTAGCTGCTCCTTAGGACACATTTAAGAGGGACGTTGACTAGGCCGAGGGAATCCTTATCCAAGGGTGACATGTACACGACAACAAGAAGAGAATGTGCCATCTAGAAGTGTGGTCTTAAAAGTGAGAAAACTATGTATAGATTTCCTCAAATGGAGAACAACAATACATAGTTTGGAGAACAACAATACGTGGTTTTGAGAAAACAAACAGTTACTCGGCTTGCTCTCTCCTCCAACGACCAAGGGCCATGCATATCACACTCTCCAAAGAGCTCATTCAACTGTCATCAAGGGAAGTCTAGAACACATTTTACATGGGCATAAAGTCTCATTCGGCCGATGCCCTTAACATTTCCCCCATTCCCACCTTAGTCGTATTGTCCTAGGTTTGTGTCTTTATGTTTGTGTTTCTAGAAGGTTCCTTATTCTACTATAAAAGGAGCCTTTAGGATATTATATTAGATGGTTGTTGTTGAATGAAAAACATGTGTTAACTCAATTTTGCTAAGCATTTCAATCCAAAATTGTTATACTTAGTTGATCCTCCGGGAGGGTCGCTTGGTTTTCCGAGAGAACCACCCTTGTGTCGAAGGTTTCGATCACCCTTGCTAGGTTAGTCTTGAGCATTGCAGGCAGCAAACCTTAAGCTAGTCCTTATGAAATTGATCACAATATCTTGGAGCCCACACGAGCAATTAACTCCTCGTGTTACCATCCAAGACCTATATCGACCGAATTGTGATTTGGTTTGTGTCTCGGATTGTTTCCAATAATCCGTATACAATCCGTACTCCAATTACTTGCTCCTACACTTTTCTGCCTCTCATAACACCTCATTACCATCTCCACAAAAAGGCCTACATCTGAAACCAAACGCAACTCCACCCAAATACACCAACGTCCCCATCAAACGTCTCTACCGGACCTCACTGGCTCAGGTTGTTTATGCAACCTTAGCTCCACTAAAATACCAAACCACAACCTCCACCATCTCCCGAAAGACCCTCAGGACCACCTCCCAAAATGCCAACTCACGCTTTTAAGCCCAGTCATCCGAAATAGCCTTCAACCACCACACTGCCTACCTTATCCGATAACCAGAGAACCCCCACTGTTTTGGCTTTGTGCCATGACCTTACCATCACACCAACCCTTATTTCACCCGAAACCATCACCCAAAGTGCCTCGGCCCGACTCCTTCTCTATTTACCCGACATCGTCGCCAAACACCCCACATCTCGACTTATCGAGAACCCAAGAAACCCTATTTTCCTTGCCTAATTTCGGGTGAACCCGCATATCACTAACACCCGAACCACTTACCAACTCAAATCCCTTTGTACTTACATTAAATGGGTATAGAGACAAGAATTCCCATCTCACGCAACAATGCTATGGCTAACATGAATAAGGAACTTAGGAGGGTCATATCCGAGTTAGTTGTGGATCATGTGCAAGCCTTGAGAAAGGAACTTGTCGGGCATGCCATGAAGAACCACACGAAATCAGGACCTATATCAAACAACACAAAGCATGAAAATTTGGTACCCCGATATGTGTTAAATGTTCCACTTGAAGAACATGAGGAGGCACAAGGAAAGCAACTATTTTACACGCGTTGCAAAGTAAATGGTAAAGCGTGCCACATGATTATTGATGGGAAAAGTAGTGTCAACTTGGCCTTCGTGGAAATGGTGGACAATTTAAAACTACCCACCTGCAATCATTTTCACTCGTACACTCTTCAATGAGAAAATGAAGACGAAGTGTTAAAGATAACAAAACAAACTATTGTTGACTTTCGGATTGGAATGTATGAAGATGGAATATGGTGTGACATCCTACCTATGGATGTGTTCCATATTTTATTGGGGAAACCATGGCAACTTGACACGAAGGCTCCAATTTGATCCTCGTGAGCTCAAGGCTCCAATTTGATCCTCGAGGTGTTAAGCTTAGAGTTCCAAAAAAGGTTGGTCATCGGAAGATAATATGCCTCAAATGGCATGGAAAATTGAGTGGAGTTGGAATTGTCACGTGAAGGTCTTAAGATGAAGACATTTTGTTCGGCCTTTGTATGTAGGTCTTGGCCGAAGACCATGTTTGTTTTTATTGTAGCTTGTCTTTATTTTCTAGCCTAGCTTTTAGCTTATTTAAATTCCTAGATTAGTGTTAGTTAGTTAGGACATATTAAAGGGATGCAATAACCCTTAGCTGCTCCTTAGGACACATTTAAGAGGGACGTTGACTAGGCCGAGGGAATCCTCATCCAAGGGTGACATGTACATGGCAACAAGAAGTGAATGTGCCATCTAGAAGTGTGGTCTTCAAAGTGAGAAAACCGTGTATAGATTTGCTCAACTGGAGAACAACAATACACGGTTTGGAGAACAACAATACGAAGTTTGGAGAAAACGAACAGTTACTCAACTTGCTATCTCCTCCAACAACCAAGGCCATGCATATCACACTCTACAAAGAGGTCATTTAAGTGCCATCAAGGGAAGTCTAGAACACATTGTACTTGGGCATAAAGTCTCACTCGGATGATGCCCTTTCCCTTTCCCGCGTTCCCACCTTAGCCGTATAGTCCTAGGTTTGTGTCTTTATGTTTGTCTTTCTAGAAGGTTCCTTATTCTACTATAAAAGGAGCCCTTAGGATATTGTATTAGATGGTTGTTGTTTAATGAAAAACATGAGTGTTAACTAAATTTAGCTAAGCATTTCAATCAGGGATTGTTATACTTAGTTGATCCTCCAGGAGGGTCGCTTGGTTCTCCGGGAGAACCACCCTTATGTCAAAGATTTCGATCAGCCTTCCTAGGTTAGTCTTGACAATTGCGGGCACCAAACCTCAATCTAGTCCTTGTGAAATTGATCACAACATCTGTGAACCCATACGAGCAATTAACTCCTCGTGTTTCCATCCAAGGACCCATATCGACCGAATCTTGGTTTGTGTCTCAGATTGTTTCTAACAATCTGTATACAATATGTGCTCCAATTAATTGTTCCTCCACATTTCTACCTTTCATAACACCTCATTACCATCTCCACAAAAAGTCATCCGTCTAAAACCAAAAGCAACTTCATGCAAATACCACCAAATACACCAACGTCCCCATCAAACGTCTCTACTAGACCCTCACTACCTCAGGTTGTTTCTGCAACCTTAGCTCCACTAAAATACCAAACAACCACCACCACTCTCTCCCGCAAGACCCTCGGGACCACCTCTCAAAACACCAACTCACGCTTTTATGCTTAGCCTTCCGAAACAGCCTTTAACCACCACACTGCCTACTTTATCCGATAACCCGAGAACCCCCACTATTTTGGCTTTGTTCCCCGGCCTTACCATTACACCACCCAAAGTGCCTCGGCCCAACTCCTTCTCCATTTACCCGACACCATTGCCAAATACCCCATATCTCGGCTTACCAAGAACCCAAGAAACCCCATTTTCCTTGCATAATTTCGGATCAACCCGAATCTCACCAACACCCGAATCACTTACCAACTCAAAGCCCTCCATACTTACATCACTTCTAATCAAGACGTTAATTTTAAGACTCCTTTCTTGATAACCTTTAAGGATTGCTTTTTTCTGCCGCTTATTCTCTTTCTATTTGATTGTTTACTCCATAATTTCTCAATATTTTTTGTTATAGCCATCCCCTGAGTTTCCGACTTGTGTTTCATTTGACTGAGGGGAGCTAGATCATCTGATCAATATATTTTGTTGACCATTATCAATTCAAATTTTCTGATATGCTTGGTCTCATAACACCTTCTTCTTCTCAACTCAGTATTTACTTATTCTGACCTTTTTGTATTACATAATTGCGTTCTAGTCACCTTACCATACTTTATTCTGCGACTATCAGCCATTCATCACATTTATTCTGATGTCCCTCATCCTTATATTATCCTTTTGCTATCATCCTTACTCCTTATCGTAGTCGGAATACTTGTAACAAAACATGTTCTTACTTTTAATGTCTTCCTTCTTAATTTCTCTCATTTCTAGGAATTTGAAATTCCTTCTTTACTCTAAACATGAGCCTTTCTGGGAAAAACATTTACCTTGCACATAAAGGGTTCATTACTTGCCCCCTGGACCTTCAAAATTCTTAAAAGTCATATTTGACCATCTTTTTCTTGGGCATATCAGGTACACACCTTTTGAGGGGTGCCCCTAATTGTCATTGCTTTAGCACTTTCTATAATTATTGGCCATGGCTTGCCATCCTTCTATACTTTATTTCATGACTCTCAGTCATTTCATACCTTTATTCCAGTATTTCATTTACCTTCTCGGCATTCTCTTGCTACCAATCTCACCCTCTATCCTTGTCTATACCCTCATAATATAACCTTTCCTATGTCTAACTCTCTCCTCGCCTCTATTTTCTAACAAGAGTCTCACAAGGGGAAACATTTATCTTTCGCACTAAGGCTTCATGCATGGCCCGCTAATTTTTGAATTCTTTCAAGGTCATACATGGCTAACGATTCCCAGGTACATAATGTATATATTCCCAAAAGGGAGGTATCACTATCTAACCGTACTATTCTTCAGTACCGTTCATGCTGAGGATCGTGCTAAATCTTTGCTATATCCTGAGGTCCCACTTCCTTTGAGACTACATCCATTGATGTCAATAGATCAATAATAGAAATAGTTACTTCTTACAATGATTCCATCACCAGTGAAGGTGGAACAGAATTACCTTATTTATTTTTATCAAGATTTCGACCTCGTTACAATCTTCTATACTTCTGATATTAGGTACCTCCATCACCTTACTCCTCTTATATTTCTAAGTCGATGCTTTATCTTTCTGGGCTTACATTGCTACCTTCATATATAAAGGGAAGGTAGTCGCTCATACTCTGAAATTTCAATATCATACTCGCATCTCTAGCGTATCAATAATCTGATCAAAATCTTTTATGGATTGGCTTTGAATACGACTTAACCAAGGTCTTTCTGGTTATTATCAGAACTGAAACTAGGTAAAGTACGAGTTAGACTGAATTTTCACAACTCAGCTCTATTGCACAATCTATGAGATTAAAGAACAAAAAACATACCTAAATGCCCAGTAGCCTCCTTCTTATAAGTGTAGTGCACAACACACCCATATTCAAGACTCTACTAGACACAACTCACACACTCCCTAGGACTGACCTGCTCTGATACCAAGTTTGTCACACCCTAAACTCGGGGAGGGTGGCTGGCACCCGGTGCCCTAATGGCTCAAGCGTACCACTCTGATGACCAGTCTTCTGTACGAGTAGAATTTTCGACCGACAAGGCCGTACTAGAATATATCACAACAATAACACCGGATAAGAGGGATTAACCCAACACAAATATACAATGAAACCTACAAGGTCACAACATAGTTTAACAAAGCATAGCTTAGCCGGTAACGCTACACATCCACACTAAATATACCAAAACAAGTCTGTGAGCTTCTACGAGTGACTGAACGGACATATGGCCGAGACAGGGCCTCGACCTACCCATACTATACATAACTCCGCAAAAGACTCCATATATATAACCAGGAAGCTCTGGAAAGATCACACTTACTTACCGAAGAAGTTGAGCACAAGGGGGAAGAATTGATCCAAAACTGAAGAAGATTGAAGAAGCTGATCAAAAGGCACATGAAGATATATGAAGCTACTATGTGTTTATCGTCATTGAAAAAGGGATAAATTATTTAGTAGTTGCTGGCTCAATATTATGAGCTTATAATGATATTTTGATGATTTGACAAGAAATGTATTGAATGACATCCAAGGGAGATATAAGTAAGGCATTTGAAAAACCAGATATCCAAATAGATCTCCAAAGGAGTCAGGGAAGTAGTCATATCAATAAAGGAATTGCTCAAAGGAATTCATCCTTACCGCACAACATAAGAGACTGCCGAGAAGCAATTTCATAACCGACTAGGAGAATTGGAAAGTGAGTGATTTCTATTCTATGAGTATTCGAAGTTCAAATTTATGGAATCCTTACCATAAGTTGAAAACATGAAATAAGCATTGAAGTAGGAAAGAGAATAGTCGGCGCGCATTCAAGAAAAGAAGCAAGATCCAAGTCAAACAAGGTTTGTTTTTTGGGTACAATTAATAAAATCAAAACTTGGTTGGATTCAACAATTCAGGAGAGGATACTACTTCTATATAAACATAACATGAACAATCTTTGGTGCTTAACCACAACCACAATCAGAATTCCAACAAGAATTCAACGTGAGGCATCAAGTGAGTGCAATCAACACCTAAGTCTCTAGTAGAACCAACTATACAAAACCAAACTTATTAAGATTTATCTTTCGTTCTTTGTAATATTTAGGTTCATTGTGCTTCCATCTATTTACCTTTGCAGGTATTCTGTAATAGGTGTTCGTTGGTAATCGAGTAGTATGGGATCTCTTGACGAGGTACAGTCATTGAGATTATTGTATTAAGAGGGTAGATACGGGATTGTTAAAAAAGTTCCTTAGGTGTTATAGGAAGTTTATAAGCCTTAAACTGCTTGTAACTAGTGTAGTTGAGGAAACTCCTATAAGAGACATGCCGTGACTTTTGTCTCTTTGAGAAAGGAGTTTTTCAGATAAAAATTCTTGTGTTGATTTTATATTTCGTAATTTACCTCCTTGAGAACCTAGCTCTTTGAGCAAGTACGAGTAGCTTGATCCTAACACATTCGTAAGAACCAAAAAACAGATTAATGCTCTCAAAGTGGCAAAAAAAATCTCGAAACACACTATCGTCCAACTCGACACAATACAATAAAGCCAAACAAGAAAAATCTGTTGAAATAAGATATATTTCGAGACAAACAACTTTTAAAATCAAAAGGTAGTCATTTGGTATCAGACGGAATGACTGTTTATCAGAAACAAAATGAACAAATTCTTAAAGAAAAGAAAACAAAAGAAATCAAGCTTAAGGTTCCAATAAATTGAAAAATAAAACAAGAATTTTATCTCATTAGGATTCTCAAGAATAAAGCTATGAGAGCGAGTATCCTTCAGTTTTGACGAAAAAATTGAGCTTCTAAAGGCAATAGTGGAATGTAGGGACCCGCAACACATTTAATAAACCAGTTAACAATTTCAGGCGCCAAAATAAAGAGAGAAAATGAGATACAGTCCGTTAAATTGAGACTTAGAGGGTGTTTTGATTGACTTATTTTAAGTGTTGTTTTTGCTTTTAAGCTTTAATCTACTTTTAAGGTGTTTGGATAAGATAAAAATTATTTTGAAACACTTATTTTTGTACTAAAAAAGTATAAAAATAAACCAAAAGTCAAAAAATTGGTCAAATCAACTTATGACTTTTAGCTTTTAGTTTATAAGTCACTATTAAAAAGTCAATCCAAACCCTCTTAAAAGGGTCGTCTAGCTAATTTCTCTCAGCTTTCTTGCACTTTAATTATGCATGTTGTTTTATTTTATTTAATTATGATATTTATATATATATATATATATATTTATTTTAGTTTGTTTACTTATTCTTCCGCTTCAAAATTAAATTTAGTTAGTTAGATGAAATTTCATTTGTATAGAATGTCTATTAAATAAAAGATTTAATTTTCTTTCGGAAAAGTAGGGATAGCGTTATTATATTTAAGAGTTCCAAAAAATAAAAGTATGTTTTCAAATACGTAAAAAATCTAATCATCTTATTATGTAATTTGTCTTCATTTCTTATTTAAGAATTTGGAAAAGTGTTTATTCTCTTTTTTAATCAAAGGTGTGAATAAGGATTTTCAACAAAAGCATTTATTCTCTTTTTCAAATCCATAGAAAAATAAAAAAATTATGAATTTTTTATTGATAATTTTAATTTGCTTTTTAATAGTTATATTTTAATATACTTAGTTATGGATATATCTTTAGGGGGTAAGTGTATAATTTCATAATACATGGGGTATAAGTGTTTGATTTCAAATACAGGAAATGTATCAAAAAATAAATCATATTAAAGAGGTATTTAATGTAGTTAACCCAAATTTTAACAAATAACTGGTTATTTCTCAATAACATTTAAAATAGTGGCTAAACTATAATTACCATATTAAAATTGGCCACAACACCTAATATTTACGTTAAAATGAAACCTTAACCGATATATATTTATGAATTGTTAGTTAAACCTAGTTATTTTATTCAAAATTAGAAGGCACCCTTTCCCCTGATGAATTTGCGGCTTCTAATTATCAGAATATTGCACGAGGCCTACATAAACGCTTTTGCTTGTGGAGATTTAGTCCAACCAATACCCTTTAGCAGAAGTATAAGACAACCTAATTTATACTTTATTTTTAGAGAGAATGAGATTGTTTTGTTATTTTAAGAGTAAAAAGATATGCAATATTGTTTTCAATAATAAAAAATCAATAGGAAATAAAAAGAGTCCCACTTTGATAGATACCCAACTATAATTATTGTTTGGAAGGTTACCATTCAAATTGAATTTGGGTAAAATTACACAAGTTGATTTATTTATTGGCTAAGTAATTATTTTGTTAGCATGGAATTAAGTGTAATTGAGAGTGAATAATTACAATTATCCAATTATCATCAGGGTAAAGAATTAGCGATAATTACATGATATAATTAGTAGATGGCTTCTCAAATTCTTTCGTTTTGCATTCTTATTATTCTTTTTATACACACTTATATTTTATAACATAAAAAGGTTCTTTGATTTTTACAATTAGTTTTTATATAAAATAAAAGAGGATTAAATTATGTAACTACACTTGTTAAATCAAACTGATAATGAAAATTACACCACAATTGCATTATGACAAACACACATATCATTACTGTTGAGTTCTCCCACATCGGTGAGATAAGTGATTTTTGGTCTCCTTATATGGCTTGGGCAATCCTCATCCCTTCAAGCTAGCTTTTGAGGTTCAATTAAGCCCAAGATCCATTCTTTACACGGTATCAGAGTCAGGCTCATTCCAATTCTTTGTTTCTGATGTTGGGCTCCCCTCTTATATTGTCCACGCTTCAGGTGTCCAGTCCTGGGCGTGAGGCGGGGTGTTGAGTTCTCCCACATTGGTGAGATAAGTGGTCATTGGTCTCCTTATATGGTTTAGGCAATACTCCTCCCTTCAAGCTAGCTTTTGGGGTTGAGTTAGCCCAAAATCTATTCCTTACAATTTTGAATACTATGATGTTAATCACTTAATTGTATAATTACTATCCTAATAATTATGTAGCCTAAAAATTACAAAGTAATATCAATATATGTCTTTAATTGTTAAACTATGATAACATATTTTGTCCAATTGCATTATAATTTTTTTTTGTTTTTTGACCTTCTCTTCGCAGGAAGTTGGAAGGAAGTGACTGTGATTTAAGGCCCGTTTGGACATGATTTGAAATTATGATTTTGAATCAGTAATTTAAAATCAGATTGATTTGAAACTGAATTTTTGTTTGAACATGCAATTCTAATTTCTTAAGTTGTATTTTTTCTCATAAACATAGAAACCCTATAATTTGTGAAAACTATCAAAACTTTTCAAATTCTTATACAATCTTACAAAATGAACAAAGCATAGTTCATAACAAAGTATAATACGGTACCAGAAGCCCTTTGTAAAAGTACGACATTTTTTATCGTACTTTACTTCAATAAATGAAAATTGAACAAGAGTTGTAGTGTCACTACTCTTCAAGATAATCATCCCACATGTTACATACAATCTCTTCACGTCGAACATGCATTTTCCAATCAGAGTAAATATAAATATGGTTGGTAAAAGTAAACATGGTTGGTAGATATTCTTATGGGTCTTTTTTTTTTTATAAAATATAAGCTTATGGGTCAAGTTTTACATTTTAAAAAATTTAAATCACATCTTGAAATTTGAAATTCTACTTTTTGAAGACTTTAAAATATGAAATCATGATTTGAAGTTGAAGTTGAAATTTTGTGTAGATATCATAAACAAACAACAACAATAACAACAATAATAACAACAACAACAACATACCGAGTATAATCCCACAAGTGGGGTATGGGGAGGATATAGTGTACGCAGACCTCACCCTTATCTTGGGAGGTAGAGAGACTGTTTTCGAAAGACTCTCGACTCACGAGAAAGCACAACAAAGAATGTCAGACAAAAATTGACAAAAGTAAAGAAACCAAGGCAAAATACAATAAATACGCATGATGAAGAAAAGTAACAATAACTGCAACAAACTAATACTGTAATCCAGTACAAGAGAGTACTCGAGTTTACTACTACTCTTGATAGTACGGAAGGATACACAAGACGACGTTTTGATACCTACTAACCTTCTACCTTAATACATGTCCGCCACAACCTCCAAATCAAAACAAATATTGATTCCAAATAAAAAATTTGAAATTGGAGTCCCAAATCTTATGGTTGAACACCTACTTAGAGACTACTTGAGTTAGTTAACTAAAAGTAATTGATAAGCATCTAATGTTAAAAATTACTTTTATGTGTTGAAGTTAATTTTATAAATAATTAGTAGTTACGTGTTTGAATACAAATATTGAAACTGATAATGAGTAGTTAATGTGTCAGGTAAAAGATGTTGATATATATATATATATATATATAAGTAACTAATTATTACCTAAAAATGATGAATGACGAAAATAGAATATAGAAATAATTAAAAATTATGTTTTAGAAATAGGATTTTGGAGGTTACAAAAGATATTAAGGATTAAGTTGTATAAATATTGATCAAACTAAAAATGCTTTTAAGTTTGAAAATGACTAATTGACTTATAAGCACTTAACATATAAGCATTTTTAGTATTTGTCAAATGCATAGATAAAAAAAATTACTTACAAGAAAGTCCATTGACACATTGATAAGGGATGAGCTCTCGGAATTTCCAAATTAAGATATATAATTGTTTAATACTCTATATTTAATGCTAACACTCACCTTTGATTGGATTATACGATGATTTCCACCAACAAGAATATTTCATACAAGATTTATTCCTACAAATATGACCCTATGATGTTTTTCCGTTTCATGATTGACGAATATTAGTTTACGTTTTTTAATCCATTCTTTTATAAATGAAAATTACATATCACCAATTATGCCCGACACCTCAACAACGTCAATATATAAGAGAAATTTATAAATAAAATATTTGTAGTAGCTACAATGTCAAAGCTCATTCCACCCACATGGAAAATAATTTAATTGTGAGAACATAAAATTCTCACTTTGTTTATATATATTCTTACTGTTATTATTACTTTTTTTCAACTACTGCTTTTGATTAAATGACTTTTCTAATCTTCTTTTATACAATTTTGTTTTAGAGAAAAAGTTGGACCAGGCCTACTTCAATAAAGCCCAATAGCTGTAATTCAGAGGGTCATTCGCACAAATGCTCTCATTTCTGGGTGGTCTTTAATTTCCCTCTTAAATTTGTAATCTTTAATTTTTATATTTCAATATCTTTTGGCGTGCAGCATAATTTAGATTTCGCAAGACATAATTTATATTTAACTTCGGCATATTTATCATAACATCCACACAAATTATGCCGGACAAGACAAAACTTCCAACATGCTCAATATAATATTAAAAATGACATAATTTTAGATTTCGCTCGGCATAATTTAAGTTTAACTTCGGCATATGTATCATAACATCCACACAAATTATGCCGTACAAGGCAAAATTTTCAACACTCCACATAATATGAAATATACTACAAATTTATATCACATAACTTAATTCCTACTGAATTTATGTCGAGCGAGACAAAAGTTCAGTTTTTGAATATCAAAATGTTATAGAAATTATGTCTTGCAAAGTAGGTCCGAATATTTTCATTAATAAGTAGGAGGGGCCAAAAATTAAAAAGCACAAATATGAGGGCTAAAATGAAAGACCAGTACGTTTGAAGAAAATCTGTGCAAAAATTTATAAATCGGAGTTTCCAGCCTTGACGTTCTATGTTTGGGCTATCAGTGGCTTCGCTGACTGGCTTAGCCCATTAGCCCATTTATAATGGTCTGTTTGTCAATGTTAGATTTGAAATGTTGCTGCTTAAAACAGAAAATCAAAACCGTTACTCCCTCTGTACCATTTTATATGAAGGTGGTTGACTCAATATGAAGTTTAAAAAAAAATGAAAGATTTTTAAAATTTGTGGTCTAAAATAATGCATTGAGAAATATGTGGTTATAAATAATTTCATTAAGGATAAAATGAGAAATTTAAAATGTTACATTGTTATTAAATATATAAAGATATTATTTTTTTTGGAACTGATTAAAAAGAAAAAAGTATCATATAAATTTGGACATAAAAGTACTTTTCCTACTTGCTGAATTCCAGCCGAGCCGTGAGCGCGGTGGGAATGGGCTTCCCAAGAAGCCAGCCCGAATTAGTTTGTTGTGGTTTTGACATGACTGTTAAAGAAAGAACTATAATTTTATTACATTTGAACATTGATTATTAGACTATGAATGCACTGAGATAGTTTTGGATGATAGAGTTATGAAAGCACTTCCAAATGAAAAAACAATTTATTTTAAGAAAGCACACCAAATTTCGAAAGACGATAGTAGGACTTTATTTGTTTAGGAGTGGCATTTTCCAGGAGAAAATACTTGCGAGTTTTTCTTTTTTTTTTTAAAAAAAAAAATCAAAATTCTGAAGGTCGCGCACAGATCGCCCTTCAAAACACTAGTCTTTAATTTTTACCTTCTAACTTATTTAATGAAAATATCCAGACCTGCTTCACAAGGCATCTCTGTAATATTTTTATCTTCAAAAACTTAATTTTTGCTTCGCTCGACATAAATTCTTTAGGAATTAAGTTATGCGACAAAATTTTATAGTATTTTTCAGATTATGTTGAGTGGTAAAATTTTTTCCTTGTTTGTCATAACCTGTGTGAATGTTATGATACATATGCCGAAGTTAAACGTAAACTATGCCAAGCGAAATCTAAAATTATGTCATTTTTTAGATTATATAGAGTGTTGAAAGTTTTGCCTTGGCAGACATAAATTGTGTGAATTCTATATTACATATGTCGAAGTTAAACATAAAGTATGTCTTTTGAAACCTAAATTATACCGCGCTAAAAAATGATGAAGTACAAAAATTAAAGACCACCCCAAAATGAGGGCATTTGTGTGAATGACCCAGTAAGTCACGCCTCATATCATGTACATGTACTAAATTATTGATACTTATCTTTAGAAAGAAATTTTAAATACAATTTTGGGTGTCGAATATTCTCACCACAAGAAACCCTTCATGATTGATTAATGCATTGTATTGAATCAAAATATAAAGATCTGAAATGAGTATATATACAATTTATATAATTCCATAACATGAGAATCTTCTTCCTATTCTACTCTTAAAACCTTATTCTACTTGGACACTAACTATAAAATTATGGTAATACAAGTATTATGCTAAGTGTACAAAATTAATTATTACACTAAAACAATATACATAAACTAAGGTAATACATAGATTGATTTTGGACCAAAACCGTGATATACCTTAAGTGTATATCACGATATAGTATGTATATTTAACACACCCCTGCAGTCATAGCAGGCGGTCTTCGAACGCTGAGACTGTCTCTAAAATCTTCAAAAAGGACCGAGGAAAGACCCTTTGTAAAGATGTCGGCAATTTGATACCTGGACGGGACATGGCAGACGCGAACTTGACCACGAGCAACCTTTTCGCGAATAAAGTGAATGTCCATCTCCATATGTTTAGTGCGTTGGTGCTGAACCGGATTACCAGAAAGGTAGATGTCACTAATATTATCACAATACACCAAGGTCGCTTTCTGAATAGGACAATGAAGCTTTAACAACAAATTACGTAACCAACATGACTCAGAGACCACATTAGCTAACACTCGATACTCAGCTTCTGCACTGGAACGGGATAAAGTCGACTGATGCTTCGCAGACCAGGAGACCAAGTTATTTTCAAGAAACATACAATAGCCAGACGTAGACCGTCTGGTGTCCGGACAGCCACCCCAATCAGCATCTGTATACAAGACAAATGTTGACGTTGATGAACGATATAAATGCAAGACATAGTCAAGTGTAGTCTGAATATACCGAAGGATGCGTTTGAGCGCATTCATGTGCTCAACTATGGGATCATGCATAAACAAACACACCTGCTATACGGCATACATAATATCTGGTCTCGTGAATGTAAGATACTGAAGGGCTCCTACAAGACTGCGATAGCAGGTCGAATCCTCGTACGGTGCACTAGCCGCATCCCGAAGTTTGGGCTTAGTATCAACTGGAGTGGAAGTGGACTTACAAGATGACATTCCATCCCTCTCAATGATCTCAGTTGCATACTTCCGCTGGGATAAGAACAACCCACCTGCATGACGAGTGACAACAATCCCCAAAAAATAACTCAAGGGCCCCAAGTCTTTCATAGCAAACTCAGAGCTGAGCATTGTCATGATAGACTGGCGTAAGGCATCGAAAGAGATAGTTAAAATAATATCATCCACATATAACAGTATATAGGCTAAGGACGAACCACGATGATAGATGAACAAGGATTTATCTAACCTGCTGTGTGTGAACCCAATAGTCAAAATATAGTCAGCAAACCTCTTATACTAGGCTCGAGGAGACTACTTAAGCCCATATAAGGACTTCTTCAACAAACAGACATGATGAGGATGTTTGGGATCCCTAAACCCCAAGGGCTGATGCATATAGATTGTTTCCTTGAGATCACCGTGTAAGAAAGCATTTTTCACATCTAACTGATGAATGGGCCATGCTTTCGAAAGAGCCAAGAAGAGCACATTGCGAATGGTAGTCAGTTTGACCACAGGACTAAACGTCTCACCATAGTCCACACCAACCTGCTGAGTCTTACCATCACCCACAAGCCGAGCCTTATGCCGTGCAAACGAACCGTCTGAATTGTCCTTATGAGCAAAAATTCACATAGACCTAATAAATATTAATACCAGATGGACGGGGCACCAACTCCACATCTTATTATCAATAAGAGCATTATATTCATTGGTCATAGCAATTTTCCAATTCGGGTCATTTAATGCAGACACATGATTGGGGTAAGGGTGATTTAAGAGTATTAGAATGTAAATTAAAATGTCTTTTAGGTTTAAAAATACCCTGTTGAGTATGAGTGACTGGTCTATGACTCGGGGAAGGATTGGGGGAAATTTGGGAAGTTTCTAGACTCGGTATGGACTGGCCAGCAGGTAGTGGGCCTACTGGCCCATTTCGGGAAGCAGAAATAGTGGGGGATGTAGGAACTTGACCAATTCCAGTATTGGGCTGGACTGGCCCAATTGCTGAAACTGGCCCAGTGACAAAACTGGGCAGAGAGGGCTGTGACGGACCAGTGGGACCAGCGGGCAGTGGGCCCGCTGGAGTTTTTGGGTACGGTACATGTCCGAAAAATGGTGAATAATATACGAGGATATACCATCATCCAAAAAATTATACGAACTAGGCACGAGATTACTCACTTTAGCAAATAAAAATTGGGATTCATAAAAAATGACACGACGACTAATGATGATTCTATTAGAGGATAAATCAAATCGTTTGTAACCACGATGATTAGACAAAAAATCCAAAAACACACATGGAGTAGACCGGGCCTGAAGTTTGTTAATTGTGGTGGACGGAAATAGCGGATAACACAAACACCCAAAGACCCTAAGATGTGAATACGAAGGGGTTTTATTATATAGAATGTGAAGGGGGAAGAATATGTCAAACCTTTGGAAGGAATTATGTTAAGGAGATATGCTGCCATTTGTAGAGCATGATGCCAAAAAAATGGGGGTACGGAAGCATGAATCAATAAAGTTCGGACAATGTTATTAATGGTATGAATTTTGCGTTCGGCTTTCCCATTTTGTGAAGAAGTATGAGGACAAGAAAAATGAAAATTGATTCTATTATTAGCATAGAATTCCCGAAACAACCTATTGTCATACACTTTGCCATTATCACATTGAATATTTTTTATTTCCCGTTCGAATTGGGTTCTAATGAATACTCTAAATTTTAAGAAGATGAAAAAAATTTGGGATTTTTTCGCTATCGGAAAAGTCCATAAAAACTTAGAATAATCATTAAAAAGAGAACATAATACCGATGACCCAAAGAACTAAGAACAGGAGACGTCCATAAATCACTATGAATAATATCAAATGGAATTAAAGTATGAGAATTGGAGTCTACAAATGGCAACGTAACTATTTTTTAAGATTGACAATTCGGAGTACTACGCACACTCTTACAAGAAATAAAATTGTTTTTATCTAAGGAAGACAAAATAGATGATCCCGGATGACCTAGACGAGCATGCCACAAGGAAGGAGCCAGAGCGGCAAAAGTGGATGGCATTGCGTGACTCGAGAAACCAGAATGTGGCGTGATAGGATAAAGATCACCCCTATTATCACACCTCATGAGAGGACTTCCCATTTTTAAATCCTTCACCGAAAAACCAAATGGATCAAATTCTATAGACACGGAATTATCAGTGTTGAATTTTTGGATAGACACCAAATTTTTAATCAATTTTGGAGCGTGAATGGTATTTTTCAAAATAAAGGGTGGATGGGAGGAAGACAATATTTTCTGACCATAACCATGAATTGAAATAGAATTACCATTACCAACAATTATACCACAATTGTTGCTCAAATTAGAATAAGATGAGAGAGTACCTAAGTCGAACGTCATGTGAGTAGTGGCGCCGGTGTCCATGTACCAATTTGGGTCCGAAGGATTTATTCCAAGCGTGTGCATCGTGGCTTCAATGTCGGAAGGAGTGGGGCCCGCTGCATGATGGGCCTGAGGGGGCTGGGGTTCAATTACATCGGGTTTCTGTCCCGGCCCAGAACTGGGGCGAGAACCACTGGGCCAAACTGGATTGGGCCTAAAAAAATGCTGTTGGGCAGTCTAGTGGCCAAAATGCGAAACTACTGAGCCGTAGAGATTGTTGGGCCACTGCCCACTGGCCCAGGCCCACGGCCAGGGGGCCCAAGGCTGGGACCAGTTGGTTTGTGGCCCACTGCCGGTATTTCGAGACCTACCGCCACCGTGACCATCTTCGGAACCACCGTGTTTGCCCCCGTAATTTTTGGCATTATTTTTCCGACTAGTTTTGTTGCCACCATGAGTATGGTTTTGGCCGGAATTATCAACCCCACCCGGAGGTTTTGTAGAGGACGTCATCATGACTACGGGACTAGCACCGGTAGCCGCCTTTTTGGCCAAGTCGGCTTCTTCGAGGTTAAGCATAGAACGAGCCTGATAAAATTGCGGAAGAGGGCTGCTCTGACGAAGAAGCGTTCCAACACCACTATATGCCTTTGAAAGGCCTGCAACTATTTGTAGGACCAAACGATCATTCGAAATAGGCGCTCCAACGTTGCGGAGTTGGTCCGCCAATTCCTTTAACCTTTTGCAATATGCTGAAACGTTTGGGAAATTTTCCATATAGATGTGGGAAAATTTCTACTCAAGGGTAACATCACGAGAATTCTGATTATCTTGGAATATATCACGTACTCTATTCCATGCCTCCATCGTCGTAGCGTCGGGTTCGATAATCGTTTGCAAGAGGTCGCTAGAAATAGTGGAGTAAATCCACTGAAGAACAGTAACATCAAAGGTCGTCCATAGCGTAGGATCATCCTCTGGTTTGGGCACCTCCGTATCTGTAGGAGCCGCGGGGATAATATGATGGAGAATTTGATGTGAGCGTGCATTTATTTTGAACAGTTCGGCCCACATCGCGTATTGGACATTTTCTATTTCAAGAATGATAGGGATGTGATTCTTGATATTAGAAATAGTAAGGGCGGGGTGAAACATGTTCCTAGCCATAATAGCAACGCAAGACGTGACGTAGGGATTGAGGAGAAAAAAATGGGAAAGAGAAAAATAATTTCCGGGCACGGAAACCAAGGAAAAGGGCTCGGATTTGGTGGTTGGATGGAAATAGTAGGGAGAAAGTGGGAGAAAATATTAACCTAGACTCTTGATACCATGAAATAAATAATCCCCTTGATTATTTTCATTAATTGAATGAGTATATATACAATTTACATATTTTCATAATAGGAGAATCCTATTCCTATTCTACTTCTAAAACCTTATTCTATTTGGATACTAACTATACAATTATGATAATATAAGTATTAAAGTATGTGTACAAAACTAATTATTACACTAAAACAATATACATAAATTAAGATAATACACGAACTGATTTTGGACCAAAACCGTGATATACCTTAAGTGTATATAATGGTATATTATGTATATTTAACCAGATCCAATCGATATCACCAAAGGAAAAGAGTCGAAGAATAAAGGGAAAATTACCTAGGAGAAATGTATTCACAAAATGATGATCGCCTTTCTAGAAAAATCTATTACAAGTCGATCGGCTGCCTTTCTAGAAAAATCAATCCAAACCAGATGATAGTTTCTGCATTTAGTTCTAGGTTGTTTTCATTAGCTTTCTGATACAAGGTTTATATAGCTAGATTTTTTGCTTTCTAGAGTAGGTCTCTTTATTTGTTTTCTTTCTTTTCCACTACATTCTTGTGGAAATATTTTGAGATTATGGAATAAAATACCATAAGCAATGCTACTTGTGGTTTTGATTAAAAAAAAAAGGTCGATCGACTGACTAATCTAAGACAAAGAATGAACTTAAAACTAACAAATACAAATTTGACTACAAATAAATTAAAGGGGAAAATTCCTATATATACGAAATTAGACCCATATTTACCGATAAGCCTCGCCATTTTGTGGTTGGTGAGAATTCGAGAAATATGATCCACCAGATCTGGAGAAGATGGGTCTGAGTTTTCTACATTAGTAAAAGAGGATATGAACAGGCAGCTGCGAAATCCATTGCAGGTGGGAAGATAAGAAGACGACGAAGAAGAAGGACAATATTGATTGCTTTTGGGTGGAGGAAGATGCTCTCTCTCCCAAAGTTAGATTGCTTGAAGTTCAGTGGGCCGTGATATACAACGTTCATACACTAGAAATATATATTTGTATAAATTCTGCATGTAATAAGTATATAACTGAATAAATTCTGTATAAAATTCATATAAGGTTTCTGTATAGATTTTTTATAAAATTCATGTACGTTTTTTGTAAAAGATTCATGTCTGGAAGCTGTATAAATTTTGTATAGAGTTCATGTTAGGTTTCTGAACAAATACATATAAAATATGTATAAATTATACGTACATTGTAATAATTCTAACAAAGTACATATAAATTGTATAAAATCTGATAAACTATGTATAAATTTCTAAGGGAAAAGGTGTAAATATACCCCTCAACTTTGCAATATAGAGCACATATACACCCGTTAAAAAAAATGGTGCATATATACCCATGCAATTACACAAATGGTGCAAAAATAACCTTTTGCTGACCAAATATTGTTATGAAATCATTTAACTTACTTCTTAATTAAAAAAATATCATGTATGCTTAAAATTGTTTTTTGAGTAGACTTATTTTTCTAAAGTCATGTGGTAATTTTCTTTTCTGATGGGTTGGGCCTGGTTCGTTTAAAAAAATTGGTAGACTTATTTTTTTAAGCCACAGAGATATTTTTTTTAAACGGACCAGATCCGACCCACCAGAAAAAAATTATCACGTGGCTTTAAAAAAATAAGTCTACTAAAAAAATAGGTATACTTATTTTTTAAAATCCGCGTGGTATTTTTAATTAAAAAATAATCTAAATGATTTTAAAAAAAAACTGTCAACGAAAAGAATATATTTGCACTACTTATGTTATGACAGGGTATATATGTACCATTTTTTTAATGAGGGATATATATGTTTTATATCGCAAAGTTATATGATATATTTGCACCTTTCCTAATTTCTAATAAAGTGTGCATAAAAATTATATTAAAATTATATTTTTCAAACATGTGGTTAGTTACAGTTTGCATGTAATGCTTCATCCAAGATCATACAACTTACATACAAATTGCATTCAATTTTGTGGATGATTGGGTGAGATTGAATTGAAAATTTTGAAGCAGAGTTTCCGAGCTTGAAGAATACGAACTAGGTTTTCAGATATGGAATCCATCAAAATTTTGGTTTCAAAATACAATGGGTGTTTGAGAATCTTATTGAAAGCAAGTGTATGAAGTTATGAAATTTCAGCTTGATTAAACAAATTTGGTGAGATTTCTATCAAAGAATTGCAGAACCATTTTGTAGAATTATGTAATTCTCCTTCTTTGGAATTTTTTTTATTAATGCAATATATATATATATATATATATATATGAGAATATCTACTTTACATAATTACACCAAAATAATAATTATAGAATATATGGAGAATCTATACGTATTCTCTATCACACCCCCTCAGTCGGAGCGGGAGGAGGCCGGACGCTCAAATTGGATCTGAAGTCAAGGAATAGTTGCCGAGGAAGTCCCTTAGTAAATATATTCGCGTACTGGTAGGAAGAAGGAACATGCAGCACCCGAACATGACCCATGACAACATTCTCACGAATAAAATGAATATTCATCTCAATATGTTTAGTTCGCTGATGTTGAACCGGGTTATGAGACATGTAGAAAGCAGATACGTTATCACAGTAGACAATAGATGCCTTACGTAAGGGACAATGAAGCTCTAGAAGGAGGTTTCAGATCCTGCAAATTTCGGTAACAACATTCGCAACGCCTTTATATTCTGCTTCTGCACTCGAACGGAAAAACGTATCTTGCCGTTTTGCAGACCATGATATGAGGTTATCACCAAAAATACACAATAACTGGAAGTAGATCGACATGTGTCGGGACAGCCGCCCCAATCGGCGTCCGTATATGATATCAGCCTGGTCGGTGCAGATGGATAAATAAGTAATCCGTAGTCAAGAGTATCCTTAACGTGCCGAATGATACGTTTAAGCGCAGTAAAATGAGGCTCCCTAGGAGCATGCATGAACAAGCACACCTATTGAACAACATAGGCAATATCGGGCCTAGTGAAGGTAAGATACTGAAGTGCACCAGCGAGACTCCTATAAAGAGAAGGATCAAGCATCGAATCCCCATCATTGGCGCTAAGCTTCGACTTCGAGTCAACTGGAGTAGGCATGATCTTGCAGTTTTCCATTTTAGCCCTGTAAAAACCTCTTCGGCATAATTACGCTGACACATGAACATTGCATTCTCGGATCTGGTCACGAAAATCCTCAAGAAATAACTCAACTTACCCAAGTCTGTCATGGAAAATTCGGATTTGAGAAGGTAATGATCTCATTTTTCAGCACCTCAGAGGAGGCAGTCAGGACAATGTCATCCACATAGAGCAAAAGGTATGCAATGTCATTATCTCGATGAAAGATAAAAAGTAAATTATCACTTTTTCTTCATACGAACCCGATCTGCATGATTTAAGTGGAAAAATGCTCATACCAAGCCCGGGGGGCTTGTTTCAAGCCATATAATGACTTTCGAAGACGACAGACATATTGAGGAGCCGAAGGATACACAAAGCCAGATGATTGATTCATATAGATAGTTTTTTTAAAATCCCCATGTAAGAACACATTTTTCACATCAAGTTGATGAATCGGCCAGTTCATTCCTATAGCAATGCTCAAAACAATACGAATGGTGGCTGGTTTAACCATTGGACTGAAGGTCTCACCACAATCAACTCCCTCATGTTTCCCCATGCCATTTTCCACAAGTCTCGCCTTATGGCGTTCAAGCTCACCACTATCCCTGAATTTTTGACGATATAGCCACATACAATAAATCACATTGACCCCCTCTGGTTTCGGGACAAGATCCCAAGTGTACTATGCAATAAGCGCATCAAATTCATCACGCATGGCCGCATTCCAATTTGGTTCAAGCTTGGCTAATTTTGGGTTCTTAGGTATAGGTGAGATAGCTTGAGTGGATAGGTTAAAGTGGACTTTCGATTTGAAAATTCCGTGTTGGGCATGGGTTTCTATGTGGTACATAGGAATGGGAACTGTTTGGGTGAGATTTGGTAGGTTTGGGATGGGCTAAGGCTGATGTGGGCTCGGGGGATGGAGGGCAGTCGGGGGCAGGGGTGGTCGACTAGGGCAATGGGGTTGTCGATGGTTAATGTGGGCAGTGATGCAGTGGGGTTGTTGATGGTGAAGTCGGGCAGTGAGGCAGTGACGGGAACAGTGGGCAGGGGGGTGGTCGACGGGATCAGCGGCGTGGTCGATGGGTTGTGGGGCAGTGTCGGGGAAGATGACGGGGGCAGTGGGCATTGAACCGGAGTACATGCTCTATGGATTACATTTCTAATGACAGGGGAAGTGCCCAATCGTCAAGGAAGCCATAGTCAGTGACTTGAAATTTTCGTACGTTTGCAAAGGGAAAATGTTCTCATGAAACGTGACATGGCGAGAGACTATGATTTTATTTGTGGACATATTATAGCATAAGTACCCCCTATGATTCGATGGGAAACCCAAGAAAATGCAAGGGGTAGTCCTAGGTGCTAATTTGTGAGGAGCAGTGGAGGTGAAAATAGGGTAGCATAGACAACTAAAACCCGAAGGTAACCATAGGAAGGGATCCGACGGAATAGAATTTTGGTAGGTGTTTTATTTTGAAGGGTACGTGTAGGTAATATATTAAGAATGTATGCCCTTCCCCGGACCCCGTGCATAGCAGAATCTTAGTACACCGGGCTGCCTTTTTTATTCTACCATGTGTAACGCGTAGACCCAAAAGGGAGGGGAAAAGAAGCGTGAAATAGTATGGTACAAATCATATTGTTAATGGTGCGGAGGATTGTTTCATTTTTACCATTTTGAGTTGAGGTATGGGGGCAAGAGCATCAAAACACCATGCCATTGTCCGCACAAAATTGATGAAATGAGGAATTGTCAAACTCACGACCATTGTCACATTGAAATGATTTGATGTCCTTCTCAAATTGTGTTTTAACATATGCTCGAAATTTAAGAAAAATGAAGTAAACTTGAGACTTATATTTGAGCGGATAAACCCAAAGAAAATGAGAGAAATTATCTTATAGCACCAAATAATACTTATGATCCAGTTTGCTAGTAATGGGAAATGTCCACAAATCTGCATGAATGATATCAAATGAAGAAAAAGTAACACTGAAAGACGACGTAAAAAAGTCTAGCATGCTTCCCTAAAAGACAAGAATAGCAATTTTGGGTGAATTTCCCTTTATTACATTGAATCAAATTTTGACTTCTAAGAAAGATAAAAATTGGTACTCCCGGGTGCCCAAGTCTACTATGCCAAGTTGATGGAGAGATTGCAGCTAGAGAGGTATGTGGATTGACACTTGCAGCGAAATTGGATGAGAAAGGATATAGGCTCCCCACACTATTGCATCTAGTAAGAGTTGTCCCAATACATAGGTCCTTCACAGAAAAACCAAAAGAGTCCAACTCAATAGTTACAGAATTGTCACTAGAAAATTTCCTAACAAAGATTAAGTTTTAAATGATGTTAGGAGCATATAGGACGTTTTTGAAGGAAAAGGGAGAGTATTATGGTTTGGCTTCTGATACCATGTAGAATTGTGTAATTCGACTTGTTTGGAGTCTTCTCATTAATGCAATATATGTAGGTGTTTACAATTGTAATCCTAATTGTATGAGAATATCTACTTTACATATTTACACCAAAATAATAATTACAGAATATATAGAGAATCTATACGTATTCTCTATCAGAATGAAAGCCTACTAAAGCTGATCTAGGAAGAGCCTTAGAAGATAAGAGGAAGAATAGAGCATAGAAAGCACAATATAAAGGAAGTTGCCACAAACACTCTTTTGTTCTCTAAATCTGCTACATATGGTAAAATCTTTCTATGTTTGGTAAATAAGAAACAAAATATAGGGTCTTATTTAGTTATGTAGTGTAATTTTTGCTACATTAATAAGTTTTGTCTTCAAGGTGGGCTTTCACAAAGTTGGTCTTTCGGGTTATTATGAGGTCCAACCGCCCCCCCCTTTGTTGGTATATTATTCAATCCTCCAACTTGAACATAGAGATAGTAGTAAATAGCGATCTTCAGCCTCTGAAAGTTTCCCTTGCCTACTCGAACCATAAAACTAAACCATTTACACACGATAAGGAATGAAAGAATGGAATTTTCCTAAGTGTCCCACATCCTCTCAAAGATAAGTACAGATGTCTCCGTACCGATTCGCAAGACTCTACAAGTCATTGCTCTTGTACTCGTGAGACCGGTGAACCTAAAGCTCTGATACAAATTTGTCACGACCCAAAATCACAGAATCGTAATGGTACTAACCCCAAGGATCAATAAGTCAACCACAATCACTTAACTCAAATTAAATAGAGAAATAAAGTGCGGAATTTGTCAAGTAAATCAATTTAAGTCTTAAAAAGTCTCATAATATAAATAATGCAAAAATACTACAAACTCCCAAGACAAGTGTCACTCTAACTAGGGAATACATGTTGGGAGTACATCCCTAAATACATACTTGTCTAGAAATGAGAAGACAAAATTAAGGAATAAGGAAGAAGAATCTGGTGCCATGGATCTGTCATGTAGCTCATCCCGAATCCTTTGAAATAGCTCCCCAAGGCTGGCTAGTCATGAAATCTACTAGAACTAGGAATAGATATTGCACACAAAAAGGTAGTAAGTGTAGCGTGAGTACAAAACAATGGGTACTCAGCAGCATCGTTGACCGACCCTATCTTAAATGGAGATGAGGATTGTCCTACCGATTACTACTTCCACACTAACTGCAATTAGTTCACCACAATAATACATTCTCCAAATCCATTCAAACAATTGAGAACAAGCGTAGGTTATAACATTTAGTTCCTCAAGTCTTATAAGGTATTCACAAGCCATATGAATAGAGTATAATCAATCAAAGATTTAAGCCTAAATGTAAGACGCTCTAACTGTTCAGGAACATCTAAAATAGTCAAGTAGCATGAAAGATGGACAATTACATAGTTTAGGAAAATCAAGTAACAAGGAAGGAATGAATTAATTATATGAGATGTAGATGCTATGTAATGCAAGGCCTTTGGTTCTCATCACCGGTATGCACAAGTTCCAACATGAATGAGTCCTGACCCATGGGGACTCGCGAGGACCATATACCTCTCAATATTACACAATACCTATGTATAACCACATAGCAGGGTCATACAATACCTATTTCTAACCACACATATATTATACTCGTGTATTGCGACACATGTTCATATATTATGAAGCATGAATATGACATGCACAACAATAAGAAGCAAGTATATGCAATAAAGGTTCTAATTGTAGTCAATTGTCCAATAAAGACTTGATCTTTAGCATCTTTTCCACTTTTTAAACAAGTGTAAAGGGATGATGGGGACACAGTCACATATCACACAAACATATAATAATATCACGGAAAGTACGGGCTTCATACCCCAATTACGAATCTAATGGATCGTACTATACTATCAGGTAGTGCTCAAAGTATGACATTCACTATTTAATTAAAAGCATAAGTACCCATAACATGTCATCGATACCGATTGTCATAACCCAGCTTTGGGGGGGAGGGGGTGGCCAACTCCCGGTGCTTGAATGACCCGAGCGTTCCACCTGTATATCATAGCGTGAACATATAACTGTCTGGGCCGACAAGGCCTCAGAATGACAATCATAAGAGAAACTGAATTTCACAACATAAACAAATGACAGTAAACCACCATGTGTACGTACATCATAAGGCCGACTGGACCATATAGAATGGCAATACATAACCCACTAGTATACAAGCTTCTAAGAGTCATATAACAATAACCAAGTTGGGCAGGGCCCCGCCGTACCGATAATAAGTATATATAAATACATACCCAAACTAAACTGCAACTCCGAAAGAAAGGGGAGTGCTCCAACCCAATGCTGAATGGTAATCCTACTGAGGAGACTCATTAAATCATTTATCTGCACATGCAACATAAAATGCAGTGTCCCCTAATAAAAAAGTTATCAGTACGAAATATGTACTAAATGTGTAAGACTGAAACTGTAAATAATCCAACAATAATTAAGGAAGTGAGAAATAACACCAGGAGCTCATAATGGCACAATGTATCAAACTGTACAGATGTGTATAATAATCGTGTATATAATGTCGTAGGCCTATGAGGGCAATATCATCAATGTCGTGTATGTATAAGCTGCGTATATAACGTCATAGGCCTCTGAGGGAAATATCATCAATGACATATATATATATATGTGTTGCGTATATAACGCCATAGGCCTCTGTGGGAAATATAGATATATAATATGTATACATAAAGACTCGTTAAGGACTATAGAAATACTCTATAATGATGTGAGGTCGTTACATCTCCGACTATCCTTATGAGGATTATATACAAGTTCCCTTTTTCCATATGAGCCATTTAGAATGATAAGACATACTAGTTTTAGCTCATTTGAGATATTCTCAAGAAACCTTATTTCATCAACAATGAATTGTTATGATTGAATATAGAAAGAACTCCTAATGAGGAATAGACATGTACGATGATCAATCAACAACATAGAACACAATTATCATTTTAACAACTAAGAATGGAGCCTTTATTAGGGAATGTTTCATAATTGGCGTCATCAAATCGATCGTGCCAAAGAGAAAAGAATAAGGCTTACATACCTTATGTCTATAGTTGACGAGCTCCCGAACATTCTACGAATGATAGTCTACATTAAATGAATAATTCTGATCAATTTCGGATCAATAAATAAGGAGAACTTTAACTTTGACATTATGTCAAACACCTTATGTGCATATCTCTCAACAATCTCTTCAAGAGTATTTGAATGCCATAACTTCTCTTCTTCAACAAGGACAACAACATAACAACAACAACCACCAACTCTACTACATGATTTCTCAACCCAACTAACAAGATTTAACTACTTGTATCAACTCAAAGTTTCAACAAAACAGCCCAACAAAAGTAATATTTCAATAGAGAAGTTCAATCCAGATCATACAAGCTATATTCCATAATGAATCAAACTAATCTAGGATAAACTAGAGCTCATACAAAAATAGAAAAATCTTACCTCAAATCAGTCTAGATGTTCTTCATAACCAACTCTTCTTCAAGCTTAAGAGAACTCTCCATCTTTCCAAGCCAACTAGAGAGGATATTTAGGTGTTCTTGATCTCTTGAGATGGAAATCACTTCACACAAGTATGGAGTTATTCTTTCATGATGAAGAACCCATGAGAGGGTGTTTGGAAGAGTATATAAGTTGCCTATGTCGAAAATGTTATGTCCAGAGTGAGGACTCGAACTTAACCTAATTAAGTCATCACCACCGCCTCAATTTTGTCACTCCAGCTCGCTGGGCGAAGCCCAGATCGATCAACAATCTCACTATGGAGCTCGCCGGATGAGCTCCCTCGGATGTTTGCCAGGCAGTTTGCACAGTCCAACGAAAATACGAATATCTTTCAACTCCGACGTCATATCAACAACCGGTTTGTTGTATTGGAAAGAAGACTCCCGACCTTGAACATAGATTGGTTATTCACCCCATAACTACTCATATAAAATTATATATATCCCTGCCAAGTCGAGCCAAAAAACTTTGTTTGAAATTCGGCTTGCCCTTCCCCGAGTTTCGACGAACTTAATTTTCTTTGATTTTTTTAAGACCGAATTCTTAGACAATTTTCGTAACACATGTTTAAACTTATTTTCATCCAAATATGGGATCTTAGCCTCACCGAAATTTATGTTAATTTACTTATGACATATACGAGCGTGAAAATATGAGGTATAACACCGATACAAGTGCTTGTCCCCTCAGAAGTATCGTGACCCCCTTATTATCCCTGTTACCCCTTCTTAATTAATTCATTAGACCAACCATAACGCTTAAGATAAGGTACAAGATCTCAACTTGCCTGATTTGGTGTACGAAGCTTAAGCGATCACCACATGGCCATGGCCTTCTTCAAAGCTTCTGAACGATGCCAAAATGTTCAAGTACGTAATCTACAAAAGTATACGAGCTCGTAGACACCAATACCTCTATGGTAATAATGCGGGTTCAAAAAGTCACCAAAAAGGCCAATCCCGAGCCCGTAGGTCAAAACTATAATTTTATTACAAATTAGGTCCAATATAATTTAAAAAGTAGTCTACGAGTTTAAACTAGTCCAATCATAGCCATATTGATATACTTTAATTCGGAATGCAAAAAAGAACCCAAAAAGCTAACCCTGAGCCCCTAAGAGCAAAACTTGAATTTTATTTCAAAATTAGTTTACACATAGCTTAATTAGTCTAAATCCAGAAAATTCATTCAAATAGCCATCATCTTGATCCTCAAATCCATGATTGACCACTTTTCAACTTTTAGATTCAAAACCCCAATTTTCCCCAACCAAACTTGGATAAAAATGATAACCAACGAAAAAGATCTCGAGGAAGCATCAAACAGAGCTCTAGACCTCAAAATATGCTCAAAATACTAAATATTTTGGATCTGTCCATTCAAACAACATCCATGCATTATTTCCTTCATTGCGATTGCGACATGCCAACTGTCACGATTGCGAAGGCCAATATCTTTTTTTTTTTTTTTTACAAAATACACCAGAAAATCAGTAGTGCATTTTTGAAGTAAAATGGCCATATCTCTCTCATACGATGTCAAAACGCCACGATTCCAATTACTATAGTTTCAAAATTACGATACAGATCTAACTGTTCAATTGAAACACAAATAAAAGCTCGTTTGCCCAAAATGGTACTATTTATCCTCAAAACAACATCGAAACAAAAAATAAATGTCATACAACTCAAACTCATTCGAAACTCATCAGAATTTAATAAAAAATTGCGGATAAATCCAAAATTGTCAGACGAATCTGGTCAAACTTTCAAAACACTCAAACAAGACCGTCTTGACCCGATGTTGACCGTGGTCAACTCCAAATCATCTCAAAAGCTAGTTTCTCCACCAATTACCTAAGTCACATCCGAACGTTACATGAATCATACCAATGACTCGACAAAGTCATAAATCACATTTCTAACCTAATAGAATCAACAAAATTTCAAAAAACACTATTTTACCCCCGGCGTTGACTTTTGACAACTAAATCATTTCTTTAACTTAAGAACCTTCTAAATGCACTTTCTTGTCCAAAACTCGCCAAAATCACTCGGGACTTGTTCCAACCATCCATCAAAGTCAAAAGTCATGTTTTGAACCTAACTGAACCATTTAAATTCGATTCTGGATGCATTTACCCGAAAGTCAACTCTTATTCAAACTTATCAAACATAGAACTTCAAAATTTTAAAACTTAGATTTCCTTCCACGATTTTTATTCGATTGTCTCGGGAATCACGCCACTACCCTTGCAAGTCATAAACATCAATACGAAGCTAACTAAATAAACAAATTTAGAATCTGGGTGTTATTTCTTCATGTGACCATCTTTTAATCATAAATAAGTATATTAAGTACTAAAACTGACTTAATTGTCAAAAATCAATCAAATGAACTTTAAAATTAGTTTCGTCAATTTCTACATGTCATAAATAGTATTACAATGCCAACAAAATATTTAGCTCGCCAATTCGAGCTTATTTTCCCAAAATGAACAATTAATCTAAATAATTAAATACTAGGATTTCAAAAATGAAACCTTCTCCCAACATGTACCAAATGATATCCGTTTGACTTCAAATTTTGCAATCAAGTCAATATAATTATTGCGGAGCTTCTGGAATAGACGACACACAAAATAAAGCATCGATTCTCAAAATGACCGTCTGGATTGTTACATCATCCACCACTTAAACAGACATTTGTCCTCGAACGTAAAAAGAAAGAAGATATTTAAACTCTCGAAAAGATGGGGATGTCCACTCTACAAGTCTAACTTGGTATCCCAAGTCGCCTCCTCGATTAGATGATGTCTTTAATGAACCTTCACTGAAACTATCTCTTTGAATCTCAACCTTTGAATATACCTATCCAAAATGGTTACCGAGTCTTCCACAAAAGTCAAATTCTAATCAAGCAACACTAAAACCCATCGAATCACATGAGCACCATCGAAGTGGTACTTCTTGAGCATCAAAATATGAAATACGGGATGAACACCTGACAAACCAGGTGGCGAAGCTAACACATAAGCTACCTCGCTAATATGCTAAACAATCTGAAAGGGGCCAATATACCTCCGGCTTAACTTTTCTTTATTTTCGAACCTCATCATACCCTTCATTGGTGAAACCTTCAACAAAACTCGCTCGCCAACCATGAACTCCAAATCAAGGACCTTCCGGTCCGTATAACTCTTTTGCCTACTATAAGCTGTGAGAATCCTCTTTTGAATTAATTTGACCTTGTCCAGCTTAGTCAAATGGACCACAATTACCCAAGTAGCACCAAACTTTCCCAAAGTCCATGGTAATCCTACAACAAAGTCCATAGTAATCTGCTTACTTACTTAATCTGCCAAATCTTCTCGTAAATTAGCTTAATAGTGTGATTCTCACACATTTGATTAGGTTCCATATGCAATACCTGATTTTAATTATAACCATAACTCTAAACGCAATTGGTTGATCCCACATTTTTCATCATAGTCGCCACAATATTTTAGCTCAAGCCGCAATCCATTGTTAAACCTGTACCTATAAAGTACCCTGATTCTACTTATCTTTCTTCCATACCTTTCAAAGTCATTTTAGTACCAGAAATCTTTAGAAAGCATGTTGTCACAGACCGCAAGTCTAAATCATGACTCTCTCTTATTAGAAAAGAAGTTGTTCTTGCACTTAGCAAATTCTTAAATTTTTTTGTCCAAAACCTAACCTTATCCAAGGCCGATTACGCAAATTCCAAATTATTTAATTTCGTTACAATGAGCTGAAACTACTGAGTTAATACTCATCATCCAATTGCTCTTAATCCTTCAAATAACATACTATGCATATCATCCTAGTGATTATCTGGTCGTGCCAAATTTTTAGAAATCAACTGAGCACTCCAAAGACTTCCCGTATTCATTTCTACCTCCTCCAAAACATCACTAAGTATATCCACCTAGACCATTAGAATTATCCTCATAGTTATCATCAATAAAATATTATCAAATCTCCTTACAAACTCCAATAACGTTCAGTAATCATGCCATACCTCTATTCCGAACCAAAATCCATCAATCCTTCAAAAATGTGTTAGTAGAATAACCATAAATCTTTCTGGTTATATATCTATAAGCCATTCGTCTTTAAATGCTGGTCAATCTTATCATGAAAGCAATAAATAAAGTGAAGTTTCCTAAATGTCCCATAGCCTATCGAATATAAGTACAAAAGCCTCTGTACCGATCCACAAGACTCTACTAGACATTGCTCTTATATTTAAGACTGTTTAACCTAAAGCTCTAATACCAACTTCATCACAACCCCTTTTAGACATCATGGTCGAACCTACGCATTTTCCACCAGTAGGCGAATCACTTCTCAATTTACCAACATAGTATAGTAAGAAAGGAGGAATCAACAAAATACTCAATAAAATTGTCTAGTCATAATATAAATATGGAAATATGTCTAATAATAGTTAATACAACCCCCAAAATCAGAAAAAGATGCACCAAGTGTAGCATGAGTACACAACGTACCCCCATAGACATCATATGCCAACAACGATAAAAGATACGTAACAGAGATAAATATCAAGTTGACTCTCAAGTAATCCTACACTAAGCAGTTCGATAGATCATATAAGTCACCTTGTCCACATAAGATTTCACTGAATCAAATAAGTCACCTTATTCACATAAGATTTCACTGAATAAAATAAGTCACCTTATTTCCGCAGGAGTTCAATAACCAATAATTCAAGTATCATGAGATACATTAACAAGATCTTTTATCAAGAAGTCATCCAAGTTTCATTAACCATTCCAACCACTTTATCAATCAACATGTAATCAATAATAATGTATGTATGATATGAATGCAATGCATATGCCATGTACCTTTCATTTCCAGAATATAGGCATTCAAATTTTATGAATTTGCCACTCATGGGTGAACCGAGCCATCCATATACTCATCCAGAATTTCTCAACGAATCCCAACTCTTGGTTGTAATAACATTCGGTACAAGCGTGCAACCCGAGCCCTCAATAATATCATCATCATCTTAGTATTATCAACCATTTCATAAAGTATTCTTACCTTTCTAATCTCTTGGACCCACAACATTTTCATACCACACTCATTTCAATATCATAAGAACTATGAGTGTATGGATGAAAATGATAATAAAAGGCAAGAAATCAAGATGTATGAGATGCAATCAAGTATAAGAGATGAGTATCACATGCTTTTAGAAAGCCATTAACACATAATCCACGTAAAATAAGATATTATATTTTAATCAATGTGTTAAATAAACATAGCAATATCCACAATAGAGACAAGCCCACATAATGGAGATAAGACCAAAAAATAACAATCAAATTCAACTCAAGGCTGATTCCCCAAATCCCTATCATCACAGTTCAACACTAGTACCACGCAAGCATTTATCACAATCGCTAAGGTGAGACCCCCAAACATGCCTAATATCACTCCACATTTATAATAATACACATTTCTAAGAAAAGTCTACAAAAGATAAATCATAGCCTACCTCAAAGCCGATCAGGAGTCATGAACTGTCAACCCTCAATATAGGCCTTGCCCTTTTGGAGCGCCTCCTAGTACTCGTAGTTTAACATATAGAGACTACATTTAAAGTATTCTAATACAAATACAAGGTTCATCCCAAAAGTGACCCTAGGCCAATGGTAGGAAAATCTAAACTTTATGACCCAAAAAGTATAATAACTTACTAAATAATCATATCCTTAAGTTAATTTTAAAAATATACCCAATTGGATCCTCAACTACAAGATTAGGCAAAAAGCCTCAATTTCAAACTTTAAATTTTACCCCAATGTCAAAAGGGTTTTTAATACCAAATTGACTATTCAAATATCATCAACTAACATTAATCAACACTAGTTCACAATATTATAATCATCTAGTCAATATTCAATCCTCAAATCAAGATTCTTACTCTTTTAGCTTAGCTTGAAAACTATGCCATCTTCCTCCACAATTAGAGATTACACTAGGATTAGAAGACTTAAAAGATACACAACAATAAAAAAGGAAGAAATTATATCTCCAATGAAGAACCAAAGTGAAATACTGAAGAAATCCCCTCTTAGTCGAGCTCTAATCCCAAGAGAATAATTTTGGGGAAATGGGATCATTTTTAGGGCATTTAATAATCTGACTGAAATAGAAATTCTACTTATGCAGAATCGACTATGCTAAGGAGGTCACGCTTCAGCAGAAAACAACCACCAAGGCAAAGTCGGATAAAAATCCCAGAGGATCTCTGGGGCAGAAATGACTACACCTATGCAAGAAAAGCATCCGCAGAAGAGAAAAACTCAACCATGCACATGACCCGCATCTGTGAGAAACCTCCATAGAGGCGGACACACAGAAGAGAGTGGACACCAGACACCAGAAATATGGAAACTAATCAATCCTCTACAAAACACTAGAAATGATCCTGGGACACACCAGCTACAAACCAAACATGCTACCCAAGGTAAATAGTGCTAAAACATTGCTCGCACCCTTGGATTTCTTATACGACCGAGCTAAGACATACTTTTCTACGAAATCTCCCAAAATATCCAAATATCACAATTTTACACATAATGCCACAAAGTACATTTGAATACCTCGGGAAGTAAAGCAATTACTTGAATAAGTCACAAATGACCCTTCAGAACTACTGAAAGCGACGAAACATGGAAACAAACTCATATATCCAAAAGTCAACATTCAGTCAAACATTTCATTTCTACGCTCTTCAATTTGGATTTCCCTTATAAAATTCATATAAAGGTTCCTCAAGATTCGTGACACCCATCTCCGTGCATCACAAATCCCACATAGAGTCTACAGGAAGAGTCATTTTGTTAAATAAGGGTATTTAGTTCAAAATGACCAAACCAATCGTTACACCTATTTATAGGTTGTCTCTAGAAGTAGTATTTTCCTTACATCTCTGACATGTGCTGAGACATGTTCACATTCTTCAGTTTAATCCTAACTTGGACTTTTAGGCTCTCTTAGTAGTATGTCTTAGGAACCCACTTTAGGTTGGGTTCCCTTGCGTTTGAGTCAGGCTTTCTCTATCGTTGATATGAGAATATCTAAACCGTTCTTTCCTCATCTTGCCAATCTATTGATGATATGTCTATATTGTTTATTTTTATTTTTCATGTTTCTTTGAGGAACAAACCCTTCGCAATAAAAGCATTGGAATTTGGGGAAGATATCTCATTGGTCATTTCTTTCAAGGCTGCTGAACCTATTTGAGAATCTAGTCCATTCATAAGTCTCTTTAGAATTTCCTTGTATTGCTTTTCCCTTGTTATAATGTATACTTCTAATGTTTCTTACTCTGTTACATCTTTGTGATAAGTGCGACATATACTCCTTTTGTTTCGAGGTTGTTTTTTTACTCTTTGATGTAGTAGCCTATTTTTTAGACTTCTAAATCTATTATTCAGATACTTTTTGTTATTCATATCTTAAAGGGAGATGTGTTTCTGCATTAGGTTTTCCATCTCAATGGATGTGCATTCCAATATGTTGAGGATCTCTTAAATTACTCTTTTTAAATTATCCCTAGAGTAAGTCGGGATATTATCCGTTACTTTTGAGAAGTTTTATTTCATTCTTGTCCTCCCATATATCTGAAATTAAGGAAGCATCTTTGGCTGAGACATTTTATATATCAGGTTCTTTTATTACCTGCAGATGAATGTTTTCATCAACCGTGATATCTGAGGCGGTTGTTAGTGTATGGACTCCTGCATATTTTATTGAGGGTTGACTATGATCATCTTCTAGGCTTTCATCGCTTCTTGATCCTTATCTTCCATCTTATGTACTAGTAATCTTTCTCAATGTCTAATTTGGCCTTTAGTGTGAAGTAATCTATGCTATCTTTTAAGAGCTGCTCATTATTGTTTCGATAAGTCTCTATTTTATCTTCTTCATCATCAAATTTATTCAATATTTCTTTACATTTTTTGATGACTCGTCTAGAGATTTGCATTTTTGTTATTTTTTCATTAGATATGTCCTCTTTGTTGTTGTCCATTGGGTACTCTCTTTTTGAATGTTTTTGCCTTCATTTTTTATAATTTTGGCATGATGATCTTGTAGTTGATTGCTTTTTTTGTATTGTTCAAGGTTAGCCATCTTTCAAGTTACTAGCCTTTGTAGAAAGGTCTAGATCTGAACAACTTGTTAGGATTGGGATACTCCTATGCGCTCTAAGAATCTAGTTCATAGAGTATTTATGTAAGAAGGAAATGTATCAAAATGTAAATCAAGACAAAAATTCTCATGTGGAAAACTCCTTTCTCAAGGAAGTCAAAATATTGCGACCTATATTCTATGGGATTTACCTAGAAGTAGTTGTTGCCTCTTGAATGTAGAATCTAACCAAATTCATATTTCATAATTGTACCTGAAAATGAAATCTTGTTTGACTTGGATCTTCTTTCTTTCCATCTATGCGCGTTGGTAAGTTGTTTCCTACTTTAATGTTATATCCATGTTGATATACTTATGGTACTTTATGAAAATATTACCATAACTTGAAATCCAACTCTTCATCAAATAGGAATCAGTCATTATTCCATCTTCTTTGATGTCGGCATGAAACAACTTCAAGTCTCCAGTTGCATAATAGTAAGTATCAATTCCTTTCTTGATATGGTTGTTTCACTAAATCATTTGTAGATTTTCTTATTCAATTAATCCTTCCTTATGTCTCCCTTTATTGGCATTGGGTACATTGTTTTTCAAATCATCAAAGTTTCAATATAAGCTTATCATCTATCATTGAGCTAGAAACTACTAAATATTTTTTCACCTAGGTCTCATTTCAAACATTCCCCTTTCATACACAAATTGAGTAAAATTTTGTTGTGCTTATGTCATCTTTCAATTTTGCTCCTTCAAGCTGCTTCTTTGAATATTTGCAGGTCTGCTCTTCATCTGCCTTTTTAGCACTTATTTCTTTAGTTGAGGTAATAATGTCTCTACTGGGGCATTCCATCATATGTTATCCCATCCTTTGTACATCTTCAACTTCTTTCAGAGAACCGATTCCTTGATCTAGTTTCTCTGATTATTCTTGATTACCATAAGTATGTACAGGTCTGTTTCTTCTTTGTTCAGCTGCATATCCTTCCTCCTTCCAGTATATTATGATGACTATATGGTTGATTCTGCTCAGCTCATCCTCCTACTCCTCAAGTTAATCTAATTAAGGATCAGATATTTGTTGTCTCTTTCTTTAGCTTCATTTCCCTAACTTTGAATGTTCATAGGGATTCTTATAATAATTTTGATAGTGGAGGTCTTTTAGATCATCTTCAAAAATATTATGTGCTTTCTTTCCAAAAATTAGATTCCCAGTAATGACACTTGGGAGGGTAGATCCTGATCACTTCTTCCTTGCCATATGTTGTGATGCTACTTTATCTTTCCCCAACCTATTCAATCAGACCATTGGTTATCTTATGGGTACCAATATTTCCTGTGGTTTCCTGTCCTCCTGAGCAGTATTTCTTTGTGTGAAGAACCAGGTTCCTTAATTACTTCTCTCTAGTTTCTGCTTGTTTTCTTGAGTTCTGATGTAGGTATCTAGAGGCTTGGTATCTTAGCACATTGGCTTATGGTTTCCATCTTTGATATGTTTTCTGCAAGAGGTGTTTTATATGTTCTTCTTGTGTACTGGGAGTGGGATCTGGGAGAGTTTACTGATTCATCCATACTCCGTTTGATAGGCTACTGGTAGGAAGAGTATTTTCCTTAATCTTATCATGTGTTGTTCCTTCTTCATATGCTCTAATTTCCTCCTACCTTATCCTTTCATATTTGCTCAAAGATAAGTCTTAGGAACCCATTCAGAATTAGGTTGGTGTGAGTATGACTCACTTTGTGCTCGAAATGAGGGGCCAGACTCTTCTCCTTTCCTCTATTTCTCAACTTGTTGTCCTCTTTTGGCTGCCAAAATCTTGACTTTACATGTCTTCTGTGTATGCCCATAGACTTTATAGTAGAGGCATTGAATGTTAAACAGAACCTTTTCATTACTTATGTTCATTTCTTTGAACTTCGAGCCAGTTTTACCATTGTTTTGCTTTGTAACCAGGGAAGTGATCATTCCTGAATTCTTGTTGTTTCCATATAGATCATTTTTGATATCTTATGCTATTTCCTTCAAATATTCATTGATTGGTTTATGGAACAAGGAATTAAGCAAGGGCCATCTTTTTGTCATGTCTCCAACTTTGGGAGAACGTTACCTATAGCTAACCTATAGAGCTTTACATTAACATAGATGGGGCAGACAAACTTTCTAGTCCAACTATTTCATTTTTAGAGTGAGAACCTAATTTTTTAGATTCTTTATTTTTTGACCGGGTTCTTATTTTCTTCTTTAAAACTTGTATGGTCCCTCTGGGAAATATTGTTTCCTCGTATCAATTCATTCCTTTCAATGTCGAGGTCTTCGAGCATGTTGAGCACAATTTGTATCACACTTTTTAGCTTTCTTTCGGAGTATGTGTGAACTTCTTCCCTTACTTTTGAAAAGTACTTTATGTTGATATCCTCATCCTTATCATCATCATCATCATCACCCCAGGCTAACATTCTAAGAGCGGGTAATGTTGTGGAGTTATTCGTTATGCCTTCTGTGTCAGCCATTCATACAAGTATTTCCTGATCATTTAACATGTCCAGATTCTCTTCTTCCCTATTTCGAGCAAGAGAATCTTCCATAGATCTTGATCTTGATCTTTAGTATCTGAGTTGGCTATTAGTGTGAGATTTTCCATGTCATCTATTGAGGGTTGATCATATAAATTTTTATGAGTCTTCAATGTTTCTTCTCATGCCTCAGCATCTAATTCTTTTAATGCTTTTCTAAGAGATATGACAGTTCTTCTGGAGATTATTTTCCAGAGAATTATCAGGGGTGAATCTTCCTTAGAGATCTCCTTCTTGTACTTGCATAGTGGGACACTCTTTTCTCTTCTTGACTTCTTGTTTTCTCTTCATAATTTTCTTGAAGAGTATCCCATATCTGATTTGCACTTTTGCATTAGAGAATTTTTTTCGTGTATAGCTAGAACAGTTTTGCCTCAACCTCTTAAGTCTCAACAGTTCCAAACTGCTAGATCCACTTCAATGACACTACCCAGTCAATGAAGTCCCTTACAACTCGATAAAACACTTATTACACCATTCTAGCAAAAGTAAATAAATAATTACAACTCAAACATAACTATTACAATGAAAGAACTTAATGATAAATGTTATTAAGATCTTGTTGTTTGTTGGTGTGTAGTAGGTTCTCTAGAGACTCATGTGTTGAATCTTCTCACTCTTGATGCCTCTTGTTAGTTGTGAATGTGGTTAATCTCAAAAGCTTGTTCATGTTGTGTTAGTATAGAAGTAGTTGACACCTTATCTTGTTCTAATCCAACCAAGTAATGGTTTCATAATTATAGCTGAAAACCAATCCTTATTTAATTTGGATTTCTTTCTTTCCATATATGCGTGTCGGTTTCTTCTTTTCTTACTTCAATTCCACTTTCATGTATTGAGCTTATGATAATATTTCCATAACATGAATCCAACCTTTCATTGAATAAGGATGAGTCAATATTTCAATTCCCCCAGTTGGCATAAAATTGCTCTTCGATTGTCTCGAGTATACTTTGATAAGGATCAGTTCCTTTAAGCATTTTCTCTATTGTTGTGACTGCTTCACTGAATTGTTTAGAGATTCGTTTAGACTTCTAGTTCTTCAATGACTTTGTTATATCTCCCTATATTGTCTTCTAGATACATTATTTATCAAATAATCAAAACATCTTTTTCAGCTCACCAATACTGAATCAACAACTACTCAACAATGAGTATAGTATGCAATTCACTCGGTTGGAAGCCATGCGACTTATATGTACAATGACCCATCCAATTATTTTTAGCTAAAGACCCTTATTTGCTTGTTTGACCCTTCTTGTAGCCCCTATTTAGGATTTGTGATGTACGGGGATGGGTGGAACGGATCTTGAGGTCTATTTTTATGAGTTCAAGATAGAAAAACCCAAAATTGGAAACTTAGAATTGGATAGTTTGACTCAAAGTTGACTTTTGGATAGATGGGTTTGTTACCGGGTTCTGTCACTATCGGTAGTTACGGAGGGTCATTTATGACTTAGTCAAGTCATTAGTTCGCTTCCCGAGGCAATCTGATGTGTTTTATGACTTTATTTGTGAAATTCGGATATTTGGTTTTCTCGGATGATTATTTAAAAAGTATGCCTTAGCTCAGTTATTTGTGAATTACAAGGATAAGAGCGAGTTCGTAGCAATGTTTACCATAGAAGAGCATATCTAGTTTGTGTCCGAGGGGTCTCAGGATTATTTCGGGTGTTTGGTAAATGTTTCTGATTGTTTCATGATCTGGAGTCTGGTATCTGCTTCAGCGACACTAGTTTCTTCTCCGACGTGTCCGCCTCGGTGAGAGGTTGGCTCGCTGAAGCGTGAGCTTGAGAAATGGGGATTTTGGCCATGGAGGAGGGTCTGTCTGCAGGGATGAGTCCGCTTCTGCGGAGTCGAGCTCACTATGGTGAGGTGTCAAGTGACACCGCCTTTGTGGGGGTATTGTCCACCGCAACGGAGTCGATTCTGTTGGGGAGGAAGTACTATCCAGGTGTCCTATATATATATATATATATATATATATATATTCATAGGTCAGAATTTGATTTCCCAAAATAGCAAACCTTGAAACCAGCGCCGCCTTGAAGTATTTTCAGAACCCTAGGAACAATTTAAACCTTTGGGTAAGTGTTTCTTTCATGTATTGGATTATGTTTATGATTCTAAGTCCATTAATGACGGTGTATTGTGTTATTGTGTTGGGAAAAATGATTGTAAGTTTCTATGAGAATTAGATAGTTATGCTATTGATTTTAATGGAGGTTTATGGATGAAATTGTGTTAATATAATGAATTAGGATTGAATTATATTCGATTATCATGTCATAAGTCTTGATTTGGTTGTAAAAACCTATTTTCAATTGGAGAAAATTCTAGGGTTTCAAATTGGGACTTTTTGATTGTTGTCTAATTGGGGGTTTAATTGTGGATAGTTTTTAATTAACTTAAGGATATGACTACTTAGAATGTGTTCTTGATATTTGAGTATTAAAGCTCGAGTCTTGGTGATGTTAGCCAAGTTTGATATTTATAGTCTTGCTTTGTTAAAGATTATGTCCTTATTGTTGTGTAGGTCCTATATTAACGAGTAGTATATGCGTGAATAGACTTCAATTATCACAAGGCGCGAAGGAAGGGCAAGTCTATCACTGAGGCTTGATTGTTGGCACACTTGTTCGGCACAGAGGTAGGCTACAATTTAGCTTTTCGAGACTCCGATAGAAGTGCATAATTAGTTATAAATATTGAGGGGGTATTGGGCGTATTTGGGATCCCACTCAAACAATTGTGATGAACGTCTGAGCGGGTACCTGTGTTGAACTGTGATGATGGGGCACGTCACCATATATGGGCTTGTCGCAATAATTGCTTGATATGTTTATTCATCACATATGATATCCATATGATATATAATTATACTTGGATTTGTATATATGTATTCAATTCTTGGAGGCATGTGATATTTCATCTCTTATTTGGTTGCATCTCATTGTATCATGATATCTTGCCGTAAATTTTCATTTACATTCATACACTCATGGCTATGTGATATTGATATTGGAGCGGTATGATTATGTTGTGGGTCCAAGAAACTAGAAAAGGTAATAACACTGTTGAGATTATGACAATACTGAGATGATATTGATACTGTGGGATTGGAGTTGCACACCTGCAACATGATATTATTACAGCCAAGTACTGGGCTCCGTGATCCGACGAGTTATTCTAGAGCGGGGGGTATATGGACTTCGCGGATCCTCATGGGTCACTTTTATATGGAAAACGCTTGTAAAGTGTGTACAATGGTTGATGGAATGGTACTTGGCATATGTAATGCATTCATATCATACATATATATGCCATTATCATTGCTTACTTGTGAACGGACTTGTATATTGAAGTGATTTGTTGGTGACTTGACTAAGTTCTGCACATGAAAATTTTATACTTGTTTCTTGATACTTGATCTTTCGTAGAACTCTTGGAACTAGTTAACATGAGTAATTATGGACTATTATTGAATAAGGAAATATTTGAACTCTGTGAATCTTTATGTGGACTATGTGCCTTATTTGAATTATTGGACTGTGTAGCATAGAATTACTTGGTGTCAACATAGTATTTATGTTTGATTATGTACCTTCCATCAATCTCAGCCTATGATGTGTACTGGGGTACGTAGTGTACTCATGCTACACTTGTTGCATCTTTTTTTATGCGATACAAATCCGACGACTAGCTCGAGACCACGTGACTGAGTTCGAGCGGTTGATCCCCAACTATCAGGGTGAGGATGCCTTCTCCAGCATGCTCTAGATTGCTTATCTCCTTTACTGTCTTTACATATTGACCTAGAGACATGTCTTCAGACTTCAACATTATGTATTTGGTTTGACATATGATGTCATTGTTTTTCAAACTATCTTGTTGTATGAGAGCTCTTGTACTCACATACTAGATTTTTGGAGTTATTTTGTATGTATCACACTTATCATTTTCTTCCGCATTATATTATCAGACATCTTTTATAGTATTACATTTCTTTTGCTTTTACTTATATCTTATCATGTTCAATGAGTTGGGAGTGGTTCACCTACGTGGTGGGATTATGTAGGTGCCACGATTTCGGATAAGGGTCGTGACAATATTTTTTTTTATGCATACTAATTTCTCTCTCTATCTCTGAGAGAAGTTTTTATGAATACAAACTGTGTAGGAGCTATTTAGGCATTTTTCATTTTGCCTCTTTCTTCCGCTTTTACTTATATCTTATCATGTTCAATGAGTTGGGAGTGGCTCACCTATGTGGAGGTGCCACCACAATTTTTGAAAAGTGATCGTGACAATATGATTTTTGAAAGAAATAATCCCCTTGATTATTTTCATTAATTGAATAGATATATATACAAGTTACAAAATAGGAGAATCCTATTCCTATTCTATTCTTAAAACCTTATTCTACCATAATTCTAACTATACAACTATGGTAAGTGTATATCCTAACTTAGGTAACCAATACACTACAATATACACAAAATATACTTTCCTAATATAACATTTCAGCAACTGCCTGTGATGGGCTGGACAACCACTGCTACCGTAATGGGCCTTAGGTTGTTGGGCCGAAGAATCGTCCCCTTACTGCTTTCGCTTTCTTTATACGTATCTTTGTGATATATATTGCTTTATATTCAGTGTCTATCACAGGTATATTACCTTATTTAACACACCCCCGCAGTCATAGCGGGCGGTCTTCGAATGCTGAGACTGTCCCTAAAATCTTCAAAAAGGACCGTGGGTAGACCCTTTGTAAAGATGTCTGCAACTTGATAACGAGACGGGACATGGCATACACGAACGTGATCCCTAGCAACCTTTTCTCGGACAAAGTGAATGTCTATTTCGATATGCTTAGTGCGTTGGTGCTGAACCGGATTACCTGAGAGGTAGATGGCACTAACATTATTACAATATACTAAGGTTGCCTTCTGAATGGGGCAATGAAGCTCTAAAAGCAAATTCTGTAACCAACATGATTCTGAGACCACATTAGCTACCCCTCGATATTCTGCCATAGCACTTGAGCGGGATAGCGTCGCCTGACGCTTTGTTGACCAGGAGACTAAGTTGTTGCCAAGGAACATACAATATCCTGACGTAGACCGTCTGGTGTCCGGACACCCACCCCAATCCGCATCTTTGTACGAGACAAGTGTGGATGTAGAAGAAGGATACAAGTGCAACCCATAGTCCAGTGTTCCCTGAATATATCGAATGATGTGTTTGATTGCATTCATGTGCTCAACTCTAGGATCATGCATGAATAAACACACCTGCTGAACAGCATACGTAATATCCGGTCTGGTAAAGGTAAGATACCGGAGGGCCCCTGCAAGACTGCGATAGCGGGTTGGGTCCTCGTATGGTGCACCTGCCGCGGCACTAAGCTTTGGTTTTGCATCAACTGGAGTGGAAGTGGACTTACAGGATGATATCCCAGCCCTCTCCATGATCTCAGCTGCATACTTTCGTTGGGACAAAAACAAACCACCTGAATGACGCTTGACGACAATCCCCAAAAAGTAACTCAAGGGCCCTAAGTCTTTCATAAGTCTTTCATAGCAAACTCGGAACTGAGCATGGCCATGATAGACTGGCGCAAGGTATCGAAAGAAGCTGTCAAAATGATATCATCCACATACAACAGAATGTAGGCCAAGGACGAACCACGTCGATAGATGAACAAAGAATTATCTGACCAGCTGTGAGTGAACCCAATAGTCGAGACAAAGTCAGCAAACCTCGTATACCAGGCCCTTGGAGACTGCTTAAGCCCATATAAGGACTTCTTCAACAAACAGACATGATGAGGACGGTTTGGATCCCTGAAACCCAACGACTGATGCATATAGACTGTTTCCTTGAGATCCCCATGTAAGAAAGCATTCTTGACATCTAACTGATGAATAGGCCAAGTCTTCGAAAGAGCCAAGCTAAGCACAATGTGAATAGTAGCCGGCTTGACCATCGGACTAAACGTCTCCCTACAATCTATCCCAACCTGCTAAGTCTTACCATCACCCACAAGCCGCGCCTTATGTCGAGCAAATGAACTATCTGAATTTTCCTTATGAGCAAAAATCCACATAGACTTGATAAAATTAATACCATATGGATGGGGCACCAACTCCCACGTCTTATTATCAATAAGAGCATTATATTCATCGGTCATAGCAATTTTCCAATTAGGGTCATTTAATGCGGACACAGGATTGTGGGGCAAGGGAGATTTAAAGACATCAGAATGTAAATTAAAATGTCTTTTAGGTGTAAAAATACCCCGCTGACTACGAGTGACCGGTCTATGACTCGAGGAAGAATTGAGGGAATTTTGGGAATTTTCTGGGCTCGGGACGGACTGGCCAGCAGGCAGTGGGCTTGCTAGCCCAAATCGGAAAAGCGACTCATTAACTGGACCAGTTCCGAGGTGGGCTGGATCGGCCCAATTGTTGGGGACCGATCCGATCCACTGGGCCGCTGGCGGTACTGTGGGTCCAGCGGGCAGTGGGCCCGCTGGAGGATTTTGGGTGCGGGAGATGACCAGAAAAATTTCAAATAATATACGGGGATATTTGGTCATCCAAAAAATTATACGACTTAGGCTCGAGAGTATGAACTTTCGTAAAAGGGAATTGGGTTTCATCAAAAATGACATGGCGATTAATTATGATTTTCTTGGAGGATAAATCAAAACACTTATAACCACGATGATTCGACAGATAACCCAAAAATACACACGGGCTAGACCGAGCCTGAAGTTTGTTAATTGTGGTGGATGGGAATAACGAATAACATAAGCACCCAAAAATCCGAAGATGAGAATAAGAAGGGTTCTTATTATATAGGATTTTGAGGGGGGAAGAATATGTCAGACCTTTAGAAGGAATTATGTTAAGAAGATATGTGGCCATTTGTAGAGCATGATGCCAAAAATATGGAGGTATGGAGGCATGAATTAAGAGAGTTCGGACAATGTTATTTATGGAACGAATTTTGCGTTCGGCTTTCCCATTTTGTGAAGATGTATAAGGACACGAAAAATGAAAATTTGTTCCATTATTAGCACAGAATTCCCGAAACTCCCTATTGTCATACTCTTTCCCATTATCACATTGAATATTTTTTATTTCTCTTTCGAATTGAGTACGAATGAACGCTCTAAATTTGATGAAGACGGAAAACACTTGTGATTTATTCGCAATTGGAAATGTCCACAAAAATCTAGAATAATCATCTAAAAAGAGAACATAATATCGATGACCCAATGAACTAAGAACAGGAGACGTCCATAAGTAGCTATGAATAATATCAAATGGCATTGAAGTATAAGAATTGGAGTCTACAAATGGCAACTTAACAATTTTCCCTAATGAACAAGATTGAAAAAGTGGAGTACGACTCGTACCCTTACGGGAAATAAAGCTATTTTTATCTAAAACTGATAAAATAGAAGATCCCGGATGACCCAGACGAGCATACCACATGGAGGGAGAGATGGCTGTAAAAGCTGATGGCAAGGCTTGACTCGATGGACTGAAACCAGGCATGATAGGATACAGATCTCCCCTAGTATCACACCTCATGAGATGACTCCCCGTCTTGAAATCCTTCACAGTGAAACCAAAAGGATCAAATTCAACGGAAACGGAATTGTCAGTAGTGAATTTTCGGACAGACAATAAATTTTTAATCAATTTAGGAGCATGTAAAGTATTTTTCAAGAGAAGGGGTGGATTGGGGGGAGACAACGTTTTCTGACCATAACCCTGAATTGAAATAGAGTTGCCATTACCAACAATTATACCCCGAGGGGTGCTCAAATTGGAATAAGAGGAGAGAGTACCTGATTCGGAAGTCATGTGAGTAGTGGCCCCGGTGTCCATATACCAATTTGGGTCCGGTTGAGTCAACCCCAACGTGTGCATCGTGGCCTCGATATCGGTCTGAGTGGGGCCTGCTGCGTGATGGGCTTGCGGAGTTCGGGGCCCAAGAACTCCTGTCCGTGATGGAGCTGGGCCGTAGTTGCCGGAGCGCTGCCGTTGGGGCTGGCCGTGGGCCGCCACTGCTAGGTGTTGGGCACGAAGCGTTGGCCGGCCCCACCGGCCGCCGGAATTTGCTGCCTGAGTAGAAAGGCTGCTGGCCCACGGCCCACTGCCCCAGCTCCACTTCCATAGGCCCCACTGCTGGGACCAGGGGGGTGGTGGGCCACTGTTCCCTGGATGGGGCCCACCGCCTGCTTGCTGACCACCGGAACCGCCGCGTTTGCCCCCGCGGTTTTTGTTATTATTCTTGCGATTATTCTTGCCGCCACCATGATTATGGTTTTGGCCTGAATTATTAACAAAACCCGAAGAACTAGGAGAGGACACCACCATGACGACGGGGCTTGCTCCGGTAGGCGCCTTTTTAGCCAAACCGGCTTCTTCTAAAGTAAGCATGGAGCGGGCTTGATAGAAGTTGGGAAGAGGGTTGCTTTGGCGAAGGAGAGTTCCAACACTATTATAGGCCTCCGAAAGACCGACAACCAACTGTATAACGAGACGATTATTAGTTATTGGTGTGCCAACATTACGGAGTTGATCTGCCAACTCCTTGAGTTTCTTGCAATATGCAGAAACGTTTGGAAATTCGTCCATTCGAACTAGAGAGAATTCCTGCTCGAGTGTGACGACACGTGAATGTTGGTTGTCTTGGAATATGTCACGCAATCTATTCCATGCAGCCATAACCGTGGTATCCGGCTCAATAATCGTCTGTAGAAGGTCCACCGAAATAGCGGCGTAGATCCACCGGAGAACGGTAGCATCAAGAGTAATCCATTACTTAGGATCCTCCGCAGGAAGGGGTCTAGCGGGAGGAATGATGTGATGAAGAACTTGATAAGAGATAGCGTGAATTTTAAACAACTCCGCCCACGTCGCATATTGGACGTTTTCCATCTCAAGGACAATAGGGATACAACTCTTGATATTGGAAACCATGAGGGCAGGTTGATAATTGTTCTTAGAAATATTGAAAGAACAAATAAGGAAGGAAATTTAAGAGAGGTGTTTTTGAGAGCGGAAGACGAATTTTGGAAGAGAAACCCGAGGGGGGGGTGTCTCGGCCGAAATCAAAGAGAGGACAAAAGTTGAGAGAAAAACTTTTGTTTAGACCTAGTCTCTTGATACCATGAAAGAAATAATCCCCTTGATTATTTTCATTAATTGAATAGATATATATATACAAGTTACAAAATAGGAGAATCCTATTCCTATTCTATTCTTAAAACCTTATTCTACCATAATTCTAACTATACAATTATGGTAAGTGTATACCCTAACTTAGGTAACCAATACACTACAATATACACAAAATATACTTTCCTAATATAACATTTCAGCCACTGCCCGTGATGGGCTGGACAACCACTGCTCCCGTAATGGGCCTCAGTCGTTGGGCCGATGAATCGTCCTTTGCCTATCGCTTTATCGCTTCACGTATCTTTGTGATATATACTGCTGTATATTTAGTGTATATCACATGTATATTACCTTATTTAACAATTTTTTATGCTCCGAGTGAAGTTTTTATGAATACAACTGTGTAGGAGATATTTAGGCATTTTGCCTATTGTTATTTTTCTCTTTTTGTTATTTGTCCTTTTCTATCCTCTTATTTTTCATGCACATTGTTCTTTTTACTATTAGAACAACTTATGGTTTAGTTGTAATTGGGTCGCCAAAAATACTTATAGTAACGACTTTAAACCCATCACCACGAAAACCTTTGGCTTCCAAACTTTTTATTTTGGCGGGTTAAAAAAATGGCAACTTGACAAACCGCCACAAAAACACCTTGAAGGTTATCCATGAAAAGTCGTCACCAGTAGTCAATTTTCTTATAGTGAAGTACTTCAACCATATCATTAGCCATTTGATCAAATTTTCCATTGTGAAAGCGTAAAAGGGGTTAATGGTTAAATATGAAGTATTTGAAAGTAACATATGGATGTAACAGATGTTTATACATTCAGTGATGAAAATTATAATTAATAAAATATACTCATTTTTATTCAGTTAATTTTCTGAGCTTCTTGTACCATTGATTCACGTATTCTCTATACTACACTTATGTTCAAAATTAAGGACGAGATAATTCTCATCATGTTATGATTCATAAAAAGTGGAGCTTGTGATAAAAGTTTAATTATAGTGCCTAAATTATTATTTTTCGGAATAACAGCAATCCTCAAGAGTTGATTGTCTTAGTGGATAAACACCGTTATAAAGTCACTGGGATTGAAAGGGGGTTGTCAGCCAAAAACTAATTTTTTAAACTTGGTTAAATCTGAGAAAATTGAAAGTAATTGAGTATCATTCATGAGCGTATTATTAACGAAAGGCATATCTGCTCAATTTTGCATAATTTAAGGGCACAATTGGCTCTTTTATTATTATTAATAAGTTAATTAGGTTAATTCGTGGCTCAAGTTATATTAATAACATATTTTGATCAACTATTGAATAGTAAATGGATATGTAAGCTAAAGTATTAAACAATATTATATTTGCTCAATTTCGAGTAAGACATATTTGAACATTTTCCATTCAATCTATTTATTTACTTAAAGTTGCGAATCGACCTTCTCCACTGTCCGATGGTCTCGTCGTTTTCTGTTAAGCCAATTCGGTATTATTTCTTTTTTAATCTGTCAAATTGCCTCTTTCAGATTGATCCCCTTCATATTTTTGTCAAAAGTCTCATCTTTGGAATAACAAGGCTGTTCAACTTTTCCCTTAAAATGAACAAAGTGGTGATAATACAAGTAGGAAAACGAGAAATAACAATCAAACACATTATTTTCTCTAGCTGACCACGATGGCGTTTCTCAATTTTGTGATTCATTTTTTCAAGCATATAATTACTTTTTTCTCTGTTTACATTATTAAAAATATATTTGCCTAAATAAAATTTAGTTTTACATTGTGAATTTGTCATTCCAATATAGTGATTAGAAATCAAAGGAATAGCCTTCTAAACGATGTATACTTTTACAACATGCCAAGATACTAGAGAGAAATTAAACGATGTATACTTTTACAACATGGTTAAACGATGTATACTTTTAAAAATGGTTAAATGATGTATACTTTTACAACATACCAAGATACTAGAGAGAAACTAAACGAACCTTTGCTAGAACCTTTAATTATTTATTTGTTCTAAAAATACATTAAAGCAGAAAAAAAAAATATAAAGCATATATGTCTTTTTCTACAATGCGGCTGGACTGTTGCATCCACCCATCCACACGCTAGGTCTTGAACAAAAAAATTCAAACATATTAAATTTGACTTTTTGTTATTTTTAAAAAGAAAAAAAGCAACGAAGACTTCTTTTTCACAATGAAAGGCTATAGTTCGCCAAATACCATGCATATTAGGATTCTTCCAAGAAAAACAAAAAATATATGAGGCTTGACCTTTGTGGGTGAAGTGTAGTCTCCGATACGTGGTACAGAAATACGATCCAGTTGCTTATTTTCAATGGTCTAATTCAATAAGATTCTTGAGTCCGACGTAAGTGCGAGTATTTTGGTTTTCTTTTGTTAAAATAGTTCAATTTCTATACACTAATAATATAAAAAAAATTCAAATTGGCATGTCACTTAAAAATTAATAACAAATAAGTGTTCGTAGCAAATAAGGATCGGTTATATGCAAAGTATGATAAATGACATGTTACACCAATTAAAAAGCTGAACACCTACAGAGACACTTAAAGTTAACATGAATTTTCATTTAGACAACTAAACTCAGGGGTGTTCCTATTGAGCACTTACAGTATTCAATATGTGTGCAAATCAAACACTTTTTGTTGGATCAGACAAACTTATGAAGTATGTGCAATACACTCGCTGATGACGTGACAAATGACGAATAAAATGAGGACATAAGTCATTTTGAGTTGAAAAAAGGAAAAAATATTTTAAAATCTATTTAATAAACAAAATAAAAATAACATTCTAAAAAAAAACTTAATACACCCAATTAGAAAAGGATACATTATAAACAAAAAAGAAAGGAAAAGGAGACATTGAAAAATAAAATTGGTAGATTTTAGCCTTTTCTAAAAAAAAAAAAAAAAAAAATCGTGGAAGCTATAAGAGTCTTTAATGGAGTTTTGAAATTTCGGCTAAAATTCTTCAATCAAAACTGTCGAAATAATATTTTAATCACGATTCTCAGCACAAAAACACAATTACTGTTCGTTTTAATCAATATTTAACTAGCGAAATTGAACTTCCAGATCTATAAAAGGGATGGAGGCAATGGCGGTGGCATGAAAATGGTGAAAGTGAGGAAAGCAATGGTTGAAGTGGAAAGAGAAAAAAAAGCAAATAAAAAGAAAAAAAATGAGAAATATGCAGGGCTCTTCACGTGCCTATATTGGGTGAAACTCGGTCTATATGCAAACTCAGCGAAAAGTTCCACATTTGAACAAATATTGGATATTGTGACACAATATTTTTTATTAGAAGTGTTCCTATTGAGCACTTACAAAAAAAAAAAGGTCAGCTCAGTGCACTAAGCTCTCGCTATGCACGGGGTCTGGGGAAGGATCGTACAATAATCTTGTGGTCTGACCATTCCTCGGACCCCGCGCATAGCGGGAACTTAGTGCACCGGGCTATCATTTTTTTTGTAAGTTCTCAATAGGAACACCCCTAATAAAAAATCGTGTCAACTATAAGTGTCTTCGTATAAATTCGATTTATTTAAAACTATATTGTTGAGATGTCGTGGTCTCAATAATAGTTCAAGAGATTATAGTGTTTTGATGATTGACAAACTATGTCCAACTGACAATCAACATTCAAGGAAGATCTCGAACTGAAATTACCTTAGCAGACCTCCAAAAGGAGAACTAGCGAAGTAGTCATCACTGAAGATGAACTATTCAAAGGAATTAGTCCTTTAGATTAAGAGCTGAAGACCATTAAAGAAGTTGTTTCGTGAAGACTTGGAGAATAAGAATTATAACTCAATAAAATTCTACAAAGAACTAGAGTTCGAGATATGAAATATTTGTTGGGAGTTTTGCTCTATGGTACTTTATAAAGCAGTAGGGGAAGTATTTAACTATTACAAGTATTCGAAAGGATAAACAAAGATTTCAATAATTCAACATGGAATACGAAATTACAATCGTTACATAAGTAAAAAGCGAAAATTCCGATTTTGTAGAAGACGGAAAAATGTAAATTGTTTTTTCTTTGAGTCGAGTGTAGCACTCTGTCCTTAAGACAATATTTCCCCGTATGTATCTTTTATACGTCTGGACAATTTGTCTCCCAAGATAAAACAGCAATGGAACCCTTGAGCAAAGGAAACTCAAGAGCTACCGTGAAGAATATTGAGTAACGAAATGATGCTTGGAAGTTGTAGGAAGAAGAAATTTACGCTTGTGTATTTTCGTGTGTTGCCTCTCTTTTGTTTCGTTAGCTTCTTGTTAGTGCTCAACAATGGTGTAATGGGGTGTTTATATAGGAGAGGGAGGGGCTGTTTACATTTCTTGCTCGAAAAGCGCCTCCATAATAGCCAAATAATGGCCATTATGGAGGTAGTAAAGTCACCAACATAAATGGTGAAAGACCAACGGATTTGGCCATTACGGGAGGAGTAATTCAGCCAAAATAAATGGGCTGAATTGAGTGCTTGGCTTTTCTGTCTTGACCGTCGAAATTCGAACTTCGGGGACCAAAGCGTACATCTTGAAACTTCGGGGACTAAAGCGCACATTCGAAAGAATGCAGGCCAAAGCGTATATCCGAAACTTCGGCAAAGTTTTCGGCCCAAAAGGATAATATCGAGAAGACCCACGACCCACGGCCCACGACCCACGACCCACGACCCGTGACCGAGAACCGAGAACCGGAACCGGAACTCGGAGCCGAGCCGGAGCCGGAAGCCGGACTCGACGGGACGGGCGGGCGGCGGCGCGCGCGTGTGGTCTTTCCTCGAACCAAAGCACATCTAGGTCCTCCCTCCTTTAAACACATGGGATACCCCTTGGGGTCCCAAACCCCAAACCAATTTTGAATCTTATATACACAACAATTCTTTCTTCCTCTACCGATGAGGGAGAATTACACACAATACCACACTTTCCATGCTTCAAACACCTTACTTCGTGAACCAATATCTCTTTCATTTCTCAATGAAATTTGACGATTCTTGGCCCTACGGTTATCTACGTACTTAGTAGATCATGCATGTGTGAAGAACCGGATTCTCCAACATACGTTACACTAGTGTTTAAGCCGTTAAAGTTGGTCGGTCGCAACTCCCGCCAAAGGCAAATTTCCAACAATATTACCATAAATTGATCACATGAAATTATCTTGGAAATGGGAGAAGTAAACAGTTTGCATGTGAAAAAGAAAATTCATATACAACAACAATTGGTTCGTACAATTAATGAAATCAAGTCTTGGATGAATTTGAAGAACTGAAGGTGACTATTTTACTCATAAATACAACACGACAAATGCTTTGAAGCTTAACCAAAACCAATGAGAGAGACGTCTGAGTCAGAGCAAAATCAACACAAACAGTCCAGAGGGAATAAATTACAACAACGTTAAAAAGCCTATTCCTATCAATATTTATCTATACTGCTCTTGAGTTGTAATAGTTAGGTTCTTGTGGTTCCAAAATAAGATCTTGATTACTTTCTTAGTTGATTATTGTTAAGATGTTGCTGCCTCAATAATAGTTCAGATCTTAAATGAAGTTTTGATAATTAATAAATCATGTACTTATGACAATCAAGTACAAAGAAGAATGAAGGAAGATGTTGAAGAAACAGATGTCAAACAGATCTTCAAAGAAACTAGTGAAGCAGTCATAGCAGAAGAGAAACTGCTCAGAGGAATTGGTCCTTAGAAGGAAGAGCTGGAGATTATCGAGAAGACGTTATTTCATGCGACTTTGAGATATTGGAAGTTTTGGCTCATTCCTATTCGACTAGAAACTAGAGTTCAAATTATTGAAATATTACCATAAAATTGAACACATGAAATTAACTTTGATATAGGAGAAGAAAATTGTATGCACATAATCAAGGAAAGAATAAAATCCATATGAAATAAGATTTGGTTTTCATGAAACTTATGAAACAAAGCCTTGGATGGATTTGAAGCATTGATGTCAACATTCACCACTATAAATGCAGCACGTCAAAAAGCTTTGGAGCTTCAGTACAACCAAAGAGAGAGACATCCAGAATGAGTTGAGACTCAACACCAGAATCTCAAGGAAGACATCTATAGTAGCAACAAAGAACCTCTTTATATCAAGATTTATAATTTAGTTCTTGAATTATAATATTTAGGTTCTTAGTGTGGTTCCATCTATTTTTTCTTAGCAAGTGTAATAGGTAGTTACCGCGTTGTAAGGGACATCTCTAACTAGGTAGAGTCATTGAAGAGAGAAAATAGAGACTCAATAGTTATGGATATAAATGTTTGGAACATCATTCAAGATGGTCCAAGGATTCCTTCAGCACAGGTCAATGAAGGTAAAAGAACCGATTCCAAAATTTGTGAGCAATGCAATGAGAAAGACATGGAGGATACTCAGCTAAATGTCACAGGTGAAGAAATTCTTCTCCATAGTATTGTGCCAGCCATATACGATCAAATCCTCCCATGCGAGACTGCAAAACAAATATGGAATACTCTTCAAGCAAATTATGGAGAGGCACCAAAAAGTCATAAAGAAGTGAATGATCAGGCCTTGCAAGATAACAAGGAAGCTACATCAATAGACAATTCAGAAGAAGAGAAAGACAACTCCTTATTTATCAAGAATGATTCTAGTTCAAAACTGGAAGAAAACATCAGCAAGAATTACTTCTCAGATGTCGGATAAGAGATTGTCACTTACTCTAGGAACAAACTAGATTGTGTAATTCAAACTATGCTCAACATTCTTGAAAATATCTACATTGAAAGAAATGAATTGATACAAGAATACAATATCCTTTGAATGAGTTACACAAGCCTGGAAGAAGTAAGAGAGAACCTGGAAAGTGAAAATCTTATGAACTAGATTCTTACTTTGAAGAATGAAAAGGTTGGACTAGAGATTCAAAAGATTCTAGTCACACCTCCCAAGAACAAAAGTCGTGCCAGAAAGACTATGAAAGAGTTGAAGGAAAGAATGGAAGACATCTAGGTCGATCAATATGGAAAGAATAGGTCGCCAAGAATGATAACTTCCCGGCTTACAAATCAAAACAGTGGAAAACCAGGCTTGAGGTTTAAAGAAGTAAAAACAAGCAACAAAAAAGATCTATCCAAAATCCAATGCTATTACTATGAAGACTATAGGCATACACAAAAGAACATGTAGAATCAAGATATTGTCAACTCAAAGAAACAGACTCAATATGGAGAAGGACAAAAGAGAAAAATCTAGCCCCTCACATCAAGCACAAAGACCGGTGCCTTCTCACCGAAAGGAATGTAATTCAATATGTTTTCTTGAGTCTCATTTCTAAGAAAACATGAAAGGCTAGAGTAGGAGGAAGCTAGATCATGTGAAAAGGTCTTAGAACATGACAAAGAATAAAGTAAACACATCTCCCACTAAAAACCTATGAAGAGGGAGCATGGGTTGTATCAAGGAACTCTAAAAAGAATCCCACTCCCCAGTGTATAAAAAGAAAAAAAGATCACATGCTGAAGTAGACCATAGTTGAAAGCAAGGACTTGAGGTACTAAGAAACGAAGTTTCAAGTGGCTTACATTGAAGATGCACGTATAATCACACTCAGAACTGATAAAAAAATAGACAACAACATAAAGGAAGGAATCAAGGGACATGGTCCTTCACCAAGAAATACAGCAAGGCTAGGACTTAATTGAAGGATATCCAATCCATCTTTATTTCAAAAGAAAAGAACACAATAAGGTTTGAATTGTTATAACAACCAATAGTTCGATTGAATGGGAAAAGGTTATAGGAAGCAGTAGAATGTGTGATTGATCTACACATATAGCAATGTATAAGGAGAAAAATTCCTCTCACCAAAAGGTCTGACAAAGAGGATGTTTTGAGAAGAAAACTGAATGAGAATCAAGAGTTGTCTTCTAAGTGTCATCACTGAGAACTTGGTTCTTGAAAGAAAAGAGGCACACAATATTATCAAAGCAAATATCAAGACCTCAACTAAATAATCATCAAAAGAAGTCTTGAAACACATTCAGAAAAATAGGGCATACACAATTGAAGAAGGAGATAGTAGATATCCAATTCTTAAACTAATAAGGAACTAGATGAATTGAAGAATAAAAGGGAATGAACATATGGTCAGAACTAATGTGTGGAATAATGAGAGAACCTACAAGAAAAAAAGTCAAGGAGTAGGTCCACATAAATATATGTCAACATATTTAATCAAGACACCCTAGAGAGGATAAATGAAGAAATTGGTTCTCTAGAAGATAAAGAATAAGTACAGATAATAGGATAACTAGAGCAGCAATAGTAAAAATGATAGCTCAAGCAAATAAGAGATTTTTGAGGTACAGTTCAGCAGAAGAAAGGATGAGAAACGTTTTGAAGAAGCTAGAGAGAAGTAGACCTGCCATTGTTATGTAAGCAGCTTGAAGGAGCTAAATTGAAAGATGAACTGAACACATCAGATTTCTCCACAATTATGGCTATGAAAAGGGAGTGTTAAAGAATAATAAAGAAGGAACAATGGCTGACTCAGTCTTATACCTTGACTTCTATGCACTCATGACATGACAAATTAAGTTCAAATAATAAACAACATAATTCTTATGACTATAATGTATGCACCTTTTTCTAATAGAAAATTGCATAATATGTCTATACTGGTAAACCACCCAACCCAGTCTTATAATCCCTTTATTGATAAAAACTAATTTGAGTTAGTCCATATATGCCATTAGCCTCTAACCAAATACCAAAAATTATAAATTCCCTCCCATTTTTGTAAGTCCATATAAGTTGATCCGCAAACACCTAAACATACCTCAGAAGATCAAAAATATAAGTCTCACAAAGTTACACATATGTTAAAAACCGAAGAATCAATTACAAAAGAATACAAGCAGTGATTTAGGGGGGAATGATACACTAAGATTTTGAAAAATAAGAGGAATATGATATACATGGAGATACATTGGAGGATTTTTGAGGTAAAGAAGGTCGTGAGCTTAAGTGTCCAATATGAGCCATAAGGTTATTTGCTAGGAGTGCTGAAGATTGCCAATCGTCCTATGGTGATATGCTTAATATGGAATGGAGTGTGGAGTGGAGTTGAAGACATAACATGAATATCGAAGAAGTGCCATTAATTTTTGGCTTTTATGTAGGTCTTGGCCGAGACCATCTTTTAGCTTACTTTTAATTCTTAGCTTAATTACTAGTTCTTCTTATATAATTACTAGGCCATGTAATAAGATTCGATGACTAAGACGAGAACCATCTTGAAGTAGAAGCTTCCAAGGACGTAATTCATGAACTAGCTAGTTCATGCACTTATCAACATGGATGACACAAAAGGGTGGCCTAGAGAACATGAAGAGTTGGCTGAGCATTTCCCCTTTTCCATTCGGTCGAGATACATACTAGACGGAGAAACTTCCAACGTTTCCCATGGAGGTAATTCATGAAATAACTAGTTCATGAACTTGTCTACATGGATGATACAAAAGGGTGGCCTAGAGAATACGAAGAGTTGGTCAAGCATCTCCCCCTTTCCCATTCAGCAGATATATGTTTTTGTCTATCTTGTTTCCTCTTCTACAAGGTCTAGCACTAGTATAAATAGGGCTTATAGTTGATGAAGGAATATGTTGAAGTTACATGAAATATATTTGAGTTTTCTCAAACTTCACTAAGTATTTCAATTTTTGTGTTGTTATCCTTAGTTAGTCCTTTTGTGGGACAAACCTTGGTCCTTTTATGGGCCAACCCTTGGTCATTTATGGTCCAAACCATTAGTGTAAGTCTAGTTAGGACTTTTGTGATCTAACTATACCTAAACTAAGATTCTATCCGGTTACTTGATATAAATACATTGAAGGTCTTCTCGGCTTTCAACACCTTATCCGCACATGAATTTGTCTATCATTTTTATGACCTATACTTGTCTAAACTACCTGATAACTTTCACCTCAATACAACACAACACCCCCCCAACATATACCCAAAAGATCGTCAACCGATTTTTCCCACAAACCCCTGAAACACCAACCAATTCCCTTCATCCCTGTCGAGTCCCTAAACTACCAACATTATTGTCCGATCAATTTCCGATTCCTTACTACCATCCAACCACTAAATACTAACCACCAACATAACCCACAACGTGTCTATATCAACCCCTCAAAACGACTCACCCCGATTCCACCCGAAGGTACCTGCACACCTCCCACCAAACACAAACTCCCCTGAAACCCGCCAACCTCCATTTGACCCCTATTTTCGGGTCCATTCGGTTCAAATCCAACTCTGACCCACCTAACCATAATATTCCCTCCTTATATACATCAGTTTGGTATCAGAGAGAGGATTTCTCATCCCACGCCTTAACGCTATGACTAACATGAATGAAGAATTTCGGAGGACCATAAGTGAACTTGTGGCAGAACAAATGCAACTCTTTAGAAGAGAGTTTGAAGAGCGTGTCATGATTAATGAAGCTGAGTCCAGGGAGGAGGTTGCACAAAACAACCCAAGACATGAAAGGGAAGATGTCCAAGACAATCTGAGGCATGTAAGGGAAGATGACCGAAGCCTACGGTTTGATCTTCCATCCTTTAAAGGAGATATGGACCTGAAAGAGTTTCTTGAATGGTTAAGGGCCATTGAGAGGATTTTCAAATACAAGCAATATGATGACCACAAGTGTTATAAGGTTGCTACATTGAAGTTGAAGGAATTCGCTTCTATGTGGTATGAAAACCTCAAAAAAAGCCGGAGAAGGAATAGGAAAACCAAGATTGAATCTTGGGACAAACTAAAGAAATATTTGAAAAACAATTTCTTGCCAAGGGAAAATGAACAAGACCTATACCTAAAGCTCACCAAACTTCGTCAAGGAGTTCTTAAAGTTGAGGAATACGTTCGAGAGTTCGAGAAATTCACCATGCTTTGTGACTTAGAAGAAAAGGAGACATAAAGGATTGCATAATTCATTGGAGGCTTGAACGTGGCGATTCAAGAGAAGGTCGAAGTTGCAACGTACAACATAGTTGAAGATGTATGTCAGTTAGCCCTCAAGTTTGATAATCAACAAAAGAAGGGTACCCCAATAACCTATGTAAAGGCCACTAATGTTAAAGAAAAGGGTAGTACCTCTTTTTCTAACCCGTTGTATAGGCAAGAAAGTGTAGAGAAAGATAAAGGAAATAAGGTAGAGGTTACAAATGGGGTAGATAGAAGTAGAAAAAGGTGTTTAAATGTCAAGGATTAGGACACTTTGCAAATGAATGTCCTAACCCTCGGGTAATGACTATTGAAGAATATCAAGAGTGTGGAGATTCCTTTGTTGTTGAAGAACCCAAAGTTGAGAAGGTCCTTGAGAAGGATGTTGATCTTGCGGAGGAGGGTGAAAGTTTTGTACCCCAACATGTGTTGACTGTTCAACTTGAAGAACACCCAAAGTTGAGATGGTCCTTGAGGAGGATGTTGAGCTTGCGTAGGAGGGTGAAAGTTTTGTACTCCAATGTGTGTTGACTCTTCAACTTGAAGAACATGAGGAGACATAAAGAGAGCAACTATTTTACACTTGATTCAAGGTAAATGACAAGGTATGTAATGTGATCATTGATGGAGGAAGTTGTACCAATGCAGCCTCCATGGAGATGGTGGAAAAATTGAAGTTGCCTACCCGCAACCATCCTAAACCATATGCTCTCCAATGGTTGAACAAATACAAAGGGCAAACAAGCTCTTGTTAGTTTTCGGGTTGGTAAGTATGAAGATGAGATATGGTGTGACATCCTACCTATGGATGTTTGTCATATTTTATTGGTTCGGCCATGCAGAAAAGAATATCTATTCTTTTCAAAAGGATGATAAGAAAATCCGATTGATACAATTGTCACCTAGTGAGGTGAATAAAATGAAGATCCAAAATGCCAAGAAATGCAAGGAAATGTCCCATGCCCTCTTGCTTAATGCATCGGAGGTAGAAAAAGAATTGAAGAAGGGGAGTTCTATAGATGCATTGGTGTGCAAGGAGAAGGAATGTCTTGTAGGAGATATGGTTAAAGATGCCGACTTGAAGGAGCTCTTAAATAAATTTGAAGATGTGATTCTGGATGATCTTGCACCTGGATTACCACCAATTAGAACCTATAGATACCATCCGGAAGAGGCTAAAGAGTTACAAGAACAAATGCAATAATTACTATACAAAGGCCTTGTCCGAGAGAACCTAAGTCAATGTAAGGTACCCGCCTTGTTGGCACCAATGAAATATAGAACCTGGCACATAAGTATTGATAGCCGAGCGGTCAAAAACATCACCGTGAAGTACAGGGATCCTATGCCAAGATTGGATGATCTTTGGGATGACTTAAGTGGGGCCAAGTTGTTCTCCAAGATATATTTGAGGAGTATCTACCATCAATGAGGATACGAGAGTAAGGTGAATGGAAGATGGCTTCCAAATCCAAGTATGGCTTGTACGAATGGCTTCTGATGCCATTTGGATTGTGTAACGGTCCAAGCTCTTTCATGAGGTTCATGTACGAGGTACTATGACCATTCACGGGTTACATAGTATCATCCGAGAGAATTCACGTGAATCCATCCAAGGTGGAAACTATCTAGAGTTGGCCCGAGCCTACAAATGTATGTGAGGTAAAATGTTTCCATGGTTTGGCTTCTTTTTTATCATCGTTTCATTTGAGACTTTTTTACCCTTGCTTCCCCTATTTCGAACCTTGAGAAACTACTTGAAGTTGAATGTGATGCTAGTAGAATTGGTAACGTCTTGATTCAAGACAAAGATCCATTGCTTTCTCTAGTGGAAAATTGGGTGGTGCATTGCTCAATCATTCTACTTATGACAAAGATTTTTGTATTATGATATCCTTGGTCCAATTGGGACATTCTTTGAAGTAAAAACCTTTTGTCTTGTATTCAGATCATTTGGTTTGTCCATACATAGATAACGAGAATTTGAGGGCAACTTCTGTTTAATAAGGGGAGTATGATGTAAAGAAGGTCGTGAGCTTAAGTGTCCAACATGAGCCACGCGGTGATTTGCTCGGAGTGCCGAAGATTGCCAATCGTCCTATGGTGATATGCTTAATGTGGAATAGAGTGTGGAGTTGAGTATAACTTGAAGATCCAAGATGTGCCATTAATTTTTGGCTTTTATGTAGGTCTTGGTCGAGACCATCTTTTAGATTACTTTTAATTCTTAGCATAATTACAAGTTCTCCTTATAGCTTAATTACTAGGCCGTGTAATAAGATTTGATGACTAAGACAAGAACCATCTACAAGGAGAAGCTTCCAAGGAGGTAATTCATGAACTATCTAGTTCATTCACTTATCTACATGGATGACACAAAAGGGTAGCCTAGAGAACATGAAGAGTTGGCCGAGCATTTCCCCTTTTCCATTCGATCGAGATACATGCTAGAAGGAGAAGCTTCCAAGTTTTCCAATGAGGTAATTCATGAACTAACTAGTTCATGCACTTATCTACATGGATGATACAAAAGGATGGCCTAGAAAATATGAAGAGTTGGTCGAGCATCTCCTCCTTTCCCATTCGGCCGATATATGTTTGTGTCTTTCTTATTTCCTCTTCTACAATATCTAGCACTAGTATAAATAGGGCATGTAGATGATGAAAGAACATGTTGAAATTATATGAAATATATTTTACTTTTCTCATACTTTGCTAAGTATTTCAACTTTTATGTTGTTATCCTTAGTTAGTCCTTTTGTGGGCCAAACCTCGGTCCTTTTGTGGTTCGAACACCGGTCCTTTTGTGGGACACCACTTGTTAGGACTTTTTTGATCTAACTATACCGAAGCCAAGGTTCTATCGGTTACTTGTTACAAATACATTGAAGGTCTTCTTGGCTTTCTTTACCTTATCCGCACACGAATTTGTCTATTAATTTCGTGATCCATCCTTGTCCAAAGTACTTGATCCCTTTCACCTCAATACACCATAACACCCCCCACCCTCCCAACCTACACCCAAAATATCGTCAATCGATTCCACCCACAAACCCCCGAAACTCCAACCAATTCCTACCATCCCTATCGAGTCCCTAAACCACCAACCTTACTGTCTCGATCAGTTTTCACCGCCTTACCACCATCCAACAACCAACATAACCCACAATGTGTCTAAATCAACCCCTCTAAATGCCTCAGATCGATTCCACCCGAAGGTACCCACACACCTCCCATCAAACACGCACTGCCCGGAAACCCGCCAACCTCCATTTGACCCCCATTTTTGTGTCCATTCGGTTCTAATCCAACTCTGACCTATCTAACCATAAAATTCCCTCATTACATACATCAAGTTTGTGATAAAGTGGTCTAATCTTGTAAAGGAAATTGTTTCCTTAGTTGTTAATAACTAAGGAATTGTCAAAAATGAAATTCTCAACCAAGAATGTGGTGAAAAACAAGATTAAATTCTACAAGAATTAGTAGGTGTGTAGAAAAGTTAATTTTGATGTTGAAGGGGTGAAAACATGATCCTGAAGGATGATAATATGCAGAAAAATAATTCAAATTAATACAAGTGCTCACCTTGACAAGACTATAAGGACTCATACTAACCAATTAAGCTGAAACAGAGAACCTAGTCCCTATCCATTTCTAGCCAAAACAAAATTTAATTCTTCTACATGCTAATCTAATTTCCATATATTATCCTTGACATTATTAGAATGACATGTAGCAATATTTTGGTTTGGATCTTATGACTTAATGGAGTGCATGCAAAAATCCTATTAAGGTTTTAACTTAATAAAGTTATTTTAGAACTTATATTATGTTCATAATAGTGTATTCTCAGTGGCCATGAGTTTGATATTGATGAATTACACTTGATCTTGTTGATACATTTGCTTTTCGATGATGCGAAAATGGGGAAAATTCTATTCATATTCATATAGTTCATGTGACACATTAGATTTATCAAGCACTGACAATATAAAGAATCAGGCATGCTCAGAAGGATTAGAAGGAAGATGATGATCACATTGAGAGAAAGAAAGTGATCAATGATGAGACGATGAATAAACCAGCACATATCTAGTTTCTACTTAGTATGCATTGTAAAGGAACTAGTACTTACTTATAAAAGAACTCAATCCTACTTAGAAAACACTAGAAATAGATAAGAACCTGATCCATATGCTTATCACTGAAAAAATATTTTCGAAAAGGACATACATGAGAAGGTCTCTTTTAGAAGACATATGGACATGTTTAGGTTCTCTAAACCTATCCATCTATAGGGTTGCAAAGAGTGGGAGGTAAGTCCTTAGCATGATCAAGTAAGTCTACAATATTACTTAGTCAAGCAACCTAGCCATCTTCTGGGATGCAATGAATAGAATGTTAGTCCTAGATGTTGATTTAGTAAGAATACAAAACTTGTTATTTTGACGTAAAACTAAAGAGAGCTTAACATCTTGCTGAAGTTTGATTAGATTGGATTGTATCAACATGAATTATTGTGTGGAGCAACATGGAGTTGGTTCTAAGGGAAAAATTGTCAACATAGGAGATATGCCTAAGGTGGAAGATTTTGATCAAGAGTTGCTGAAGATTGATGGAGCAGATCAAATGCACATGAAAAAGTATGGAGCTGCTATGTGTTTTTCATCATCAAAAAGGGGAAATTATTGACATGCTGCTGTAATAATAATAGTTCAGAGCTCAAATGAATTTTTGACGATTACTAAACCATGTACATATGATAATAAAGTACAAGGAATAATGAAGAAGATGTTGAAGAACCAGCTATCGAACAGATCTTTAAAGGAACTAGTGAAACAGTCATAATAGAAGAGGAACTAGTCCTTAGAATGAGGAATTGGAAACTGTCAAGAAGAAGTTGTTACATGTCTATTTGGAGAATTGGAAGTTTTGACACATTGCTATTCGACAAGGAACTGGAGTTCAAATTATGAAAATATTTTGATAAAATTGGACACATGGAAATAGTTTATAAATAGGAGAATGAAACCATATGCACATAAACAAGGAATGAAGGAAATCCATATCAATTAAGGATAGGTTTTTGTACAACTTATGAAACCATGCCTTGGGAGGATTTGGAGAAATGATGGCAACATTCACCACTGTTTAACACTTCTTAGCTGTGCTAGTTATTTTTTATGATTGGTAAAAATGAATATGCAAGATGCATAAAACAAGCGAAGCTACATGTGATAAGTGAACTAAGCTTGACAGATCGGTGAAGTACAGACAGAAGCTCCAAACACAGGAAGTGTCTAAAAGTGAAAGAAGAGCACATGGTAAATAGAACGAGTCTAAAGACATGTTCTATTACAAGGATCATTGTAGGCTTTAAAAATGTATGAATTAGATCATAGAAGTGAATGACACAAATTGGTAAAAGGTTTCCAAAATAGAACTGGTGACAATGTGAATGAACCAGGTCGATAAACGTGTTCTATGATAGAGAAAAGTACAATTGTATACAAAGGAAGGAAATATAGCTCAACTGAAAGAGCAGTTGTATTAAGAACAGAATAAGCATTGCAAAAAAACATCAGAGACAGATGTAGACACATGAACACAAATTGCAAATATGTCATCAGATGTGGTGACTGAATGATCTAGGAGTGAGGTGAAAAAGTGAAGGTGATTCAGACTCAGAAGACAAGTTCAAAGGAATTTGTTCAAGAAAAGAGAGTTGCAGACAAAGCACATGAATTAGGTCAATCAATTATTCCATCTGATATCTTAGAAGCATGTCAAGAGCTAGTTGCAGCGTATTTGAGAAGAGATTGATGAACAAGTATTTGAACATGTTCCAACTCAGAACAGTTAAAAGACTCAGAGGCTAGAGTACCGGGTGGTTGAACCAGGTCTAGCAACATGTTCCAAACAAATCTTGCAGTGACTAGGATTTGTGCTCTTATAGAAAATACATGGTGGAAGGCGACAATATTCTATATGATCCTTATCAAGATTTCGTACTACGCTTATCAAGATATTTCAGAGTTCTATATGGAAACTAAATATGCGAGAAAGTGTAAGAATCCCAATCTATCTCAAACCCTATTCTACCTTGATGGGCTATATCAAGCAGAGTTTAGGTCTGCCGTAGTGATGAAGCCCTAGAGCGATAAATATCAAGACTTACACACTCACATAAATTGAATTCCGAATATTGAGCGAGAAACTATCAATGCTATATTGAGAGTTTGGATTCCAGATTTGCGACACTGATACGACAAAAAAAATTGAAGGAGTTGTTATACTGAATAATGTTTTCTAGTTCTTAAGTCTAGAATCTTGTAGTAGGTTGTTTATCGAGTTGTATATTCATCTAGATTAATAGAAGCATACAATTAGATACAAAACATTGTAAATTTAACTTCATGTTACAGTTTATCTTGAAGGTTGATTACTAGTGTGGGTAGATTAGTAGGATAGGAATTAGAGTGTAGTTCCTAGGTTACATATTTTGTAACATGAATTTGCAGAGGCTCACCGTTGTATTGAAGTCTGGGATAAATCCTACAAAGATGTAGGTCATGATTTTTACTGCCCTTGTGAGCCTGGTGGTTTCAACATAAATATAACACCCCATATATTTAGTCTTATCTTGAACCACTCAACGTATGTAAATAGACATGAGCCCAGGGGAATTTCAGTCATCTTCAGTATACAAATCAAGATCTTAGTACTACTTAAAAGTGACAACAGGGATTGGAAGTAATATTTGGTGTATGCCTAAAGAGGCTACGGGCTAGTGCTTTATCACATGGTCGTAGTAATGAGTATATGAAGTGTGTTAAAAGTAATTTAACATTTTAATGAATTGAGATCATGAAATTAGTTATGATTTCAATTGATTACATGTTGGGTAATAGTGGAAGACAAAGATTTAACTAATACAGGTTTGATAAATATTAAGGAGGACAACGTGTTTATGTGGGACCCACTAATAGAATAGTCACTTTATTAGTATTGGTGGATAAGGATGAAATATTTGGTCTAAAGGGGCTTTATACATGTACAAGTTCTGTACACTCATAGTAGAACACTTATTCCCAATTATTCTGTAATGTAATTAAGGGGGGGATTAAGTGTCCTTGGTATAGGATTACGTTTCTTTTGGTATGAAGAAAACATCCATCAACATTTTCATTTGGGGATAAATTTTTTTGAGAAAAAAGAGAGAAGCAACCTTTGTCAAGAATCTTGTGAGCAATTCATCTTTGGAGAGGACAAAAAATGTAGCAGCAACTTAATTCACTTTTAATATTCATTAGAGTTCTTCTTGGCAGCTCAAGAACTTATCTCCTTCTATATTTATCCCTCATCTTCCTCCTTGATAGACTAAGGTAAGTTGAAATTAAATTCCTTTTAGATTCTCCTCCAAAATCATCAACTTCTCATCATTCTCTATGTTGTAGTTGTAGTAGTCACTTGTTTATTGAAAGTTCACTGGCAGAGTGGGCTGAGTTCTGGAGTTGCTATATGAGTTTTGGGTATACATTTATGTATGTATTATGGGTATGGCGAGGCCTTGTACCAACCTGGTTATTTTTTATATGACACTTAGAGGCTTGTAGACTAGCGGGCTATGTATTATAATTTTGTATGGCCGTGTCGGGCTTCTTGTCAGTCTGATAGTACTATTGTTATGGCTTTGTCGTCCTTCTAATGTTATAAGTGACCTTGTCAACTTTATAGTATATATAGACATTTTGGTTTTGCGATCACTTGTCCAGGTTGTTATTTTCAGTCTCTATTGTGATTGTCATTATGACGTCTTGTTAGCCATGATAGTTATATATTCACGCTATGATATACAGGTGGTACGCTCAGGCTATTCAGGAACCGGGTGTCAGCCATATCCCCCGAAGCCGGGGTGTGATAGTAAAAGTGTTGTGTCTTTTACTTTATCGTTTTTTATTATTGCTCATATGCTACACATAGAACAGGTAGAGTGACGTGTTTCATCCTATATGCAAAAATTAGGTGTCACTCAGGATATAAGTCTACAGGTGCAAAAATAACAATTGGTATTAGAGTAGGTTCTCTTCAATAAGTTTACCACCTTAAGAGAAAGATCATGATGAATGTTACACCACCTATAAGACACTCTGAGGGTCAATCAACAAGAAGGTCACCATTGTTCAATGGACAATATTATTAGTGGTGGAAGGCTCGCATGGAGGGTCACCTGCAAGTGGAGGATTACAAGTTATGGGATAGGGTCATAGAGGGACCAAAATATCCAACAAAGGACGCAGAAGATAGAATACTAGTAAGGAAAAAGGTTGAAAACGCCGAAAGAGACTATAGGATTCTTGAAAACATTGCAACGACTAAGAATGCTTTAATCTGTGGTCTCAGACCTGATGAATACAGCAGAATCTCTGCATGTACAAAAGCCAACCAAATTTGGGATGCATTGAAGAATGCTCATGAAGGCACCAGTCCAGTAAGAAAGTTCAGGAAAGCTATGTTGGCTACTAACTACAAGAACTTTAGGATAAAACCTGGAGAAATAGTTGTCGCTATGTTCACCAAGTATACCTCTATTGTGAACAAACTAACATCTCTTGGTGAGGTCATTACCATTGAGGACTCTGTGGATAAAATTTTGAGAACCCTTCCAAACACCTTCAAGTTGAAGTTCACTACAATACAAGAGGCTAAAAACATAGGAAGTATGTCCCTTGATGAATTGGTAGGTAACTTGAATGCATATGAAATGGATATGGAGAATTTTGGAAATCCGGAAGCTACTATAGGGAGATCCATAACCCTCAAAACTGGTAAATTCGAGGATGAAGAGGAGATGGCCTTGATCACCAGAAACTTCCAAAAATTCCAAAAAAGGATTAAAATATGGTGGTAGTAGTTCATTTGAGAAGGGAAGGAGCTCTGACCAGCCTCAGTTCAGTGGATACAATAAATGTGATATAATGGATCACATGAGTAGAGATTGTCCATTGTGGGAAATTGAGTGGAAGTAAAATAGAGTAGAAAAAGAAAGAGAAGAAAGAGCAAGTCAATGAAAAGAAAGAGAAGGAGACCCCTAAAGCTATGGTGACTGCGTGGGGATCAAATGATGAATCGGAGGATGATAGTGATCACTATGCACTTATGGCCATTGAATACTGGAACTCAGATGGTGAAAATGAGGAATCTAAGATGGATTTATAGGTAAGAGTCATTGAATCAAAGGAAAAGTCAAATTCTTTTTTCAAAGAAGAGACTTATGTTCTTGATGTTCACCCTAATCGATGAGCACCAGGATATAAGCACCACAATAGTTGAATCCCGGGTGCCTTAACACTCCCATAAGAAGAGCTATTAGAGGTTGAAACTAACAAAATTAAAGTGGTCAAGAAAACACCCTTCTGAAGGAACAAGCTGCTCAACTTGGTTCACAGATCTCAACACTTTTGTTTGAGATTTTATCCCTGAGGAAAGAAAGTGGTAAGGCAAGCAACAAAAAACTCAGAGCCAAAGATGATCTAAAAAGGTTGAGGGGAGGGTTGTATATCAAAAGGTGAGCATATAGAGAATTGAGCCTAAAGCTTGCAAAAGCTAAGTCTGATCTTGAAAGGGCAAATTGCTGGAATAAATCATCTCAATCGCTCTCTAATCTCACTAGCCAGAAACAAGATAGCACCATCGGTATATGCTATGTTAGGATGGTAAGGAATAACCCGATGAAAGAGACTTGTGCACACTATGCGTAGGGATTGGTCATCTTAGAATAATGTGCTCAAAGGATATGAGAAACATAAATCCCAGGGAATCAAGAAGAGTGCAACAGGTGCTGGAAATAAGTTGACTTGGGATTTTCTTGAATGGAAAAAGAAAGACTTAACCTATCCGATGGTCAAAGAAAAGGGACCCAAACTTGCCTGGCTGCCTAAAACTAACCCTTGATTAGTTTTACAAGAAAGAGGAGCCGAAGAGCAGGCTATATTTATAGATGGAAAGTGCTTGCTCAAATCATAAATGGGGTTTATAGTTTTAACTCTACTCGCTCTCAAAATGGAGGTAAGAAAAATGTTGCAAAAAGAGTTCTGTTCAATCTACTCAATGAAAAGGCAATCAGATAGGGGAAATCCTGGATGAAACATGTAAATGACCCTGGTTCTCTGCTAAAATTATAGCAAAACATTCAAAGCAGGACTTCAAGTGACAACCAAAGATGACAGGAAGTCCTCATGTTGGAAGATGCACGACATGAAGACAAGGGGAACATATAATATAGCCATCTTGAAGTAAATCAAGTTATGGGAAGAGTCATGCTTACAAGATACAAGTCTAAAATGAATGGGATATGAGACAAAGAGAGAAGGCTATTATCCAGGAGATTAAAATGTAGGATCACCTAAATTATGCATGTTCCTATGCATATGAAATAGGTTCAGGAACTTGTTCCTCCAATTGAAGGAAGATGATAAAATGGAGCAGGTAGGTCTATTCCGGAGAATCAAGGCTTAAATTCTAGATCATGGAAGAATCAAAACCCAGAGGACACCTGATTGGAAAAAAAACATATGGTCTGGTTTTGTTATATGCTTAAGCTTGTGTTACCGCTGGAACTAAGGAGTCTAGCATGTCTGTATTCTAAGTCATCACACAATTGCTTCTAGAATTCTAGTTTAAGTCAGGGTTTCTTATCACACTAAAAGGGATTGAATAAATCCTCCGGCTGATTAAATATGTCACGCACCGAACCTAGGTCTAGACGCGATACGATACTCTGTTCCTGATTATATGTGACCAAGCGAACCAACTAGCTAGCTAGATCAACATGAGGTATAACTGAGCAGAAACACAACCGATAACATGATTGACTACTAAAAAGTCTAACACAATAAATAATAATAATAACAGTAATGAGTGCGGATTAAACTTGAGACATAAATACATTGCCAAATGGCTAACATAAACGTCTATAAAAAAACTAACTGTCTGACTACTCTAGTCTATAAAGCCTCTAAGAATCTGAAAAGAACTTACTATTTACCAGGATAAGGGCCCCGACATACCTAACTGTCTATAATAATAAAATAAAATATAAAATAGCAAATGCCCCCATGAAAAGTTAGGGCTCACCATGAAGCTGGAATGAGTTGTCCTAGTGAATAGAATCATATTCCTGTAAATCGTTACCTACATCGTTAGATGTAGGCCCCGAGTATAAAAGACATTAGTACATTTGAATATCACTAATAAGTAAAACCAACTGAAGGAAGTACTAACTGTGGGGGGCTTGGGGTAGAGGCAACCCAAAATAACAAACATGAATAAATACAAAACTGAAAACTATAATTGAAACTGAAACTAAACATAAGTACTTTTTATCCTGAGTGTAGAACTACATGTTTAACTGAATAAATAATCTACGGCCTTAGGCCCAAAGATGAATAAAGCATAAACTACGGACTCAGGCTAAAATATAGATGTTCAACATTCAGGAATATAAAATAAGGAACTGAGAATCATATTATAATTCATGATAGTGAGATACTAATCATATTGAAGTACATGATACTCGAAATACAAAATAGGATAAGACTGATACATGTACTCATAATTGATTATAAAGTTTAAAGCATTAACTATTCATAGTAAACTGAATTATCCTAACTTAGACTAATGGGATATCGAACATGATTCTATATTGATTACGTATTGAGTTCATAATAGACAAAGTCATAATTATGAATAAGTACGAAGTTATAAGCATAAAAGATAGAAATTCTAGACTTTTCATACACTATGTCATAATCTCTAATTTTGAAGTAAGTAGTAGTTATTCTGATGAACGAGGTATGGGAATGATTAATAATGTTCCCACACGTAGAGAGTTATCCTCACACACCTATAACCGCTCCTAGCAATGAACTACGTTATTTTTCTGATGAGGAACGCTCCAAACATGGTTGAATCGCTTGCGAAGGATTTTGTTGTTAATCCTATGTTTTAGTTGAAGAATCATGTTACTTATCAGAATTTCATGCTAAACTTACTAAGGAATGGTTTTGAGCGATCTGACCTTTATGTGGGAAGTTGATAAGAGAGAAAAACGCTCTTGAGAGGGTTTTCTATGAAAATGGAATAATTGCTAAATGATTTTTCAGACTATGTTTTAAATTTATAGGAGATTCCATTTGGAAGCCCCACGTTGCTAAGCGAGGTCCATAGCGAGGTGTTGTATCGCTCTGGGCTTCCCTTAGCGGTCTGCCCCATTCATTTTACACTTAGATGAATTTTTTGAAAAAATGCATTTTGGATACCCTACCTCGCTAGCGCGAGGTCTATAGGGAGGTGTTGTCTCGCTCTAGGATTCTCTTATAGAGCTTCCCTATTTATTTTACACCTAGACAAATTTTGGAAGAAGTCGTTTGGACACTCCACCTCGCCAAGCGAGGTCTATAGCGAGGTGCTGTCTTGCACTAGGCTTCACTTAGTGAGCTCCTACGTTCATTTTACACTTGGTCAAAATTTTACCTTCTTTTACTTTTGATCTACTCTCCTTGTTGAGTAAAGGCTATAGCAACCCTTGACCTTACTTTGGGGCCTGCCTAGCGAACTCCTATGCCCAGTAACACTTCGACAGAATTTTTGCTCTTTTGATTTCACGGTTGATCTCCCTATTGGAATCATTAGTCCTCGAGTGATGAATCATGATTCTAGTGAGCGAACTTATATACGTTAAGGACGTAACTGTGTGAATACTGGACTGAATGATTATCTAACTGAAAGAGTGATGAACTAAATACTGAACTGAATAGGGAGTATAAATTTAAAGGTTAGTTACCTTAAACTCTTCCTGCTGTTTCTTCGAATAAATGGGAATATTTGGACTTCATTCCTCCTCTGCTTTCCATGTAGCTTCTTAAGTCTTTTGGCTTATCCATAACACCTTTACTGAGGCGAAATCCTTAGTTCTCAAGTTGTGAACCTAATGATCAAGGATTGCCACGAGGATCTCTTCATAAGTTATAATATCTTTATCTTTGATCATATAAATAGGGATAACTAATGACGGGTCTCCCACACACTTCTTTATCATGGACACGTGAAACAAAGGGTGTACTGAAATCAACTCTTGCGGTAACTCAATCTTGTAAGCCACTTGACTAACCCTTCGTTGGATTCTGTATGGCCCTTGATATCTCGAACTGAGCTTTCCTTTCTTTCCAAATCTCATGAAATCCTTCATAGGCGAACCTTTTAGGAACGCCCAATTATTTATCTGAAATTCTAACTCTCTACACTGCACTTTGGAATAAGACTTTTGGCGAATTTGAGCCGTCTTCAAGTGATCTTGAATTAACTTAACCTTCTCCATAGCTCGATGGACCAACTCTGGTCCTATGAACTTTGCTTCACCAACTTCAAACCAACCAATAGGTAATCTACACCTTCGCCTATACAAAGCATCAAACGGTGCCATCTAGATACCAGAGTGATAACTGTTATTATAGGTAAATTTAATGAGAGGCAAATGATCATCTTAATTACCTTTAAAATCTAGGACACATGCCCTCAACAATTCCTCAAGAGTCTGAATAGTGCGCTCTGCCTGGCTATTTGTCTGAGGATGAAAAGATGTACTAAGATTCACCTTTGTGCCTAACCCTTTATGAAAAGATTTCCAAAAATATGTTGTGAACTGTGCACCACGATTTGAAATGATATACACTGGGTCCCATGCAAACTGACTATTTCCTGAATATACAACTTGGCGTAGTCCTCTGTTGTATCGGTGGTACTCACCAGAAAAAAGTGAGCAAACATTGTTAGTCGATCCACAATTACCCAAAGTGAATCATGCTTTCAAAATTAGTGAGGTAACCCTATTATAAATTCCATATTTATCATCTCCCACTTCCACACAGTGATGAAAGAAAGGTCGTGAACTTATGCTTCCAACAAGAGCTGCGAGGCGATTTGCTAGGGGTGACAAAAATTGCAAAACATCATATGGTGACATTCCTATTGTGGAACGGAATATGGAGTTATGTTGATGACAATACTTGAAGACTCAAGAAGACAACATTTTTGGCGTTTATGTAGGTCTTGGCCGAGACCATTTTCTTTTAGCTTATTTTTAATTCCTAGATTAACTACTAGCTCTCATTAAGACACAATTAATAGGCCTTATAATAATATAGGGTGACTAAGCATTCCGTGTAATGAGATAAGGTTACTAGGCCAAAGAACAATCTAGAAATGGAAGCTCCCAAACATGCCCCAAGGAGATAGCTCATGAAATAGCTAGTTCATGAAGTTATCTACATGGGTGACACAAAAGGGTGGCCTAGAGAACATGAAGGGTTGGCTTATTCCTTTCCCCCAAATCGGTCGAGACCCTTATCTCTTCTCCATTTCCCATTGTCGTCGAATGGTTCATGTATTGTGTATATCTAGTTTTCTTCTAGAAGGTTCTAAGTACTAGTATAAATAGGACATGTAGTTGATGTAAATAACATTGAAGATTTATGAAATATATTTGAGTTTTTCTCAACTTTGCTAAGTTATTCAACTTTTGTGTTAGTTAATTTAGTTGGTCCTTTTGTGGGCCATCAATCCTTTTGTGGCCCCAAACCTCGATCCTTATGTGGGTCAACCCCTCGATGTAAGTTTAGTTAGAAATTTTGTGATCTAACTACATCCAAGCCTAGGTCCTATCCGGCCTTTCGGCTTACCTCACTTGGTTTGCACCCGAGCTTGTCCTTAGAAACCTCGTATCCAATTATTTTCCCAATTCGGCCCACCTCACTTGGTTTGCAACCGAGCTTGTCCATAGCAACCTCGTGTCCAATCCTTATCCAAATTACATCATCCTTTTCACCACCATTAACTACAACATTTCTCCAATCCACACACAAAATATTATTAACCGAAACACCCAAACCATTTTCCTCGTCGTCCCAATCGAGTCCCTAAACAGTCAATATACTGTCCCGATCATTTTCTGCCTCCTTACTAGTGCCAAACCACCACGCACCAACCACCAAATTAACAACATTTATAGAACATCCCCATAAAATGCCTTAACCCATTTCCACCCCAAACTACCCTTGCAATAGCCATAACACCCAAACAGTCCGCAAAACCCGAGAACCCGACAACCTCCATTTGAGTCTATTTTTGTGTGAACCCGTTTCCACCCAAACTCTGACAAGCCTAAACTCAAAACCCCCTCCTTATATACATAAGATTGGTATCAGACCAAGGCAATACCATCCCACTCCTTGACGATACGACTTTCACAAAAGAAGAATTTCAGAGAATCGTAAGTGACATTTTTGTGGAAAAAGCGCAAATCTTGAAAAGTGAACTTACGGGGTGTGCTGTGACTAATAATGCTGAATCCAGGACTGTAAAAAACATCCCAAGGCATAAAAGTTTGGTACTCTGATGTGAGTTGAATGTTCAACTTGAAGAACCGGATGAGACACAAAGAGATCAACTATTTTACACACGATGCAAGGTAAAAGACAATGCGTGTAATATGATCATTGATGGAGGAAGTTGTACCAATATAACCTCCGTAGAAATGGTAGACAAATTAAAATTGCCTACCCACAATCATCCTAAACCATATGATATCCAATAGGTGAAAGAAGATGAAGGGCTAAAAGTAATGAAACAAGCTCTTATTAGTTTTTGGTTTGGAAAATATGAAAATGAAATAAGGTGTGATATCATACGCATGGATACTTGTCACATTTTATTGGGTCATCCATGAAATTTTGATAGGAAGATGCAACATGATGGAGAAAATAATATCTATTCTTTTTAAAAGGATGGTAAGAAGATTCGGTTGGTACCATTGTCACCTAGTGAGGCGAAGAAAATGAAGATCTAAATTGCCAAAACCCGCAAGGAGGAATTCGAGACCTTACCCCTAGACGCATGGGAGGTTTAAGAAGAGTTGAAGAAGGGGAGTCCCTTATATGCATAGAAGTACAAGGATAAGAAGAGTCTTGTGGGAGATGTGGTCAAAGATGCCGACTTGAAAGAACTCTTGAAGAAATTCAAAGATGTATTCTTGGATGATCTTGCACCCGAATTACAACCAATAAGAGGTATTGGAGATGCTATTAATTTTATTCCGGGAAGTTCATTACCTAATCGTCTAGCCTATAGATGCCAAGGAGTTGCAAAGAGAAGTACAAGAATTGCTAGACAAAGGCTTTGTTCGAGAGAGCCTTAGTCCATGTGCGGTACTCGCCTTGTTGGTACCAAAGAAAGATTGAACTTGGCGCATGTGTATTGATAACCGAGCGGTCAACAACACACCTTGAAGTATAGGTTCCCTATGCCGAGATTGGATGATCTTTTGGATTAGTTGAGTGGGGCCAAGTTGTTCTCCAAAATAGATTTGAGGAGTATCTACCATCAAATGAGGATACGAGAGGGAGATTAATGGAAGACAGCTTTCAAAACCATGTATGGTTTGTACGAATGGCTTGTGATTCCATTCAGATTATGTAATACTCCATGCTCTTTCATGAGGCTCACGCACCAGGTACTACGACCGTTCATGGGTAAATTTGTTGTGGTTTACTTGGACGACATCTTGATATACAGTCAAGATAGGAAATCTCACTTGTCGCATTTAGAAGCCTTATTTGAAAAGTTAAGAGAAGTAAAGTTATATGACAAGTTTGAGATGTATGCCTAGATGAAATTCAATCATAAAGTGGGAAAAATAGAGAAGAATCCACTACCATCTAAGAAATAAGAACAGTCCGGATCTTGGTTCTCATAGGTAAAATCGGTGAAAAGGGATGGTGGATCTTCTTAGGGTAAAACGTGGATAAAATAGAGATCTATCTAAGAGAAGGGACTGATTTCAAATGTGAATACAGGGAAATAGATGAAGAAGAGATATCCTACACTTTCAACCATAACCAATCCACACCCCTAGCTAAAACTCCCACCAAATTTGACTAGGGTGTAACCTCTACATTGGCCACATTCACTAGTAATGTAACTAAGGTCTCCCTAATTTTATTCATGTACACGTTTGAGAATCTAGTCCACATCTGTCAAAATGATCTGTTGTATATGGTTGTAATCAGAAATTTGAATAGTACTAATTGAAGTTAATGAAAATAACAATTCATATTTCACAAATCAATGTCTTATTTGTGTGGTACGAATGTCTTTTATTAAATGAGTGAGTGATTCATATCTTGTGTATATATGATATCCCTAGTGGCCATGAGTTCAATGTCTACTACTGATTACCGACTACAACATGAGTTAACCTTTTAATGATGCCAAAAGGGGAAAGATGATCACTAATCACTGCGCTTACTTGCTTTATGACTTTTGTGCTAACATGGTTTAATCTTAGTTCAAACTCAATGCTATGAGGAAATAGAACATGTTGATTTTGACGTGAAGCACATAGGGTTTGTCATCAACAAAAAGGGGAATTTATTGGCATTAACACATTTTAGTTGTGCTAAGTAGTTTTAATGATTGACAAAATGAATATGGATGATGCATAAACCAAGCGAAGCTACACGTGATAAGTTAACTAAGCTATACGGATGGCTAAAGTACAAAAAAAAGTTCCAAACATAGGAAGTGTCTAAAAGAGCAAGAACGAACAAGGTAAGTAGAATGGGTCTTAAGACATGTTCTATTAGAAGGATGGTTGCAGGCTTGGGAAAGTATGAATTAGATCCTAGCAGTGAATGACACAGATAGGTAAAAGGTTTCCAAAACAAAACTGGTGATAAAGTGAATGAACCAGGTCCATAAACGTGTTCTATCACAGAGACAAGTGCATACGTATACAAAGGAAGGAAATATGGCTGAGCTGAGAGAGCAGTTGATTGATGAAAAACAAAGCATTGCTAAGAAACAACAGAGACAAATGTATAAACATGAACACAAATTTATGACAAAGAATTTTTTTATTGTGAGATCCTTGGTCCAATAGGGACATTATTTGAAGTCAAAACCCTTTGTCTTGTATTCGAATCATTTGGTTTTGCCATACATAGATGACAAGAATTTGAGGGCAAATTATGTTAATGAAGGGGAGTATGATGTAAAGACGGTCGTGAGCTAAATTGTCCAACATAAGCCACGAGGTGATATGCTAGGATTGCCAAAGATTGCAAATCGTCCGATGGTGATATGCCTAATGTGGAATGGAGTGTGGAGTGGAGTTTAAGCCATGACTTGAAGATCCAAGAAGAAGACATTTATTTTTGGTTTTATGTAGGTCTTGGCCAAGACCAACTCTTAGTTTATTTTAATTTCTAGATTAATTACTAGTTTCCATTTTAGCTTAGTTACTATGTCATGTAAAAAGATTTAATGACTAAGTCGAGAACCATCTAGAAGGGGAAGCTTCCAAGAAGGTAATTCATGAACTAGGTAGTTCATGCACTTATCTACATGGATGACACAAAATGGTGTCCTAGAGAACATGAAGAGTTGGCCGATCATTTCCCCTTTTTCATTCGGTCGAGATACATGTTGGAAGGAGAAGCTTCCAACATTTCCCAAGGAGGTAATTCATGAACTAACTATGTCATGCACTTGTCTACATGGATGATACAAAAGGGTGGCCTAGAGAATATGAAGAGTTGGGCCTTTCCCTTCTCCCAATCGGCCGAGCCTAATCCCTTTCCCATTTCTACCTAGGTGCATATTTTATGTCTATCTTGTTACCTCTTCTAGAAGGTTTAGAACTAGTATAAATATTTGATGTGGTTGATGTAGGAAGAGGTGGAAGATATATGAAATATATTTGAGTTTTCTCAAACTTCGCTGAGCATTTTAACTTTTGTGTTGTTATCCTTAGTTGGTCCTTTTGTGGACCAAACTTCGGTACTTTTGTGGCCCACCCCTTGGTACTTTTGTGGTCCAAACCCTCAGTCTAAGTCTATTTAGAACTTTTGTGATCTAACTATAACCAAGCCAAGGTTCTATCCGATTACTTGTTACAAATACATTGAAGGTCTTCTCAGCTTTCATCACCTTATCTGCACACTAATTAGTCTATTAATTTCGTGATCCATCCTTGTCCAAACTACCTCATCCCTTTCACCTCCCACCAACCCCTGAAACTCCAACCAATTCCCACCGTCCCTATCGAGTCCCTAAACCACCAACCTTACTGTCCCAATCAGTTTCCCCCACCTTACCACCATCCAACAAACAAATACCAACCACCAACATAATCCACAACGTGTCTGGATTAACCCCTTCAAATTCCTCAGCCCGATTCCACCCGAAGGTACCCACACACCTCTCACCAAACACACACTTGCTGGAAACCCGCCAACCTTCATTTGACCCCTATTTTCATCTGCATCCGGTTCCAATCCAACTCCGACCCATATAACCATACAATACCCTCCTTATATACATCAATTTGGTATCTGAGCAAGGAATTCCCATCCCACGCCTTGACTCTATGGCTAACATGAATGAAGAATTTCGGAGGACCATAAGTGAACTTATGGCGGAACAAATGTAACTCATGAGGAGAGAGTTTGCGGAGCGTGTCATGATTAATGATGCCGAGTCCAGGGAGGAGGTTGCAAAAACAAACCGAGACATGAAAATAAAGATGTACAAGATTATCTGAGGCATGAACGGAAAGATGACCGAAGTCAACAGTTTGATCTTCCAACCTTTGAATGAAATATGGACCCGGAAGAGTTTCTTGAATGGTTAAGGGCCATTGAGAGGCTTTTCGAATACAAGAAATATGATGACCACAAGTGTTTTAAGGTTTCTACATTGAAGTTGAAGGAATTCACTTCTGTGTGGTATGAAAACATCAAAATAAGCCGGAGGAGGAATGGGAAAACCAAGATTGCATCTTGGGAAAAACTAAAGAAACATTTGAAGAAGAAGTTCTTTCCAAGGGAGTATGAACGATACCTATACCTCAATCTCACCAAACTTCGTGAAGGAGTTCTTAAAGTTGAGGAATACGTTCAAGAGTTCGAGAAAGTCACCATGCTTTGTGACTAAGAAGAAAAGGAGACTCAAAGGATTGCACGTTCGTTGGAGGCTTGAACGTGGCGATTCAAGAGAAGGTAGAAGTTGCAACATACAACACATTTGAAGATGTATGTCATTTAACACTCAAGTTTGAAAAACAACAAAAGAAAGGTACCCTAAAATTCTATGTAAAGCCCGCTAGTGTTAAAGAAAAGGGCAGTACCTCTTTTTCTAACCCATTGTATAGCCAAGAAAGTGTAGAAAATGATAAAGGAATGAAAGTAGAGGTTACAAAGGGGGTAGATAGAAGTAGAAAAAGGTGTTTTAAATGTCAAGGATTAGGACACTTTTCAAATGAATGTCCTAACTCTCGGGTAATGACTATCAAAGAGTATCAAGAGTGTGGGGATTCTTTTGTTATTGAGGAACCCGAAGTCAAGAGGCCGTAGAAGAAGATGTTGATCTTGCGGAGGAGGGTGAAATTTAATACTCCTTCGTGTGTTGAATGTTCAACTTGAAGAACCGGAAGAGACATAAAGAGATCAACTATTCTACACTTGATGTAAGGTGAATGACAAGGTATGTAATGTGATCTTTGATGGAGGAATCTGTACCAATACGACCTCCATGGAAATGGTGGAAAAATTGACATTGGCTACCCACTGCAATGCTAAACCATAGGCTCTCCAATGGTTGAACAAAGACAAGGGGCTAAAGGTAATGAAACAAGATCTTGTTAGTTTTTGGATTGGTAAGTATGAAGATGAGATATGGTGTGACATCTTACCTATGGATGCTTGTCATATATTATTGGGACGGCCATAGAAATTTGATAGGAAAGCACAACATAATGGAGAAAATAATGTCCATTCTTTTCAAAAGGATGATAAGAAGGTCCAGTTGATACCATTGTCACCTAGTGAGGTGAAGAAAATGAAGGTCCAAAATGCCAAAAACTGCAATGAAAGGTCCAAGGCCCTCTTACTTAATGAACTGGAAATGAATGATGAGTCGACTTTTGCTTAATGAACTGGAAATGAATGATGAGTCGAAGAAGGGGAGTTCTATAGAGGCATTGGTGTGCAAGAAGAAGGAAAGTCTTGTGGGAGATACGGTTGAAGATGCCGGCTCGGAGGAATTTTTGAAGAAAATGGAAGATATATTTCTGGATGTTTTTACACCCGAATTCCCACCACTATAATCCTATAGAGCAATCCGAAAGATACTATGGATTTGCAAGGACAAGTGCCAGAATTACTAGACAAAGGCTTTGTCTGAGAGAGCTTTAGTCTATATGCGGTACCCGCCTTGTTGGTGCCAAAGAAAGATGGAACTTGGCGCAAGAGTATTGATAGACGAGTGGTCAAAAACATCACCGTGAAGTACATGTTTCCTATGCCAAGATTGGATGATCTTTGGGAGGAATTGAGTGGGTCCAAGTTTTTCTGTAAGATAGATTTGAGGAGTGGATACCATCAAATGAGGATACGAGAGGAAGGTGAATGTAAGATGGCTTCCAAAACAAAGTATGGCTTGTGATTCCATTTGGGTTGTGGAATGCTCCCAGCTCTTTCATGAGGTTCTTGTACGAGGTACTACGACCATTCATGGGTTACACAGTATCATCCGAGGGCATTCATGTGAATCCATCCAAGGTGGAAACTATCCGGAGTTGGCCCGAGCCTACGAATGTAAGTAAGGTAAAATGTTTCCATGTTTTGGCTTATTTATGTCATCGTTTCATTCAAGATTTTTGTACCATTGTTGCCACTATTATGAACCTTGATAAATACCTGAAGTTGAATGTGATGCTAGGAGAATTGGTACCGTATTGATTCAAGACAAAAGATCCATTGCCTTCTCTAGTGAGAAAATGGGTGGTGGCCGACTCAATCATTCTACTTATGACAAAGAATTTTTTATTGTGAGATCCTTGATCCAATAGGGAAATTATTTGAATTCAAAACCCTTTTTCTTGTATTCAGATCATTTGGTTTGGCCATACATAGATGACACAAATTTGAGGGCAAATTATGTTAATGAAAGGAAGTATGATGTAAAGAAGGTCGTGAGCTAAAGTGTCGAACATAAGCCACAAGGTGATACGCTAGGAGTGCCATAGATTGTGAATCGTCTTATGGTGATATTCCTAATGTGGAATGGAGTGTGGAGTGGAGCTGAAGCCGTGACTTGAAGATCCAAGAAGAAGACATTTATTTTTGGCTTTTATGTAGGTCTTGGACGAGACAAACTCTTAGCTTATTTTAATTTCTAGATTAATTACTAGTTTCCCTTTTAGCTTAGTTACTATGTCATGTAAAAAGATTTGATGACTAAGTCGAGAACCATCTAGAAGGGGAAGCTTCCAAGAAGGTAATTCATGAACTAGCTATTTCATGCACTTATCTACATGGATGACACATAATGGTGGCCTAGAGAACATGAAGAGTTGGCCGATCATTTCCCCTTTTTCATTCGGTTGAGATACATGCTGGAAGGAGAAGCTTCCAACGTTTCCCAATGAGGTAATTCATGAACTAACTATTTCAAGTACTTATACACATGAATTATACAAAAGGGTGGCCTAGAGAATATGAAGAGTTGGGCCTTTCCCTTCTCCCAATCGGCCGAACCTAATCCCTTTCCCATTTCTGACTAAGTGTATGTTTTATGACTACTTTGTTACCTCTTCTAGAAGGTTTAAAACTAGTATAAATAGTTGCTGTGGTTGATGTAGGAAGAGGTGGAATATATATGAAATATATTTGAGTTTTCTCAAACTTCGCTAAGTATTTCAACTTTTGTGTTGTTATCCTTAGTTTGTCCTTTTGTGGGCCAAACCTCGGTCCTTTTATGGGCCACCCCTTGGTCCTTTTTTGATCTAAACCCTCGGTCTAAGTCTATTTAGATCTTTTGTGATCTAACTATAACCAAGCCAAGTTTCTATCCGGTTACTTGTTACATATACATTGAAGGTCTTCTCAACTTTCATCACCTTATCCGCACACGAATTAGTCTATCAATTTCGTGATCTATCCTTGTCCAAAATACCTGATCCCTTTCACCTCAATAAACCACAACACCCCACACCTCAACCTACACCCAAAAGATCATCAACCCATTCCTCCCACAAACCCTCGAAACTCCAACAAATTCCCACCGTCCCTATCTAGTCCCTAAACCACCAACCTTACTGTCCTAATCAGTTTCCGCCACATTAATACCATCCAACAACCAAATACCAACCACCAACATAATCCACAACGTGTCTGGATAAACCCCTCCAAATGCCTCAACCCGATTCCACCCGAAGGTACCCGCACACCTCCCACCAAACACACACTTTTCGGAAACCTGCCAACCTCTATTTGACCCTTATTTTTGCTTACATCCGGTTTCAATCCAACTCCGACCCACCTAACCATACAATCCCCTCCTTATATACATCAGTTTGATATCTGAGAAAGGATTTCCCATCACATGCCTTGATGCTATGGCTAACATGAATAAAGAACTTCGGAGGACCATAAGTGAACTTGTGGCGGAACAAATGCAACTCATGAGAAGAGAGTTTGCACAACATGTCATGATTAATGATGGCCGAGTCCGCAAAGGAAGTTGCAAAAAACAACCCGAGACATGAAAGGGAAGATGTCCAAGATTATCCGAGGCACGAACGGGAAGATGACCGAAGTCTACATTTGATCTTCCAACCTTTGAATGAAATATGGAACCGGAAGAATTTCTTGAATGGTTAAGGTCCATTGACGGAATTCTCGAATAAAAGCAATATGATGACCACAAGTGTTTTAAGGTTTCTACATTGAAGTTGAAGGAATTCGCTTCTGTATGGTATGCAAACCTCAAAACAAGCCGGAGGAGGAATGGTAAAACAAGATTGAATCTTGGGACAAACTAAAGAAACATTTGAAGAAGATGTTCTTTCCAAGGGAGTATGAACAAGACCTATACCTCAATCTCACCAAACTTCGTGAAGGAGTTCTTAAAGTTGAGGAATACGTTCAAGAGTTCGAGAAAGTCACCATGCTTTGTGACTAAGAAGAAAAGGAGACTCGAAGGATTGCACGTTTCATTGGAGGCTTGAATGTGGCTATTCAAGAGAAGGTAGAAGTTGCAACATACAACACATTTGAAGATGTATGTCATTTAACACTCAAGTTTTAAAAACAACAAAAGAAAGGCACCCCCAAAATTCTATGTAAAGCCCGCTAGTGTTAAAGAAATGGGGTACCTCTTTTTCTAACCCATTGTATAGCCAAGAAAGTGTAGAAAAGGATAAAGGAAAGAAAGTAGAGGATACAAAGGGGGTAGATAGAAGTAGAAAAAGGTGTTTTAAATGTCAAGGATTAGGACACTTTTCAAATAAATGTCCTAACCCTCGGATAATAACTATCGAAGAGTATCAAGAGTGTGGGGATTCTTTTGTTATTGAGGAACCCGATGTTAAGAGGCCCTATCAGAAGATGTTGATCTTGCGGAGGAGGGTGAATGTTTAGTACTGTGACATGTGTTGAATGTTCAACTTGAAGAACCGGAAGAAACACAAATAGTGCAATGATTCTAAACTCGATGTAAGGTGAATGACAGGTATGTAATATGATCATTGATAGAGAAAGCTGTACCAATACGACCTCCGTGGAAATGGTGGAAAAATTGATATTGCCTACCAGCAGCAATGCTAAACCATAGGCTCTCCAATGGTTGAACAAAGACAAAGGGCTAAAGGTAATGAAACAAGCTCTTGTTAGTTTTCGGATTGATAAGTATGAAGATGAGATATGGTGTTACATCCTACCTATGGATGCTTGTTATATATTATTAGGACGGCCATGGAAATTTGATAGAAAGCACAACATAATGGAGAAAATAATGCCCATTCTTTTCAAAAGGATGATAAGAAGGTCCAGTTGATACCATTGTCACCTAGTGAGGTGAAGAAAATGAAGGTCCAAAATGCCAAGAACCACAATGAAAAGTCCGAGGCCCTCTTGCTTAATGAACTGGAAATGAATGATGAGTCAAAAAAAGGGAGTTCTATAGAGGCATTGGTGTGAAAGGAGAAGGAAAGTCTTGTGGGTGATACGGTTGAAGATGCCGGCTCGGAGGAACTCTTGAAGAAAACAGAAGATGTATTTCAGGATATTTTTACACCCTAATTCCCACCACTAAAATCCTATAGATTCAATTCGGAAGACGATAAGGAGTTGCAAGGGCAAGAGCCAGAATTACTAGACAAATTCTTTGTACGAGAGAGCCTTAGTCCATGTGAGATACCCACCTTGTTGGTGAAAAAGAAAGATGGAACTTGCGCAAGACTATTGATAGTCAAGCGGTCAAAAACATCACCGTGAAGTACATGTTTTCTATGACAAGACTGGATGATCTTTGGGAGGAATTGAATGGGTCAAAGTTGCTCTCCAAGATATATTAGAGTAGTGGATTCTATGAAATGAGGATACGAGAGGAAGGTGAATAGAAGATGGTTTCCAAAACAAAGTATGGCTTGTATGAAGGGCTTTTGATACCATTTGGATTGTGGAATGCTTCCAGATCTTTCATGAGGTTCTTGTACAAGGTACTACGACCATTCATATTACATAGTATCATCCGAGGGCATTCATGTGAATCCATCCAAGGTGTAAACTATCCGGAGTTGGCCCGAGCCTACGAATGTAAGTGAGGTAAAATATTTCCATGTTTTGGCTTATTTATGTCATCGTTTCATTCAAGATTTTTGTACCATTGCTGCCACTATTATGAACCTTGAGAAATACCTAAAGTTGAATGTTATTCTAGGAGAATTGGTACCGTATTGATTCAAGACAAAAGATCCATTGCCTTCTCTAGTGAGAAATTTGGTGGTGGCCGACTCAATCATTCTACTTATGAGAAAGAATTTTTTATTGTGAGATCCTTGGTCCAATAGGGACATTATTTGAAGTCAAAACCCTTTGTCTTATATTCGGATCATTTGGTTTGTCCATACATAGATGACAAGAATTTGAGGGAAAATTCTGTTAAAGATGGGGAGTATGATGTAAAGAAGGTTGTGAGCTAAAGTGTCCAACATAAGCCACAAGGTGATACACTAGGAGTGACGAAGATTGCCAATCGTCCAATGGTGATATGCCTAATGTGGAATGGAGTGTGGAGTGTATTTGAAGCCGTGACTTGAAGATCCAAGAAGAAGACATTTATTTTTGGCTTTTATGTAGGTCTTGGCCGAGACCAACTCTTAGCTTATTTTAATTTCTAGATTAATTACTAGTTTTCCTTTTAGCTTAGTTACTATGTCATGTAAAAAGGTTTGATGACTAAATCGAGAACCATCTAGAAGGGGAAGCTTTCAAGATGGTAATTCATGAACTAGCTATTTCATGCACTTATCTACATGGATGACACAAAATGGTGGCCTAGAGAACATGAAGAGTTGGCCGAGCATTTCCCCTTTTTCACTCGGTCGAGATATATGTTGGAAGGAGAAGCTTCCAACGTTTCCCAATGAGGTAATTCAAGGTTCTCTCCGGTTACTTGTTAAAAATACATTTAAGGTCTTCTCAACTTTCATCATCTTATCTGCACACAAATTTGTCTATCAATTTCGTGATCCATCCTTGTCCAAACTACCTGATATCTTTCACCTCAATACACCACAACATCCCCCAACCTACACACAAAAGGTCGTCAACCGACTCCTCCAACAAACCCCCGAAACTCCAACCAATTCCCATTATCCCTATCGAGTCCCTAAATCACCAACCTTACTATCCCGATAAATTTCCGCCACCTTTCAACCTTCTAACCACCAAATACCAACCAACAATATATTTCACAACGTGTCTAGATCAACTTCTCTATTCCACCTGAAAGTACCCGCAGACCTCCCACCAAACACACATTGCGTGGAAACTCGCCAACCTCTATTTGACTCCCATTTTCGTGTCCATCTGATTCCAATCGAACTCCAACCCACCTAACCATACAATCTCCTCCTTATATACATCAGTTAGCCATAGCGTCAAGGAGTGAAATGGGAAAGACTTGTTCTGATACCAAACTAACATATATAAGGAGGGGATTATATGGTTAGGTTAGTCGGAGTTGGTTTAGGGTTGGTCGAACACAAATATGAGAGTCAAATTGAGGTTGGTGGAATAGGATGGTTTTCGGATAGTTTAGGTTTGTGGGAGGTGTACGGATGCCCTTAGGTTGTTTGGGAAGAAGGCATTTGGAGAGGATACACTAGACACGTTGTAGGTTATGTTGGTGGTTGGATAGTGGTAAGGTGGCAGAAGCTAGTCGGGAAAGTAACGTACGAATATTGAACCCCGTGAGGATGGTGGAGTAGTTGGTTGGGTGTTCAATGTTTTTGGAAGGAGTTGGTCAATGGCCTTTTTGGTGTAGGTTGGGGAAGTGTTGTAGTGTAATGGGGTGAAAGGGATTAGGAGGTTTGGACAATTATTGGGCATGAAATTTATGGACAAGTTCGGATGCGGGTAAGGTGATGTAGGCCAAGATGACCTTGTAATGTGTTTGTGACAAAGTAACCGGATAGAACCTTAGATTTGATAAAGTTAGATCACGAAAGTTCTAACTAGACTTACACCTGCAGTTTAGAGCACAAAAGGACCAAGGGTTGGACCACAAAAGGTATCAGGCTTGGACCATAAAAGGACCAAGGTTTGGACCACAAAAGGATCAACTAAGATAACAACACAAAAGTTGAATAGCTTAGCAATGTTTGAGAAAACTCAAATATATTTCATAAAATTTCCATCTCTCCTTTCATCAAGTACATCCCCTATTTATACTAGTTCTAAACCTTATACAAGAGGTAATAAGATAGACATAAATATGTATCTAGGCCGAATGGGAAATGGGGAGAGGTTTGGCCGACTTAGGAGAAGGGAAAAGACCCAACTCTTCATATTCTCTAGGCCACCATTTTGTGTCATCCATGTATATAAATGCATGAACTAGCTATTTCATAAATTACCTCATTGGGGAACGTTGGAAGATTCTCCTCCTAGATGGTTCTCGGCTTTGTCATCTTATCTTATTACATGGCATAGTAATAAAGCTATAAGGAGATCTAGTAACTAAGCTAGGAATTAAAACAAGATAAAAGGTGGTCCTAGCCAAGACCTACATAAAAGTCGAAACAAGTGTTCCTTCTTGGATCTTCAAGTCTTGTCTTCAACTCCACTCCACATTAAGCATGTCACCATAGTATGGTTGGAAATCTTTGGCACTCCTAGAAAATCACCTCCTGGCTCATGTTGGAAACTTAAGTTCACAACCTTATTTTCATCATGGAACTTTCAGAATTGAATTTGGACTTCATTTGGTCTAGTTTAGGTATTTGAATCGTTGGCATAAGTTGCTCTCCTATTATGCTTCAATATACCATTATGTTCATTTGATGTTAGAATTGAGTTTTGATTGTTGTAATAGATGCATTTCAAAATTTGTGATCAATAGCAATTGAATCGTCGAATTCTGTCACCGTACGAGGGAGTTATGCCTATTTTACTTTCGAGAACATTTACTGGTTTCTGGTGTGCATCGGGTCGGACTTTCGGGCACCGAAGAGGATCCGCCGTGGTGGAAATTTGTCCACATAAGAGGAAATGTCTATGTATTAAAATTCATACTGCGTCCATTTAGTATTTTGCATATAACTTGATTCTAGAGCTCCGATTAAGGTAAAAATCATACTGCATCCATTTAAAAATAATACTGCGTCCATTTGGTGTTGTTCTCGTCTTAACAAGGGGGTAAGTATCAAATCTTTATTTTGACATTTATACAAGAGTATTTACATTGTTTATCAATTTTATCTGTGTTTGGTTGGGGAAAATTGGGGGTTTAATACCATAAGTCAAAATTTGAGTTTTTTTGAATTAATTATGGTTGGATTTGAGTAAATTCTAGGTTTTTGGCTTGTTTAAACCTTGTATAAACTATTTCTAACATAAATTTTGATTTTAATCCGGATTTTGCAAACATTCGATTTATGAATTTTGACACAAAGAGGGTTTTGACAAAGTCATATAATTAGAGGCTCAATTAGGGTTTAGAATTCTATGAAACCTTAGATTATGACTATTTAGATTATGGGTAACGTGTTGCTAACTTAAATTTCTGACTTTTCCCTTGTGGGCCCGAAGTCACTTTTTGGATTTCAGACTAAAATATAGAAATATGGGTGTTGTTAGATTCATATGAACCCGTAGAACACTAATTTGATAATATTTAACTTGTTTTATTAATAAAATTACCATTTTGACACTTCGGGTCCGGGATTAGGTTTTAGATTTACTTTTGACTGTAGGATCCTTACAGGACATGTTTGGTATCATTAGAATCATATGTAATATTGAATTAACCCTTATGTGTTGATTGAATGTTTGTGATAACATAGGAACTTCATGCAATTGTTTGAATTATGATCGTCCGATGTTCGCTCGGGAGGACTTGTGGATTAGGAGTTCGTGGCTCCTGTTCGGCTTTGAGGTAGGCTATAATTTGGCTTTTCGGGACTCCAATTGAAGTACGTAGTAGTTATAAATATTGAAGGGTATTGGATATGTTTTGGGGTCCACTCAAATGGTTGTGATTTACGTTTGAGTGGGTACCAGTGTTGAACTATGTTGAAGAATGAGCCGGTGACTCATAGGTAGTGGCTTGGTTAAGGGAACCCACCGGAGCCATAGCGAAAGCGAGTCTTCATAGGGCAATTATCACTGCTTATGGTTTATGGGTGATTTGAGAAATCATCCTTAGCTGATTCTGACTATTGTTATGTGGGCTTGTCGCCATTATTTGGGTTCGTACACATATTTGACATTGTCGTGTTTATTCATCACACATGTTTGGATATGATATCTTGATTGTACATGGATTATTATGGTTGGAATATTTGGTATGATATCCTGATAGAACTTGGATTATTGTGGTTGGACTATTTGATATGATATCTGGATTGTACTTGGGTTACTTGTTGTTGAATTCTGAAAGCATATGTTATTCTTCTCCTATACATGGTTGCATCTCATACATTCTGATTTCTTGCCTTCTATTGTCATTTGCATTCATACACTCGTGGTTCTGATGATATTGATATAATAGTGGTATGAAAATGTTGTTGGTCTAAAAGATCGAAAAGGCAAGGTACATATGAGATTATTATAAACATTGAGATGATTATAATATTTTGGATGGCTCGGGTTGCATGACATAATGAATATGATTATACAAAAGGGATTGGGGTTACACGTCTGCAATATATATTATATACAGCCAAGGACTTGGCTCCGTTGAGAAATTCTAGAGGGTATATGGACTTCACGGGTCCCCCATGGGTGTGCAACTCATATAATTTGAGTGCCTATATATCGAACAAGGAAAGGTACCTGGCACATGCATTGCATTCCTATAATACACATCTCATTGCATTGATTATCTATTGCTTGGTAATGTGGATTTTTTCCATAATTGGGCTTGTCTCTGTGAATACTTAGAAATTGGATTGATTATATTGTATTGGGTTGATTGCCATGACTAGACATGTCTCTATGAATACTGTGAAATTGGATTGATTATATTGAATTGGGTGAATTACCATGATTAGTCTGGTTTTTATGTACATTTGGATAAATGGTTGAATTTGTTGAATTGATTTGGTTGCCATATGTGGATTGATTTCTTGTGTATGGGTCATTGTGGTTTTAATAAATGTAAGTCTAAGGGTTTGTTGTCAACTTCTATTATGGTCTGAAATGTCAATAGGTCAGTACTATTGTCTAGATCCAGGGAAAATATGTGCATATGTGTGTTGTTTGATAATCGACTGTGTGACTGGAAATGAGTCTAATAAAGAGCCTATGATAGGTGTTACTATTGGGAAGGTAGACATTGGATGATCTATGTGTGTCAGACCGTAATTGTATAGAGACCTAACTAAGTCTATGTAATGACCCGATTGGTCGTTTTGAGAATTGATTCTCTATTTGGCGTAACATGTATTCCCGAAGCTATGTAGTATTTTTTTTTTGACCTTCTTGCAAAATTGGAAGTCAACCGAATGTCATTTGGGTCACTGTGGGAGAAGGTTTTAGTATGGAAATTCTAGCACTCAATTATTTGGATAAATTGTTTATTTTGGGAAAAGGTGCTTTGATTTGGCGATCTGAAGATTCTATTAGATTTGAATTATAATTTATGACTTGTAGAAATTGACGAAGGTAATCTTAGAGTTCCTTTGGTTGGGTTTTGATAATAAAATTGGTTTTAGCATTTAATATGCCTATTTATGGTGGAAAGATGGTCACCAGAAGAAATAAGACCCAGATTCGAAATTTGTTGTTCCCATTAGCTTTAACTTGGTATTTATGACCTCCATTGATGGGTGAAGCAATTCCCGAGACTTTCGGAGGAGTTTGGATAAGAAAAATGAAATTTTAGAAATCCTTAAGTTAATAAATGAAGAAGTTTTCCTAAAGTCAACATCGGGAGAAAATGCATCTTTATCGAAGTTTCATCGATTCGTTTAGGTCAGAAATCTGGTTTATGACTTAGTCGACTTATTGGTTTGATGCTCGAGAGGTTCATATGTGATTAAGGTGGTTGGTTCAGAAATTATCTTTTGAAGGTGTTTGGAGTTAACCACGGTAAACATCGGGTCAAGATGGATCCATTTGGGTGTTTTGAGAGTTCGAGCAACTTTGTATGATCATTTGTCACTTGTAGGAACTTTAGGAACTGGATTTTGATTTGTGTTGTGAAGTTTCGGTGTTTGAGTCATTGACATAAGTCGTTATCCTTTGACACTTTGATATACTATTGTATTAATTTGATGTTGGAATTGAGTTTTCATTGTCAGAATAGATGCATATCAAAATTTGTGATCCGTAGCAACTTGCATCGTCAAATTCCAACACTGTATGAGGGAGTTATGCCTATTTTAGTTCCAAAACAATTGTTGGTTCCTGATGTGGTCGCTGGGGCAGTCCATGTGGTCTCTACCGTGCACCTCTGGTCTCTACAACGGACCTCTAGTCGCTACGGCGGACAATCTCAGTTTGATTAGGAAAAATTGGGGTTTTTAACCCAAAAGTTGAAAAGTGGAAAATCATGGTTTTAAATATCAAGATGATGGCATTTTAAATGGGTTTCTATGTCTAGACTAATTAAGCTATGTGTAAACTAATTTTGGCATAAATTTCTAGTTTTTCCCTTGCGGGTTCGGGGTTACCCTTTAGAGTTCCTTTTGGGGTTTTGAATTAAAGTATAGAAATATGAGTATCGTTCGACTCGTTTGAACTCGTAGGGTACTATTTTGACTATATTGACCCTGATGTTTCAATGAAATTACTGTTTTGCTTTGCCCCTGTAGTTTGGGTTTGGCTATTTTGGGTCTATTTTTGGATTTTGGATAAAACTATGGCAATATGGGTATCTTTAGATTCGTATTCAAATGTAGAATTCATATTTGATAGACTTTAATAATAATGAGGCTCTCCGAAGAGGAAAGGCAAGGCTGAACTATATTAGTTCATGGCACTTGTTCGGTATCGAGGTAGTTTATGGCTTACCTTCTGGTTAGACTTCGGTTAACGAAGCATATGTAAAGTTAATGATTGTCGTAGAAAGCATGTTATGCCTTTGGGTTGCTCGAGGTGTTCTTGGAGTGGGAACGTTTCAGCATCATCAAGGTTTAGTATGATAGTTTTGTGGCACAAGTGTATCATTGGCAAGTCAACAATTCATCAATAGAAGAGTACATAAGTCGATATATGAAGATAAGTGTAATCTTGGGAAAGATCATTTGATTTGAAAAGAGGACAGTGATCGTGCTAAGATTGTGAAGAGAAGTTGGGAATATGGACTTGAAGGGCGACCTCTTGGTGATAAGGTGTGAGAAATTAAGACTTCTTAAGGATGAATGGTAGGGGTACCTATTTTCCCTATAGGATGGAGGCGTAATGGAGAAAAATGGATGGGGCAATCTCCACTATAGGAAAGGAACAATTCGTATTTGATATGTTTGTTAGGATAAGTTTCAAGGTGTACGCGGACGGATGTCGAATAGGCTATGAAATGTTGTGTTGGATTCGATTTGACCGTATTATGATAGCAGAGTAGAATTAGTGTTAGTGAGTTCTTTCGAGAATGGTTTTCTAATCGAAATCAGGTGGCAGTGTTACTTATGATGAGTAAACCTTAGTAGAATATACAGTCGCATTTCTTCGTCTAAAAAACGTGTTTGTGGGTTCACTTGGCATTTTTGAGGTTAGTGATGATAGGGATTGTGGGTATTTCACAATTGTCTAGTATTGAGTGAGTGTGAAAGTCGTATATGCATTGCTATGTTGGACTCGTCGTATGCTAAAGGGAGCCAGTGATCGACTAATAGAAATAATTGTTGCGTTGGACAAGTATGGAGGTATATTTGAAGGATTTATGGGTGTTACATCTAGTTTTTGGATGAGATTTGTGGGCATTGGTATGTAAATATTAATACTTGAGAAGTTTTATACTTATTGATAGAATGACTTTGGAGTTGACTGAAGGACATGAAAAAATTGCACTGTCAATTGGATGTTTATGATTATGCAAAATAAGGTAAAGATTAGTTCTTCGCAGGTGAGGATCATTTAAGGAATAACGAATAAGGTGTTGGAAAATGGGGTTATAGTAACAGATTGATGACGGTGTGACTAATACTAGTGTTCAAGAGCTTTTTAGATATTGATGATCAGGTTAGTGAACTTGTGAACCAATATAGAAAAATAATTATTTCGATTAGGGATTTTTGGAAAGGGAACTTTGATGAAACAATATGAGAATGTTAGAAGGTTTGAGAAGTGATCAGTGATTCGTGGTGGTTATGATTTGAATGAAAGATGTGAATTGAGAAATTAAGATAATTTGGAACAAGCAAGGTATCTCTTTGAGAAAGGGGATAATTTAGATTCAAAGCAATGGGAATTCTTTGGTTAGGTGTGGATTATGGTTGCTTTAGTGTCATACCATTTAGATCAGGAGAAATTTTTAGTATGCTCAGTGGAGTAGGTTTATAGTAATGCTCCAAGAGGTTTGTGATTGACGACTGGTGGTAGACTGTGTAAAAGTATTGTTGAGTAATGGAACGAGTGAGTATTTCAGGTATTAAAAACTTGGAGGTAATTGCATAACGTAAGGTGCGTGGATCGAGGTGATTTTTATGGCATTGTTCTTGTCTCAACAAAGGGTATGCATAAAACCTTTATTTTGACATTTCTTTAAGATTATTTCCGTTAGTTATCAATTTTATCCATATATGGTTGGGGAAAATTGGGGTTGTTAAACCCTAAGTTGAAATTTGAGTTTCTTCAATAAATTACGATTGGATTTGAGTAAATTCTAGGTTTTCTCTTGTTTAAAATTGACTAAACTATTTCTAACATAAATTTCGATTTCAATTCGGATTTTGCAAACATTCGATTTATTGGTTTTGATACAAAGAGGGTACTTACAAAGTCATAAAATTGGAGGCTCAATTGGGGTTAGAATTCCATGAAAGTTTGGATTATGACTATTTAGATTATGGATAACGTGTTTCTAACTTAAATTTTTATTTTTGCCCTTATGGGCTCGGGATCACTTTTTAGATTTTGGACTAAAATATAGCAATATTGCTATTGTCAGATTCGTATGAACCCGTAGAACACTATTTTGACAATATTAAACTCATTTTCTCTATAAAATTACCACTTTGACCCTTCGGGTCCGGGACAAGGTTTTAGATTTACTTTTGACCCCTAGTTCCTTATAGGACATGTTTGGTATCATTAGAATCATGTGTAATGTAGAATTGGCCCTTATGTGTTGATTAAATGTGTATGGTAGCATAGAAAATTCATGCGCTTGTTTAGACTACGACCATCCGATATTCGCTTGGGAGGACGTTTGGAATAGGAGTTCTTGGCTCCTGCTCGGCTTTGAGATATGCTATAGTTTATCTTTTTGAAACTCCGATAGAAGTACATAGTAGTTATAAATGTTGAGGGGTATTGGGCATGTTTGGGGGTCCCACTCAAATGGTTGTGATGAACATTTAAGTAGGTACCGGTGATGAACTATGTTGATGGGTGATTTGAGAAATTAGCCTTAAGTTGATTCCGACTACTGTTATGTGGGTTTGTCACCATTATTTGGGATCGTAGTCATATCTGACATTGTCATGTTTATTCATCACATATTCTTTGATATGATATCCCAATTATACTTAGACTATTGTGGTTGGAATGTTTGGTATGATATCCTGATAATACTTGGATTATTGTGGTTGGACTGTTGGATATGATATCCAGATTGTACTTGGGTTACTTGTTGTTGAATTTTGAAAGAATGTGTTCTTCATCTCCTATACTTAGTTGCATCTCATACATTCTGATTTCTTACCTTGTATTATCATTTGCATTCATACACTCATGGTTCTGATGATATTGATATGAGAGTGGTATAAAAATATTGTGGGTCCAAAAGATTGAAAAGGTAAGGTACTTATGAGATTATTGGAAACATTGAGATGATGATAATATTATGGATGGCTCGCGTTGCACACCACAACGGTTATGATGATATGTGAGGATCAGGGTTGCACGCCTATATTAGATATTATTACAGCCAAGTGTTGGGCACCATTGAGAAATTCTAGAGCATATATGGACTTTGTGGGTCCCCCATAGGTGTGCAACTCATAGAATTTGACTTCTTGTATACCGAAAAAGGAAATATACCTGGCATATGAATTACATTCATATCATACACATCTCATTACATTGATTATCTATTGATTGGTAATGATGATTGGTTGCCATGATTGGGTTAACTCTGTGAATACTTAAAAATTAGATTGATTCTATTGAATTAGGTTGATTGCCATGATTGGTCTTTTCTCTGTGAAAACTTGGAAATTAGATTGATTCTATTGAATCAGGTGAATTGACATGATTAGGCTGGTCTTTATGAACATTTGGATAAATGGTTGAATTAGTTGAATTGATTTTGTTGTAGTATGTGGCTTTCTTCCTTGTGTATGAGTCCTTCTGGTTTAATAATTTTAAGTCTAAGGGCTTGATGTCAACTGCTATTGTTGTCGGAAATGTCAATTGGTTAGTACTATTGTCTAGATCCAGGGAAACTATGTGCATATGTTTATTGTCTGATAATCGATCGTTTGACTAGTAATGAGTCTCATAAAGAGCATGTGATAAGTGTTACTATTTGGAAGTAGACATTGGATGATCAATGTGTGTCAGACCGTAAATGTATAAAGACCTAAGTCTAACATCATGAATAATAAAAGAGTTAATGTTATCATGGTTAAAATAAGTATAATACTCTTGAAAAGCATTCTAAAAGGGTTGTTGTGATCTAAGTGTTGACTTGTTCGTTTCATGTGTTAAGTTGGGTAAGTGGGGTTAAGCTTGAACATGACATGGACAAGAGAGTACTTCTTGGTGGGTATTATGATAGTAAGATCCCTGTATATGTGTATAAATTGATTGTACATGACTGTGATCGGAACCTTATGTGAACAACGTGACTTATATAGGTTGTTGAACTATCTGGCATAGGCTTACCTGGTGTCAACTTGATATTTATCTTTGTTACGTATCTTATGTCGTTGTCGGCTTACAATGTCTATGGGGGTACATTGTGTACTCATGCTATGCTTGCTGCATCTTTTTTGATAAAGATACTGGTTCTTTTACTAGTTTACGAGCTCGAGTGTGAGTCCGGACAAGTGGATTTTGGCATTCCAGGGTGAGGATGCTTCTTCCGGCATGCCTTGGATGTTTATTCTATTACTATGTCTTTACATTTGTATTTGAAAGACGTAGTTAGACATTTTGATTATGTTATCAGTTTTCGCCTTTGTTGTCTTCATTCAAACTTGTATTCTGCATAAGTGTTCTTGTATCACAGATAATTTTTGGGGTGTATTGATGTTTTGATTATATATTGTTTTGTTTATATGAAAAGTGGTTCGCCTACCAGTGGTAATGTGTAAGTGCCACCACGATCAAAAGGGTCGTGACAGATAAAAGTCTATGGTTGCAGAAATAACAACCACTATAAATACATGTTAAAAAGCTTCAGATCTTTTCCACAACAAAAGAAGAGACATATAGAGTGAATTGAGAGTCAACACCATAGTCTCGAGGGAACCAACCAGAGCAGAAACAAAGAACCTGCTCCTATCAAGATTTATCATCTAGTTCTTGAGTTGTAATAGTTAGGTTTTTAGTGTAGTTCCATCTATTTACTTTTCTTAGTAATAGTATTAGGTGATTATCAAGTTGTAAGGGACTTCTCTAACTAGGTAGAGGCACTGAAGATAGTAGAAAGAGAGAGCCAACACTTTGGAACTGGTGAGAAAAAATGAGTGGGAAGGGATTGTTTTCAACAATTCTTTATCTATACAAGAAGTTGTAACCTAAAACTTTTGCTTGATTATAGTGGAGTTTGTAATATTCCAACAGAGATAGGTCGTGTTTTTTTTCTCCCTTTAGCAAGGGATTTTCCACGTTTAATTCTTGTGTTAATCTTCTGCACTTTACCTTTTGTGTAGGTTCTCAAAGAACATGGTTCTTTGAGTGCATAGGGAGAAGTTTATTTAACAATTGAAGTAGATATTGTTTTGTGTTTTGTGAGGAACTTATTCGACTAGGTTGAGTCATTGAAGAGAGTAAGCGAGAGAGCCAACAATTGATAGAACTATTGAGGAGAAAGGGGAAGGTATTGTTTGGAGCAGTCACTTAGGTATACATACAGCTGTAACCTTAAAATTGCTAGTGTTTAGTGGAGTTTAGGAAAATCCTACAAGAGGTAGGTAGTTGTTTTTCCTCACTTAAGAAATGAGTTTTCCACGTGAAATTCTTGTGATGATATACATATTCTGCAATTTACCTTCTTGCATATTTTCACAAAGAACATTGTTATTTTGAGTGCTTAGATCACAACAAAACTAACTCATGTAAGTATGGAGGGCTTTGAGTTGGTAAGTGGTTCGGGACTTGGTGAGTTTTGGGTTGACCCGAAATTAGCCAAGGAAGGTGGGGTTTCTCGATGCGCCGAGATGTAGGGTGTTTGGCGACGGTGTCGGGTAAATGGAGAAAGAGTTGGGTCAATGCGCTTTGTGTGGTGGTCATGGGTGGTATAAGGGTTTGGATGGTGGTCAGGGTTCGGTACTTTAGTGGTGGTAGGGTCGCGGTAGAAAGCCAAAACTGTGAGGTTCTAGATTTCTTGGGTGGGATGGACAATAGGATGGTTGAAGGTCGATTCGGGTGGAATGACTTTAAGGCGTGCTAAGGTGATTTGGGAATGTGTCTCGGGGGTCTTGCGGGACAAGATGGTGGTGGTGGTTTGATTTTTTTGTGGGGCTAAGGTTGGAGGAACAACCTGAGATGGTGAGGATCCGAGGGGTGGGCTCGGTAAGGACGTTGGTGTGTTTGATGGTGTTTGTGTGTAGTTACGGTTGGTTTTGTATGAAGGCCTTTTTGAGAGGGTGTTAATGAGGTATTGTGGGATATAGTAAAGTGGGGAAATAAGTAATTGGAACAAGGAATGTATACGGATTGTGGGAAACAATCCGAGACACAAACTAAGTCTATATTAAGTCGATATGTGGTTCTTGGATGGTAACATAAGGAGTTAATTGCTCGTGTGGTCTCCAAGGATGTTGTGGTCAATTGCACAAGGACTACATTGAGGTTTGCTGACTGCGAGTCTCAACACTAACCAAGCAAGGGTGACCGAAACCTTATAAAAGATATGTGGTTCTCCCGGAGAACCAAGTGACCCTCCCAGAGGATCAACTAAGAACTTACAATCCCAGATTGAAAGACTTAGCAAATTTGAGTAAACACTCAAGTTTTATATTCAACAACAACTGTCTAATACAATATACTAAGGGATCATTTTATAGTAGAACAAGGAACCTTCTAGAAAGAATGCATAAATACATAGACTAAAACTTAGTCGACTAGATGGGAAAGGGGGATGGGAGGGTCCTCGGCCTAGTGGAGCTTCATGTCCAAATACAATGTATTAGAACCTTCTTTGATGGATTCCATACATGGTTAGTTAGCACTTGAATGAGCTCCTTAGAGTGTGTTGAGATGGATGCCCCTTGGTCGATTGGTAAGGAGAACAACTTGGCCAATTCCTCGACTTCACCAAAACACTTCCTTTATGAAATTCACCCACACGGTTTGTCCATCTTGAAGATCACATCTTGTAGATGGTGCATGATCCTCTTGTGGCCATATACACGCTAGTCCATGTCATCCCGAGATGAGGCTTCTCGTGGCTTAGTCATCTACCCCTCATTAAATGTGTCCTAGTGTGTAGCTATGGGATATTACATCACTTTAATATATCCTAAGTAAGTTATTATATGAACTTAAAGACAAAAACTTAAAGACAATAATTCAAACTTTTTTCCGTGTGTTCATGATTCACCATTGGCAATCTTAGAGCTTTACTTCGTATCTTGAATTGAGGAATTATGTGCGAGGTTTTATTTACATCATTCTCCCCTTCTTTGGAAGAGTTTATCCGAAATTCGTGGGTATCACATACGAGGACAACTCTAGATCATACCACTTCGCATCCACGCTTTCATTTGGGCTTGGTTTCTTGCAAGAGCTTTCTTGAAGTTCGGCTAACCATTAGAAGGAACCCTTCTTCAAATATGTCTCCCATTGGACCAAGGAATCATATGCCTAATGATTGTGATGTACACCCTTCAATTCCGCACCATAGGCATCCATAGCTTGCGGTTCTTGGCCAAGGTCAGCATCAATTCTGTGTTCCTTTTGAAAAAGTTCTCCACGGTTGTGATAATAGCATCAACATGTTCATGGACTCAGACTACTCGAAGGTAAGAAATACCCACACCATGGTCTCGGCTAATTTTTGAACTCTCGGACCAATCTTTTTTTTCTTTTATATCTCCCGGGTAGCCTAGATTAACATACGTCCCAAATGATTCCACAATTCACTTAGACTCATCAAGTTGTATTTCGGGAACCACCGCTTGATCACTACTCAACATTATCCTAGAAAGAATATTCCAATGTCCATCCACTCTTGGTTCGCGCCTCACGACCAATTTGAGAATCTTGTGATCGTAGACACTAACGAACTAAGTGTCACTTCCTTCTTGGGCCAACATAACCGGTAGTGGCACCAACACGTTCCACGGTCTCCCCTTCTTTAGCTCTTCCTCTCCTCTTTACCTCTCAATAATGAGAGCATCAGATTCGGCCATACATTCTCTTGCATTTTGAAGTTTCATCATTCTTACATGGCTAGGTGAAAGAGATCGTAACTGAAAGTCCCTGCCATCCTTATGGAAGAAATAGGTGTTGTCCTCCCTATCGTGCAATGTCCTTCGGTGGAATTTCCATGGCCTCCCTAACAATATGTGACACACATCCATCAGAAGGACGTCGCACCACAATTCATTGACATATTCACCGATCCGGAAGTTGACACAGGCTTGCATTGCTATGGTGACCCATTTCCTTTATTGAATCATTGAAGATAGCGAGGTCTAGGATGCATACGGATTGGAAATTTCAACTCGCCGATTATTCCAATGGAAATCAAGTTGGCACTACTACCTCCACCGATAATCATATTGTATACTTGCTCTTTTATCTTCCAACGGGTGTAGAATATCTGCTTCCTTTGTGATTTTTCATGCTCCCCTGGTTGCCTATTCAATACATGTTGGATAATCAAGCTCACACCATCTTTCATAACGGAATCACCCTTCTTGTCCAAACAAGAACCATAGACTTGATGGGTAGGCGGTGAACTCCAAAAAATGACTTCCACGTCACATATAGCATCCCCACGGATGGTGGCACGATAACATCCGTGCACGCATCCCTCGCTAATTTCTTCACGGTCTCTTTCGGAGCCACATCTTTAACCGTGTCTATTGCGATGTCATTCTTGCCGACCAATGAGTCTAGAAGACTCTCCTTCTTGGCTTTTTCTTCTATTCCTTGCACATTGACAAATAAAGCCTCGTCTTTGCACTTCTCTTCCCTTCGGACTCTCATGTCCTTCCCTTCACTAGAAGACATAGAGGAAAATCGAATCCTCTTGCCAATACTCCAAAGAGAATAGCTATTCCTCTCCTCATCGTGTTGTTCCTTACGGTCAAGCTTCCATGGTTGGCTCAATAGAATATGGCAAGAATCCATCGGTAGGATGTCACACCAAATGCTATCTTCATATCCTCTAATATGAAAACTAACAAGAGTTTTTCTTGTTACTCTTAGTTCTTCGTCTTGGGTTGGCCTTTGAAGAACATACGACCGAGGATGGGTGCGGGAAGGTAGATCCAATTTGTTTACCACCTCGATTGAAACCGCATTGATATGACTCTTCCCATCAATGATCATGTTGCACACACGGTCTTTCACTTTACATCGAGCGTGAAAGAAATGTTCATCTGGTGTCTCCTCGTCTCCTTCAGGTTGAACACTCAACACATGTCGAAGAACAAAATCTTCACACATTTCCGCAACTGTAACATCTTCCTCCATATTCTTTTGATCATACAATGGATTAATAAATGAGGTACCAGTCTTTTCTTCATTGTACAATGGGTTGGTGTACAAGGTACTACTCTTTTCATGCCATGGGCTGCATCGTACAACCCCAGATTAAACAATATTTTCCACGGCATGATCCGCAAGTCCCTTTTTCAAGGCTTGCAATCGGTCGGTAAAAACGTTATACATGATCCTTCATAGTTCCTTTTTTTAGAGGCATAGCGTCAAAGCGTGGGATGGGATTTTCTTGCTCTGATACCAATTTGATGTAAGTATGGAGGGCTTTGAGTTGGTAAGTAGTTCGAGTCTTGGTGAGTTTTGGGTTGACCCGAAATTAGGCAAGGAAGGTGGAGTTTCTCGAGTTCTTGATAAGCTGAGATATAGGGTGTTTGGCGACGACGTCGGGTAAATGGAGAAGGAGTCGAGTGAAGGTGCTTTGTGTGGTGGTCATGGGTGGTATGAGGATTGGGATGGTGGTCGGGGTTTGGTAGTTTATTAGTGGTAGGGTTACGGCACATAGCCAGAATAGTGAGGTTCTTGATTTCTCGAGTGGGATGGACAATGGGTTGGTTGAAGGCCGATTCGGGTGGAACGACTTGAAGGCGTGTTAAGGAAATTTGGGAATGTGTCTCGGGGGTCTTGCGGCATATGGTGGTGGTGGTGGTTTGATGTTTTGGTGGGGCTAAGGTTTCGGAAACAACCTAAGATAGTGAGGGTCTGAGGGGTGTGCTCAGTAGGGACGTTGGTGTGTTTGATGGTGTTTGCATGGAGTTACGGTTGGTTTCGGATGGAGGCCTTTTGAGAGGATGTTAATGAGGTGTTGTGGGAGATAGTAGAGTGGGGAAATAAGTAATTGGAATAAGGAATGTATATGGATTTTTGGAAACAATCCAAGACATAAAGCTAGTCTCAATTTGGTCGATATATGGTTCTTGGATGGTAACATGAGGAGTTAATTGCTTGTGTGGTCTCCAAGGATGTTGTGGTCAATTGCACAAGGACTAGGTTGAGGTTTTCTCACCGTGAGGCTTAACACTAACCAAGCAAGGGTGACCAAAACCTTATAAAATATAGGTGGTTCTCTAGGAGAACCAAGTGACCCTCTGGAGGGTCAACTAAGAACTTCAATCCCGGATTGAAAGACCTTTCAAAGATGAGTAAACACTCAAGTTTTATATTCAACAACAACTGCCTAATATAATATACTAAGAGCTCATTTTCTAGTACAATAAGGAACCTTCTATAAAGAAAACATAAATACATAGACTAAAACTTAGTTGACTAGATGGGAAAGATGGAGGGGAGGGGTCCTCAGCCGAGGGGAGCTTCACGTCCAAATACAATGATTTTGAACATTCTTTGATGTCTTCCATACACGGTTATTTAGCACTTGAATGATCTCCTTGGAGTGTGTTGAGATGCATGCCCCTTGGTCGATTGGTAAGGAGAACAACTTGGCCAACCCCTAGCTTCACCGAAACGCGTCCTGGATGAAATACACCTACAAGATTTGTCCATCTTGAAGATCACATCTTCTAGATGGTGCATGATCCTCTTGTGGTGGTGTACACGCTTTTCCATGTCATCTCGGGATAAGGATTCTCTTGGCTTAGTCATCTACCCCTCATTGAATGTGTCCTAGTGCGTAGCTACAAGATATTACATCACTTTAATATGTCCTAAGTAAGTTAATCTAAGAACTTAAAGACAAGAACATAAAGACAATAATTTAAAGGCAAGGTCTCGGCCAAGACCAACACTTAAGGCCGAATAAAATATAACCCTTTGAGACAATAACGTATTGTCTGCTACACCATTCCATAGTCCATACACTTTAAAACTTCTAGCCATGTGTTCATGATTCACCATTGGCAAACTTGGAGTTTTACTTCGTATCTTAAATTGAGGAATTATGTGCGGGGTTTGATTTACATCACTAACAATTGATATCAAAGATAGATCTTTCAATTAAGGCTAAAACCTTGGAAGACTAAAGATGGTTGCACCTATTGAAATTCAATAAGGCCAATCAACAACAACACCAGCTTTTGATTATGAAGAACTATCTCTTCTAACAAAAAAATTGCAAAGGATGATCAATAATAGAGTGTCCTTGAAAAGTGGAAACACCGCTAACAACAAAGCATTTAACAGAGGCAATTCAGATGCATGTCAAAGGTGTGGAGGTTCTGATCACTCCATAAGGGATTGCGCAGAAATAAAGAGTGACCCAAGAAGGAGCTTGTCTAAAAAACAAAGTAAGAAATAGATTCCTGAAAATAGAATTACCCCCAAGAGAGTAACTCAGGAAATCAAAAGCGTTCTGGCAGCTATAGGAGACTCTTAGAGGAAGATGAGAGTGATATAGTTAAAAGAGAAAACATGTCCTTAATGACCAAAGAAAAGCATGCCACGGATGAAGAAGAAGAACAACACACAGTATATAGGTAGCGCATGCTCTAAAAACATGACAGGTGATAAAGAAAGTTTTCTCTCACTAGAACCCTATCAAGGAAGAGATGTGGGTTTTGAAAGTGGAAAGAAAGGAGACATAATTGGAATTGGAAGAACTGCAAGATCCAACTTCCATGCAATTGAAAAAGTATGTTATATCAAATGTCTAAGGCATAATCTACTAAGTGTGTCTCAGATATGTGATAAAGGGATCTTTTCATTAGAGGATTTCTTAGTCATAAACACAAAAATATGAAGTTCAAGGAACTATTTCTTGAACTACATATTCTTATGAATTCTGCAGGAAGAGAGCTCGAGGTAGAAAAAACTCTCTTCTCTCTCCATGCAAAACCCTAACATTTGAGCATACACCCTACCCATGGCCATGCCGGTCACTAGCCAGCTGGCTCCTACAGCTGGCCAGACACTCGCTTTATTGTCTTCATAATTACCACCGCTCACTAACACGCAACCACCCGATATTACCCTTAGCACTCAAAACCCTAGTTCTAGCAAAAACTTAGCCAACTTGTTGAAGATTGGATTTTAAATCCCATGCAAAGAAACGTGAAAGCAGATTCCATTCCCATCAAAGAAGTGAAATACATTAATAGAGAACCAGTTGTGAAGTGGACAAAAGCAGAACTCTCAAGAATGGATATTATGGAAAATTTACAGTATGCTATCATCGAGAAATTCTCATATGGATGGCTTGAGATGGAAGAAATACGAAAAACAATACATGCGCAATGTGGAGTTAAATGAGAATATTGTATTGGTTACTTCAGTAATCATCATGTTTTAATACGATTCTCTTTAATGGAAATATCATGAATATGATGTCTAAAGGTGCATATTATATCAACCTAAATATGGATTATCACTAGATGAGGCCCCTAATTTATGATTCCAATTTCAAGATTAATGAAGAAATGACTAAGAAAATGGCTTGGATATCATTTCTCAATCAGCTGCTTACTTTCATTGTAAAAGATTCACTATTTACTCTTGCTTCTATTGTTGGGATTTCATTGCATCTAGATATGTCTACAATAAACAAGACTAGACCTAGTTGTGCGACGGTCAAAGTGCAAGTTGATTTTTGGGAGATTTTCCAAAATCAGTGAAGATGGTGATTGAGAATAAAGATACTTGAGAGATAAGAACAGAACAGGTTAAAGTACAATATGATTTGTTACCTAAATAATATTCTGAATGTAAATTACAAGGGCATACTGAAGAAGACTATTTGGAGTTTGCATCCAAAACTTATACCTAGTTCTGATGAGGAAAAGAAGGAAGAATATATAGTAAAGCAGACAAAGCCTCAAAGAAGAATGTGAACTCAATACAAGGGACATCAAATTCCTCAAGGGTTATTCCCAACAAGAATTTTTTCAAGTGGAAAGCTAGTTGGTGATCCAGGAAATATGAATATAACATGATAAATGAGATTTCAATAATGGAACTTAGACTCAGACTTTAGATATGGGTAGGGGTGAAAGATCAAATAGTAGGTAAAGAAGTACACACTCACAAGTTTGATGCTCTTATTGAAGTGGAAGAAACTCAAGGCAATGAAGTAAGCAAGAAGAAAGACGAAGAGGCAAAGAAGAATGGCAACATTGCTAACAAGGAAATAGATGTGATAAACAATGCTGTAAATAGTGGTAAAAGAAATACAAGCAATATAAGCAGTTGGGGGAAATGCAAAGAACAAGGAGGCTCGGCAAAGTACAAAGGTTCTTAAGGGGGAAACAAGAAAAGATTGGGTGCCATGATGCTTTGTTAAAGGAGATCAATCTATGATTCCTGCAATGAAATGAAGAGATAGAGTAGAATATGAAGAAAAGGAGATATAAGAGGGTGAAAATATAAAATTGAGAATGCTGAGGTTTCTATCATCCAGACCATTTCATCTGATGTAGAAAATTCAGCGGAAAAGTGAGATGCATAGCAGACATTTAAAGAGACATGATCTTTATGTATCCACAGTCATGAAGGTGTCATGTCCAAGAAAGTTGTGATTGAAGTTGAGGAAGTGAGACAAACAATAGATGTTTCAGAACAACTGATGATTATAGGTTGAATGTGGTAGAATAGGAAGAGGTTATGGAAGGCCAAGATGATAATAATTCTTCTAGCATTTTCATAGATCCACTACCCATAGATACTGGACTTGATAATGTGGCATTGATACTTAATACACTAGTTGTAGAGACAGATCTACAAACAACACCTGTAATAGCAATTGACACAGGAAATCCTGCACCTGAGAAATTGGATTTGGTTGTGAATCATCCAAATCTTAGTGAACAACAGATAGATGTGTTAAGGAAGGATTAACCTAATAAGACTCTACATGATGTTGTCTCTCATAATATTGGGTCATTAAAGGATGGAACTAAAGAAGTAGAAGGCAATAGATAAAACATAGAAAAAAAGAATGCGGAGGACTCTTGGAATCAGAATTTTGATCAACTAGCTAAAGAAGAAGACATATCACCAAGATCAATAAAGAAATGAAGCACAAAAGGAAAAATAAAAGGGAAAAAAGAGGTATGACAACCTACAAGGGTTGTTCCAAAGAGAATTGCCAAAAATATTTCTAAAAGATTCAGGTTAGTGAATACTCAACAAGCCATCCATAGGCTTCAAATGTTAAATATCCCTTAAGAAAGGAGTTTTCACGTAAAAATTCTTGTGTTCATATACATATTTTGCACTTTACCTTCTTGCATAGTTGCTCAAAGAACCTCATTCTTTGAGAGCTTAGGTCACAACCAAACTAACAATTAGTATTACAGCTAGATCATTGAATTATGGCTAATACCTTGAAAGAGTGCATATGGTTGCACCATTTGGAATTCAATATGGACAATCAACAAAAACACTAGATTTTGATGATGAAGGACTATCTCTTCAAA